>JADMLD010000534.1:1361150-2041725 GCA_017589585.1 Phylloscopus whistleri
AAAGGTTAGAATGAAGGGAGAGAGGAACATTTTGGATTGTTTCACACTGCTGAGCGGTCTGACAAAGCCCACAATACAAGTAGAGCTCCTGCAGCCTCTGTGGTTTCTGTCCCAGCTGTGCTCAGAGTAAACTCTATGTAATGGAAAGTCAAGCCTCTTGGCTATAATCATTTAAAACCCAGTCACAATGATCTTGTGTTTCCACATATTTGTATTGATTGCAAGCTGTTGTCTATCTGCTTGATCTTACTCTCATCAGCTTGTTTGGCCTGCCTTTTTCAGTTGACCTCATTGCCACTTGAAACACGAAACATTTAGATTGCTGATGATCTCTTTCTAGCAAGATTAAAGAAGGAGATATAACACCATTTATTGACAATATTGAGAACTGTATGTCACTCTTATTTTCAGGTGGCTCTTGATGAAAAGCCAGCTGTCCCTACTGGAACCATTTCTTCCAAACAGTGGCAGTTGCTTTTTGCAGCTCACAGTGCTTAAGAGAGTTTCTGAGCCCTTACACAAAGATAAATGTATAGATTGTTTCTGAGGCACCTCTGTTAATGGTAATCCATTGAGATGAGTTTCAAGACTTCTACAAATTGTTTCATGGCTGTCTCATGGCTCAATATTGAGTGAGTAACATCACACTGTGTGAAATGGTGCAATAGAATACAAGGATATAGTCAGGATAGCAAAAAGCAATTTGAGGAGAAAGTAGCATGTTTAATCACATTTCATTGAGTATGGAAATCAACTGAGTTGCTTTATAGAGCTTTCAAAGCACAAATAGTATGGATGTTGCTCATTCAACTGGGTTTTATCAGTAAAAATTAGTAATCAAGGATGTTTTTTCTATAGTTACAGGAATCAATTTATTTAACTGAATGTGGTTTTTTGGTTGAGTGTTAGTACAGCTGAGATGGAAGATTTATTTGTTTTTATAGCAGGGTTAGATGAAGTTAGCTATTTTACTTAACCTGTTTCTCAGTAGCTGAAGGCTTTTCCTAATTTTACAGACTACAGTTTCCTAATTTTACATGTAACTTTAATTACAGAAAAATTCATTAGTTTAATTAAAAATAATTTAAAAGATTTAAACCTTCTCTGCAGAAAAATACAACTCTATATCCATTTTATAGTCAAAGAGTAAGTAGGGCTTTTCTTTTGTTTTCTATAAACATTCAAAACAACAAAACTTGAATGTTATACTGTAATATATTGCAAATAATACATTTCCTACAATGCTACTTAATACTTAACAGTTATTCTCATAATTTCCAAAGAAATTAAATTTGTTAAAGTTCTTTTGTGCTCACAGAACAACCCAGTTATCATGACCTGTGAATTTAGATGGCTTTTTAT
Organism: Phylloscopus whistleri; assembly: GCA_017589585.1. Classification (NCBI taxonomy): domain Eukaryota; kingdom Metazoa; phylum Chordata; class Aves; order Passeriformes; family Phylloscopidae; genus Phylloscopus; species Phylloscopus whistleri. The sequence goes on from JADMLD010000534.1 coordinate 1,362,513, forward strand.
ATTCTCTGATTAAGCATTTGCCAGCTTTTAATGACTTAATTTGCCTCTGATTAGCTTACTCTATAAGACTTCACTTGTAAGCAAAGTGATATTTTAATTCAAAATGCATGCTAATATGATAGAGATAATCACAGATCTAAGGGGGAAAAAAGTGAATCCTGCATGGATTTTTTTTCTTTCCCTGGTATCCAGATTTGCAGCTTAGAATATTATGAACAAATCTCTGCTCAGAAATTTGAAAACTCATACTCCCATCCCCCTTCAGAATACGTTTACTGCTGAAATTCCATATTTGGGGTTATGTTTTTCCTTTATTGGTTCCATTAATATTTGGATAATAGCATCCCACATGGTAATCTAATTATTGTTTGGAATAATTGGGAACTGGCCCATTGTCATAGATCAGGTAGGAAATTGATAGAAGTATAAAGGTGAGTTATACGGGGCACGGGAGTCTAACTTGGAATGTTGAGATAATGGAATTGGTTAATTTTTGATTGAAAACCAATTATGTCTACACAGTGAGTCCTGTTGAGTAGTTGCCATGGTCTAGGAATGTTACTGCCCAATTCAATGTCCCCACCAAGACTCTCCAAACCAGACACTGCTGTTCTCTCACTGCCCCATTCTCCCCTTCCCAAGCTGTGGTGGGATGGAGAGAATTATTGGAGGTAAGAAAGGCAAAGATCACAGGCTGAGGTAAGAACAGTTTACTGGAAACAGCAATGAGATAAGAAAATGAACAGTAACAGCAACAATATTAATGACAGAGGGTACAGGAAAAGAAGCAATTCACATGGAAAACCTTTCCAATATTAGACAATATAGGATGGCTCCCTCTGCCAGGTTTACTTGACCCTTCTCCTGAGAAGAGTGTCCCTTTCTCCTACCTCCAGCAAAGATGTGAGGTAGTACAGAATAACTGCATGCTCCCCTCCCAGCTACTGAAAAAATTAACCCTGGCCAGAACCAGGACACTAGTAGAACTTGCAGAACCTCTAGTACATGGGATATTTAAAACTGAGCAGGACAGACAGGAAAAAGTGGATTTTGAGGAATTAGTTTTTCACTGCCAAAGGGTTGGACTAGTGACCTACTATCTTGTAAGTGCCTTAAAGGCTGTTTGAACAAATACTTGGAATTTTGTATGTCCTCTGGTCCCACTTGGATGTCTTTTGTATCTAGCAGTAGGAGATCCTTATCCTGAGAAAGTGCTTGACAGTAAATGCTTAATTTTCAGTCTTTCTTACTGGAAAGTTACATCTCAGTATATGTAGAGTCACATTGTGCCTACTTGTTTACTTGCAGTACAGAGAAGGAGAGAACTCAGAAATCACCTTGTCCTGTGGATCACAAAAACCCCTTAAAATTGGCCAGCAGCAAATTGGCCAGCAGCAGAGGAGTTTCAAATAGTGGGAAATAGGCAATGGCTTTTCATATTTTGAATTCTAATTATTTGCATTTTGTGTCTTTTGCAGACCATCTGAAAGGAAAGATAATCCAGAGGCAGATTCAGAGAGCAGCTCTAGGTAAGAGCATAGCATTTCAGACAGGACACAACAGGGCCCAAGCTCTCTTCCAGGTCTGACTCTGCTTGGGAGGCAGGTTGTATTTTCTATGACAGGTTTTTGCCACAGTATTTCTACAACAGTCCATGCCACAAAGAACATGGACTCTGTCAACTTTGCCTGAAATTTGACTCAAACAGCATCTGATTTTACATGTGGTGAGAAAAAGAATACAGAATTCTTACAGATTTGGGAGTTTGGTTTCTGATTAGTCTAATCTGAATTCCTATTAACAGACATTGATTTGTCCTGAGGCTGAGCTAGTAGCCATATTGCCACAATCTACCATTCTTTTTAATTTTTCTCATTCCAAGGGCAACTGAAGGCATATACAGTTCATTTCTCTTCAATCTAGTTATTGAAGTTGAGAAGTTATTTCTTGCAGTTTCTGTTGACACAGCTGTAAAGCTAAAATTGTCTGTGTATGTTGTTCACAAAAGTGTAAAGTCATCCAAATTTGATTTAAGATGCTTTAAGCTGACTCCACTGTCTTTGTACTGAAATGGCCTAGGAGTGTTCATAAGCAAATTCCACTTTGGGGACAGTAAACTTCAGCCAAAATTTGGCAGAAAGCCGCTGGGGCAATCAGTTTAGATCCCCTCTCATTTAGATCCATAAAAGAATCCCAAAATGTGCCTTCATGGACGTACTTCACATAAAAGATGGAGCTATCTCAGACCAGATTGCAGCTGATATGTGTATTTCTGTGTATACATAACACAGAGAACATTTGTCTCTTAATAAGAAAAGAAAATTTGGGGACTATCTTTTCTTCCAAAAGTCAGGTAAGTTACTTCAGAATAAGAAAACTGTTTCTCTTTCTAATCTGCCTGTGCATCTCAAGCTTTGGTGGTGATGTTATTGTTTCATACCTTTATCATTTTTTATTTTGATTTAAAAATCAGCATTAAAAATAATTTTGTCTATGTCAATAAAGCCCAGGAATCAAACTCAGTTGATTTTTATCAGGATGAGAAGGGGAAGTGAAGGAATTGCTGATCTCTTCTTCCTGTTATCCAGTGACAGGACATATGTGGAGGGTTCAAAGCTGCATAGAGGGGGGTTCAGATGTGGTATTAGGAAAAAATGCTTTACCAAGAACAGGCTTCCTTGACAGGTGATCAATGTCCCACAACTGACTGTTTAAAAAGTAATTGAACAATTGAACCAATTGAATTATTGGTTTAATAGTAATATGTTTTCACTTTTGGTCAGCCCTGAAGAGGACTAGATGATTGCTGGGAGTCTTGTCCAAATCTTCCCCTTCCCTGCCCCCCCATTCCCTCCTCTGAAGTTCAATTTAAAGGTGCTATCTTCACAATAACATGGAATTTTTTCTTTAATTCACTCCAGGTTTGAATACCATCTATTTAGTATTTTTTTAACACTCTTGCAAGTTACATCAAGATGAATCATAGCAGTGCTGTTTATGAGAATTCCTTATTCAATGTTTTGAAAAATGAACTAATATATCCTGAGTGTGTGTTTCAATCTGAATGATAATATCTGTACACTGACTTTTTTACTACATAGAAAAATTGTGTTTCAAATGCTGTTTTCAATAACAAAGCTGTTTTTCATAACATATGTAGGTATAATTTTTCATGTCCTTAGGAAATGCCATAGTAGTGACTTTACCAGCTATACATTCACAGTGTGAATAATATATTAGTATTTCACCTCATAGCAGGCAACCCGTGTGTTTCTGCCTTTTTGTTTTGAGCATTGCTGTCTGCTTATTCTCACTAAGTCTGGACCGCACAAAGTATTTTCCAGTATTTACATTATCATCTTAAATACTCTGGGTATTTAGACTTAATATTTGTTCTATGAGTTGGGGACCATTATTTGCCTGCCTGCCTTTCTGGATGAATGTTCTTTCAAAGAGTAACAGGTGCCAAGTCTCCCAGGAACTTCCTGATGATCAGAATGTCATCGAGATATTTTTAAATGAAAACTGCGTGGTCAGAAGTCTAATTAAGGGTCTGTTGAAATCCCAACATGAAATAAAACACACCATTGTTTCAACTAGAAAGCAAGTTAACATCTTCCAGCTGCCTTTTTTTTCCTTCTCCTTAACTTAAAGCATTTTATGGTTAAAACTCTTCAAGAAACTATTTTCTTTAGATTTTGAAGAGTGTAGATTTGTTTCCCTTATGGCTGTACTTAAGATGTGGATTTCTTTTTGAAGGAAAACACCATTAGCCCATTGCTCTTAGCTATCTCTTTTAAAACACCATATGCTGGGAGTTAAAAAAGGACACAAATAGATGGGAAGTATCATCAGAGACAAGGGATGCTCAAAATTTGCCAGTACACTACCAGAAACATTGAATAATTTATGTAAATTTGCAAGGATTCATCTCAGTGTGCCTTTCATCTTTAACTGCAAAAAAAAATACCTTACTATGCAAAAAAAATTACTCTAGTTATTTTTATGAAGATCTTTCAGAGTAACACACTTAACTGCATTTTTAGGCAGGATTTAAAGTTCCTTTTGCATGCCTAACTACACTTCATGAGTATTTAGAATGAAATAATGTGCACACTGCTTAAGTATTGACATCAAAGACACTGGGTCACAAATATGCTTCTGGGTGGAAAAGATGGGAGGAAAGAATGGAAAGAAAAAAACTAGAGTTTGCAGTGTTGAAGAAGAAAAGTTGGTGTTTTATTTGATTCTAGTGAAGCATTATCTTATCACATTTTAAAGTAGTATTTCTGTAATATGCAGAGCCTGATGGCAAAACCTTTTTGCTTCTGAGGAGGTTTGTTAAGAGTAAATTACTCTCAAACTCTGTTGTCTTTGTTAAGCTACTTGAAATGAAATGAAAAAAAAAAAAGACAAACGGGAGTTTTTGTAAGGAACTTGAGTCCCTTGTACATTTCAGTATTAAGGCACAATTTTATCAATATTCTATTAAAAAACTGCAACCAAACCAAACAAAAAACCTATTGTTTTTCCAGGTTTTGTAACTTGAATCTTAGAAGTAAAATTCTGTATTTGTGATGTTATTCAAAGAGCTGTTCCCAAGTTCTTTTTTAAGCAAAATTCCCTTGAAAAAGCTGATTCTTCATAAAAAATAGAATGACGAGGTGAGTTCGAAACAACAGATATGTTTCAATCCCTGAAAATGCATACCAGCATTTGATTTAGTGTGGAAAATGCCTGTGAGCAAAGATTTTGGCATGTCATTTTTATATTTGGATTTGTAACACATATTTGGTTTTAAACAAGTATAGGGAAATTTCTGCTTATCTTTCTTCCCTTTACAGCTTTATCTGTACCATCTTTTCGTACATTTTCAAAGCTAGATGCCTGTTCTAAAGATGTTAGTACCAGTCTATGCCCTTTTTCATTTCTTGCTGTGCAACATCAGGTTGCTCAGAGTTCCATCCAACTCTCATTGAACCCTTCCAGTGTGGCTCATGCCACTAGAAGTGCTAGTCCACCAAGGTTTGTACCTGCTCTGGATATAAGATACGTTCAGGAAGTGTAAGGAAGTCCTCTCTGCAACCATTGCAGCTTCTTCCAGACATATATAACAATAATTAGTCCAATAATTATGACTGTCTTGAACTCATCTGCTGTGATCTGTGTGAATGGAAAGCACATAGCACTTCCAAACTGCTGGTTTGCATCAGAGTTAATCTGTTCTTTGAATAAATCCATATTTAAATAAAATGAGCTTGGTTTCTTTCACTGCTTTACATCTTGTAACTGAGATGACATTTAACTTTTTTCATATGAAGCAGAAGAGTCTTGATCTGTACTAATGCCATGAAATGAAGAGACACAAGTGTTTTCAATCACAAAATGACAGAAGCTGAGGAAACTGGCAGTTTGTGTTTTCCCACACAAATCCAGCCTAGACCATGGAGAATAATAGATGGCCTGTTTTAAAACCAAGTCATGCTTGGTGATGAAAAATGATATCTTATGTATGGGTTAAATAAAGCACTTTAGAGAAATAATCTGAAGTCCATAATTTCAAGGAGGGGTGGGGTTTTTTTGTTTGGGTTTTTTTGGTGGTTTTTTTTTTGGTTGGTTGGTTGGGTTTTGTTTTTGTTTTGGTTTTTTTTTTTTTTTTTTGGTTTGGTTTGGTTTTTTGGGTTGTTTTTTTTTTTTTTGGTTGTTCGGTTGGATTCTTTGGTTGGTTGGTTGGTTGGTTGGTTGGGTTTTTTTTACAAGAGATAAGGCAAATGTCCCCAGTACTACCAGGCATCCAAGGGTTAAAATATGTTAAGAGCAATGCAGTAAGTTTGCAATAGCCTCAAAATAAGGGAAAGATTTCTCTTCAGGAGTTCACAATTTTGATATTCACAATGTTTCTGTGTGTCATGTTCTTCTGTGCATTTGCACTTGAAATGTCAAGCAGCAGTGGTGTTTTTGTACAAGTTCGTGTGCATGCAGTGCACTGATTTTTATTCCTAGGATGACCTCTAGTGGCATCAAGGCCATTTTCTTTAGGGATGAGTTTAATTTCTTTAGTCTATTTCAAAGGAAATAGGAATTCCGAGTGACAGAAAGCTGGTAAGATTGTGCTTGCTAAAAGGGACATTTATTTTTCATCATTGCTAAGACAAGGATACTAACAGCACAACTGGATGAAAATTCAAAACCAGTACCTCTTTGCCTTTTTAAAAAAAGAGTTTTACTCTTTTAAGAGTAAAGATACTAAAGATACAAAGATACTGATACTTTTGAATTTGCTTTGTACAATTATTGTAACATATTAGGTACTTTTAGAAATAGTTACCAAATCAGTTTTTAATCAAAAGCTTGCAACAGTTAGGGACAATTAATTTTGAAAACATTTATAAGTAGTTGTTCAGACATTAATTGTTAGACTTTATCCTTAGTAACTGTGAAGCTACACACCATAATAAACTTACTCTCTTGGTTTTGCACGCTATTTTGTGCTTCAAGTCAGCATAGTTAAGGGCTGAAATGACAGACTCTTCAAGAGTTGTTTTATTTTTGTATCTACCAAGTTCTTCTGTCAAGATGATCGCAATCAGGAAAAAAGCCATGGATTCAAAGCAGCAGCTAGATAAGCTGCAATGATGCCCTTGCCTTGCCACAGTACTTGAGGTTTCTTCTTAGGTAATATGTTTAGGGTTTTCCCAACATTACATAGGAATTAAGTTTAAAACTGTAGGAATATGTTCTGGTAAGAGGACACTTCTTACACCTGTCCCTTCAGGCCTCAATCTCAACAGACCTTTCTTTCCACAGGTTTCTCTCCAGTCCTTCTAGGGTGTTTTGTAGTATTATTTTTTGCTGTATTTTTTTCTATTACTTTTTTTAGCAGGATTTACTACATGCAATGTTAAGTTCTAGAGGCAGGCATGAGTCTTCTCTTTCAGTTTGTCTTCAAGAAGAAGAATAGTGGTATTTACTGGAAGTCTTTGCAAGTATGTCCTGCTGAACTGTCAGAGAAAATTCTGAGGTTACTTGTGTGTTCCTGTAAATCTTCCCATGTGACCCACTCAAATCCAGCTATCAGATCTCAGAAAAGAGCAAAGACATTTTTGGATCAAGTGACATTTTTATTAGGAATCATGATCCTGTAGCACAGCTACCCAGTACTCAGCTTTATTGACATTGACTTTGGCATTTCACTGTTGTTGGAACAGCTTGCAGTCTCTGTAAGCTTCCTTCTTCTGAAATAATGAAAAGTTTAGTGAGAGTTGTATTGTTATTTAGAAACTCCTTCTGGTGTCTAACAAGACAGAATCAGGAGATGAAGCTTTCAATTCTCTAGTTTGGTCTATTAAAATAAGATATTAAGATTCTGTGAGGGTAGTTACACATTAAAAAAGTCATCAAAGTCTGCAGGATCTCTGTTCGTGGAATTTTCACAGTATGTCTGGACATAATCTGGTTCAGTTTTCACCAAACCTTGAGCAGTTGGAACCACTCAGGCTTCCAAGGTCCCTTCCAACCAGAACGATTCTATGATTCTAAAACATAGTGGAGTGAACAGAAAATAGATCTGGTTCTATGCACACAGATTCTAGGCCTAAGCTTGTTTGCTTTACTTCAGTATATCTTTGAGTACCTCTCTCTTTTGGCTCTAAAAAGCTGGTAGAAAGTTTAACTAAGACTAATATGGAGTTTAAGGTGCTGTAAGTTTCTTTCTTCTGGCCATGTCCAGTGGATGTGTTGGGCAGCTTGACTAGTTCTGTTTCAGTCAAGGATTCCTCCATGAAAGCTCTCTGCAATAAAAAATTCTGTAATCTAATGAACTGTAAACAACAAATGGAGCTCTTTCACATCTGTCTTTCTGTGAGTTTTTCAAGGTCAGACCTAGAGTTGAAATTTCTATCTAGCTGATTATGTAAAGGACAGGACAAGGGCTGAATGAGAAATAGCATGGCAAGTGTGATATCAAGCATTTTAGAACAACCTGTAGTTCTGGTAAAAAACTTCTACCATTTTATTTTTTGCTGAAATAGCTAAAGGAAATTAATTCATTCCTTCTTTGCTGAAATATGTTTGCATATTTGAGATCAAAATAAATAACTCCCTGGAACAAGTAGCTAATAATATCCCACAAATGTGCAGAGGCTGGATATAACTTCTCCAGATAAGAATCTTGTGGTTAAGTTGTAATTGTTTCTGGATATGTCAAGATTGTCTCATCTCAGTATACAGTACAGTGTAATTCAGCCAACAGCTACCAGAACATCAAGCCCAGTGTCCTTTCCTTCGCAAGGCCATAGGAAAGAACTGAGTTATGAGAAATCCCTAAATACCTCTGTATTTCTTGTACTTTCTTGAGCTGGTAGCACAGCTGTTCTGCAGCCAGCAGGTGTGTGCATGGGAGAACCAGCAAAGGTGTGGCACTCCGTGTGGGATATGAGTGTGGCCAGCAGGGATAGGGGGTCCCAAAACCATAATCTGGTCCCTACAACTGCCCAAGTTGCACATGGCCCTAATCTAATACATGTGCCATAACACTGAACAATGTCAAAATGAATCTTCTTAAAGAATGACATTCCTGGTGACATGAAATCCTATAGTTGTAGTTTCAGAAATTTTCTGGAAAACTCATACCTCATACCAACATTTGAAAAAACATTTAGGAAACTGTTTTAGAGGACCAGTGGAGTAGCCATGCTGGAGAGTGGAAACTAAACTTTCTGTAGTACTTTTGTCTTTATTCTACACTTAACTGAGGTGAGGTCTTAGCACATCTCTCTGCTATTTGCACAGAAAAAAAAAAAAAATCAGATCTGTGACAGAGGAGCTTCAGCCCAACACCTTTTGTCTTATTTGAGCCAAGAGTTAAACTAAATAATTTGTAGTGCAACCCCATGCTAATAATACATTGATTTCACCAATAATGATGTGTCTTTCCTTTGTGCTTTCCATCTCCCCTACTCTCTTGCAGATGAAAGTAGCAGAAAGATCAAAATTGTTCAGACTGGTACAGCCATATAAATACATTTGTTTGGTTAGTATTCATTTCTTGAATCAAGGTCAAAACCTCATTTGTTGTCTAGCTTGAAGTTAAACATCAGTTTCATGGCCCATCTATACCTATGCACAGCTGAAACAGAAGCAGTTAAGGATAAGCATGTATGCTTATTTTTCTTTCATTTTCTTGCAAATGACATTGCTATAAATTTAGTGTCCAGAATAAATGTTTCAGTGCGTTGTCTTGAGCATTTGTACTGACAACACAGACAGTTCTATGCAGAATGCAGGTAAAACACCCCTTATTTTTCAAAAACACTAGGCCTATTGAATTAATCCCACAGTTGCTGTGTGCATTGCGTTCCTAAACGTGATCTGCAAGCACAGACTTTGCTGCCCACGCCTGTCTGTGCTGTTCATGCACAGTAATCTGTGACACTCAATGTGACTGCACCTTTAGAACCCTTAGTTTTGTCTTATTCTTAGGAAAGTTGTGCTATTATTATTCTCAATCAAGTTGTTCTCTTGGCCAGGCATTAATTTACAAAAATCCTGGTGCCTATTGAACTGCAGTCTGGATATTGGTGGTGGGGTATTCCTAATAACTCATGACAAAGCTTAGAAAAGAGGGTGGGGTTTGTTTTTTTTTTCCATGAAAGCTCTTGGATTTTGTAGGCATGAAAGTTTACAAAGCCTCAAAGCTTATGGATGACAAATCATACCCCTTCTTGGGAGACAGAAAAGATCATTCAAGCATTATCAGGTATGATTTTATCTAATAATATGAACAAGATAAATGATGCAAGAGGAATTGCATGTAATCAAACGGTAAAAATTATTTATTAAGTGTAGGCAAGAATCTGAGTTAGTAGGGGGTTCTTGGCTAGGACCCAGCTGTTACTGTTCTACTAGATTAACTGGCATGTATGGAACATATTTAACTTGAAGCTGCCTTGTGGGGTTTTTTTGGTTTTTTTTTTGGGGGGGGGAGGGGGGATGTTTTCCCAGTATATTTTAATTGTGTATTTGGAAAGCAACAGAAAAATTTTAGCCATGATGATTTCAGAAGCTTGCATGCTTAAGTGCAGCTGACATGAAGGTAATGCCTTCTCTTTTGTATGCCATGTGTTTTCAGGAAGAAAAATAAAGATGACCAGTTTCAAAGAAGAAACTTGAGGGAAATGAAGTGTGACTCTGAATTTAGGGAAAACAGCTCACTGAGATGGGAAAAATAGCTCTGTTTCCAGGTGTACACTGGAAGTTAGTTAGTTTGAGCCAGTATTAAGCCAGAAAAACAATAAGCAATGCAATGTTTAAAAAAACAAAACAAAACAAAACAAAAACAAAAACAAAAAAAAAAAAACCAACCAACCAACCGAAAAAAAGCAGGATTCAAATGGAACCTTTTATTAAAATCAGTGATTAAAATAAAGATCAAAATCAACAAAATACACGTCCTGAATCCCCTGCACATCCATTAACTTGTAAAATGCTGAAAATAGGACAGTGTGTTTCAGTGTATTCTATGACAAACTGGCTGAAAATTGAAAAATTCTGTTACATTAGGGTTAAGTAAATTGCTCTAAAACCCACAATATAAACTCACCCAGACATTAAGATATTTTCATCTTCTCCCAAGTTACATTGTGCCTACTTGTCTTTGCTTTTGTATAAGATAGGCTGATGTGGCCCAGGGGAAACACAAAGAAAAAGAGAATTACTTGTAAGATGATCCTGAATAATGATAGATGTGCAGTTCTTTAAAAAAAAAAAAAAACAACCTTACAACATATGTTCCAGTTTGAAAGTACTAATGCTTGAGTTTGCCAAACTCTGCAAAGCTTTTAAATAATGCAGTAAATATATTAATGGGATACTAAAGTTAATTCTAAATTTGGTTACTTATAAATTAAAGCAGATAAACACAAGACTATCCAGTGAAAAAAAAAATGAAAATATTTGACTGCAAAAGTACAGCTGAAGGGCTGGGCACAAAGTTATTTGAGGCACAAGACAATAAATCCCTAGGAGTTTGACTTCCAGGATACACTCAGGATGAGAAATATATGAGCACCCCTGAGAGTATAAAGTTCAGGGTCACAGAGAGTTTCTTGCAAAATTTTCTCACTGTAGACAAGAATCTGCCAGAGTATTTCAGGTTGTTGCCAGCTTGCAGTAAACTATGGTGATAACACTTGGTATCATTCTAGAAATAGTGTATTTCATCCATGCTTTCCACATGGCTTTGAAATAGTGATCCAGTGAGCAGGTGCTACGATTTCTCTCTGGTACTGTGTGATTTGATCATGTGGAATGTGCTGTAAAATTTACCACTTCCTGTACTCCAAAATTGGCTTTTTCATTAGAATAAAAAAATTATATCTTAAAATGTCTCTTACCATCTTCTTTATGGGGAAAAAAAGCACCAAAAATTAGAAATCTTTACATATGAACTGTCAACTCATGCAGAGCTCACCTTTATCTCTATGTGGGCAGCTGGTATCAATTGTATCCTGTGCTCACTTCACCAAATGGCCTGTATATGAAGATGAAGCAAAACCAGCCTGAAAGCAAGCATAATATTTGCTAGCTGTTTCCCTACCCAGTGTAGCACTGTCAGTCTCTTCTTTACATTTTGTGACTCAGTATTCTTAAAAAAGTCTTCACCACTTAGGATTCATAATTTTTGTCACTCAGCTCTATGTGCAGTTATGTTAATGTAAAGAAACTAATACTCCTTATCAGTACATTGCTGACTGCTGCCAAAATAGTTCTGTTGTACAGAACTGGATGCCAACAGAAACCCCTAGCATACACAGAGCCAATGTTTTCCTAAACATGCATGTCATACCTCCCTGCACCCCTGAAACCTGGGGCTGCATTATCCAGGATTAAATTGCAGCAACTGCATTTGTTGCCCAGGAGAAGTCACTGGGGCACAAAAAGTGCATGTGGTATTACACTCCAGCTGAATGAAATCATCTCAGCTGAGGCACTAAAAGCATAGAGTTAAACTGTACAGCTGAGTTTCATATGACAAACTGTCAATCAATGAATTAACAGTCAACCCTGACTGAACAAAGCAGATACCACTTTGTGTTCTGTGCTGTTTCAGAAATGATACCTGATAGTTAATATTTTAGCAGTAGCATCTCTACTACATCTTTTAATGTGTTGCAGATTCTTTCATGTATGTGTGCAAAAGCTGATGTCATGATTTTTCAGTGCTTCGTAATCTGCATGTACTTCGTATATGTGTGGTTAATATATATTTTCTGTTTCTGCATGAGAAGGCAGATATATATAACAAAAAGAAACTCTTCAGAGGAAAAAAAACCTGTAGCCAAAAGAAAGCTTTTTTTGTTTTCCTTAGGTGTCTAAATTAAATTTGTGAATATGTATCATGCTTTTTATGTTTTACAGTCTATTCATTCAGTGTCCTTCTAATATTATTTTTAAATGACTGAGCCTATGTACTGAAGAATGCCAACATTAGATATGAGATACAGTGAGCCAGTAACCTCTGCCTTAGCTTCCTTTCTTCAGCTGTAGCTGAAATTGCCTGGACTGGTAAGAGGAGAAGGGTGTGAGGCAGAAGAAGCCCAGGGGCAGAACGAGGCCACTGGGCAGGGAATCGTCAGGAAAGGTAAAGAGGAGGAGAGGTGAGAATAGAAGTAGCAGGGAATGAGGAGAAGGCAGAAGTAGTAGGAAACATAAGTGTTGAAATACAGCCCACCAGCCCTTAGATGTCTTTTTGCTTGGAACATCAGGAAAGAGCCATGATCCTTTGTATATATTAGAGTAGGTGTATATTCCAGAGGTCCAGTCTTTAGAGCAGAATGTTATTCAGTTCACAAACACATTGCTGCTATGAGCAGGCATGACAAGGAACTGAAATGGACATTGCGACAGCCTGGGAAAAGACACTGGAGAACTTACAAAGCGGTGCCCCAGCAGGCATGCCCTGGACTTGACTTAGTACTGGACTTCACCTGACACTGTGATCAGATCTCTTCTGCTTTTGTGACCTAAGCTCAGTGACATGTACAGGGATGTGTAGGTTTTAGCCATTTATCTGATGCTATATCTGCTGCTACACCAGCTTGCAGTATGCTCATCTCTTTCCATTCACAAGACTGTGCTGCTCACCTTGTCTACAGCTCTGCTTCTGCCTTTCATCACCAGCCAGGGATAATGGGCAGACTTGTATTCATGGGTGAGGATGCTGCACCCTTTTTATGATACAGGTTTTCATCTCATACAAAAGGCTTTATTATTATTTCTGAAGGTAACGTGCAAACAAATAATTCCTTCTACAGCATGTTATGAGGAGAAAAACACCCGTTCTTTTGCTGTTTTGATATACAAGTGACAAAATTTTGCCTAAGTCTGGCTGACCTTTGGACCTTTCAGAGCTAATATAAAAATATTTTTTCAAGTACTAGATATCCTAATAAACCAAGGAAGGAAAGCTATAATCTGGCTTGTATCACTCTGCAATAACCAGCAGAATTTGGTTATGTTTTCATGTAGGGCAGTCCTCACTTCAGAAACAGCATTAATGTTTTAAGATGTTATTCTCTTCCACCCTATATTATTTCCCTTCTTTAGAAGGGGCTAGAGCTGCTGCCTCTTGAACTCAGATAGGGTCACAGATTGTGCAAATAGGACAAATGCTCTTCAGTGTGCTCAGGAGAGTCCCCTTTAACCTGAAATTGGCTCAGCCTAGGTCTGGCTGGAATATTCATGGAAACATAATAAGGATTCTCACATGGTCTGTGAGCATGGCTCACTTGGGAGCCAGTAACTCCCTAAATCATTTCAGTTTGTTCCACAAGAGCACATTTCCCTCAAGCCTGGCTGCTGTGTTTTCATGAAGTTCAGAAAAGCATGAAGCCTCAGGAGTTCTGCAATGTGTCTCCCCCCTGGTTCCATCTGTAGCTCTGTGCTTTCCCACATTATACCTTCTCTTGGGGCTGAAATGTGACAAATCAGAAAATCCTCATCCCTTGTAATCATGGAAAGGTTTGCTCCTTTCCTTAGAGGTTCTGGCATGGTTATGATGACCTTTTTATTATCTGTTATGTTCAAGTATAACTTGTTGCACAATGTCACTGCTGTAGCATCTCCTCCACCTCCTGTCTTGTTTGTTCATTTTAACATTTCGAGCAGTTTGTGTTTTTATCTTTTAAGGGTACCTTCCCCACCACAAATGTATTCACCCTATCCTTTTGTGTAATCAGCAAGGCCTTTCAATGTGTGAAATGAGATTTGTGTATGGGCTTTGTCCACCTTGACTGTCTGTATTAACATGCTTGAGCTAAGTAATGAAATCAAATGCTTTTCAACTTCATCTGTATTAACTATAGGGTGCTACTAAAAGATTAATGGTTTCAGCTGTGTGCTGACAGGCAGAGAGGGGTCATTGCTGCCCTTTTGTTCCAGACAGAATTCCTGTCCTTGAAGAGAGGGTGCACTCCTCAGGCCTTGCAACCGACTGACATAGAATTTATTTTCTTGGCAGAAATAAAGAGTTGGGGTAGAAATCTGCATGTATTGTAGAGCAAATCTTTTGGGTTTTTTCATTCTTCTTGAGTTAAAAAATGTTTTCTTGGGAACGTAAAACTCTTCTCATCCATCTCAGAAACAGAAACTGTTGTAACATTAGTAGGTAATTTTACTTTTCCTTTCACCACTGAACATACAAATCATGATGGAAAGACTGTTTTACCATCTCTCAGAATAAGCATATTGTGTGTTGCATGTTAACTGGCTCTGTTGCAGGATAGGGAAATCATAAGCTGCTTTCTTAGGCTAACTTAGGCTACTCTTAAGGTATTTCCTTAGCTCTCCTTTACCTTGAAAATTTTCTCACATGGTTTCAGGATATTTTCCTTATTTATACTAATTATTTGAATTTATCGCTTTCCAAAGTTAATCTCTCTTTCAAAAGCTACTGCTGTCTCTTCTTTTTGCAACAGCTTTTGGTCTTGTTTTTGTTGCCAAAACCATTGCAAAAAGTGGTTGAATGCATTTGATAGTGTTTCATGCCAAATATGAATGTTTAACTTGCTTTTATTTCTATCTAAAATGAATGTTCCAGTCTTTAACGATGAAAAACCCCAATTATAAGCAATTTGATTCAAATAACTAGTTATTGACGATGTCCTCTACTAAGTAAGGCCTAAATAAGGAATTTGAAGAAGCATTTCCAGAAGAGAGAAATGGTTAATGACCCTTATTTCATTAACTACCTCTTAAAATCTAGGTTTTTATTTTAATTAGAAGTTGCTTCTTTGGACACACAGTCATTGCTTAAATCTGATCATTTATCCTGTAGCTGTTTCAAATCCCTCTGAAGAACTAACGTTTGATCCAGTAGAAGAGAATCTTCGAATGCAAATCGAAGAAGAAAAAAAAAGGTATTACTTCTGCCTCAGATTTCTACCATTCTTCAGAAGATAAATTGTACTGATAGTATATTCCAATTACAATTCTGCACACACAGCTACCCTCAGGGTTTTCTCTGACATTTTAAAAATACCAGCTTTGTGGTTCACTAACAGTTTTTAAATTTGTGTATATGCTGTTGGTGTGTCTGTCAAATGCCACAGTAGACGAGAGAGGAAAATTTATGCTTGAGCTAAAGGTTAAAAGTAAATAAAAACAGCTTAATGTCCTCCCTGAGGATTAGTGTTTGCAACTTGTTGTTTGAATCCAAATGTATTGTGAGCCTTTTGGGTTGATTCAGAAAAGTCCTGCCTTTCTTGACCTAAGGAAAATCTTTAGGTTATACAGGACTCACCAAGTGTAAATAATTTGCAGAATACACATTGGTTAACTGATCCTTGCTCTACTGTCACTGTAGCTAGGAGGATTAAAAAAAAATAGATACAAGGATATAAGTATGAAGTATTTTTCTGTCATTTGTGTTGTTCACTATCTCTGAGGAGACTTCTGGCTCTTTTATACTCCTGGTAAATCTCCAAGTGCCTTATAGCCAAGAGGGTAATGAAGCTTCCACCTGACAGGGGAACCAGTCTCAACCCCTATCTGAATCCAAGATACCAGTTATTTATTCATGGTAACATGATGAGAATTCAAAAGAAATAATTTTCATAGTTGATTGAACCTGTATTGTAACTGTTAATCAGTGTTGATCCCACTTCAATTTCACTAACTTTAGAAATAAAAGGTTGTTGGAATAAGTTTCTTTCACTTACTGTCCCATGAAGCTTTTATAAAATATGAGATGTTTCCTTCTACCATCTGTCTATGTCCTCTGTGTCTCTGCTTATTATACATTATTTTATAGTTTAAATCTCTAGCTGTTCTAGATAGGATTAACCTTTGTTCAGATGTATGTTGGAAAATTTGTAATACACTTTCTTCTTCTCATATTAGCTATAAAACAGTGTACAGTCGCTTCAAAGGGCTGAAGGTAGAGATTGAGCACCTGCAGCTTCTTATGGAAAAAGTGAAGATGAAGCTGCAAAAAGACTTTGAAGTCTGGTGGTCAGAAGAGGCAAAAAAATTCCAGGTATGAAATCTTTTTGTATTTCTCCATTTTCATGTAAATATAACATGTTCAATAATTTCTTAAAGAAGTAGTTAATTGACTAGGTAGAAAGGAGTATGAAGGATGGGATTCAGGGTCTGGTTTACCTGTGCTTATGCCAATGTAAATTGGACAAAAGTAATTTGAATTATACTTGTGTGAAGCTAAAAGAAATTAAATCCATTTTTTCCTGCTCTATTTTCTGTTTTGATGTTCTCCCAAACAACTTGATTGATAGAGAAGAATGGGCCCAAAATGCCAACAACTCTGAAAGAACAGTATCAGATTGCAAAAAATAATCGTTTTTTACTGCTAGCAAAACTATGATTTCAACGGGGGTTTTTTGCAGCAAATATAATTACTTTTTAGCTTCCTTTGCTCACAAAGACTCCAGAAACCTTTCAGCTTCCCTAGGCTCCCAGCACAGTGTGTTTCCTCACTCCCTCACTCTGTAGCTGCAGTCCACCAGTGTTTAAGCACAGAGTGCTCTAATGCAATGACTTGTGTAAAAATGAACTAAAGAGCTGTCATTTTAACCAGTGTATTAGAAGTCAGTCTGAAAACTACCCTCTACTGAAACAACCTAGCTTTCCTGTGCTCCCCTTCTTACACTTTTTTAATGACTTGGAGGTAGTGACATAGCAACTCACACAACAAAGCTCTGCCATGAAACCTACATCAACCTTGTGAAAAAAAGAATGCTGAGTGCAGTCCACCCCATAGCATTTATTATTAACTGGGAGAGAATCAGAATCAGAATCATTAGGTTGGAAGAGACCTCCAGGATCATCAAGTCCAACCCAACCCTAACCTCAACTAAACCATGGCACCAAGTGCCACATCTAGTCTTTTCTTAAACACATCCAGAGATGGTGAATCCACCACCTCCCCAGATAGACCAATCCAATACTTTATTACCCTTTCTGTAGAAAACTTTTTCCTGATATCCAGCCTATATTTCCCTTGGCGCAGCTTGAGACTGTGATTTATGCCTTGAGGAAAAGTTGTTACAAACAAAGTTTTAGCCTGTATTTTGGTTAATTCTCATGAGTATAAATTTAAACCATATTTTTAAGAAAACAGCCTAAAATAAAAAGAAAACTTAACATGGGGAGCTTAGTTATCCATAAGTGCCACCTAAGTAGCTTAACAGCAAGTTAGCATTACCAAATACTTTTCCAGTTAAAATCCCTAACCATATTAGTGGCAAAGAGGATGATGTTTTAGTCACCCTCCTGTCTAAATATTTAGGCTTTTCAAAACACTGGAAGTAATATTCTTGAATCCACTGCAGCACATTTTTCTCTATCCCTTAAAAGGAGAGTTCCAGGATTCAACCTCTCATGATTCATCAGTAGAAGATTAGAAAACTGGAAAATGTAATTGGGATTGATTTCTTAGATCTTGACTTATCTATACATCTGAGCTCCCTAAGAAACTGAATTCAGTGAACATATGCTGTTACATATTAAAAACCTGTAACTTGAGCTTAAAAATACTTGAACCAATTTAAATACTTTCCTCTTTGTTCAGAAGTGTTTGTGCAAGTGGAGAAAATACTGTGTGATTCAGACTCTGTGTTTTCTGAATGAGCCTTCTTATTGCTCAAATTTATAGGCCAATATGAAGCACTTTAAAAAGATCCCATCCTCGTATATTTTTTTTTTTCAATCTAAACCCAGCAGGAAAAGCCAGAGATGGTTACCTCACCAAATACTGCCACTGTTTATCCACAGTTTATCAGATCCTCACAGCCTCTCTCATCTAACAGGTAAATTGTTTCTCTTCCTTCCTTACATGGGAAAAATGCAGTTTTAGTAAAAGTGCAGTTGTCCAGAATGCTTTTGCAAATATCACACTGAAACAATGTGTTTTCAGTTTCAACAGAAATGATTGTGTAGAAAATGAAATTTTATCGTTCAGTTATTTGGAAGTCCTAGTGAACATAGGACCTCAGCTCTTTTGACTTACTGGTCTTGGAACCTTGGAAACTTTTCTCTAGGGGCCCCATAACAGCTAAGAAGGGCAAACCTATTATCAGTCAGTTTTGCTGTATGAGGAGACTGTATCTCCTTTGGGATGTATGCAGGGCACTTCAAACCAAAAAAAAAAAAAAAAATTAAAAACTATTTCATATACATCTTAGATAGACTTGCTACTGAAAAATGCCATGGCACTACATTTAGCTAGCATATTATTCCACAATGATATTATATTTGATATTGTAAGATGCTAATGTGTCATCTACAAGAGAAAAATGTTATCATCTTGGTTGTCTCATCAACAGTCACCTCTGATTTCAAAAACCCTAATTTAAATTTGCAGTAATAGGTTTTTCATAAACATCAGGGAAAGCAGAGTGCAAGAAACCACATACCTGACTGTGCAGGTTTCCATATTCAAGGACAATAAATGGAGGTGTTCTCTCCCCTTCTTTCTTCCTTTCTCCCACCCTCTTCCTATTTCCCTCCCTACCTTTCTCTTGCTCTCTTTTTCTGCCTCTCTCTCCTCCTTCTCGTTATGCAATTAACATTTCTCTGATGAGTGGCTTTAGCTATATTTTTATGGCAGCAATCTGCATAAATGATGTTTCCTGCTTTTCAGCAAACATAATATCTCCTGCATGTCATTAAATAATTAATATTGAATTTTCTTAAAACTGTAAAATAGCTTCTAAGTTTCATGTATCTGTAGTAAATGCTCCATAATCAGTACAGAAAATGATAGACATAGTCCTCTGAAGTTTTCTGAGAAGACATTTTCAGATCTCTCAAACTGATGAAAACCAACTCCAGTCTTCTCTACTTTGCTTTGGTTCTTACTCTGTGTCCTTTCAAGACTTAGGCATTAATCACTTTGCAAATGGTTGGCAGGTTTTAGGCCTAATCTGTGCTGTTCATTTCTGCTCTCAGGCTGAAGGTTACTTGTCCCAGAGAAAAGCTGATGGAACAGAACATTAGAGCATTTTTGCTCTAGCTTAGCACAAATTCAGCCAAATTAGCTCAAGCAATCCATGACTGTCACTCTCTTTAACTTTGTGGTGTCCTTTGAACTAAGCACCTCTTGCACAACCTCTCTGCCCCGCCGATCTTGGGAACGACACATTGCAGTTGGTGTGCTGATGCATTGCACAGGAGAGCAATACCTTTTGCATTCTGATTAAAAATTCTAGCACTAAAAAGAACATATGGTAATGCCCAGGCACTTTCCAGTGCAATGGGGGACTGGCCTCCAGCAGGGCTGAATCCTCCTTTCCCTACCCTAGCTCAGAAACAAAATTGCATAACTGGTTTCTTTATGTTTTTTTAAGCTTTTCTATCAAACACCGTTGCTGTTCATGTTTATTACTGGAGGACAAGTCTAAGAAAAGTCCATCTGGCATTTTGACTGGAATAGGGAAAGGCACGTGGTTGCTTTCAGCTGCCAAGCTTACTTCAGAGTCCTGTACTGCCCCACATGATTTCCTGCAAAAAGCAGATGTTCTTTACAGTGAACAGTTTCTCTGTGTCTAAGTAATGGACATATTGACTGAGGCTGACTGGATGATCCTTGCATAAATATCACAGACAGAATATTTATCTTCTGGAACTAAAACTGTAGAGGGAGTTGGGATGAATGTAGTTTGTGTTTTTTTTTCCCATCTCTATCAATATTCTTGCAATAATCTTTAAAAGTCAAGCACTCTTCCCTTCCTATGGTTCTAGAAAGTTGATCCTATTTTATCTTAGGCTGTTTAAACATATTTTACTCAGGTACATTTCCAGTGGCATGTATATGGAAGTAGAAACACTATTTCTGCTTTTTCTGAGGCAGGAGCCATAGGCTTAACATCCCACTGTGCATGAAAATTTACTTTTTCCTGTACCCGAGTCAATAACATTTTAGAGTAACGGCTTCAAATTTCACAGACTTTAAAGGAATAAAATAGTAGAATATTTCTTTCCCAAGGATGTCCTTGGCCCCAGTTGACACAGGAACTTTACTTACCACTTCCCATAATTGTGTAGAGGGAGTCCAGGCTGCAGGCACTTCTTTCACATAGTCCTGAGACACAAATGGCTCTTTTTTTCTAACTTGCCTAAAAATCAACTCGCTCTTTCTTTGGAATGATATTGCTATCTTCACCCAGCAGAAGAACCAGCCACCAAAGTAAAAGCTGACACAAATTATATTTGATATAATGTGGTGTAAATAGAACCTGTTTCCAAGATGGGATTCAGTTAACAGATGTGTTCAATAGATGCAAGATCTAAGACTTAGTAGGCTAAATTCTAAGACTGCTGTTGACAAAGTATTCAGTAAAACCATTCAGACAAACTACTGAATGGGAATGGATGTAAATACAATCTTCAGGCTAGAAATAATAAGTTATATAACTCAGCATGCAAAAGACACAGGTATATTCCTAATCCTTACATGTGTTTGAACAAAGCCTTTTGGTCACCTTCTAGTGCATGTTTGGTGTGGATTGTTATTGCTTGACACACCTTAGTCATGTTTCCAGAGAAAATTAAGTCTTGGGAAGGCTCAAATTTTATGTTATACTAAGTTAATTTATAACTAAAATAACAGAGAAGGGAGTGTGGTAATCCTTTTGAGGCTTAAGAAAGATACACACACCTAAAAGGCACTTGATTCATGGCCTCTTTTTTGGCTGAATTGTTAAAGTGTCAAAATGAGTCTATGTTAATAAAAGAGTTGAATAGTGACCATTTCTGCCTCAGTTAGTGAGGTCTGAAAGCTTGTGGTGCTACCTGCAGCTCATACTGTATATATGTTTATGGCTCTTAATGGATCCTTGTCAAGTCTGCAAGGAGTCTGAAAATGCGTGTCAGGCTCAGCACTCCATGTGTGCTCCACACATTCAGAATTCAAGCACAGCCTTTTGTTCTTCCTCACACAGTCTCCATTTAAGGAATTTATCAGATCCTTGTCTATTCAAATTGCTTCTCTCACTGAACATTTAGTTTCAGGAGTGTTGAACGGTTCTCGTATTCCCTTTGAATCATATAAATGTTAGATAGTTATTCAAATCTTATAAAAATTTTGGATTTTTTTTTCCTCCTCTCAGAAGGAATGCATTCCTTTTTATATCAGTCAAATCTTTCTTAACCTCACTCATTTCCTTTTACTGCATCTCATTTGTCCTACTCCAGCAAGCCCCACAGTATGTTCGACCTCAGACTCCTCGGCTGTTCTGTTTCTTATTCAAAATCTGCCTGGCACTTTAAATTCCCTTGGAGACATTTTCAAATAACTCTTCGTGTTGTCTGATGACTTTGAGCATCAGATTTTTTTAACAATTATTGTCCTGGATTGCAACAGTTACTCCCTATATTAATGTTGTGTGAAACAAGGTCAATGTTTACACATTTTACAGCATTTTCTGTCTAATCATTTTTTATTCCTGCCAATTTTCTGCAGTGTGACATAATGATAAAAACATAATCTGGGAATAACATCATCAATTAGTGACATTTCAAAGGTTTTCACATTCTTTGGTAACAACTGGAATAATTTATCTATGCATTTGGAAATTAGGCCAAGTTTAATTTTGTATCCAACTACTAAAATGCTCAGCTTTTAAGCAGCTTGAATCTTTCCTGTCTGTACACTGAACATCTGTTCCCCTCATGTCCAAAGCTCAGGATAATTGGACAACTACAGCTGAAGTTTTCTTAACATCACAGAGGTTGCACACCTTCAAATTTTCACTTTCCATTTTAATCTACCTGATTTGCCATTATTTTTCAGCTCACAGATTTAGTACTTATACCATGACATGCATCATCTCTGCAGCTCTTCTACCCCATGTGCTTGATGGAGCTGATCAGTCCATGGATCTGTTGTCTCTGGTCCTTGGGTTCCTGCAGCAAGGGAAATGCTGCTGCAACCCTGTGTACATCTCTATGACCACTGCTCCACACCTGACTGAGAAATACACTCCCAACAGAGGATTCTCTCCCCCCCAACATCCCCAAAAAAGAAAGTTGTCCACTGGGTGAAAATTTAGGTACTAGGTTATAAAAACAAATAAACATATAAAGTTGACAGGCTGTCTTTAGTATGCAAAAAAAAAAATAGGAATTTTACTGAAGTTTTCAGGAAACAGTCTTTGAGATTTCTTCAATTCAACTCAAGGAAAAATCAGATAGATTCAGAATGAAAATGGGAATTATACACTGTCAAAACAAGCTGAATAATGTTAGAGGTTAAAGCTTAGGTGACAGACAGAGACATGATTTACATACCTTGTATGTCCACCCAAATACAAAATGTGATCCAGAATGCCTGTTTGCACATTACTGAAATGTTGAATGGCACCTCTAGAGATCTCTGGATCAACCTCTTGCTTGAAGAAGACTTTCATCACACTAAGTGTGTCAGGCATGGTTTTGTTTGCCTTTGTTGGAGCATCTTGAGATGTCCAGTCCTTCATGCTGATCACACAGAGAAGGGTATCATTACCCCCACCCCATGCTGGCACAATGACTTCCCAGTAAATCTAGAGCATTACTAGAACATTTCTCAATTTTTTGCATTACTGGAACAGCATCTAACATTTGGATGAATAAGGAGTGTCCTGAATTCTAAGGAGAGGCTAGGAACAAGTTGCGTCTGAGCATACAAACCACTGCACAGCAAAATTACACTCTTTTGTCCCCTTAGGATTCAACTTATCTTGCAATGCCATTATCAGAGCTTCATTATGAAGGATGCAAGTTATCCCCATACAGACCATCCCTCTAGCCTAGGAATTAGAGAAATCTCTAGGATATAAAAAAGATGGATTTGAGTTGTGCCAAACTGAGGGACTCGTTTGTTAGATTTGTACACTAATTGTTAACCTCTTACATGGAAACAGAACTTTGAGTCATTTCAAAAAATAGTTATAAGCTTCCTTATAAATTTCCTTAACTTGCAGGAGAACAGTTTGCATCTCTCAATAAAAATGTCTGCTTGCAACCCCACAGGCACAGGATAGGAGGTTAAGGTCAATCTCTAAGCACAGTAATGTTAGTTTCCTGATTCTGGACATCATCTCACTCAGTCTAAGTGGGTTTTTTAATATTGCTTTCCATGGGTGCCAAATTCTCCCAGAGCACCCTAAGGCAAGTTTTGCCATATTGTCCTCAGGTCCAGGAATGTACTTGAAAGTGACATCTCTGGAGTTCCAACCATGCCACACCTGTAGTATATAGGGGTTTTTGAAATCAGTATGCATCTAAATCTCCTTTCAAATGGGGATTTAACAATTTTGGGTTGTGAGTTGTTTGGGGTTTTTTTGTTTTTGGTTTTTGTTGTTGTTGTTGTTGTTTGGTTTTTGTTTGTTTTATTTCAATGGAAAAAAACCAAGTAGTTCAAATATATAAACTACTGCAGCTTAAAAATAAAGTACTTCAGCTGACTGACAGTATTTGTAAAATTATACATTTTGTGCATGGCAAAGAGAAAGCAAAGACACTTATTTCAATGAAAAGAAAGCAATGAAAAAGTATCACATTAAGTCACATTACCTTATGTTTGTTGTATGCTAAGAATAGTCAGGGATGGTTGCTATGGTTCGGTTAATGTGTAGCAATTTATTAAACGGTGGTTATGTGACTTGGATGCTTCAGTATCTCAGGGCACAGACACAGAGGCCTTTAAGAAAACTGAATTCAAAATACTAAATCACTTTGTTTTTAAGAACTGCCAAATCAGTGGAAAAAATGTTCAGGAAATCCTAAAGCAGAATGACAATATGAGGTTCCCAGATACTATTAAACCACATAGTAGGCAATAACATCACACATCCTTTCTAGCTCTTGTAATATGTAGGTGTAATAAAGTACAGAATGTTATTAACATTAAATAAGATACTGCTTTAGTTGAATTAGGCAGGTGTGAATGGTGTGGGACTCGAGGAGTTAAAGAGAATCATTCGGCAAACCTGGAGCTGTTCAACTGAAAATGACTTATACTCCTGGGCACAATATTTTCTGCAAAACTGAACCTGGCACAGTGTAATACAGTAAAATTTTAGCAATAAATTTCTTTCCCTTTTCAAGTTCTCTGCCAGAAATATCAATTCATCAGCCAACAATGAACAAACTACTGCAGAGTTAGAAAAACAAGAACTTGCCGATCCTGCCATCTACTGGAAAAATCCTTACACTGAGTAATTTACTTTTTCCACTCTAAGATTGGCACCAGATCTGGCAGTATATGCAACCCCCAGGAAAAGCTGAATCCCTAGATATCCAGTGGGGGAAAACTGCCTCCCTAACAGTGAGCTTCCTTGATAATTCCTCCAGAGGCAGGAATGCACAGCAGCTGTTTGCAATATATTTGGCTATCATCAACAAGCCCCATCCCAAAGTCCTCACTGAGTTTTTATCCAGTCTCTCACTGGTTTTGGTAATAATTTTGCCTGACTAAAGGAAGAATGGAAAATGAGCAAAGGCCTCACTTGGCTAATAGTCAGTTTAGGAACTAAATATACCATTACAAACTGTACATCGGATATATCAAAGTGCTTTAAAAGTCTGCCTTAGAAGGCAAATACTATAAGTATATTTTTTATGAAGTTGTTATTATTTCATAGCCACATTCCCTACATAAACATAATCATCATATGGATTAAACTAAAAATCCTCTTACAGTAAACAAATGTTTTATATAGATTTTAAAAAAATCTTGAAAAACACCTTCTTTGTAAATAATTAGTGTATGTATCAATATTGCCTACACAAAAGCTAAATTCTTTTCTTTATTTCCTTCATTTTCCTTTATTACTTCATTTCCCATTCCAGTTCTTCAGACACCAGTAGAGACAGCCTGTATGAAGATCCAGCTGTGAAAAACAATTCAATCACTTTTGGTAACCCAACTTTAAAAACAAGGTAAGAATTATACCTTGGTTACTCAGAGGAAAAAGAAGGTACAAAATAATATAATGCCTTCACAATCTTCCATCAGTCTATTTTAAAACAGTCTCCTTGAAATATAAAAATAAAAAAAAATTAAAATTGCAGATTTTCCTACAACTTCCAAACCAGCTGCAGGCTGCCACATAGCTTTACAACAATCTGCTGCATCATCAGTATTACAAAGGTGGTTTTGTTTTCAGCCTGAGGCTTTTTTCTCTGTAAGTTTGTGAATATTCATGGATGTGTCATCCCAGCCTTCCCAGAGAAAGGGAGTCTGAAAGAGTAAATAAAAACATTTGAAAATAAGAGAAGTCAGAGTGTGTATGTATTGCAGAATTGTAGAATGCAGGAACTAGGCAGAGATTTTTTCATACTTGTGATTTTGTCTTTAAAATATTTTTAATCTCCCTCCCACAACTTATTCTATTAAAATAAAATGGCAACAGTTTCAGGCATGTCACGTTTTCTCAAAAGAG
The DNA here is from genome assembly GCA_017589585.1 of Phylloscopus whistleri. Lineage (NCBI taxonomy): Eukaryota > Metazoa > Chordata > Aves > Passeriformes > Phylloscopidae > Phylloscopus > Phylloscopus whistleri. The sequence goes on from JADMLD010000534.1 coordinate 1,388,453, forward strand.
GTACTGCTTTGTGAAAATTAACTTAGCACATTAACAGAAACTACTAGGGTTTTGAGCCTCCCTGTTCTTTCTAGTGTGTTTATTTCCACATTCTTTCTTTTCTCCCACTGAAACATTATGCCAAGTCACTCTACTTCCAGAAGTTATATTCTTATTGTGCTCAACAACTCTGGCTATTAACACCCTTAGGAGAATACAGTCAAGTTACTATTTTTCCTACTGCATTAGTAAGAGGAAAGCACAAGAGTTTTGTTTTTTTCTTTCATTTTCCAAAACAATCCATTTATAGAGCAGAAAAAACTCGTGGCAAATTTCATCCCCCAAAACCTAATGCTTTAAATTGGGTTTAAGAAAAACAGAAGAAAAACAGAAGCTAAAATGGAATTTAGAGATTATCTTTGCAATATACCGTGGGGTTTTATTTTTTATATTTTTGCTAAGTAACTGATAATCAATCAAGAACAGTCCCTTATTGGTGTTCTGTGATCACCTTGTAAATTCCTTAAAAATGGGGGAGTTTTAAGTTCAGAGTAATTTCTTTGTTTTTCCATTTTGGTTCATTGATTCAGCAGCTGAGACTTAATGTAGTAGCACAAAGACAAGGATATTAGACTGCTGTATAAGTCAGTCACACACACCACCTACTGCTACAGTCAGTAAGGAACAGTGAAAATAACTATAATTACAGAGGTAGGATGTGTAAAAAGATCTGTTCCCTTCAGTTCCACTTGTCCTGTGTAGTAAATTTCTGTCACTGTATTTCTCATGTCCCAATTAGTGATAATCTTTAAATAAGGTTAAAGATGCAGGTGGAAGTTCTTAGCTTTCTCAGCTGATTAGAACAGCTTCATTGTATTACATCATCTTACACCACCAGAGGAGCTGTCAAAAGCAATCATAAGTCAGTGATTTAACAGCATAGGCACAAGAGTTCAGCTGGGACTGGAGACTCAGCAGCACAAGGGATTTGTGTCTGTCAGGAGATGTCCTGAGTGCCACTTGATTGTTTCCTTCTGTGTATGTATGAAAACTTAATTCCCCCACCACAGGCAAAAATTCTGTTGATCTGTTCAGATGTATAGCAGCCTGAGGCAAGCAAACACATGGCATAGTCACATCCATCATTTCTTTGGTAAACTCACTACATTAAGCTTTTCCACTTGGAATTAAGTCTTTGACTCAGCACTACAGTATTTTTAACCCTTTGTGAGAGGTCTATAGCTGATAAGCAAGTAGCCTTCACACACTAAAGAGATAGTGGCTAGTCTTAGGAGCCCACATAAGACCACTAAGAAGTCCTGAGATCAATTCTCTGCTAAATTGTCCCATATCTAACAATACATCTAAAGAATAAAATCCTTCATGGTGAAAAAAAAAAGAGACAGAAAAATTAACCTTCTTACTCACTTGAGTCCACAAGCCTACTTTCTTATTTCAGGACCCCACCAAGTTCGAGTACATCCATTCCTCTGACTGGAGACAGCCAGGCTGATGCTGACATCCTAGCTTTCATTAAAGCAAGACAGAACATCCTGCAAAAGAAAGGTAAATCCTGCCAAAAAATAGGAAGCCAAACCAAAATCTCTAGTACAGCATTTTAAAGCCAAAATAGCTTTAGTCCACATTATACTGACACAAGTGAGAACTGATTCTGGCTTCAGTTATATTACATTATGTTCTCAGCTGTTCAAAACTCTTGAGGTTCTTCACATGTATTTCTTAAGTAGCTCAATGCTGCAGTGCAAAACTAGGAAGGTTCTCTGTTTTACTAAGCCATCATCAGTGAATGTTTGGGACATGCATGTCTGTGCAACCTGCATAGTGTATTATTTTACCCTTAAGCAAATGCATTTGAATGTGGCTTCTTGATGATTCAAATTTTTCTGGGTAGATTTTCTTTAAACTATCTGTCCTGGTTTTCATCCGGTACAAATTGAGTTGTAGCAGTTGAAACCAAATAAAGATTACTCAAATGGTTGCACTGTACACCTGCCTCAGGAGGCAGATTGGCCCACTGTGCCCAGCAAAGAGTATGTCCTTACAAGGTATTTCACTATGTCAAGCTCTAATAAAAATTTCTATGAGTATTTGTTGTCAAATCAGGTACCAAGAGCAATCATGGGAATGTAATAAAGTTCACTCTAGAGTGTAGATAAGTAAAATTGGCAGGAAGCAGAAAGCAATAAATAAACAACAGTGGCACTGCAAGGTAGCCTAAAAGTATTCTATCATGATAAAAAAAAAATGACCTGTGCTTTTTCTTTTTCCTGAATAGTAGTTTTTAGTGGCAGCAACAAATTAGACAGAATATGAGCATGTTAGTGGTTACTGAAGCAATAACTTTCCATCAGCACTTCAGTGCTGATGACAGCATTTTTCAACAGGCTATCTGCACCTGGCAGATGGTGTTAGCACTGCCACAAAGTGGGGCTTTGGTATCACAGTGCTTATCAGAAAATCGTCAGGTAAACACATACTGGCTGAAAAAACAGCCTCCCTACACTCATCTAAAGCAAACACTTAGCACGGTTAGGCTTTGGGATCCCTTTTGCCTTTGTTTAGAAAAGCTGTTGTCAGGTTTCTTTTGCAAATGAAATTAAACTGGATTTATAGGCAGCTCATCAGAAGAAGGGTAGAGATAAATGTGTTACAACAAACATTTCAGGCCTTCAGAAGGTCCAAATCTGACTCAATCTGTGACATAGAGCAATGTAATTAACAGGAGCACATCTTATCCTATGATCATCTCCCAAATCATACCACATCAAGAATGTCTCTCAAATGCCTTTTCCATCCTGATTGTTTTCAGCCAGTGGCTATCACCTGGCATCATCCATCAGTTTCAGAAGGGACTAGACATTATTGACATTGACAACTATTTAGACCCCAAGTCATGAAAGGTATTCTTGCAGAACAAAGGACAGTCAACACTTTTAAAATTATTCTGAAGTTCAGTTAGACAAGATGAGCTGCCGTAAGTAGATGAAAAAGGAATGGAGTAGCATTTGGTCATCCTGGCAGTGCAGGGCTGGATGACTCAACAAATTGCTAAGCGTAAGCAGGAGAATAAAAAATAAAGAGTTTATGTCTGTTGAACAAACATGTAGGGATCTGATGTGTCATAGACAAGAGACAGCTCAGCAGCAAGTTCTGAGAAGGATTTGGAGTCAACCTAGCAGATAAAAGAAGGCTTTTCTTCCTTGTGAGGGAAAGGGAAAACCTTCCAGATTTAAGGGATGAAGCCACTGATAGCAGGAACCATTGAGCAAATAAAGTTTGTAAATTCTAATTTAGCAAGATGAGGGAGAACTAGATGCTCTTCTTTTAGGGGACAGGGATGGGGGCTATGATGTCCCCATTCCTGCCCCCACAAAGAAAAACTTACAGACATAGAGTTAGGTAGAGAGGAAGAGTAGAAGAAGAATGTATTCTCACTTCAGACTTTAGGGGGAAAACACTATGTGTCATCAGTCACATAACTTTTTCTCAAGAAATTTCAAACATATAAAAAATAAACCAAAGAGAAATTATTTGCCCAGAGCCATTAAGCTGAGTCAGACACTTTCGTACAGAATCTAAGTGTGCTGAGTCCCAGTTCAGTGCTCTGCTGCTTCCTTACCAAACTCTCATCAACTGAGATGTTCAACAATTTTTCTTTCTGCATTTGTATGCAAATGTATTCGCCCTCTGCATGACTGTAACACACCCAGTGCCCTGCAGGAAACAACATGAGGAAGCATAAGATCAGCCAAGCCAAAGTCTGCTGGGCTTAAAAACTGTCAACATCCTTACTACTCTTTCCTTTGTTGATCCTGACCCTTTCAAACTGTTACATTAGTATCTTGGAAGCAAACTGAGGCCCCTACTAGACATTAGAGGAGAAGAGAAAAGAAAAAAAAAATAAATGTGTGCAGAAGCCAACAGAGTGGAAAATAAGTTTCATAAATAGAAAGCATGGGAATGCTCAATGTCCTTAGTGACAGTAATGCAGGGGTGGGAATGAGAGGTCTCAGTAAAGATTACCCCAGGGACTGTAGGTTATTACCATTTGCTTTCTAAACAGAGCAGAACTGAAGCAGGTACATTCACAGGGCCTTGCTGGGGTTGTTAGAGCACTGTAATAACTACACTGGAAGGCTTTTTAGAAAAGGGCTACTCGGCAAACATGCTTTTGATGCCATGTTCAGTGGTGGGGTAGAGTGAATGAAAATGCAGAAGAGTAGATGTATGATATTTGTGTCTTAAAAGATTTAAATTAAAGGGGTTGTTTGGTTGGTTGGTTGTTTTTTTCCCTTTCTTCTGTTTTGTGTTTCTGAAGTTTGTTTTAAAACTGACAATGCAACCTGAAATGTAGTCTAATGTATTTCTTTATCTCCTTTCAGGCTTGGGGAACAAATGAAATTCTTGTCACAATCCACTATTTCCTTTTAGAAACAGTGAAAGACCTTTATTCTTTCCCTTCCTGTTCTGTTTAGAAACAGGTACAAGTAAGTACTTCAGATGTACAGGTTTAATTGGTAAGGGTATATAAATTGTCTTTGACAGCAAAATCCATTTCTCTGACAATAGATATTTGAGTATTTGCACGCAGTATCTTCACCTTGTGTTATGATTAACAAAACTGAAACAACTAATCAGGAGTTTGCCAAACATGTTTGTTTATGAGAATTCATTGTACATTTCTAAATGGTAAAATTATCTAATGTATTAATGCTCTTATACATCTTTAATCTGGGAAAGGCTTATTATGACTGATATTGGTTTTGCATTAATTTGCATAAGGCTTTGTTAATTATAACTATTGAACATCAAGAGATTTCCATTCAATAACAGTAGTTATCTGGGTTACAAAATTTCATTTGAGATTTTTCCCCCTCAAGGAATAACAATTTTCATATCAGATTATTAGAATACTGAGATTGTGTTGCAATATACAAACAAATGTATTTGAAAATAATTCTAGAGTTCAAAATTTCCCAACTGTTTTCTTTTTATTAGAATGGATTAAATGTTGTGCAGAATGGATTAAATGTTGTGCAGAATGGATCAAATGTTGTGCAAAATGCACACCCTCCCACAATATACAGGTTTCATAAGAAACAACTACACTTAATGGGCTTTAAACATAACAAGGCCGATACTTCTTAAACACCAATGAGGTGTGAAAATTTAAATGCATTTATATCTTACATACAATGTAATTTCACTATTGACTCAGTACTATTTTATCACATAATATCCAGTTATGAAACAATTTGTTTTACACATCAAATTAAAATTAAAAATGCAATGCCAAGTACAGTCTATTTCTCTGAGATATACATACTACCATATTGAAACTGGCACTTTTCATGCTAGTGATAACCTTATAGTTATGCATTTAGAAGCATATGGGTTGTTCACATAAAAAATAAAACAATATATTGGCAGAAGTCACATATTCTCATGGATGTATATTTCTTTATATACATGCTGATACTTAATTCTTTGTCAAATTCATAATTATACAGAAGTACATGGTGAATCGTTGTGTTCAAACCTTCAGAAGATAAGTTTGTCAAATTAACAACTAATATGCAATCAATTTAAAATACTAAATTTGTACCTTTTTTTGCATTTTAATTTTCTGTAAAAGTCAACACAGATACCATATAAATTGGTAAGTTTTAGCAGAATTTAGTATGTGCAAACTGAGATAAAAGTGAGATCTACTCTTGCTTTGAGAAGAGTTCAAGGATTTGGTCACAAGTAGAAAAATCCACAGGCCTTCTCCCTTTTATATGTGTGCTTTGTTGGAGATTATATTAAAATGTCCTTCTTCCAGAATTTTTATCTGTCTGTCATTATTTGTCTTCTCACTGTTATATATAAACACTGTATTAAATGTGCACTATATTATTGTTTATACAGCTCTGTTGGGGCGAGCTGGGCCATATTCCTGCTTCCATTCAACACTGCTAGCTGGAGAACAGCCACAAGTTCCAAAATGTTGCTGGGTCAAGCAACCATTTTTTGGGTTGGGGGGCTTTTTGGGGTGTTTTTTGTTTGGTTGGTTTGGTTTGGGTTTTTGGTGGGTTTTGTTTGTTTGTTTGTTTTTTGTTTTTTGGGGGGTTTGTTGTTGTTTGTTTGTTTGTTGTTTTGTTTTGTTTTCTTTTCTTTTGTTTTGTTTTGTTTTGTTTTTGTTTCCGGTGAAATACCCTTTGAGGTGAATTTATTTGAAGGTGGCTGAAAGGGAATCACTGGTCCGACATCTCCTTCCTTTTGACTTTGAAGCATTTCCAGTAGCTTTAAGCAACTGATTAAAAGAAGGATCTCAGTGCTGCCTTCGTATGAGTTATGTGATGCTGCTACTACTTGATGATTCAGTGTTCTGTTCTCAGTTTGCCACATATCTCACTAACAGAGAGAAAATTATTCCTTGCTCTTCTGTTGCAAAATTCTCTAGCCTTCTTTTACACTATTGTAAATTTGGTGTGAAATTCAATCACTGTCAACAAAGTAGTACCTGATTGGCAAAATGATCTAGGATTAAGATTATACCAGGCACTTAAGATCTTGGACAAAAATGCATCCAGCAATAGAAAACCATATAAATATATAGAACTATGTAAGTAAATAGAAAGTCGTTCTTGTGTCTTTTGAAAATTTTCCTAAGATCACATGGAAAGAAGAGATTGCTCATTTAGTAAATAATAGTCTTAAGACACAAAGCATTCTCTTTTTAAAAAAACTGCTCCTCTCTTCAAAAATTGCCTTTTGGGTTCACAGGAAAATTTGGGTTGGAAATTATCTCAGCAGATCTTTAATCCCACCTCTTCCTCAAATGAGCATGAGCTACAAGACCAAACCAAACTGCTGAGGGCTTTGTTCAATGTGGTCTTGAAGACCTCCAAGAATGGAGACCTTTCTAAGCATAACCTTTCTAAGCAATTCATTCTAATGTTTGACTGTCATCAGGACAAAAAGGTTTTCCCTTATGTCCATCCTGAACTTTTCTTTTTGTCATTAACTCTCTTCCTCTCACAAGCCACAGCGTTAAAAGCCTAGCTCCAGCTTTTGATGGCCTTCTCTTGGGTGCTGGAAGGCTTTTGGATCTCTCCTCTTTATGTGTCTTTGTGAAAGCATTTATTGCTTCAAGAAATTTTTGTTTGCCACAGACAACCAAAGTTCCTTCTTTTATTAATCTCTCTTCATATAACTTCAAGATTAATTTGAAATAACCCAAGTATTTATCCTCTCTAAACCACCTGTAAAACAGCATTGCTATGCATGGCATTCCTCATGCACATCTCACTCCAATCAATTCACATGATATCTAGTTGGGTTTGGTTCAATGTTTGTATGGTAAATACAATTTATTTATTATCTGCAATCAGAATAAATCCAAATGTCTTTTGTTTCTTTTTTTTTTTTTTTTGGTGGGGATTTCTTGAGGAAGTAGCTCTAGAGTTCTAGATTCCATACAGATATTTTCGAGTTTAATTGATGCCAGGCATTGTAGATCATCTCATCTTTTATTTCAACACATTTCCAATCTTCTATATAGATAATTTCAGAAGATGTGCATCCTCTGCTGTGTTACAGCACTGTAGCTTCTGGGAGGGTCAGGATATGACCCAGATTATAATAAAGGCCAAGGGGTCTGTTCTCATTTATGTTGAATCTGCCAGGGCTCTGTACACAATCTGGACCTGCATTAGTGAAACCGTTGGGCCAACCAGGTTTTGGCTTGGGCATTTCACTACCTCCTGGCCACTGCAGCTTTCCAGAGAGCTCCAAGAAGAAAGTGGCATAACCTTATGTTGAGTTCCTCTTTCTTGGAAGATGGACATGCCCTAGCTCAATCTCCCTCTGTCACTCCTGCGTTTCTTACGAAAGAGTCTTTGAAGAGGTTCACGTGTGTAACAGTGTAAGTATATAATGTAATGTGTACTTACCTGGTTTAGTCAATCATGGGATGCAAGTATTTTATGTCAGTAGTATAAACTGAGAGCACTTCAACATAATAAAGTGTTAAGATCTTACAAATATTGCTGCAAACATGCAGCTGGTGAATATGGAGGCCAAGAAGATGAACATCTGGGAACGCCTTGTTGCATATAGCATTTTTGTAGCTCTATGTAGAATTGGTTTGTCTTTTCAAAGAGAATTTTTGATAACCACAGCAATCAAATGGATGGTTTTATGTTATTTCATATGAATCACTTTTATTGTTGCTTTAATCAATGTTAAACAATCTTTTTCTAATGTTTTTTCTTAATATTTTCACTTCCTACAATGTTTGCTTTAAACCCCACCTATAAGACAAGCAAAGTAAACTGAATATTTATAGTGGTTGCTATCCATGCCTTCATTTTACACCACCACAATAAAACTGAAGATTCCTTTTCCTTGAGGAGAAGCTCAGAAATGGCACCTGAGATTTTCTAAAAGTTACCTTCTGTTCATTTTAGGGAGCAGCTGCAGTGCTTTATTTGACAGAAACAGTCAACTAAACAAATGCTTGTATTTGTGGACCAACAGTGGATTTACTCGAATTCATTTATACAGACAAAAAACAGAAACAAGGTCTACCTCCAATACAGTAATTATAGAATTCAAGGAAACTTTTTTTTTCTTCCTGTGGAATCTGTCTGAGAAAAACACTGTTGAAATCTTAGCATTCTTTATAATACTTATCTGAAAATGCTTCATGTTTTCACCTATGTGAACATAAATCAGGAAGTCAAAATTTAAATTTGGAGTGAGAAAAAAATCAGAAAATTGACAGATGGCAGTGCCATGCCTGAAAAAATACATTATATTTAATATGGTTCTAAAATAATTTCCTTAATTCTTCTCTGCGGTGCAGAGTTTAGAAGTTGTTCAAGAAGCAAAACAAAATAATTCAGTATTTCCTTGTACAAACTGTTCAGGCTGAAATGCTTAGCATGCAAAAGAATTAATCCCTGGATCTTTGCATCCACTTCGTCAACTAGTTCTATACAGAGACATTTCTACCAGAAAAACTACTCCAAAAATCATTCTCCATCAGAAGCTTGAGAATAACAGGATCAGTCAAGATACCTTTCAACTTATTTTATTATTTAATTTAGAAACAGTTTATTTATGTTGATGTTAATTATACTTCTGATCACAATGATATTTTTTTCTGGCTTTTGAAAACCAGTGAGGAAAGCGAGCAAACCATGTCAGGGTTTTTTGGCCTATCTTTTATTTCACATTTGTCCATGTTCAAGATTTGTTAGGAGCTGTAAGAACAATAGGTAAAGCATTTGGAGAATACTGGATCCCTTGATTTGCTCCAAGTAATACATGAAAAGTGATTATTATGTTGATTGTAAACCAGGATGTCATTTTGGTATCTGTCCTTTCCAGAATGGCTCAGATTTTCCATGGGAAAAGCTGGATCCTATTGGGTCAGTCACACTGAGGAAGAAAGACAAATGAAGGAATAACCAAGGAGATCATGTCCAGTCCTGGATTCAAGATTTGTTTTGTAAGAAGTCATTCCCTAGCTTTGAGAGCAGATGCACTCTTATGTTCTGCATTGGCAGGGAGCACTAGAAAAGCAGGACCTCAGAAGAACAATCAACTTCCATGTTCAGCTGCTCTTAAAAAGTTCTTGCATTCCACCTTTTTTGTTCCTAAATTTTGTGAACTCAGGTTTTGTTTATTTTTAATCAGAAGAGCATTAGAAAAGCAACAAGAGAAGTTAAGACTAGAGAGTGTGCTTTGTCATCCTGTCATAACAAGCAATTTGCTAGTATTGTTATTTTGGCACATTGAATGTGATGTCTTTTTATCTGGAAGCCGTGCTGAACTCCCTCTTCCAGATTCAGAACTCACACAAAAACTATAAATCTTCAGTTTACTCCAAAATGTCCATATTTGGGTTTCTTTTTTCCTGTGGCAAGGCATAGCTTCTGAGCTGCTGCACATATTCTGGCTTTATTTGGTTCCTAGATTGCAGCCTGACACTAGAGGGGGAAAGAACCAAACCAGTAGGAATAACTGTAGTATAGAAAAAGGCACCCTATGATGATGTTAGTGACTCAATTTGCAAAATCTTAGAAAATTAAGATCCCAAAAGTAAGTCTGACTGACATTTTTTCATAAGGCATCACTTACGCTGCCAGGTTTGTCAGCTGGAATGTTTTGTTGATCTGAACTGAAAGAACAGAAGGAGACAAAAAACTGATTATGTGCTGTATTTGTTCATTTATATCTTATAGTTTCATACCCTTAATTGTGAAATTGTGAACTTCAACTGAGAAAATTTGTCCCAGCCCAGCTGTGCACAATTCCATGGTTTGCATCCATTCCAGAAAACCAGTAGGCTGGCATTCTCTTGGCCTGGTAGTCCTAGGTCCTACCAACAATAACGCAACAAACACCTAGATTCCCCACCAGCCATAGCCCTGCTAGTGCAATGCTAAACTTCTCTGCCCATATCATTGCACTGGGACTGGAATAACAAGCTGCTCCTTTTAGTTCTGGAAGTCAGACACAAGAGCATTGTTCTTGTTAGATGCTCTGTAAGTAAATGTCATCCTTGACACAGAACAAGAGGCGGCCTTCCATCGGTGAAAATAAGCTGGGTGTCTCAGCTGATTCAGATGAGTTTGCTTCATAATGTTATTGCAGTGCTCAGTAATATCAATGCTACTTTAACTTCCATCTCCCAAATGTTTCACTTTTTCAGCTGAAAAGGAACACCAGACCACCATGGCTCTCTCAGTCCTTACACATTGCACTTCCCTGTTGTAATCTTTCTGTTCCCCTACTCACACTGACAGAGCAATCCCAGACAAATCCAGGATGGTGTCCCGGGAATTATCCACAATATTTTTCACTTTTCAGAGTGGTAAGTGGTCCTCTGCTGCATGTCAGTCATCCTCCTCTGGATGATGGCTGGCCCCAGGTTATGAGCACAGTAAATGGCAAGTCCAGGAACTTTCCCAGATACAGATACGAATGAAATATTTTTTTCAGTCTTTTACTGTGAGCACTACCTCGTGTTTGAAGATAGGTGTAAAACCATATGAATACTAAGCAAAGTAGGGATACGTATATCCAAAACATTTTAACCATAAGAGAGTATAATAACAAAATTGCAGCCCTAGCCACCTGGCCATCTTTGTGTGCGTGTGTGTGTGTGTTTGTTTTCTTTCAGAAGCAGTGTGACACAGATGACACTTGCCATAAATCTCTTCCTACAGAAAAAAAATGCAAGCCCAGCTAATTTCCAGTGCATTATAATGAGTGAGGCTCCCATGAGTGAAGCTCTGATACTTTTTTTGCTAATGATTAACCTTAAGCCCTCCTCCTCCCTTAGGTACTTGGATTAAAAGGGCAATACAGAGACTGAAGGCAGTAGGCATGAGTGGTTTATTCTCTAACTCTGTGGACTAAAGGGTAGAGTCATCTGACAGGGTTCAGGCGTAGCAGGCCAGGCAGTGAGGGGAGTGATCTTATTAGACTAGAAAAGAAAGAGGTTCTGTTGTGTGACCAAGTTGAATTCAGGATGTTTATAAGCTTCACCATGCTCATTTTACTGGTGCCAGCAATGTTTGTATGGTATAGACAGCAGCTATTGACTTTTCCATTTATTCAGCTCCATACTCTTCTTTCTTCTGGGGAGTCTACTGTAATTAGAGACTTTAGAGCATTTTGTTGTACAGAAGTCTAATGTTTAGAGTAAGACTTTACTTGTAAAGACTTTAGGAGTCTATCTGTGGCTTTATATTCATATGACCTGGGGTAAGTCATATAGCCACAGATTTGATTCAGCTTCCCAGACTGGAAACCAATACCAGCATCAAAGGGCTTTATTCATTTGATTGAGATTTTTGGATAAAAGCTAATAGAAGAAAAACACTATGATTCACACTCTTATTATTAAGCTATAAAGGTTCACCCTTTATTTTGGATAGAGAACAGATGTGGAGGGATAAGATTTCTCTGTTAGTCTCATTTTGTAAGCCCTGATACCCTGATGTTTTATTGAAAAACTCTCCGGGGCAGTAGCTGGGAACATGGGGGTGTGATTCCTGGGTGTTTTGGGTAGGTCCCATCTTGGAACAGTAAGCTATGAAGTAGTGAGCAGGGACTGGCAAGGGCAGATCAGCAGCATGCCCTTCCTCACCGTGCACAGGCGGCAGATCAGCTGGACTCCACTGCTGGTACTGGGGTACCTCTTTTACCTCCTCCTGGGTGCTATGGTGTTCCAGCTGCTGGAGAAGCAGGCAGAAACACATTTTCGGGACCAGTTCCAGCTGGAAAAGCTCAAGTTCCTGCAGAATTACACATGCTTGGACAGACAAGCCCTGGAGCAGTTTGTACAGGTAAGAGGAAAAGGTTCCCATTATTTTGGCTCAAGCATTGTTTTTATTAGAAGAAATTATACTATTGGGGCCAAGTGGCCAAGCATGATATAAACTGATCAGCTGTCCATGATATTAAATATCAAACTTTATAAATAACTCAAGCCCATTCATATACTTCTTTATCTTATCTATGGAACAACTTTATTTCCACAGTCATGAACTCCCAAAATATAAGTGCACCTAGTGATGCACTTGTGCTAAATTGCAATAATTTCAACTTCATGGTTCTCATCTCTCTCACTAATTATTACTGGGAATTATGCATGGAAAAAAAAAAACAAGAATCAAACCTAAAGAAGTGGGTTGCCCTTCCAAGTTCTCCACTCCAAACCTGGCAAATTCTGGCCTTTTGTACTAGACATTTTCTACTACCTTTGAAGGTGGTCCTGCACTTCCAGGCCTAAAGAAAAGATAAATTCAGCCATCACAAACTGTGTTATCTGTTGTTTATAAGAAGCGATAAAGGGCTTTTGTTCAATACGGGTTGTCAGTTAATGACAACTTCAATTACATTTTAATCTTTTCCTCAAAACTGGCTGGAGATATCTTTCCTGTTATTATAGATATATTCTCATAATAGTACTGCAAGAACTGGACAGAAATTCTTGAACTTTGAATCCTTGGGTTTCTTTGTGCTCAAAACATACCCAGTTGCAGAGCTGGGTGTCTAAACAGTTTTAACTCTTTCTACCATGTAATTAAAACTGATAAAAACTCAAAACAATTTGTACTGCCCAAGTCAGAGGACTTCCATGAAGGTATATGATTTTGATCAACAAAAAGCCCAGACTTCATTGTTGGATTTAAGCGAACAGCGACGCTCAGATCAGAAAGGGTAGAAAAGATGCCTGAGCCTCTGTGTCTACAAAGCCAATGTTCTTATTTCTAGTACTGTGATATATTACTTGTGGAACATTGGGCATTGGCCATAAAATTACTAGAGCTTTCAAGAACTTACATGCCTAAAAACATGTCTATTTTTTCACCTTCATGACTCGGTGATATTACCTGTTCTTCCCTTATCTCTCCAATAGTGATTGCAGAGGTGAAAACCCTGATTCTCATTCTAAACCTAACTATGATACTTTACATGATTGAAAGGTTTATTCAAATCTCCACTACCCTCAAAACATTTGGGAAGGTCACATGTGTCCAGATTCTTCTCTCTCTGACTCCAGTGGACTTTTCTTACGTTCACTGCTATGCCACTCAGTGAATCGCGTTTCGCTGCTGTGTCTTTGCTGAATTAAACACAATTTCACTTGTAAGCTGTTCCAGATAAAACCAGCTGAGGGCACCAAATCATCTACAATGCACCAAGCTTCAAAGTACTGAGACTTGGTACTCCTCAAGGTACATATATACATACGTAAGTGCAGGTATATGTTGTTTATAAGACGTTAACAAATTTGTCTCTTATTAATATTAACGAACACTAGTCTTTCCATATTAAATATCTAATGCAGGGAAGCAGTTGTGTCTCTGCATGTTTTAACTATATGGTTAAGGAGGCCTGTTCATGTCACAGGCCTCTGTCACTGGACAAATTTGTTCCAGTCTGAAAAGTCACTGTAGTTAGACTGCAGTGAGACACAGCCCCCCGACTCAAGGCTATTCAGCTAATAAGATGTCTTAATTCCCATTCTTTAAACCTAAATCGTGCAATGTGAGAGTCAACACAGATTTTTTTTCTTGTTTTTTGCATATCTGTTATCACTTATAATGAGTTAACACTTACAATTCATTAGCTTTTGACTCCATTATGCATGAAACAAATTGTTGTAATTCCCTGTCAATGAACTGGATTGGTTCTGCATAGCTGAAACTGCCTAGCTGAGAGGTGGTTCTGAGCTACAGCTCCTAATGTGAGCAGCCTGGAGCTTTGAGGAAGTGTAAATCCAAACTCTTTTATCTAATGCATCTCTGGTAGGCATACTTAGGTCGGGAAAATTATGCCAGTCTGACAGCATAACTGAAAGGCAGATCCATTGAGTAAGGAGTCTGCGTTTTGATCATGTCCGTAATTTTTCAGTCTCAAGGAACATGATATAAATACAGACCAAAAGGGTCAAATCCTGGTATATGACCACAGGTGGCTGCAATGTGCATTGGCAGGGGGACAGGAGCAGAAATAGCAGGCAGTTTTTATTCTCTCCACGTCCTGCTGTAGCTTAATGTAGGTTCCATATTCTTACTGTAAATTACAGCATGTTGCTTTTACGTACTGACGACTTCTCTCCCAAAGACAACAGCTAATATTCACCAACCCTTCAGCAGCTGCCATAACCCTTACCTGAGCTGTGGATGAAAGGATCCAGGAGCTATTATAACTGTCCTACAGGGACCTGTTTGTTGGGCACGGGGATACCATTTCATTCATGGGGTTCTTTCATGGGGTTGCACTTAACAGCCTCAGTTATACCAAGGAATCTGGCCTTGTCAAACTGTGTCTGAAACATTTGAAATTCAACATTGCCTTACTCTTCTGTGTTGGCTCTCGTGAATGTAACTCCACTGAGCCCTTGTGCATTGAAATGCATAGAACTGTCAAGGGTTCCTTACAGGAATAAATTAAACCTGTGACTATTTCAAAACATTCACACCTCAATAGCTTCTGCGTGTTTCTTCTAAGCAGTAAATGAAATGAGTGACTCTAGAAAATCTGACACGTTGAATTCTTCTCATTCTAAAAAAAGGCTTTTAATGGATAATGCAAAGTTCTTTGTCATATTGAAAATAAGCTCTGCTGACGCTTCAGTCATGACATCACACATGATGATGTCCAGCAGTCCTCTGATAAATTTGACCAATGCTGTAGGATTTTTTACTGAAGGAATTAAATTAGGTCCTGTACTTAGGATACTCAGTCCAGCAGTACAGATCAGCTAATATTGCAGAACCTTTCCAAGATCAGATACCTTGTAATAGTCACATTCACTAGAAAAGCAATCTTTCTGGGAGTGGCTAACATTTAAATCAAGAAGGAGTATCTTCTTGGGTCTCGTGCTCCTGGAACCAGCTGAAGCTGGGGTTGCTGTTGACTCTTGCTCATGTCTTGCCTCATACAAAGTCTTTAGAAAAGATGAAAAAGTAATTCCTTCAGGCATTTTGCAAAATTGAAAAGGCTGTGTCTTAGCCTTTGTAAGGTATGTGACAAACAAGAGGATTCTTAAAACCCTACCCACTGAGCAGAGGGAAACCAGTCTCCCACAGAGAAATCCTTGGTGACAGCAAAGGAACACAATCTTCATTTGGGCAGTTGACAGGATATTTGATGCAGGAACAGTAATTTTTTGGCACACAGTAGTTTTGGTCTGGTAAGAGCTATCTGGAATAGCAGAAAATATTTTATTAGGTAATGTTTCAGACTAGGAGAAGCCTAATAGTCACTGAAAATTATATGGAGGTCATAGCCATAGTAATTCATCCTTACTAGTACTTTCATGGAGAAAACAGAAGTGGGCGTGTTCCCCATGCCCCTGCCCACAGACACAACTCTAAATTTACACATGCCTAAATTAAAAACTTGAATGAGATTACTAGATTACAGGAGAGAAGAGCAACTACTTTATTTTTTATGGCACAACTTTAATATTTTTCCTAGTTTAATCACTTTGGGGGAATCCTCCACCCCCTTCCTCTTAGATTTCATCTAGCTGGGGAACCTATCATTCTTCAGTTACCTGTTCTCCTGTAGCAAGAGTTCAAGTTCCTGGCCAGCTCTATTTCCAAGTTTTACCAAGTCAGCAGAAGTTCTATTCAGTCCAGCTCTAGCCTGTTATCTACACTGTTTATCACTTTGCTTGCTCGAGATGGAAAACAGTATTTACTTATCTCTGTTTCTGACATTCTTCCTCATCTTTGCTCCTCTGACCTTTTCCGCTTCAGGTCCTCATGGAAGCATGGGAAAAAGGGGTCAATCCAGAAGGAAACTCTACAAATCCCAGTAACTGGGACTTCAGCAACTCCTTCTTTTTTGCAGGAACTGTTGTCACCACTATAGGTGAGGCACTCTCTTTCCTTAAAAACTGGTGTTTCCTCCAGCTGTCCTGTAAAGCCCCCAGAAATGTGTAATTACTGGACAGAATACACCTGCAAGACAATCAACTACAGTGGGTTATGGCTTTCTATTGGTTTCCAATTATGCCTGTTATTTTTCTGTATACAGTATTTTATACTCCCAAAAAAGCTGAGTACCTGCTTGGTACATGCAAGATCATTTTGTACGTGGACAGCACATCTTTAGGTTGCTTTGCAGCTCTGAGTTGCACTCACAACAAAATCAGAGACCTATAGAAAGTTACAATAGTACCTGGAAGGGTAATATTTTTCATGTTTCATTTTCAGCTAGTAGTAGTGAACACAAAAGGCTTCATCATAAGCAATGGTGATGTGCAGACAGATTTATTGGAGAAAATCATAGATCCACAGGTTCCTGAAGCTTAATGTAGTTGAGCTTCCAAGCTCACCAATACTCCATGATGCCTGCAGCTTGACTCTAGAGCCT
Source organism: Phylloscopus whistleri (assembly GCA_017589585.1). Lineage (NCBI taxonomy): Eukaryota > Metazoa > Chordata > Aves > Passeriformes > Phylloscopidae > Phylloscopus > Phylloscopus whistleri. The sequence goes on from JADMLD010000534.1 coordinate 1,405,349, forward strand.
TTTCATGTAGCTGTTGTCTTCTTTTCTTCCAGGTTATGGTAACCTGTCCCCCAGCACAGTGGCAGGGCAGATCTTCTGTGTGTTTTATGCCTTATTTGGAGTGCCCCTCAACCTGGCCTTCCTTAATCAGCTGGGGAAAGCTCTCAATGCTCATCTGCTTACCCTGGAGAGATGGGTGCAAAAGCCAGGGCGTGCCCAGGTACAGTGCCCATTTACCATTTGTTTTCACTATTTTAAATCTAGTTAAAGTTCTTTTCTCAGACAGCTGCTGCTGCTAGCCTAGGTTTCCTTGTGTGAACCACAGCAGTTACATGGCCCTCTCTATCAGAAACCTGATACACTCAATTTACCTGCTTTAAAGCTATAGGCTTTTGCTTGAGGGGCCCTAGATTTGCCTTTTTAAAACCTTACTCAGCAAAACCATAGACCTGGTGACCTTGGCAGAATACGTGCGTGTACACACATTGCCAAATCAAGCTCTTATCCTCCAGCCTATGCCAGCATCTATCCAGAGTCTAGCTCTACACTGTGCAAAGGCAACTTATTTTTATTGGCCTAATGATCTGGCTGGAATTAGCTTTCCTCTTTGTGCCAGCAACTTAGCACTTCCTTCCTTTTCTTTTCTTAAAATGTGAATACTCCTCCTTACTTACAGTTTATTGGTGAGTCATTGAACTGGTCCAGACATTTTTTTAAGAAAAGCACTGATAATGGAAAATACATGAAGGTCATTTATTACAAAGTTAGTGCATGTTTCTGAGAAAAGGTTCAATAAATTGACCCCTTCATTTATTGAAAAGGGAGATTAGATATGTGAGATATGCTGAAACATTTCAGAGTTCTGGCACAAGTTTTCTCTTTTAGATTTGTAAAATCTCTTGAGTCACTACATTCTTTATCTACAATGGGAAAGCTATAAAGGTACTGTCAAATGCAGACTTGGATTATACAAGCAAGAAATTCTTAGCTGCATAACCTCTGCCTGTTCTCCAAACACATGCAGCTCTACCACCAGGATTTTCATGCTAGTATAGCTGCATCTTTCCTATTTTTCTGGATAGCAGCTCAGGGATGTGATCTTTTATTTTCCCTTTTCACTTCTGAGTTGACACCTCATTTCTGACAGAACTCCTATGATGAGACAAAGCTTTGGAGCTGTATCTGTTTGTTTGCTCTGAAAAGTTTATTCAAGGAAGTTGGTTTATCTCCTTATAAACAGAATTTTGTCATGCTCTGGGAATTAATTGCAATCAGTTATTCCTTCGTTATTCCTGACCTATTGTTCCCAACATCACATGTTTATACAAGAAAGTTCTTAAAAGACAGGTTAAAAAGTAAAATTGTCCATTTTGGTATACGTTTTTATGCAAAGTTTATAATGTAATTAAATTTTGCTTTTACAGTACTGGAACGAAGTAAGTGAGAACAACTGAATTATGTATCAACTATAATCATGTCAATCAGTAATTCTCAAGCTGCTCTGAAAATGGGCACGTACTACTACAGAGCTAGATAGACATGACATGTAATATAGAAGTGACTTGTCAAAGTCACCCAGTCATTTCAAGCCAAGTTTCTTAAGCTCAGAGCATTATTTTTTGTGTGAGATAATTCAGAGAGAGAAATTAGAACATGATATCTGGACCTTCCACTTTATAAACAGTGGTTTGGCTTTTCATCCAGTCACAATAGGCTCATTAATAGAAAATCATACTCTGATTTGATTGCCCTTGAGGGTATTTTTAAATAATTGTAATGAGTTTGCATCAGCCCACACATCATTAGTCAAAAGTTCACCAGAATGTGTTCCCTGGAAACTCATGAGTTCCTGATCATCATTCCTAAAATCCCTTCAGGACCTATCCACTGACCATTCTTTGTACCTGTCTACCACAGCCACATATCCAGTAACTTATCTCCCCAAAGGCAGATATTTGTCCTGTGCTAACACAAACCAGTTCTGCTCTGAGCACTTCTAAGTTAAAAATGAAAGCAGGCAAACTGAATTCACTTAGGTTTCATCCAAACATATTTTTGGCTGAGCTCTTGCAAGCCACTTGATAAATCTTTGGAAGCAGTCATAGTGAAAAGAACCTAATTTGTTCTTGCCAATCTTTGTTTCATGAGTTATGCACTACGTGGTGATTTTCCTCAAAGACAAGAGTCAGTTGACTACAAGAGCACCTCTACTTGAATTGAAATTGTAAAATGAGTATTTCATTCCAATGGCTGTCATAGTAAGTCTGAAAATATGACTGGAGCATTCTTGAAAACCCATTTCAAAAAGCTTTTTAAAAATCCTCCTTTTTTTCCTAATATTAAGATTTTTTTTTCATGGTTAGATACAATATCTATGTACAGAGCAAACAGTGAGCTCAACTTGCAGTACGTGAAAGCTCTGGCTTATCTTTCTTTTTTTTTTTTTGCCATTGCTCCCAGGGGGGGTGGGGTTGTGACAAGAGTACAAGAGAACAACAGACACAGCAATTTTGACAAGACAACTGTTCTATGCTCTTTAGCTGCCATCTTCCTTTTCTCTTTCAGGTGGTTCAAACACTGGCAGTGGCCATCTTCCTGACCACTGGGACCTTGCTTTTCCTGGTGTTCCCTCCATTAGTCTTCAGTTATGTAGAAGGCTGGAGCTATGGAGAAGGCTTTTACTTCACCTTCATCACCCTCAGCACCATTGGCTTTGGGGACTATGTAGTAGGTAAAAAAGAACATGAACTGGATTGAACTTTGTTGAAATTCATAACTCTAGTATAAAACTAAATACAGGGAGCATAGATATCCCTTCCATTACAAATCTGGTCAAAAGTGACCTCAGCCAGACTGGTAACAATGAGCTAATATATTATAGGATATGAGCATTTTTTTCTTGACAGCCAACTCAACTCATTTCACAAACACCACTGAACACTCCTTCAACAGTGGCTGTGTCCAGGCTGCTACAAACATTATCAAGAGTAGAGGGTGGAATATAAATAAAATTCCTTTTTCAGTATTAAGCCTTTGAACCACACTCTCCTAAAGTGATTTGTTTTAGCAAGTGCCTACTATTCCCAACACCGAATCATAACAAATATTAAATAATCAGTACATAAAATGGGGAGATTACTGCCAACCACAGGATGCCTCTGAAAGAAAACAATCCCAGTGACATTACGTAGTCTTTAGACCTCTAGGTTGAGAACATCATGGTAGAGACACATGAGGGGCTATTTTTCCACACACTTATTTGAACAAATGCATAATCTGAACAGATTATGTCTAATGTGTTTATTTGTTAAAACCACTAGGATTTCTTACTTCACAAGTAATAGCTCTCCTCTCCTAGAGGTCATAACTATGTCCCAAAAGGAGATAAAAAAGAATCCATGCTGAATTTGGCACTGTGGAATTTCATGACTGTATCAGCTGCACTGATTGTCCATGCTGTGGAAATATCAAACCAGGGATTAAGATTCTCATAACCACTAAATTAAAATATCTACATTTCCCATATTATCCAAGCAATTGTGAATCCCAGATACTGAGGTCATATCACCCTCCAAAAAGCAATCACTGCATCACTAAATTGTAGCTTTCTAAATCATCTGAGATCCCCTCTGTGCCTCTTGAGTAAAACATGATTAATATGGATTCAACATTTAATTTCCAAGAATTTTTCTTCTGTTGTTGGCTAGGAACCATTGACTTTGAGCATCCCTGATAAATATTAGATATGGGTACTTTTATTATATAGCCTCAGCTTCAGGGATTTCATGCTAATTATGCTAAGCTTAACCTCAGAGTTGGCATAAAAAAAATCTATCTGCTGATGGATCACACAAGCTCATTAATACACACACACTTTTGCAAGGACTGGAGAGGGTGTATGAGTATGTATGTTTAGCAGACTGAAGGTGCCAAGATAAATATCCAAATTTCCCTGGATTTTTCAGGCACGAACCCCAACAAGCACTATATCCCCGTATACAGGAGCCTCACTGCCATATGGATTGTTTTTGGCTTGGCCTGGCTGGCTCTGGTCTTCAACGTGGGAGCTGACTTGATGGAAAGATACCTTCAGCTGAAGTGGCACAAGTCTGACTTAAGCTTGGCAGAAGGAGACACTACCAAATTGGAAGATGAACCTGAGCAGCCTAGAATCCATATCCCCAGCTGAGCAAGGTACAAAGAAAGTAGTCTTGAACCTGCATCTTCCCTCTGTGTCTCACATTAAGTGACCCCTGTGGATAAAGGACTAAACCACAGGTAGTGTGTGGACTGTTTCCTAAAGAGGAAATGTTTCAGATACATGGAAATTTGCACACCCTGTGTAGGCATCAGCCACTTAAAACCCCAAAGAAGGAGCATACATGGTTACACAACTGTCCCAGAATTCATTTTGCAGTTCTTATTCTAAGGCAACTTCCCCTGAAATAATCAACTTTTATCCTTTCTGTTTCTCTAGTGGAATTCAGTTCTTATGGTCACTCATTTTCAAAAAAAATCCAGAGTGACTGCCTCCCAGCTTCACTAAGAAGTCATTTCACCAAGAATCCCAAGTAGAAAAAGTCAGGTACAGAAATCTTTCTTCATTTCCAATCAGAAAACAAACAAAACCACACTGGAATATCATCAGTTATGAACACCTGCTTAATGACATCTACCCAATTAAGATTCAGTTAATATTGTCTGAAATTAACAGCTTTCACATAAAATGACAGCATTTCTTTATTTTGTGGGCTAAAATACTTCTCTTTTAATTGTGAGGAAATTATGTGTCTGTCCAGCTCTGCCCAGACTGTTACAATTTACCTCAGAGGAAACTGCCAGCTCAGAGCAGGCCACTTGAAAACAGCACTTTAAACTAAACCTAAAAGCAAGGAGACATCCTTATTTCCAGCTAGATCACAAATGTCATTAAAGCCCAGAATTTGCTTTGGGCCAGTTCATAGAAGAGCTATATGCACCATACATGCTGTACATTTACCTCTAACTAAGGCCAATGATAGGTTCTTGCATTAAATCTGATCCTCAGTCAGGCCCATTGTGTGACCCATCAGAAACAAGGAGATTGAATTTATCCCAGTTATTGTAAGTCAAAAGCAGCCAACCCCAAAGGAGCTGAAAAACCAAAGTACATGTAAGGACCTAATAAGGGACTAGTCACTGAGATGCAGATCTGTAGTCAACAAATTTAACTCTAGAAACCTGATAGAACAGTTGTCCATTCATACCATGCTTAGTCATCACTAACATGTTCCATGGGTATGCTTGTAATTATATACACACTGCTATTTATTCAGTATATCTCATAGCAACCATCAATTAATCCCTTTGAACTCATTTATAAGTGGAACTTTAATGTAAAGGATGAGTGAAATATGGCTGGTTATGTAGACTAGCCCCAAGCTAGCATATATCAGACTATAGGAACATCAAATGTCCATTTTTCAGCAGCTGTTTTGATATTTCATTTTGGAGACGTGTCCATAAAACATGTAGAGACTTCTGTAGGTCACTAATTTCTTCCTTCATACTTTCTGAGCTAGATTTTTACTTCTGAGAAGAGTCACAGCAGATGTTTGTTCTTACACCTGACAAGGTGCATGTTTTCTTTGCCAGTTGCTGACTCCTGCATAGGGCAGTGTGGCTACTCAAATCTGAAATGCTGGCATAGAAGAATGCTGGTTATGGTTTATTCAACTAATTTAGAAAATGAATGTTCAAATGCTTGTCCCATCCAAGATTTCCCTCATGTCTTACCACTACCTACCTCACAGATTTTTATCTCCCCGGTTTTTGCACTGATCTTCCTCTATGCCCTCAGCTATTCCCATAAATTTATGCAATGGCTTTCTCCGTAGACTTTCACTGAGAGCAGCCAACTCTCTCCTGTCTGGCTTTTTGTATCTTTGCAAATCTCATGGGAAACTTTGTCTCTGCATATTTTCTGTTCTTCAACACAATGTTTGCACTTGCACTTGTTAACATCATCACCATCACTGCACTCTGTACCTGCCTTGTGTTAGCACCATGAGACACTTTTGGCCTCTTTATGTAAAAGACAAAGCTGAAGTTCTGCTGACTTCTATATCTAACCTGTTTTCTTCACCTTGCTGTTTTCCATTCCTTCTGTACTTTATCAAGTTGCAGTCAGCCACAACACAAGCACTAGTCTAAAGGTGATCCTACCCAGTGTTTTACACCATGCTGCATGCCATAAAAAAAGATAAAGAGGTTTATCAGGGATAGAAAGCACTTACTGACAAAGTGTTTCTTAAAATTATCCTTACCTGACATCTGACCGCAGGAAGTTTGTATTGTTTTTACTGCAGTCCAGAAAATTGCTCCTGTATCTGATACTGCTTTTGCAAAGTAGCAACAAATGGTGAGACTACCTGCTGGATTTTTTGCTACTGCTGCATTTACTAAAGCTGACAGTAGCTGCAGCTGTTCTCCAGCTGCCCAACAGAAGACTCAGAAAGCTGCCTTTAAATCAAACATAAGGCCATGTTGGAAATAAGAAGGATGCTGATGTCCTCTCCTGTGCTACATAAGCAGTAGAAATTTCTTGCTTATTTTGTCATTTTTTTGAGGTTCTGAAAAGCTCCTAAAGGTCATGCACATCTATAATACAAGTTACTTTGAGATACATACTGGGAGCACTGTCCCAGGTTTTGAGCATGAATGGACCAAGTACTTCCTGGTAGTGTTCCTCTAATAAAAGTGTACTCATCAAATATCAACTGACCAGCTAAGAAAAATAACATGGAAGAACTGCACAATCACGAGGACTTGCTATGAGCCAGAGGAGCACACAAAAGGGATTCTTTTGGTCTAATAACCCATTTTACCAGTGGTATATTTCTGCCCAAAATGGAGAGCACACATGCTCAGCACCAAGTACAGAAAACAGAACTTTTGCAGCCTCTGAATGTGGCTCTGCAGGCTGTGGCAGAAGCAATGGCCCAGGGAGTGTTCATCTGTGATGTGGAAAAGTAGCACTTCGTCCTGAGCAGCTACCATCTCCAGTCCAGGGCAGGACAAGAAGCAAATGTCCTTCCAGGCTGACATGCTGTCCTTCCAGACAACACCAAAGTATCACTGGCAAAAAAATTGAGCCTTTTCCTGTGAAGATGTAAATAGAAGACTGACAGACAAGTGACATTTCTGAGAATACTCAAGGAAACAGTCATTTAAATATTATGTGGTTCTGTAAAGATCTGTTGTGAATCTTGGTCTCTTTCTTCCCAAATTCCTTCTAGTAAGCACATGCATGATAGCGTGTGTTTTCACGGCGTATCTTGTAAAAGTCTCACCTGTAATTAGTTTTATATATTTTTAGTATAAACATCAAATTCTATATGTTTAGTCCATAATGTTTCAACATAGTTATACTCAGTGTGCTTTGTATAAACTATCTGGGTTTAAATACAGCTAAAATGTCAAAATGTAGCTCAGATGTGTCTGCTTCCTGATCTTAAATATGAGTAAATATATACTTTCTAGTTTCTTTGCATTTTTTCTTACTTATGTATATTTTTATAGGTTTTCTTTTATATATATAAAATTCCATTTTTGTCTTTAAATTTCACTGAGTAATGAATATCCTGGAAAGGCAGAATTAAGATTGAGTAATGAGCAGCATATATATATATATGTATGTTTGTTTCTAAGACTGTGCTCCAAATTATATCATTACCCTGAAAGTGGTCTAGCCTTTGCATATTAATTTTTGCATCTTGCCAGTGAAATCATGTGTATGCTAGTCAGTTTAAAGAAAACCTCGGAAAACCATGAATTGGCATATTTCCAGGGGGGCTGGAGGCTGCTTTATTTGTAATAGTACTTACACTCCACGGGTAGCACAGGGCAGCGTGAGAAGGCATTACCCTCTGACAGTGTATAAAGTCATCCTGTGCAGAAACTTACTGCATTTATTCCCCTTTATCTCATATTATGTAACAAAATAGGTGAATTACAAAGTTCTTATACAGCCAAAACAATTTGAATGCTTTATCTACCAGTGATAGAACAGAAAGGAACATTGGATGCAGTCTTATACAAGAAAGTAATTAAATAGGTCTCAGAAACTACCTATATGAAGAAAGTAGTCCCATCTTTCACAGGAAAACTACAAATTATAAAAGGACTCCGAAAAAGCTGCTACCTTTTCACTTGTTTCTATCAAAGGACTGTTATCACAAACACCAGCTTGCTGCCTTTTAAACTGGCTTAGCAGCTGAGTGAAGGAGGAATGCAGATTTATGCAGGCTGTTAGCGTACTGCTCTCTAAGTAGTGCCAGCTGGGGAGGGAAGCACTTGGCTGTCGGGAGAGGGGCTGGGTAGCATCCCTCGGGGGAGCGAACGCGACTCGCAGCTGGCTGCTGCTCAGGCACAAGCGGCGCGGGGTAGGGAGCCCTGGGCAGCTTCGGGACGCACAGGTGGGAAACGGAGCGGCGCAAGAGAAGGATGAGGGCGGCGGGGCGCTGCCGCAGGACGAGCGCCACGACCACCTTCAATCCCCGGCACAGCCGGGCTCCGGGCTCCCCTCCTCGCCGCTGAGGGTGGGGAGGGGCAGGCAGGGGGAGGTGCTGGGGGCCGGGCGCCCTGCCGGGCCGGCGCTGCCCTCCTCCCGCCCCGGGCCCAGCCGCTTCTTCAGCGCCGGGGGCGGTGGCGGCGGCAGCGGGGCCGATGGTGGCGGCGCGGCAGCGGCGGCGGCGGCGCTGGGGGGTGCCGGTGCTGCTGGCGGCCTACGTGGGCTACCTGGGGCTGGGCGCCGCCGTGCTGCAGGCGCTGGAGCGGCCGGCCGAGATGCAGGCGGCTCAGCACCTCCTCCGGGAGCACTGGGAGCTGCTGGCCAACCACACCTGCCTGCAAGGGCCCGCCCTGCAGCGGCTCATCGAGGTGAGCCCCGGCGCGGCGGCGGAGCGGAGCTCAGCACCCGCTGGGGCTGCGGGGCAGGCGCTGCCTCCAGCCCGGGGGGCGGGAGCGGCAAGGGAGCGGCGCCAGCCGCGCCTCCTGCCCCAGAGTCACTTTAAGAAAAAAACCAACAAAACTCCCCAAACTTTTTCCCTGTGTACGCCCTGTGTCCCGAAGAAGCCGCCCACGGCGTGGGAGCTTTCCGCGGGCAGGCGCGTCGGGCTCCCCCGGCGCCGCGCCCCGGGCTGCGGCCGCCTGCGCTCCCCGCTGGTAGAGAGATGCTTTTGTTCGCTGCCGTCCCACCAGCTGCGGGGTTTGGAGCGCCGCCGTGCTGACCGAAGGCGGTGGCGGAGCGTCCCGTTACGTGACAATTACCTGCTGTTCGTTAGAGGTGGTTTAGGTTTGCTCTTGCACTTAGGAAGCATGAGTTAGTCTGCGACGTCTTGCGAGTGGTAAATTCTAATGGGAAGGTTTTGTCGTGGTAGATTTAATTGATGTTTATACATACTAATGTCAAACCTTTTCAAGCTTCTACTTGTTGTTTAAAGGGAAATAGAAAGTCCTTAGGTCTCTTGAGTTATCCTTGAAAATGCTTCTGAAGGTATTTGCAGAGTGGTTGCAAAATGTAAAGCAATAACAAATGCAGTCTTACTAAAGGTGGTTGCATTTTTATGATACAGGTTCGACCAAAGTGACATAAATGGGTTCTCTCTTTACTCAGCTTTTGCCTGAAAAAGAAAAACCTATAATATTGAAGTGTCTTGAGTACTTACCCAAACCCTTTGATTTTTGTAGGTCCTGGTAGTTGAGCATGTACCCCTTGCTTTGGTGTGTCTGCCTCAAATAGGCAAACACAAAGGAAACCTGGAGATGGTTTGTTTTGGAGGTTTTTTGTTTGTTTGTTTTGTAAAAGCAGTGTATGATGGTGACTGAAACCATAGCAGCAGTTGAAAGAATCTAAAAGAGACTTGGAGATATAGATAGATAGATAGATTTTTTTTTTTTTTCTTCACTCCAGCAAAGAGGAAAATACAGAAGCCATCAAGCAGGACAATCATGTCTGGTGTTTCAGCAAGGCTCTGGTACACAAAATTATGCTGATGCTCTGTGTCCCACTCTCATCCCTTGTCTTTCTGGATGGTATATTCTGTGTTGGCAGTCACTCCAGTGATCATACGCTATAAATTTGAACCTTTGTAAGCTACCGTAGTGACCACTTCTACTATTAATGGTGTGTGCTGTGCTAGCTGTGGAATTTACACAGAGAGAAGTGAGAGGTGTAGCAGAGAAGATGAGTCTGGCATTTCATAAAGCTGGATCTTAGCTAAGCTCTGTTCAGCACCAATCCAGAGTGTAGTCAGTACCTGGTATGGCATTTGCCCAGGTTTTGCAAGGGCTTGGTGAATGATGGTAATGAGGTGCTAGTAGTGGGGAGAAGATAATCACAACTAAATTGGTAGAAATGTTACTGTGTCAGTTTGTTTTACGTGTTTGCAGCATGACCTGTACTCATTCTTCATACCCCAGGAACAGGACACCCACTCAAATCTCTTTAGACCTGAGGCTGTTACAATATGCAGTGTGAGTACTTAATTGTGAATGAGCAAACCCTTGATGGGAAAGTTACAAATATGCTTTGTTTCGTTTTATGCAGTGTCTGTGTGTGCCTTCATGCTCTAAAGAACCATACTCTGAGTTTGAATGCCTTTGTGTGTAATTTTGAATAATTTTAACGCTGAGAAATTAATCCTTAAAAATCCACAGAACTGATGCTTTCCTATACTCTTTTCTAATTTCCTATGCAGCAATCACTGGCATGCTCTAGGTGTGCTCAAAAAGAGATGTTTTTCTATGCAGTAAATTACTATTGCAGTACATTGCACATAGTTTATCGGGCACTATCATCACTGGCTCTCTTCAGATAAGAAGCTGGTATGCTAGATACACAGGTGATTATTTGCTAATTAAGAAAGACATATCAGGAGTGTTTGTGAAAATGTAAAGCACTGTGTGAATTTTAATTGCCTTGACATTACTGGCAACTCTTCATTGTTTTCTTCTAGCTCTTTCATTCCAGATAATCCTAAACTGTGTTTATTTTAAGTGCATAGGGGCCAATATGAAATAAAATCCTAGTTTGCTGAGCAATGTACAAATGTAATTTTACAGCCTCTTTATCGCTTAGTTCCTAGTTACCAACCGGGAGTGGAAATCCGCTATTCCAACCCTTGTGCAGATGGGAGAGCAGCAGAGAGCTCCAGCTTTGAGGAGCTCGCAGGAGAGCACGGAGTGAGCATGGCCAGGAGGGAAGCAAAGCAAACAAGCCATGCTGCAGTAGCTAGAGCAGTGAATTATCATTCAGTAATTTCTGTGATTTGGCTTCTTTCCAAGGGAGAAGCAGTCTTCTAGTTAACAAAGGAGAGGACAAAAGGAGGTGAAAATAGCAGACCAGCAATAAAAACAGCAGTGGAGGAGAATGTGTTAGAAAGCATGTGACATTTGTGGTGGTGGGCCCCTGCTTCCTGTAGCTGAATTTCGTTGTGGCTCTCTTGCCTGGTGGGATTGGCCAGCTCTTCCTCTGCAGGAGCAGTTCCACGTTTCCTGAGCAGTTGAAAGTAGCACATGAAATGCTTTACATGTAGGCCAATAAGCAATGTGTGGTGATGTGTTTATAAGCACACACAGGGCACAATGGGGGCACTGTGGCCACAAGTCTCTCTACAGCACATCCAGTGACATTTACTCAAGGAACACATAGGTTTGCCTTTGATGACCCATCTCACCCCAGGCTGTTGTTCTGCCATTGTGTACAGCCTGACTGAGCACATGCTCACCAGGAGGAAGACTGAGAGCAGACCATCCTCGTGAGCCACTAGGCAACATGCAAAGAGGGCAATATCTTGCCTTTTATTATCATTGTGGTGGTGATCTGTACGTGCCCGCATTACTGGCTGTGAGGTTGCATCAAAGGAGGCTCTCAATGACAAGACCTGCAGAAGATGGCAGCAGATGCAATGATAAGACAGATTGCAGGTGATATACTTCAAATACAATGAAGAAAAGTAGCTGGACTCAGCTGGGGAGAAAAATATCTATGTCCAGGTAAAAAATATGTTGATTCTAGATTCTGGAAGTGTCCAGAAACTGAGGCTGTGCACAAAGAGGACACTTTCTGTAGGGGCATATTTCTTGGAGATGAGACCCTTTATGACACTTTGGGGCTGGGGGCACCTAGACACGCTTTGGTGTGAATCACTTCTAGTGCAGAAGTGCCTCAGCTTTACTGCATGGTGTGAATGAGCTCTGGTCCAGCTGAGCTGTCCTCCAAACTCACTCCTTTTCCTGTATCATTTTCAATGCTTACAGGTGCTCAGCTGCTGTACTTGCCAGTGTCTCTTTAATCAGATGATTGGCTGTAGGGCCAAGCTTGGAACAGCACTTTTTGTGTTCCTATTACCATGACATCCTTTTCATGCTATCTTTTTTTGATAGAAACCTTTTGTGTTATATACTTATTTCCCTAGTACATTTCCCTAGATGTTTCCTATATTCATTATATTGTTCTATTGGTTTTCTATTGTAGATATAATAATGCTATTTAAACACAGTTGCTTTCAAAAAATGAGAAAGTGAAAGCTGAGCTAATTTTTTCTTTTGGCCTAGAAAGATTTAAGGTGTAGTGAAAAGGGCCTAATGCTAAAGGGCAGGTTATAAACTAAATGGCTGCAGGTGGATCTAGATACTGTTATCTCCAGAGTCAACAGCTAGAGGTACATAGAGAGTTTGAGTAGATGTTTACAAGAGCAATGAGATCCCATGTGACTGAAAGATCCTCATCAATACCTTGGCTTGTACTGACATTGAACCAGCAGAGAACTGTGACAGCTGTCAGGAAATAAAAGCCTGGAAACACAGCTTACTAAAATAATCTTGTGCTCGGATGATGCAACAGGAAAGGGTGAGCATCAGAGGTCACCTGCCAGTGGTGAGGGTCTTCAAGGACCAGCAATGGCTCCTGGTATTGTGGAGCTATATATATAGTGGAGTAATACCTATATAGAACCCAATTTGGTCAAATTAACTTGTCACAGGTGTAATAGGGTTGGTCCCCTGTAATTGTTCTTTCCAACTTCCTGCTTATCAAAATGTTTTACTACTTTGCTCAAGTTACAGCCAATTCATCATTCTCCAGACCTGTTGGTTAAAAGAGCTATGGCTGCCTTACCAAGGATGTGCATTCTGTGCTAATAATACCATATTCTAGCATACATTTGACAGAAGTTGTTCAAGGTAAAATCATTATTCTATAAGGCAGTAGGCTGGCACTGTATAGCATTAGACTTCTTGGAAGGTGAGGAAAAGGCATACTGATGACCTCTCTCTGGTAAGTTGACTCAACCCTAGATCTTCTGGTAGTGTCTAGCACCTGTGTTCAAAAAGGGAAAGGAAAGGGGAGAAGCATAGCAGGCTCTTATAGCCTTCCTCTGGCTAAAGAGAGGCGTTCTTTTGATATTATCAAATTCCCAGTTACAGCTGGTTGGGCTTGGTGGGAAGTAACAAGGGAGGAAGTAACACCACTCATTCACCACTGGCATTGAGTGGTGAGTGTCTCAATAACCTGTCCTGCCAGAAGGTTTGAGACCCACAACTAGCAGTGAATAGCTAAAGACTGGGGATGCCTTCTAGAAAGGAAAATGGTAATTCTTATCGGTTGTTTGCAGATGTGGGTTATTCTTGTATGTACTTGTTCTTCATACTTTGTCTTTAAATGCAATTAAAAGAAAAACAACTAGGGAAAGAATTCTCAGTCTTACAAGGATAATACAATGCAACCTTTCTGTGTTCTATAAATTATACAAGCAGTTTCTTTCAACAGGCCCTGCCTATTTCTGTTGCAGCCCAGCTGTCGAGTAGCTGTTCTCATTGGGGTTTGGGAAGTGACTGGAATTCAGCAACACTTTGTCTCATAAATCATGCCACAGAGTCTTCCTTGATATAAAAGCTTAATTTTCAGAAGAGTACTAGTGGCTTAGGGTTCCATTGGTTGCAGCATTACTGCACTAGACTACATCTTTTGCTCCTCTGCTGTTGGCGTGTAAGTCTAGATGAATTCTAGAAACTGTAGTGCAGACCCAGCTGCAAAGTAAAAGTGCTTCTGCTCTCAGGGTTCCTTTGGTTTTGAGGAACTAGTGCCAATTACATTAGCAAACATTGCTGGGGAGGCGGGGGAGCAGTTACTTGATCAGCTCTCTGGTTATTCAAGTGGCATAGTTAAAAAAAAAAATCCCTACATTATGAATTCAAAAGAATCCAGCTGGGTTTTTATTTTTTTTGTGGTTTGTGCCAGTTCTTCTTTCAGGCAGAATTCAACTTTCCTCTCCAGACAAAGACAAGGACTGGGAAAGGTGTGATTAATAATCTGTCAGTTATTAGGAAATTATTTGACCTTTGTCCTTGCAATCTGAGACCAAGGTTAGTGTTCACCATTTTCTTCTGATTTACAGCTGGTATGCTGTGAGGCATAAATGAATGTTTATATGCCAACATTGCAGAGGATTTCATAGTTTGTGAGTTGTTTTCTCATTAATCTAAATGGTAGCTTGGTGCCTTTTGAACACCTTCCTTTTCTCCTTTATATGTTGCAAAGGTGAGGAAAAGTGTCTGAAAATGAGGCAAGCCATTTTCAGGAGGACATGTATGCCCTGGAAAAGTTGATTTTTGTACATGACTATGTAAACTTCAACTAAACTTGGGAATAAAGTTTCTTATGCCAATCCATTTTTGCCTTCCTTGAGAACTGCTTTCAAATACACTTAGTAAATAATGCTTTTGCCTTTAAATGTATCTCAAGATTACTGTGACCTCTGGCCAGAATGCCACAGTTCAGAAGTAGGGGACAACAGCATTGACAGGAGCCACAGTTTATAAAAAGGTCATTTGTATGACTTTCCCTGATGGTTTCCTCCAGAAATAAAAAAAATCATGAATTTTTAGGGATGTATTTGGTAAGATCATAATCTTTTGGGGCTTTGCTTTTGTCATTTTCGCTTAACTTGCTCATTTTGGGGAAGGCAGGCAGATTAGAATCAGTCTGTTTAATCATTTATAATAAAGCTTATTTTTTGCTGTAAAGATTATGGGAGGAAAGAGAGATTGCAAAGAACATAGTGCCTCAGTTTACATATACACATTCATTCATTCTTTACTGCTGATTTAAATGCCTTTTCTGAAAGCTGCATCCTAGTCACATGCTGTTGTGACTCGGTGCAGAGGTGAACGATTTTTAGTTGATGTCAAGGCATTTTTAGTTGATGTCAAGGAGGTCAGATTAAATAATAGTCCTTCCTTTCACAGTCCTTGGTGACCAGAAGCCGTGCTGCAGCCACAGGCTGGCCATGGAGGGGCCCACAGGTGATGATAATCGTGGAAGAGAGGAAGTGTGTAAGCTGAGAAAGCTTACACATTGCCCAGAGCTGATAACACAGCAAACATGGGAAATGACGCTTAGGGGTACGGCTCAAGGATAGAGTGGCTCTGCAGCAAAGACAAAAAAATAACCCTACATTTTGTGGGGAGGAAGATGCAATACTCAAATGTCAAGTGGGAACCAAATTGTAGTTGTTGGGGCTGGGTTTTGGTGGTTTGGTTTTTTGTTTTGGGGTTGGATTTTTTTTTAGCTAGACAGTGTGAACAGATCTTTTGTGTAATTCAAAGTGTGTGGTTTAATTTTTTCTGGTATATCTGTAATAACTACTTCGGGTTTATTGCTAAAAAGCAATGTAGAGTGGTAAAACTCCAGTATAGGTGAGTCCCTCGTTATCAGCCATCTGTGGAAGTGCAGCCCCAGAGCTGTGAAGGGTTAAAATTCAAGCTGTAGAAGTGATTTAATTTTTCTGGTTTCCTTTTTTGACTCATATAAGGAAATTGTGGTAACATTGTGTTTGGATGTTTTTGCAGAAAGAACCAGCAACTGATAGCAAATTACAAGGAGAGAAAGGGGTATTCTCATCCTAAAATAAGTGTGATAAGGGAGTCAACAGAAATCCACAGCTTCCTCACAGGGTTACCACTTAGCTTGAATTCAAGGAGGGAATTCCTTGCAGAAATATGCACAAAGCAGGCTTTTGTGCTGGGATGTAATCTAACACAGAGCTTGCACTTGCAAGCATTAGCTTATGACATTTCTAACTGAAACTTCAGAGCTTATACTTGAGAAAGGTGGAGCTGGAAGCCCAATTTGACTATTCTGGGGCATGTTTTTGTTACAAAGGTAACAGGACAGGCATCTACATTTTAAATAGACCTCTTTGAGTGGATGTCATGCTGGTGCTCTAATCACCAGCCATGGCCATATTAAGTAGCACCATGCAAAACCTTACTTGTGTAGTCAAAAACCAGAACAGCCTACTTGATGAGAAAGTGTGGCAGCCTGCAAATGAAGTTTCATTGACCCGTGAAGGTCTAAGAATTTAAAATCTCAATTTGTAAATCCCATAGGAGCTACAATAATTCCCACCAAACTTTTATCTGTAGTTTGAAATTATGTAAGTATTGTCAGTTAAAGATGTAGTAGTCACTGTGAGCTGTAAATTATTATCACTTTAGAGCAGGGAAAGTAAGTGCAGAGAAGTGAAACTTTGGTTTTATGTTGTACAGCTTGTCTGTCAGTAGAAACCAAAGAACCGCTGCATTCTGTTTTTTTCCGATTATTTTAACCACCCACCTGTTTCCTTTCTGCTTTTTGAATTGCACATGACCTTTAAAGTTCCTAAAATATCAACCCCAAGCTCTGCAAGTTCAGTATTTTTGGGGGTTTTGGGCAGTTGGTGGTATTGACTGGGGTCTTAGATCAGGCAGATAACTGCTTTTGAACACTGGATTTAAGATGCTTCTACTAGTGCCTTTTAGGTTTTGAGGCAAACACTGTACAAACCACCAGCCTAATGGAGAGAAAAAGGAAAACCCCTAGAATTTCACCTCAAAGTAATCATAAAGTAAAACAGTTTCTGATTCTCAAAGAGGCTGGCTAAGGAAAGTAAGCACTTACAGTGCAACATGTGATTCACTTCCTTTTTAGTACCTCTTGAACCCACAGGCTAAAACATGCTTCAAATTTATTTGAAAACCGGTAGCAGAGACATATCAACACCTCTTCAGTGGAAAAAGCAGGGAAAATTCAGCTGTTCTGCTAGAGTGTTTATAACTGGATTTTTTCCTGTGTTCTAAAATTGGAAACCATTTTTAATTTTTTTATGAAAAAGGGCAATAGCCAAAAGCAAGAGTCTAAAGGAATATAGTAAATTAAGGAGAGTATTCACTGATATCTCCCTGAATGCTCGGTCAGCCTTCAGGAGTTTGCAATCCAATGACTTCCTGTGCCAGGAGTAATTTCTGTGCATTAATAGCCATCTATGGATTTCTCTTTCATGAATCCGCTCCCAGGGGCACATCTGCAGGAAGGCAAGCTCCATTAGTTCTACCATTCTCAGGAGAGTCAATCTTTAGTTTTCTGTCATCATTGTTGCTGTGTCAAAGGTTGATTCTAGATAGTATAATAAAACATTTTTTACTTCAGGAAAACAGAAGCTGGTATCCTTATCTCCAACCACTGTGAATCTTCCCTTTTAAGGGTGGCATCAGTAGCTCTTTCTTCCTAACAGTAATGAACTTGCATTTTTTTTCTTGGAGTGTTCATTTATTCAGGTGGCTTTGATTTGCACGAACATTCAGTGGTCCCCATTGGGCTGGCTTCAACAGATGGGTGGGCCTAATGGCTGATGGTGTCACCTGAGTGCTTGATAACAAGATTTAACAAAGAAATGCTTAGAGGCTTATTGCTGAAGGGGCTTGGAGACCTCAGCAAGCATACCAAGTGCCTCAGTACCCGGAACAGCAAACAGCTGGCATGCTGCAAGCTCAGGGCTCACTCTTTGCCAGTGAGCAATGGTTACCTGGTACTTCCTTCCCACTGACAGCAGTGCAGGCCACTGTGCCATTTGGGGCAGATGCTGTGGCCTGGCTGCAGAGCCTCGAGACACGTCCTGTGCTTCCTGCCAGCAACATCACTACCTGGGGAGGTTAACAGTGACCCCGGCATGCTGAGTTGTTACAAGTCACTGCAAAGCTGGCATGGGTGCTCATAACTGCTCAGCCTCCTGTTTCTAAACCAGGCAGACAGAAGTGGTGCAAAGATGTAAAATTATACATTTAATGACCTTGTTTGCTGCTGTTTGCTTCTCACGTGATGTCTTTTGCAGGCTCTCTGTTTCCCTTTTTTGCATTTGGGCTAGTTGTGCCACAGGTTCTTGCAATCCTCTCTGGTTCTTCAGTGTTTCTGGCTTTAAAAACTTGATGTTGAGTGTAATATTGTCAACTGCTGAGCTTGTATCAGCAGGACATCAGGCAGGGGAATGGACAACAAACATGCTGCATGTTTGAGTTTTCAAGTATCCCTGATGGAGCTGGTAATACATTTCTCCAAGAACTGGACTGTTGGTGTTCCAGCAGGTATATATGTGTTCAAGACTAACTGAAAACTGCAGAGATCACAGTTTACAGAAGGAAATTTTGAGGAAAATATCAAGCTTTTTATTTCAAATTTAACTACTGGCTTCTGGAGGGAGAAAAAATAGGTCACCTGTATAATTTTCCAGTGTCTCTTTTGCCATTTGACTTACTTTGGGAGTTATTTCGTGTTCATGCCCACTGTGGTTCCTGTCTAGGCTATTGTCTGCAGAGTTTCTTACACTTCTTAAACTGAAGGTCAAGTGTTGTTGGCCTGCACCCCATGCAACCTGACAAATGCAGATGCCAGACCTGGAAGAAGAATGATGACTGGGGGAATTACACACAGTTGTTCGAAACAAATCCTTCTGGAGGCTTCTTGAGTCCTTCTGGAGGCTTCTTGAGGCAACCTTTTCTCTCTCTTTTTTTTTTTTTTTTTTTTCAGAGGTACTTACATGGAGAAGGGAAGCAGGGCTTGGTTCTTCTCTGTCACTAATGCTATATACAAAATCTTTTCTTGAGTTGCCCCACTCACGTTACAGCGACAATTCACAGAAGGAAGCAAAATGCAATGTGTGTGGTCCTAAGCCTTTGTCAGAGCACAGGCTCTCTGCTCTGTCTCATAATTTAGAACTTAATAGGTTATAATGTGACCCTGAGGGGTTTAAGTTACCTTCAGTTATGCATAAATCAAGATATTTCTGAGAATGCACTATCAAACAGTGTTTATTGCTTAGAAAAATCTGTTGATCTCTGAGCTGCTCCTTGGTCTTAGTATGAGAATTAGTAGCTCTAGGGAAAAGAGATAATGATCCTTTTAGTTAAGCTGCTGCTTGGGACCCTGGAAACAGCTTTTAATTCACAGCCTTGTATAACATTATATAAATCATATATATTATGTAGAGCACATTACATCACTAAAATGGGACAAAGCTTTCTTGCTTTGTAGGCTTGACATGCCAGTTTGTTTGGTGGATGTACAAACTACAACTTCCTTGTAAAACCAAAAACTGATCAAAATCTGAGTGTGATTCCTTTTATTATCAGGGGTGAAAGCTTTATCAGTAGTCTTTTTTGTTAGGATTGGGACAATATTATTTAGTATCTGAATGTCTTTTTCAGAGATGATGAATTTTATGTGTTCTTGTATATTATCTTTGCATTCAAAGATAATCAACTGTCAAGTGAAGTATGGAATGTTTAGTGTCCGTGCTGTGAAAAATTAGACACAACTGTCATTAATTTTGTTGGCATGGGAAGGTATAGTCAGATGTGGGCACTGTGAAGCCATCTGATATCTTATTTTGGCATAAGTCTGCACACTTTGGCTAGTAACTTCTAAGTCTTTCCCAGGAGGATTGAAGAGAATTGGGCATAATGCTACTCTGATGTGTTCATTCACATTTGTAGTCCCAAGGTGGGAACATAATGGCCAACCTGAGTAGTCTCAGTCTCCTGTAACACACCAGATACATTCCTCCCCAGTCCTGCAAGGGATCATTTACATATCCATGTGCATTTGCTGCTATGGGACTTCTGCCATTGGAATATCCCATCTGGAAACATTTCATTTTCCTAATGAATGTATCATAAGGCAGTCTTAATTACTGTCTGTCTAGACCTTCTCTAGTTAGATCTTACCCTCCAGTCTCTTCCACATTTATCTATATAATCTACCGTGTGCAACTTCCTTTTATTGCTGTAGGTGCTCTTTTCTTAGAAGCAGTGTGCTGGCTTTGGGCTTTTCTGACTTTGCAGCCCTTTGGTCTCTAAGGCACAAGATATTCTCTACTAAAAGGGAAACAACAGAATCAGAAGTGGTTGCAGTTAGGGATTTTACCAGCTAGAAGTGGAAATGCCAGTCATGTGAACTTACCTTAAAGGGGTTTGTGGGATCTCATCTTCTTGTCTCTTTGCAGGGTATCATCCAAGCCTACAAGAGTGGCATAACCCTCCAGGGAAACACCACTAGCCTGGGCAAGTGGGACTTCAGTGGGTCTTTCTTCTTCTCCATCTCTACAATAACAACCATTGGTAAGAGTTTCCTGCTGATGGGGCCACCTCACAGGTGGGAAAAAGTGGGAATGAGGACCTGTACTCAGATGCTGCTCCAGCACTATGTGGTTCCTTGGAGCTTGCAGTAGTCAAGTAGGGAAGCACCCATGAACCCAGCCCTAGGAGTGTTTTAAGTGCCAGAGCAGTAAAGATCCCTAACTGATCAGACATGGGGATAATTAGCTCAGGACATATTCCTACTAAGTTACTTGGCTTCTGGGGCCTGAACTTCATGGTGCTGCACTGCCTGGACTCTCCCAAGTCTTGTGCACTCTGAGAGGTCTGAAGTGAATTGTGAATTGAAATGGGCTTTTCTTTTCACAAGGACAGGAATGATTTTGGAAAATTCTTAATACTATTGCATCTTCAGAGACTATATTTATGATTTTTTCCTCCTTATGACTACCTGTATTAGGTAAGGACCTGTTTGTTCAAGTGAAAGCTAAATAGCTGGATAAACATCACAATTCACTTAACTCAGGTTTCAGCAAATGGGTAATGCAAAGCCACGAAGAACTGAGGGAAATAAGTAGGGGGTAGTAGGAGGGAAATAAGTAGGGACAAAATGGAAAAAAAAAAATATACTAGGTACAGAGCTAGTTAAGGCAGATGATGTTAATTATTGTCAGTTCATGTCCCCTGTCCCCAAAACCATTAATAACTTGCCCTGGTGTCTTTTTCTTATGGTGTGATCCAGTATTAAAAAAAAAAAAAAAGTGGAGGGGAGAGTATGTGGAGAGATGGTTGTTGAGTATCAAAAATACCTCATGGATTTCTTGATTTGTCAGCTCCCTTCAATTTTAAGCATATTTTTAAATCAAGAATTTTCTTTTTGTACCCAAATGGAACCTTCTTTTGATTTCTGGTTGTTTTTGAAGATACACTGGCTCCAGAACACTAAGTCCCCAAGCATGAGCTCAAGGGAAGAGAGGGCTTGTGGGTTTTCTGGGGGGTGGAGGCGAGTAGGGGGTGGTGTGTCATCTTCCTGTGACTCAGTACACCTTTCTGCCCTGCTCTTTTGCACATGCATTGTTCTGCAAAGTTGGGAACACGCTTTCAGTGTCGCACTGCCAGGCAAGGGTTGCACCAGATGATGGCAGTGGAGGCTCATCAGACAACATCACACAGGCTGTGGGTTTCCAGCAGAGCCTGGTCAGCTCCTTCCAGCCTTTGGTACAAAGCAGCGTCTGCTCAGAGCTGCTTTGCTTGCCTCAGTAGTTCATGAAAGCCTAATGAGTTTCTAAGCCATCAAAGCAACTGTTTCACCACGGCCGATTTAAGGTAATGATATTCAGGGAGAATCAAATTTATCATGTTAAAATATAAGGGGATGTTGTGATGTTGGCAGAGATCTAGCCTAAGCATTTCTGCTCTTCTCCTAAGAGTAGCAGCTAAGCTATTCTTCCCACCCCCTGCCTCCACTCCCCTCTTTTTTTAAGTAAACTTCCCGCCCTGATGTCTACAGGGGAGGAGGACAAGACAGGGCATGACACAACTGAGTTGATAGCAGAGGCAATTGAAAAGAACCAAATCTTACAGCTCTTTATCTCATCATTTTAAAGCTGATACTATGACTCTAGAGACTTTTTCATGATTTTTCAGTTGTGGATTTGAGAATGCCATACAAGCCACTTCTATGCAGAAAACTTTAGATGACTGGACCCTTCATTCTGATTTTTCAAGTTAAATTGTTGGTTGCATATGGATTTGTGTCCTAACGCTCTGCTGATAACAATAAGTTGTAGGAGAGTAAACTCCAAATGGTTTCACAGAGCCTCACCCTAAGTCTGTTATCATAATCTCTCTTTATGCAAATTCTTGAGATAGTGAGGGGTTTAGCCTCACTGAGGATACCAGGGCATGACTGGGAAGGATGATTGATGCTGTCAAGTAAAGAGACAAGCTCCTTTCCAAAGAACTCAATCAATGAAGTTCAAAGGGGTGAGTCACAATAGGAAACTCCACATATAAGGTATGGCAATGAGATAAATGACAATTGGGAAGGCTTCTTGAGGAATTGTAGAGGTTTTAGTGTTCTTACATGGCAAGGAAGGGTTTATCTCAGGCTGTGATTATGGAACCAATGAAAGCAGGTCCAGCTGCACAAGATTAGCCTATAGGAGTTAAAACCCAAGGCATTCTGGCAAATGAGTTCAGGAAAGGGTAGAGTTAAGATGATAATGCAGAAGAAAGATTCTCAGGAATTTAGGGGTACTATGTAAAGATTTTGAAGACTATGGAAGCCTCTATTCCATGTGTTCCAGCTGCTTTGCAAGTCCAGCAAGTCCTTTGGCCTGTTTGTCTCTTCCACATTTTTTCTTTGCAGTTAATGCTATCCATGCCTTGCTGGCCTCTCATGTGAAATAACATCTTTGTGACTCTTGTCCTCAGTCTTCTCAAACAGCACTGCCAAAACCACTATCACTTTTACCTTCATCACTTCCCTTTGAGACACTCTTTCTGTTCTGCCAGCTTCTGTATTTTACTTCAGGTGCTGTAACCCCCCTCAGAAGGCCAGGTCCATTTCTCAAGTCCTTACCAGAACACTTTCCCACTGGGATACAGGAATGGATGTTAACTTCTTTCCCCATGAACACCAACTGAGAGGCACTAGCTTCTTTCCCCACTGACAAGGTTTAAATCCCCATGTCTCCTGTTGCAGCATCTTCTGCACTTCTTCCATTTAAATGAGAACCTCATCTATTTTCACTACCAGTGGTTAAAAGCAGCATGTGAACTTCACCTGAAAACAAAGCGGCTTCTAACCTGCAGGCTGGACATAGTTGGTACCTCAATTGCAAATGTTTAAAGAACAGATATGTATGAACTAAAATCTCTTGTTTAAAGAAGTGCCCCAAAGCCTATGTAGTTTTTTGGTCAACCTCATAATTTGAATGGAACTGCATTCATAACTTTTGGGATGGGCAGCCCTGGCCACCTGCTGATTCCTTCTCCCCACTGTTACATTTCTGTGCTTTCCTCGTTGCTGTCTTTGACATATCGTATCATGCTAGACTTTATATGTTATCTCATTTTCTGCAGATTTTTCCATAAGAACCCTTTCTCCAATGCCTTGAAGGGTCATCTTCAGAGTTCCTGTAGAGCTGTAGTACTAAACATGATGAAAGAAAGAGAAGCTAACTTGCTGCTGGTTTTATCTCTCAGACTTCTTTATCCCTTGCCGACACAAAGTCTCTCCTTTCTGTGTTTACTCTCCTCCTACTTAGTTTGGACTAACAGGGCAGAGGTCAAAGCAAGTTCAGAGTGGGGCACAAGATCAAAGTCCCTAAAGTCAAACGACCACAGGGTGGTGTAATTTCAGAGAAGGTGCTAGGGAAAGGCTCTTTCTGTAGTCAGTGATGAGGCTGACTGGTTTGTGCAAGCCTAAGAGTAGAAGGAGCATTGTCCTTTCTAGCCTGAATGTACCACTTAATATTGGGTGGATGGATGCCAATGCCTAACACTGCATTACCATTTTCTGGGGGCACAGTCACCAGAATTCAGTTGTGTGAATTTGAAGGGCCCTTTTTTAAATATAAAATGGGGCAAGTAAAACATCTCACTGTGAAGAAAAGAAGGGAACTACCTTCTTCCTGTTCTTTCCTTCTCTGGTTAGCACAGTGCATAGCTCCTAAAGGCAATACCCCAAAGGTCTGGGAGATAACAACACAGGCATGGATCAGGCTGCTCAGTGAGTGATGGTATTAACCACACTGTTACAGACATTTGGTCGTTGCTACAGAGGATTCCAGTGCAGGGAATAACACAGTAGCAAGTTCAGGGCTTTGAAATCCTAGCAGGGTAAAGCTCTGGGCCAGCAAGAGTTTTTTGAAGACATTGACCCTCTGCAGTGCTGCCCAGTGTCTGGTGAGCTCCTGAAAAATGCTCAGGTTCCTGCCCATTGCTGGCTGACAATCTATTGGGGAATTCAGTTCTACTAACTTGGTGTCTCAAAGTGGTTAAAATACAGAATAGCAGCTTGGGACCAGGTTCATCCTCTGTGAACCTCAGGAATCTCTTGTGTAGTGGAGTTCTCTGCTGAAAAGCTGTCCTTTTTGGTGGATTGATCTTTTCCCTGCCCTGTGACAGCTGGCAGAGCTTCTCTACAGGCTTGGCCAAGTAGGATGTGGCACAGTGGTCCATGGGAAGTCACTGGTGGGTTTGGGGACAGCCACTCATAGCAGCATCCTCAGAGCTATCTCCTGAGCCCCAGAGCTGTGGTCTGCTCTCCTGACTGCGTGCCATCTCACCCAGCTGAGACTAAGCCCTCTGTGCAGCTTTCAGTGTATGCACAGCACGAATCAAGGACTCAGTACTTATCTGAAGCATTCTTTTTCACTCGCTGAAGCAGTGTGCTACCAAATTTTACTCTCATCTGGAACTTCATAGGGCTAAAGCTGTTAATAACTTCCCTGGTTCAACCTGCCAAGGTCCCAATGATCTTCCCCATATATGACACAGTTCCTGAGATTCTGCCACCGCTAGCCTTAAAATCAAATTCTTCAAAATTTTGGTTTGTTCTAATCATAAAATTGAGAAGCCAATGCATGCAGTGTGACTGCTTGGGGCTTGTGTCCTGTTCCTGTCCCACATGTACAGCCCCCATGCCTGTAGCATCCTCCCTGGAGAGATGAATTGGGAATAACTGTGACTTCCCATGCCCGCTGTCCTTAGCTGTGTCCAGCTGATAAGTGTTCTTGAACTTAGGGCAGACTTGGTGGGTATAATGTGAAATCTCACAAGAAGGTTGAGAAGCCAAGCATGTAAATATGTTTTATATAGTTATGGAGACATTCAAAGTATGAGGGAGGATAGGAACCCCTGACTTGCTGATCTTCAGGTGAATGTAGGTGTGATACCAAATGACCTCTGAAAATCCTAATGCTTGTAGGATCACAGAATAATTCAGGCTTCCTGGTGCCTCAGGAGGTCTCCAGTGCAATTGTCTGCTTAAAGCAGTCAGCTGTGAGGTCAGAGCAGGCTAATAAGCACTTTGTCAGGGTCTCCTTCCAGCTAAGCTGGGGCCATGCTCACGTTTTCAGGGACCAGACAAACATTACCATAAGGCTGTGTGAGCGATCAGTAGGTGTATTTGTGGTTTTTCCACTTTGAATTACACAAAAATGACTTTTCCATCTAAAGTGAATTTTCTTTTTTTTTTTTTTTTTCTCAATGAAACATTTAAAATTTTCAGGAAAAAAACCCTTTCATTTCTCCTGGATTAAAACATCCAGATCACTTGTAAAGACCACAAGAGAAAGAAAAGTTTAGATTTCCTGAAAAGTGTTAGAGGAGGAGCTAGTGGTGGGATGAGCTGGATGGCTCAAGGATTTAATTTCTTTCAGTGCCTGGGAAAATAGGAATGTGGCTCACTGAACATCATCCCAACTGCCAAGCAAGCTTTTATGAGTATTTAAATGTGTAATGCAAAATAAAGTAATTCTGGCACTGACAGCCCTTGGTGAACTGCACAGTGGATACCTGACCCCCAGGCCTAGATGAGTTCCTGGTCATTCAAAGAAAAATACTGTCAACAAGAGCAATCTGTAAATTTGGGATTAGACTATGTCTGTAGGAAGTGATGGCTTGTATACTTTCAGGCAGGAGAAAAAGATTTAATAAAACAAGAAGACTTGCTTCTCTAACGAGTGGCTTTATCAGTGGTTTTAACACTCAAACATATTTCTGAGGAGGTTTGATTTTATGCTAAGTCTGGGATTTTTTTTCTGCAGATGAAATTTTTTGGTAAATTTACAGATGTTTTTCAGCTTATGATAGACACTTTCTGTTCTAAGCACTTTTTGGTGAAAGTACTCTTTTATATCTGGGCAGTTTGAACAAACCTCTCATTGTGAGTAGCAGGAAGTTGCAGCTGCCTCAGTGCCTGAGGGCACTGAAAGTATCATCTTGTGAATGAAAAGATCTTTTACTAATAAGTCTCATCTTCTTAACAAGTCTACAGAGCCTCTGAATCCCTTATGGACAGGAATGTAATGGAAAAGCAGGAAAAAAATCCTGCTCTACTTAATATGTATAACAGAAGCACATGAGTTAAAGGACATGGCTATGAGCATTTAGAAATAAAACCACTCTTGTTTTATTTCCTCCAAAGAAGCTTAACTTACATTACACCTTATTTCAAAACAAGAGGAGCTATACATGCACTTAGTCCAGTGGAAACACTTACACTTTGATGTCTCTGCAGTTTTTAGTGATCATTTCTCAGTGTCTCTTTGCTTAGGCATGTACCAGGTGACTTTCCAGCAGCAGACTCATGAAGGATGTGACAAAACCAGCAGTGTAGTTTTAATTTATAAATCTAGTTCAGATATTCTAACATATAGTTTGTGATGGTTTAAGACACTGATTAATACTGAAGAGGGTAGGTCCTATTTTCCCATTTCTGCTTGAGTTTTATAAGAGTTGAGGTTTACATACAGTTAGGTTGGAATCTCTTTGTCTAAAGCAAAGACAGGTGGATGTAACCAGACAGGAGTAAATTTCTGGCCATTTTGCATAATCTGAAGTCTCCTATGCTATTTGATTATACTTTGTATCGTGTATAAAAAGCTGGTGGGACATGGCATTTTGGCATGTGTTCAGCAACTGTGTAGCAAGTCTTCAGAAAATTATCTTGAGCTGCTGAGTCCAAAGGAGCCAGAGAAATCAAGTGCAAAACAGATCTGGTGTTTGGAGGGCTGGGTTTACTGTGCACATTAGACCTTCCTACATCATTCCATTTGCCATTCTAAATTAATTGTAACATACAAGTTAAGTTTAGGTGCTCTGGCATCCAGCACTATGTGGCATCCCCAAAATTCAGAAGGCTGCTGTGCTTCACACAGTGACCAGAGAACATGGGCCTTCTTTTATATTTTTCTGCAGAGGAACTTAGAAATCTGTGGTTAAAAGTACTGCCCAAGACATCACACAGTCTTTTAAAACTTGATATAGAAGGAGAAGAAAAGAGAACTGTTGGGGGGAAACCACTTTGGGAATAACTAGCCATAAATGTATGTGACTCATCTTCAGCCTCCATCCCTACAGTATATGCCCCCCAGTACTTTCTTCCGGGCCAGGTCAGGTCACAAAACACCCTAATCCCATAAGAGGAAAAATTAGAACTAATGCATTGAAATGTCACAGCCAGTCTGAAATGCATCACACCAGACACATCTTTCTATAATTTGCTTAGAAGGCGTTATCTACCAGATGTACTTGCCTGTATGTCTCATTTACCACACTTGTTAGTCTAGAAATTATGGCAGAAATGAGCAATCATTGGGGGAAATTGCATGACTGAGCAGCACTGGCATGAAGCCTTAATTTAGCCCCTTTTGTTTGACTGTATTTCAAAACATCTGGTTACATAACAGCATCCCATCCTTTCTGGGGGATGCTCTCCCCCTTCCCAGGGACAGGCTCCTGAGGCTCCATTGGGAGCCTAAAATATTGTGTGCCTAAAATTACTGAAAGGGATGTCCTCCATATAATATAATTTGGGATTTGTGGGGGTACATACTTAGGACTAGTTTGCCCTCAGACCTTTTTCTGGGTGTAGTTTGCTGGTGCACATGCACAACTAACTGCAGAGTTGTCCGTGGGGAGAGAGTTTTGTTAGCAAAACTTTGGCACAGCATGTGTAGGTATCCCCAGCTCACAGCTGCACACATTTCTATGTTGTCAGTCAGTGGCTTATTGCAGCTGGCATGTGGCATGTTGGTGAAGAAATGGGGCTCTCCAGTGAACCACAGCTGTTTGCACTCTCACTTATCTGGGATACAGAGCCCAGCCCTGGGGCCTCTCCCTGCTGGGCACTGCTCACTTGCCCTGAGGCCGCAGCACCCAAGAGCAGGGTAGCAAGGCTGCAGTGCAGGGAGAGCCTCTCTGCTTGCTGTGCCCATGGTTGGGCAGTGCTGGGAGGGGATGACATTATCTGTGGTAAAAATTAATCTCCTGTGTGGATGTACAGCAGTCTCTAATGAGCAGAGGTGATTTTGGAATGTAGTCGAGGCCATAGGTCTCTGACTGGCTAAGGCACTGTTGAAATGCTTGTAGTGTGCTAGTTGTTCTGTCTTTGAAAGCATCCTAGCTAAATCTGACTTTCTTGTGGCAGAAAACACTGGAAATTACCAGTGCAAGTCTGCAGATTTATGGGACATTTTAAAAAGAACATGTGGGGAATGAGGACAAGTGATTTTGAAGCCAGAATGATCTGAGGATACAAGCAAGGCTGTGACTGCAAGGCAGGACCTTTATTAGATCACATCCTATGACTAGAAGAGGCAAAATTTAAAACACTTTTTTTCTTCTTTAGGTCTGAAATTGAAATCTTTTACAAAGGTTAAATATAATTTCTCCAGGTATATTGGCTCTAGACAATAATTTTGACAATTTAAGATGTATTTGGTACTTGTGGTACAAAAGAGTATAAGCAAGGAGGCAGTGTTAAGTTCACTAGTCCTGTGGGACAAAGGTAGAAAAGGGTGGTTGTTATAATTAAAACACTATTGTTGTGATTCAGAGACCATCTAACAGCCATGCAGGATCATTTACTGGCAAGGCCCATGCCAGCAGTGCTTACAAAAATTGAACCAAACGGAAGGTTTGCATTTACGTCAGATCCCAGCCAGGGCAGTGGGTAGGGGAGAGGAAATTCACTGGTAAATGGAAAAGGAACTAAGCAAAATTGGCAGGGAAAGAAATGTTATTTTCCAGCCCACAATAGGATATGACAAACAATGGATGTAACTTAGAGTTATTTATAAAAAAGGTCCTTTTGGAGTAGTGACCTTCTCACCTAACTTCTGTAGATGATGGAGGTTCACCCCTCCAGGAGGAAGGGGTAAGCAGAGAATATTTTAGATTTAATGGTTCATTCCTCCCTCGTCCAGGCTATGGGAACCTGAGCCCCAGCACTGCCGTTGGTCGAATCTTCTGCATCGTGTTTGCACTTTTTGGGATCCCCTTGAACCTTGTACTCCTGAACGAAATTGGGCAGCTGATGCTGCTTGGGGTTCAGCATTGTGCCCGTCGCCTGGAGGAGGTGTTTCACTGGCAGGTAAGCAGCATGACAGGCAAACCTCAAATCATAAAAAGATAGAGGACACTGTCTGGTATTTGAGATCCTATGACTAACAAGGACAACCTGGCTGACTATTTGACCAAAAAGGCAATAATACTCAGGAATAACTGGAAGCGAATAAATTTAGTTTATGACAGCGCTATGAGGTGTCAGATAAGGTTGTTTATTAATTGAGGGAAATTCTGTGATGAATGACTTCCCCTACAGCAACAGAAGCGATAAAGCATGTGAGCAATGCACAGTCCTAGACTATCTAGTCTGTTTATCATAAGTTTTAGTTAGAATTGCATGTAAAAGTTACATGGGAACATTTGTGGAACAGGCTTTAAACTGACATGAATTTAGGACTTATGAAGGTGAGGCCTGATTTGTGTTGGCTGGGTGTCAAAGTTTAACCTCAGCTGGCACCTAAGCATCACACAGTTACTCACCCCTTCCCAGTGGGATGGGGAAGAGAATCAGAAGAGTAAAAAGTTCATGAGTTGAAGTAAAGACAGTTTAATAAGCAAAACACACTTGTGCATACAAGCAAAACAAAAAACAGAATTTGTTCACCACTTTCCATCAGCAGGCAGGTGTTCAGCCATCCCAGGAAAGCAGGACTCCATCATGCATAACACTTACTTGGGAAGACAAACTCCATCACTCTGAACATTCCCTGCTCCCTTCTTCTCCCAGGTCTACATGGTGAACATGATGCCATATGATATGGAATGTCCCTTTGGTCACTTGGGCTCAGCTGTCCTGGCTGTGTCCCCTCCCAAATTCCTCTGTACCCCCAGCCTACTCACTGGTGAGGTGGGATGAGAAGCAGAAAAGGCTTTCACACTGTGCAGGCACTATTCAGCAATAATAAAAACACCTCTGTATTACCAACGCTGTTTTCAACACAAATTTAAAGCACAACCCTCTGCTAACTACTGTGAAGAAAATAACCATCCCAGCTAAAACCAGCACACGTGTGGGACAGACGCCCCATTTATTATAGTGGAATTCAATGAATGTTTGTATGCTTTTGTGGAGTTCATCATTATATCATCATCAACACCAAGCTGGACTTTCCTTGCTGTACTTCTTGTGGCAATCTTGGTTTTATTCTTCCTTCCTGTTTTATTAGAATAAAGCTTCCTTCCTGATGAAGACCTGTGCACTGGTAACTGGCTTGTTATTGTTCCTCCTGCTACCTCCCTTGTTATTCTCTGACAAAGAAGGCTGGACTTATGAAGAAGGCTTCTACTATTCCTTCATTACCCTCAGCACTATAGGATTTGGAGATTATGTGATAGGTGAGTAGTTCACGTTTCATTGCTTTCACCTACTGAACAGCAAATCCATGACATACAAAGTTCCCCACTGGGCAGCTTGGCACCAGTGGCAATCCCCAGACCTGATGATCAGTATGTTGTGGTAGGCATCTCTGTGGAAGAACAGACATTGTTTCCCAGTCAGTAAGTGGCACTGAAGTGGCCTGTCCCCTGGATGACTACACCACCAGGCAGGAGTGCTGTGGTTCAATCAGTAGTTGCTGAGGGCACACTTACCACACTCCAGTGCGTTGGCAGCCATCAGTTTTAAGCAGATGCCCCTTTGCATCATCATTAACTGGGACAGGGACTGTTTCTTCTGTCAAAACCCTAGATAAATGCTTTCTAAAAGGCAGCTTAAGTCACGTAGGTATAGATTGTCAGGCACCAGGCACTACCTAGTTTTGGATGCCAAAACCCGTTGCCAGAGGAAATGGGATTGGATCCACACCCACTGCATTTGCTGAAATGCAGGACACACCTTTTTGATAAAGACTTTCTCATTAAAAACAAATTGATTATAGAAACACATGCACCCTTTAATTCCTGAGAGACAGAAAGACTAAAACATCCTGTTAGGGATTTGCTCTTTTCTTCATAACACTTGCTTGATGCTTAGACAACTTAGTGGCAGTTACTTTAGGACTTGTCTGTAATGCATTAAAGTTATGATTAGAGCTTGTGTAGGCACATGTAAATAAGTTAGGAATAAAGTTAGCTTGGGCAAGGGTAGCCAGATGGAGCTTGACTAAAGCTTAGCATTTTCCTATACTGATTCTACAGATGATGCTGAAATCTACAGCAGCTTTACTTCTCTCAGTTTCTGGCAAAGCATTTGGTATTCCTTCCTCTTCCAGGTGTGCCTTCACCTATGTGGTACCTTTGTAACTGGAATACTGCCCCAGATACACTAGGTTTGGTGTGGGAATAATTGAATATGTCAGCTGTGGTACGTAGAGGCTAAACAATTTTGCCTTACAATCTTGTACGTGTGGTTTATGCCTCAAAAATAAGGTTCAAGTGACCATTGCACTGTTTCCCCACCAGTGTGATAGAGCTGGGAGGTATAGCTGACCTGCTGGGAAGTATCTCTGCAGAAAAGGACCTGGCAGTCCTGATGGGCACCAAGCTGTCCGTGATCCTGCAGAGTGCCTCTGTGGCCGTGAAGGCCGGTGACAATTTCAGACTGTCTTCCAATGTTTGGTTGCTCTTGGAGGTTTTAGGACTACTCAGGCATCTCTTCTCTCACTCTCAGAGACTCTCTTGCTTATATCTGGTTTAACAAGATACATACAGTGGTACATAAAGCCTGCTTACCTCTCTGCCTGTGAGGACCCCTGTTACATGCTGATAAAATACTGTAGTGCTGAGTGATAAGCAGAGAAAGTAAACTGTGTGCTTGAATGTGAATAATTTCACTCTGACATGGATATAATTTGGGATTTATTTTTCTTTCTTATGGTTATATCTGCAGTTCCTAAGAAGTACTAGGCTGTTGCTGACACATCATGAAACATACTTACAACATCTGTTCACATGCTAAGTAGATGGCATACTTTTTGTTTTATGTAGAAATCACTAATATTCAGTGATATTTCAACTGTCTTTGCTTTACATGTAATGTCTCCTTTGAGGCACTCTTGATCCAATATAGAAATGTTTTGGGTGGTTCTGTTGCAGGGATGAACCCAGATCGCACCTATCCAAGCTGGTACAAGAATGTAATCTCTCTGTGGATCCTCTTTGGGATGGCCTGGCTAGCACTGGTTATCAAATTTTGCATCAACATTCTAGAGAGCTCCAGTGACTTCTGTCAATGCAACAAGAAGAACATGGAGATGGCAGAAGATTTAATGGATGGTAACAAAAACAGTATGACTGGACTTCAAAATGTGGAAATCTGCAGTGACAAAGACACAAAATTGAAAGGAACAGTTGAATCTCACTCTTACACAGCTCCTACAGAAGCCCTCTAGGGAAGAAAAATAGCCTAGGTGTCCTGTAGGTTTTAGTGCACCAGAGATAAACCATTTAGAAATGTGTAAGTGGAGCTGCCCTGACCTGTGAATGGGGTGAAAGTTTGCTTATTGAGCTTGAAATGCTTTTATTCTGAATTGAGCAATGACAGAATGTTTCACTAGCTGCACCACCAAGTATTACCAACAGGTCCAACAGGACTCTTAGCCAAAAGTAGGTTTATGGAAATGTTACCTGCCCTCCCACCTCAATCTATGAGGTAATCTTTGACATCCCTGAGCAACACTAGCTGTTGTCCATTTCTTTGCATGATTCTTGCAGCTTCTAGTTATACGTGTAGCACTTCACAAATGCCACAGCCCTAAAAACAAGCACCATTTAATGCAGGAGACAAGTAGCATATTGCCAAAAGAAATGAACAACACTGTTTAAAGCTAGCTGGCAGTCATGGCAAATGTGTACCATCACCTGTATCCTCGTGTTTGTGAAAGGTGGTAACAAGGTTTTGCTCTCTGATCATTCGTACAGGGATGGCAATGAGAAAGAGCTTGTAGAGGTGCCTGATAAAAACAGATCATTCCATTTCTTTAATAAAAAAGTAATTTCTGCATCAGAGGTCTGCTAACAGAAAGAGGCTGCTGGGTAGGCTATTCCTTCCTTCAGAACTTATGTGGGTTCATCCTTTGAAGTATTTTGACCAAATGTCATCAGCTAAACCTGACAGTTCATTTAGATAGATTTGTATTTTGCCACATCTTGCAAGTCAGAAATGGAGGACTAGAGGCCATTTTAAGAGTCAGTGGTTCCAACATTTTCCTATTGCCAATGTTATTAACAAGGGCTACTTCACTCTAGAAATAGATTGGATTTTCTTCAACTATGGTCAAGAGAAGAGATGCTATTGTGATGAACTTCTCATGTCATGAATGATTAGTGTACCTGTTCTATCTAACATCTTATATATAATCACAAATGTCTTAGATCTGCAGAATGCCAGACATGCTTTTTTTTTGTGTGTCAGTCATGAAACAGAACTTGGTTGGGTCTTTTTAGTTCCATTAAATTCTCAGAAATCTTTTGATATATTATGCCATTTATAACGGTGCAACAGAGTGTAACTGCTGGTGATGTTTGTATTCCGTTATCTGTTCCTCTCATTTTGTTATTCCTGTTGTGCTATTTGCATCCTAAGCATTAACTTTGAAAATTTCACCTTGGCAGCAAGCCAGAATGAAGCATTTGGTTGAGCCTTCAGCCTTCTCAATGAACCAAGATTCCATGGGGTTGTTAGAGAAAAGACTGAAAACAGAGTCTGTTAGAGTACAAGACTGAGGAATTAGAAATATCCATAGCTATATTCACAGAAATGGGGTGAGTGAAAAGTGTGCAGTCTTCAGGAACACAAGTTCTGAAACATTATTGTGAAAAAAAGTGATTCCAGAAGAGGCCAGTCTGAGTGTTGATAGCTGGTGGAACTGACTACAGGAAAAAATGCAGCAAAGGAATTAGCTGAATGAAATTTAGTCTGTTGACCTTTTTCTGATTGCACAGTAGTAAATGTTCTCTCAAATACTGTTTGAAGGGGCAGCAGAGATCAGAAAGGGAAGCAGTGGACCTCTTGGATTATACTGATGCAAAATAAATCCATTTCAAATTTTTGAACACTATTAATTTCTTTAACAGCCTTTAGCATAAACTTCTCTGTTCCATGTTTCATCTTGCTTGTTTTCACTGATGGATACACAATGTAGGTTTTAATGGCCTACGTGAAGAACAAAGTGTATTTCTTTAAACATGAGTAAATTACAATTCCACTTCACAAAGTGTGATACCCTTGAATGCATATCCTTTGCACCCTTTTCACAGGCAAAACTTAGTATAGGTGTATGGTAAAATCTAGATGCCCGGGAGGTAGTAGGAGTTTCTGCTGTCAAAGCACAGGAATGACTATGTTAATCTGTTTCAACTTTTACTTGAAATCTGGGAATTTCTACCAACTCTGCTCTTTGATGAGACAGCTTATAGAAGAGTAGAGAAGAGTTTCTTCTTTTGAATTTGAATGTCTATTATATTAATCTCATTTAGTTAATGTTCCCACATATTTTTAGGCTGTGGATGGAATCTTCAAAAGTGCCTTAGAAGTTTAGGCACCCTGGTCCCACTGAAGAGCAGAGTTAGGAGTCTTTGGGCAGTCTTTGTACATTTCTGAGAGGCAAAGGAGAGGAACTTAAGGAATAGTCTTGAAAAAAAAATGCTAAAAACCTTTTGCAGATCTCAGTGCTTCCACTGTATGTCAGGGTTCAGCCACAGACTTAGGCATATGGTTGGGTCTCAGGATGCATCTTTATCTGCCCCAGCTGTCCTTTCTGAGTCACTTCCTTCTGCAGCCCAGCCACTCACCACCAGCAGAGTCCTGCCACCCACAGTCTGATATCCCATCTTTTGTGGGAGACACATCAGAACTGCTGGCAAGCCACACGTACCTCCAGAGCTACAAGTGCTTGCTTAGATCTTGGGTCACCAAAGATATTGGGAATGAATAAGTCAAATACCATCTCTGATTGGGTTCTCTAACACTGAATTAGCATGTTGTCTCTTATGAATATCCTTTTTTTGATAATTCCTCTCAGCTAGCTTTTGATGTGGACAACAGATATTAATATATCTGAGTCCCCTTAAAGTGCTGTGTCTCTGGTCTTTCTGTTCTTTATAAAGCTATGTTGTGCTTAAATGATATGAATGAATTTGTTCCCAGAGGGATGAGAAGAAAGTGGAGTTCTGCAACATCACAAAAACATCATCATCAATGTGTCTACTATACCAAAATATTAAAGGTTATCTTCTCAAGGGTAAAATAAAGAAAACAAAAGCATGGTCCTGTTATCATTCTTGTCACAGCTGACTTGCAGTCCTCTGTAGTCTGCATTGGAAAATTACAGATGCTCCTTGATGGTTTGGGTTGTTTTGTTTTGTTTTGGTTTTTTGGTTGTTTTTTTTTTGTTGGGTTTTTTTTTTTTTTGGTTTAGTTTTTTTTTGCCTCTTTCTGTTCAGATAAGTATGCAGTTTTCATTAGTAATTTCAAATTAGACTTTCACTGCTATTATTCTTCACAAGTCAGTTTTTTCTTATGATCCTGTTTTCTTCCTTGGGAAGAGCAGAGGTTGGAAACAGGTTTGGTTAGTAGTGGTAGTTGTAAATATTTATTTAACATCAATCTCCAGAGGCTTTTTCACAAACACATAGAGCAGAATGTGCTTCTGACCTTTATACAGTTTCCCAGGAACTCAATCCCTGCAAACAAGAAAATAAAGAGGGTGCTATCTCCCCTACTTCAAGGACAAGTTCTGGCTTCAGCCTCAGTGTTTCTTGTGCTGGTTCTTTCTGCCAGGCCAAGAGAGACATTTACCCCCTGGGGAGAGATGTGTCCACAAGTCCCTAACAGGATGTCACAGCAACAAAGTACAGACTGCTCAGAACTGCAGATTTTGTCTAGTCGACTACAATATTTTGAGGTCTCTAGAGTAGAACAAGGAGGCTCTTTTCCCATGATGGTCTATGGCTTCAGAAAAACTCCAGGATGGTATTTTTCTTGCAGTGTATGGCTGATAATATCTTGTCTTACAACTGATATCCCAGCTCAGTTTAGAACTGAAATCTGTTAGCCCAGAGGAGGCTCAGGGGCATGTCACCAATGTATCTAAATATCTGCAGGGAAAGTGTTGAGAGGATGGAGTCAGGCTCTTTTTCAGTGGTGCCCTGTGATAGGGAAAGAGGCAATGGGCACAAACTGAAACACCAGGAAACACTTTCCCTATGAGGATGACCTGGCTTATATTCCCTGGAGAGGTAATAGAATCTCCATCCTTGGAGATCTTCAAAAGCCACCTCTAGGTGACCCTACTTGAGCAGGGGAGTTCAACCAGATGATGTGCAGAGATCCCTCCCAACCACAACCATCCATGATTATGCATTTTAAGTTCAAACCATCCTCCTCCTAGCAGTCTGCTCTATACAGCCTTCCCTTCTCTCCAGACCATCTCCATTAACATCCAGGTTGCACTGACAGCAGGCCTGGTAGACCTTCCTGCAATTTTGTAGATGCTAATTATTTTTTATCTCACAGTCAGAAATACACTTTAGACAAAGGGTAGTACAAAGCAAATATAATTGTCTGGGGGGAGGGAGGGTGTCTCATCCATATGTTAGATACTATTGCACCTTTCCAAAAATGTGCAATGATGTTCAGCTTTTCAGGCTGGTATAGCCTCCTGTCAGTGTTATCTACCTGCCTGCAAGTTCCAGAAGAAGGATTCTGTGCTTCATCTGTGACACACTTCAGGAAAGGCAAACCTCATTTTGGTTTACCCTTTCTAAAGCAGAGGCTTGTACTGGTACAGGTGGCTACTTACCAATTGAATTAGGGCAAAATTTTAATCTGTTAAGGTCTTATAAAGCTTGCCATCCATGTAAGTAAATATTCTGTCTTGTGGAAAAGGTGGATACAATAAACAAATGGTCTTTTTCAGTACAGTTATGCCATGGCCTAGGGAACTGTGCTTGATAGTGTCTCCCCTTCCAGTGGTCTAGGCTGTGGGTGAGGTAGCATCAGGGCAGATAATTTTTGTGATTGCCTCTGAGCACCTTTTTGGTCTTAGAAGGTTTCTTCTGCTGCTTCTTCTGCTTCTTCTGCTTCTACTTCTGCTGCTGCTTCTTCTGGTTCTGCTACTACTTCTTCCTGCTTCTGCTTCTTCTTTTGCTTCTTCTTCCTGCTTCTTCTTTTGCTTTTCTTCCTGCTTCTGCTTCTTCTTCTGCTTCTTCTTCCTTCTTCTGCTTCTTCTGCTGCTGCCTCTGCTGCTTCTGCTTCTCTTTCTTCTGCTTCTTCTTCTGCTGCTTCTGCTTCTCTTTCTTCTTCTGCTTCTCCTTCTCCTTCTGCTTCTTCTTCTGCTTCTTCTGCTTCTTCCTCTTCTTCTTAATATCTCAAATAAGTATGTGGAAACTTACAGCTGAAATGAGGTGGGTCTGAACATCTGGACAGCTGTCACACTGGATGGTCCTGGGCAAAGATTCAGAGGTTTCTCAGAAAGATAGGTGATTACAATGGAACAGTATCTATGCCCTGAAAAATCTTCATTTCTCAGGACTGAGAATTAAGCAGATGTTTAGGGTGGGGTTTTTTTCAGAGAGAAGCTGATAAACGTTTAAGCTAGTACTAAACAGGTAGAGAGGCTCTTCAGTACCTTTTAAGTCAATGTGTGTTGCAGTAAGAGCCACTGAAAAGCTGTCACTGCTGGAGGAGACAGCAGCATCATGGATTGTCATACTCTTAAAATGTTTATGTTAGTATAAGTGAAGATGTGGTCTTCAAAGCTTTTATTTCCTTTCAAATTTTGAGCTAAGGTACCTTTCTTTTTAAGGGAAGTTGTACAAGAAAACACTCCTAGTAGAAAATGGATAGATCTATAGTGCTTGAGTCTAGGTGCTGGAGCTACCTCTTGAGGCAGAAACAATGCAGTGTGAATTAGAGAGGGTTTGAAAATGTTTTTATTTTTATGGTAATATGTAACCTTTTTCTTCACTGGTACTGAGTTACATTCGCTGGAACATAAGATTTAGTTCTCAAGTAATACGAGTTTGCAAAATCTCTAAATGAAAGCTATAACAGATTAAAACAGAAAGGGAAGGATAATAACAACAAAGAAAATGTTGAGGGTAGAAGGCTGTGGAGTTTATTACTCATTCCTAAGGAACCTGGATCAAATTTGATTATATTCATACGTTTTTTTCCTTTTTTTTTTTGGTAATGCCTTTAAAAGCTATGTCTTAAATAAATGAATCCAGTTGTATTTAGTTAGTGATTATGGAAATACTTCTTTTTTCAGACATCCATATATCTGAGTGAATAGGAAGGCCCAATGCATAAATTTAGGGGTGTACAAACCAGCCCCAGAGGCAAAACTGAAGAAGACACGGGTGTGGAAATTGAACAAGAAGGCACACAGTAAGGATAGGGTCAAAAAGGAAGGATTAAGTGAGGCAAGGAGAAATCCAGCAAGGCAGCACTTGCCCAGCTGACCATGCTGAATGAGAAATTGGTCATTGAGGGAATTTTCAATATAATTAAAAATTAGAAGTAACCTAATTTGGATAACTACTGATCAAAAAGTCATGATTGCACTACTACTGCTGTTACTTGACACATAATTCTATTACGTGTTGGAGTTGCAAGGCTGTTTCTAAAACATTTCAGTTCTCCAGGGTAATGTTGTTAATCACTTTTCCCACGACTCTTTTGGATCTGCTGAGTTAGAACACTATTGTGGTACTAATGATCCTCTGCACCTCAAACTGAAAAATGTGTTTTCCAAATACAGGTTTAAATCTGTTGATTAAGCTTTGGTTAGAATGTAAAAAAGCAAATTTTATGAAGTATAGTACAGAAAAATATATTCCTAGAAGGCAAGTGGGATGGATGACTGCCCACTGTACTGAAAGTATCATAAAAAGTGCCTGGCTTCTTGGTTTTGTATGGTTTTGCTGTCAACAAAGCACAATAAGGAGTTTAAGAGTTATGGGCTTTAAAATAAGGGAGAATTGGTCCTTAGTAATCAATGAATGTAAGACAAGATTTTAATGCAACACAACCCATTTGGGTGCACCCAAAATAAAGCCACATCTCAGATATTACTTAATAAGGAGAATGAAGTGTTGACACCATTTGGATGAGAGGACTTTTGAAGTCTTACAGCACTTTTAAATCCAGAGATTCTAAAAATGCTGGGACAAATACTTTTCTGTGTCTGCCCTTTGAATTTTGAACTGCTACTGCAGTGCACAACATTGTGTCTCTGTGTTTGTGCAAAAGAGAGAAAGAGAATGTGCTGCTAGTGTTGCAAATTATATTATGGTCATGTTAATTCCTACAGTACATTCCCCTGTGGCTCCCACCACTTTCACAGCAAATAAAACAATATTTCATGATTTCTTCTTCATAAAACATTTCTTTCTCATAATTTTTTCTGGTCTTGCTTCTGTCTAATCAGTGTTCCTAAACTTGAATCACATAATATTCTGAGTTAGAAGGAATCCACAAGATTCATCCAGTCCTTGGCACTATTAGCACCATGCTCTCACCACCTCTGACCCTACATTAGTTTCCTTAAAACTCCCGAGCCAAACTCAGTATGCTCCTCTTGTATTTCCCCTGTGTGCTCAAACCCTTCTCCTGTGCCAGGTATGTACAGCAGAGTCTTCTCTGCTGTGCTGGGGCCAGGACTGTATCTAATGCAAAGGGGCAGGAGCAGAGGGTTTGCAGGAACTGCTTTTCCTGCTCTCTTCTCTTAATGATGTTAACTCTAGGATCCCAGCTCTGAGGAAGGCTGAGATCTCCCCAGTATCTGCACCAGTTCTGGTCTGCTGGTCTTAACCTTGATGGGAGTAAGGGGGTCCAGACAGTCTCAGGTGGTTGGCTTGCGTTCAGGTTGGTTATCGTGTACTGGAAAGCTGAAGCTTTTGTTGTCAGCTGCAGCCATGCTCCAAGCTCATTTGGCATGTGGAGAATTTGAAGGAATGGCAACATTTAAGACCTTCAGGAAAAGCCTGGAGGAAGGTGGTGATGGCTTCACACAAGTTTATCTTCCTTTTGAGGGAATGCTAGCTGTAGTTATCCAGGAAGTGCCAGACGGCAATGAGTGACACCGGGAACTGAGCCCGAAATAGTTCTCCCCATGGATTCTCTTTGAGATCCAGCAGCTCTGGATGTTATTGCTATTTGTTCCATGGTAATGTTGCCTTTGGAGTTCAGAACAAAATGTTTCAGCTGAGCAATGCATTGAAGGCACAAGGATTGAATCTGAGGACATCTTTTGATGTGACATAAAATTAATGATGACAGCTGGTAGCCACAAGAGAGTGTACTGCAAAATGTTCTTGTTATGACTCTGGACTAAAACTTTTGAAGTTTAGAACCTGTCCCAGAATTTCTTCATGATTTCACAAATAAGGACATCTACCACTCTATCTGCATCACCCTTACATAACCTCTAATTCTCAGGACAATGGTACAATATTCCCTGCTATACATGGAGTAGCTAACAGAGGAATTCACTGAATCCAGAAAATAATTAAAGGAGCTAACCAAGCCAGTATAAAAAAAAAAGCCAAACAGGTGAACCCCGCTTTTAATCATAGTGAAGTACCTTTGTCTGGACTAGGTCCAAATGTTAGGTGTAAAGCCAGTGTTTTTTCTTGAAAAAAATGGAATAAAGTGCTTGGGACTGGTGTCTGGGAAGGAGGGATCCGTTTTCAAGTCTTTAGTCTGACTCAGGTAGGGCAGGCCAGCAGTATGACATGATTGCCATCTACTTAAGGTTCATGGGCAGGCCAACTCAGCCACTCTTGAAGCTGTTTCACTGCTCATAAATTATTAACTTGGCTGTGAGGTACAGAACTATTAGCAATCCTCTCTCTTGCTTCATGAATCACTACACGTGTAAATCTTTATGTGGATTTAGTCCTTAGGGAATTACTGCAGTAGGAAACAAAAGAATATCCAGTTTGGATAGCAGTAGCCAGTGGTGTGAAGAATTGCCATCACAGGTGTTGCTGAGTTAACTTTCATGAGTTTAGGTGCTTGTTGCTTCTCAGGCACAGTAAGAACATCTTGGTGCTAGATGGACTTGTCCCACAGTGGAGCCCTTAGCCCTAAGAATGGTAAGTGTGTTCCCCATATAATCTATGGCAATACTTAGAGACATTTCTTTACCAAGCAGTTGACCATGTGAGCTTGCAAAACAAGCAGAAGTGAAAACAGCAAAAGGTAGATACAGAAGTAGCTGACTGGCATTTCCACACAGAATTCAGCCACAATTTCTTTGGCAAACACCTACCTGCAACTTTTCTGTTTGTAGAAACCCAACAGAGACACCTTAAAACAGCCAGCAGCTAAATGATATGGGAAGTCATTTAGCTTAAAGCAATGCATGTTCATATTTCTGTGTGATTAAAATCAAAGGTTTAAATCTGTATTATAGTAAAGGCCCCAGGCTAAATGGAAATTGGTCTTTCTCAGTCTCATTGCTAAATACTTGTTGTGGAGATAGAGAGCCCGTGGTTCAATCCATTGCTCACTTGTGAAGGTATGGGGGTTGTGAAAAGGAGACATTTAGGGTCCATTCCTGTGA
Organism: Phylloscopus whistleri; assembly: GCA_017589585.1. Taxonomy (NCBI): domain Eukaryota; kingdom Metazoa; phylum Chordata; class Aves; order Passeriformes; family Phylloscopidae; genus Phylloscopus; species Phylloscopus whistleri. The sequence goes on from JADMLD010000534.1 coordinate 1,447,366, forward strand.
ATGTTAAATAGTTACACCAATGGGGACAAGTGTACTAGTAGAGATTGAAGAAGATTTAACTCAAGGTACTGTAAGCAACTCCAGTTCAGGTGGGGCACAGCCTTCAAATCCTGATCCCAAATCCCAAGGGATCACCTGTTGAATAGCTGGTAGCAATTTTGAGAGGGTCACCAGCCCCTAAATAGAGCATGGAAGCACCTACAAAGCAGCTGCCACTGAGGATGCCAGCTACAATGCAGAACTGCAGAGCATAGTTAAGCTCTGCTAAGCTCAGTTAGGTTACATCAGAGCTGAATGATCTGTGTTAAAGGATGTAGCTGTGCATACAGCTGGAACAACTGTGCAATGCCATTACACAAATAAATGACGTGCAGAAATAAAGTCACCCTGTGGGTGGGTGAGCAAGTTTCTCACCTATAATCTTCCTCACCATTTGCTTTGCAATAAAAGGGAGCTGTCAGAGACTGCCAATGGGAGCTGTGTCTCCCAGCCTTGCCCTCCCTTATCATATTTCTGAGCAAAGCCAGCTGATTAAGCAGCGTCTGGTGTGACTGACCTTGTATCTGAGGTCAGTCAGAGAGCTGCAGAGCAACCTGTTGATTCATTCCAAAACACAGGTAATAACTCTCAAGTTTGCAGCCCTCCATGCCCTCACTCAGATGGGCATGGGAGAGTTACTTTAGGTCTTGGTTCAGATGTCTGTTATCTTGCTGTACATTTCAGCAAGTTGCTGTGGCTCAGGGCAATTTTAGCCTGAGAAATGAGGGTTGACAAAACTCTGCCTGCACACAGACACACACAGGTGTGCACAATATGGTAGGAGCAGCATTTGGAGTGCAATGGGATATGTCTGTGAGGAACAGTAAAGTAGAGGGGGGGACATAAGATCATATTGTAAGAACATGTGTTTCTGGAGTAATTCAAACCTTATCAGCACAAGGAAGTATTTGCCAGTGTAACTTCAATTGGTATTGCTGTACCAGGAAACCCTCCTAGCAAGTATAAAGCTCATATTACTTTCCACAAGGAAATAAAGGCTTATCTTGTAGGAAAAACTGTTGTATTCTGGCTCAACAGAGTTAGGCTGGCAATCTTGGAAGGAGAAGTAAGACCTCTCTTTATCTTTTCACTTCTCTGTAAGTCAACTTCAATCACTAAATGGAATTAATGTTTCTTATTCTATAGCTCCCAGGAATACCAAGAGAAGTCACTACTTAAGCTTTTACAATACTTTCCAGAAGAAGATTTCTAATGCACTCTACTGATGCAGTGGAGTACTGTTAGCATGCTGTGTGCACTCACACAACCCCTTAGACTGCCTGTTGTCTCTAGCTGGTGGTAGCAGCTGAGGAAAATTAGATGTGGTCTGCTTGGCTGCCAGTTACTCAGAGACAAAATCTAGTTCCCAAATGCTGAATTTCTACAGGGAAAAAAAAATGTTTAATCACACCCAAAGCATAATTAGCCTCATCATGCTAAGCTTGAGCTAGTGCATGTGGCTGTAGGCATGTGGTCCTGTGTGATGTGCCAGAGGCAGCTTTGGTAAAATCTTTTGATCTACAAGAACCACTGTCACTGCATAGATACCACAGAATAGTCCCAACCTTCCTTCTGCTTCTACTGTTTTTTAAAACACTTAGTTTGCCTGAAAAAGGCACTGTAATGTAGCATACTGGTCTGTTAAAGATCAGAGAAAGGATTAATCTCAGCCAGTATTAGACATCTATACACAAATTAACCAGAGGACTTAATGATTTGTCTGACCCACTTTTAGAATAAGATGGATTTCACCTAATAATGTGTATGTCATTCCGTGGGTTTTACAGGAGGCCTGGCATTGTGCACATTCAGATGGCAGATGAATTGCATCCCAGAGGTCTTTACCCACCCTGCACCTAGGCCTCTGAGTAGCCTTCTGTGTGGATGCTAATAAAGCAATCACTTTTGCTTTTATTTTAGGTCAGTTTCACATTTTGGTATTCAGGCAGTTGGCAGCTGTGTAATGTTTGGTTTGCAAACACTCCCAGGGAAGGGCTCAATCCAAGCCAATTATTTTCTTTACAAAGAGATAAAAACTCAAACATTTTTCTTTACTCTCACATTTTGTAAAACATTTTTTTTTGTGTTTTTCTACCCCAAAAAGGCCCAGGCTCAGTTCCTATACCCTTTATATGTTTAAAGATCTCGTCTTTCCACACTTTACTCAGGATTATTGTGTGGCCCTGTGCTCGTTTTTTATGGAGATAGAAGTATATTTAACTCTTCTTTAGCAGCCCAGACATTTTAGAAGCTGGAAAAGGCATGGACACATCCACCCTGTTCATCACAGGCACATGGACTAAGGCTGAGCTGGTGTGTCTGAATGATGCACAGCAGCTCTTTGGAGAAACTGGCTTTGGTGTAAAAGCAGCAGATTTCCCCAGGAAAGGTGCTTCCTTCCAGGTGCTGTGCTGCCCTGGGACCCTCACACTTTGTGCTGCCCTGCTGCTGGGTTAGGTATCTCTGTCCTGTGCTTTGCTGGGTGATGGAGATGTGCCAGCAGCCACCACGCAGCACTGCTGTCACCCCTGCTTTGTTGCCATGCAGTGCAGAGTGCTGTTCTGAGGAGTCCAAAGAGGAATCACAGGGAGTGTTTAAAGCCAGCACTGTCTCTGTTTATAAAAGCCAGGTCTCACTTCAGCTGTTTTCCCTCTGAGAAGTTCTCCATTAAACTGCCAATCCAGTCTTCATGCTTCCTCCCACTCATGAAAGTCTAGAGATCAAGATAATCTACTTCCAAGATAATGGAAGAATACTAAATATATGCCAGATACTTGATGGGATAAATGAGCATATTGTGATTAAAGGAAGTGAATCATATCTTCAAACAATGTAAATTTGTACAAACTTACCTCAGCCAAGAATGTATGCCCACGGTCATATTTTCAATTGAATTGAAAGTTAACTAATAAATGGGAGGGATTTAGGTAGCAGGTCAGTCAGGCTGGTCCAGTCTTTCTCATGCTGGAGGTCAGGTAGGAGCTCTGGGCTTTTTCCAGTTAAGCCCCTCGTCTCACAGTGGTGTCTTTCACATTCCTGGTGCAGGAGGGACCCCTTTGATTTCCCTTTCCACTTTTCCTTTTCTTCACACACAGCAGCTGCCACATCCCCTGAAGGAAGAGAGACTCCCTGTGATGCAAAGCAGGCACTGAATCTGGACAAGACCACTTACCTGTCTGAAATAGTTTGGTCAGCCTATGCTGTTGCTCCAGAAGTGTTTCACCTGGGATGGTCACATTCTCATTTGCACAGTTAACCCAAATATAGGGGTGCTTGTAGGGCAGCCCAAGAGTGGCTTTCAGCTCATTGATGAGTCCATCTGACCCTGAGCTAATTTCTCTTTTTTATTAAATGTTAAGTAGTATTATCCAACCATATAATTTGACCCTGTGCTGTTCAGAAGCTGGACAAACCTGTCTTCTGTTTGGTTTCTCCAGTCTCTCTGAGGGCAGAGATACAAGACAGAGGAGTACATCTGTTTTGATTCTTTCTTAGTGTTCTCTGTTCCATATAGAGACGGTTGAAAGGCTTTACTACTCTGTCTTTTGAGCATAGACTTCTCCTGCATAGAACAATAAAGAATGGGTAGAACAAGGCCTGCTGGATGACTCCCAATGGATAAGAAAGACAGCAATTCTAGCACTACCAGAGATGAAGAGAGCAGATGAGAAGGAATCAGCTCAAAGATAATACCATTACACACCAAAAAGCAAATAATGTCATTTACATAGAAAAAGTTGGGTTTGGCTATTGTTTGGTTACGTGGTTTGAGGTTTTTTGGTTTGGTTTTTGGGGGTTTTTGGTTTTTGTTTGTTTGGTTTTGGTTTTGTTTGTTTATTTGTTTGGTTTGGGGTGGGTTTTTTTGGTTTTTTTTTTTTTGTAATAGACACATTAGAGGGTTTAGTCTCTTCTATTTTTTTCAGCTAAAATGTTTTCAATCTTTTTCTTCAAAGATCGTTTTCTTCACGGTGTTGGAGAATGCAGAAATCAACATGTTGGGTTTGTCTGATGTTGATGCCACACTGAACAGACCTCTGGCATTATGGAAAGTGCCAATTTAATTGGAAAGATCTAATTTTTCATTTTCTGAATCTGTGAAATGTGGTTTTAAATATAAATGAGAGTCAGACCCAAGGGGATTTTCCAGATTTATTAATTTAAATTATAATCAGTGTCTGAGTGGATGCTCTTGTGTCAGTTATTAAGTGATTTTTAAGGTGGATAGATTGGGAAGTAGACAAATAGATGTAAGAGCAGGTTAGTAGGTGAGCATAGCTCAGAAGTCATGGTTGCCTAAATGGGAGTGCACAGATGGAGGGAGCTGCTGGATGCAGGAATGCCAATTAAGCCACTATGAGCCACAGTGGGTTTAGATCCATCCCCCTTCTCTTGATCAGCCCACCAAAAGACAGAGCTGTCCCTGGGGCCTGAGGTGGGTCCCTATCCCTCTGCTGAGGTTTCAGCTATGGAATTGCTGTGAGCTCCCTCACTTGACATAGTGCTGCCTTGAGGGAAGGCCTTTCATTCAGGGCTGCCCAGGCATTACAGAGCCACACAGCAGCTGGGTCCTGGAGGCTGTTCAAGGATGTTTTGTGTAATGAGAACCTGGTATTGAGATCACAGAGCAGCTACTCAGAGGTGAGGTGAAGTAGTGCCAGTGGCAGAGTGGACTGAGGTTGGTGAGGCAGTGATGGAATCTAACTCACCTGGTCCTCTTGCAGCGTTCACAAGTGTTATGAAGTGAAGAACTGTGGCAGTATTTCCCAGCTTTAAATGATGTAGGTTATCCAGGCTGTGATATGCTTTGGACTCCTTTGAATGGTTTCTATAAACAGCTACAAACATGTCTCTCTTTCCCACTGCTCGATTTACTGATGCCACCACACTCAGCCTGCTGTTATCCACTGCTCACTCTTACAGGTCTCAATGGCTCTGAAACAAAGTCAAAACACCCTGTTTATTGGAGCAGGCATCTCAGAAGACATTTTCCATGACTTTCAGTATCACTGATTTTTCCCTCTCTTTATACATCTTTTGTAGCCGTGCAGCATAAAGGTTACCTGATCCAGGCTTTTCCCTGCCTCTGGTGGGAATTTGGTGATACTCTGGGAAGAGGGGGTGCTTGTAAGAGTCAAGAGATGAACAAGCTGTCTTGCTTTTGGGGGAGTAGTATGTACTGGTTGTGAATCACTTAAGGTGATTAGTGAATGCTGGCTATGCTGCTCTTGCATTATCACAGTGCTGCCTGCAGGATCTGGCCTATGTGTGGTACTTTGTATTTTATTTTTGTTTGTGAACGCTGGGTTATCATGGATTACTTTATTATTCCATGTTATTCATGCACACTCCTGCAGGCAAGCCAGGTATCAGTTTGGATCCTATTTTCTCTTATAAAAGCATGCATGCCTGGATGCTACACTATAAAAAGCTGCATTCATACACTAAATCTCTAATTTTCTTTGCCTGCTTTACTTGAGGCAGAACATGTCTTGTGTTAATCTCAGCAATGTGTTGTAGGAAGATGAGTGCAAACCAGTGAACTGTGTGGTTGGCTGGTAGTTAAGAGGTCTGGATTCTGTTCTCCTGGTGCTTGACCCTGGGACCTTTCTTTGTTCATCTTGTCTGTTCGGATTGATGGGTTTCACTCAAGTCTGTACTGGATGGAAGTACTCAAGTCAAGGGAATCAGAGTTTCAGGGTAAATCTGCATTGCAGTTTTAAGCTGTGTTCCTGCCTGTGCATTTGCCTAAACCCACTACTGTGTCTGCACAAAAATCTTGCTTATGTGGCTTGGATTAAGTGATAAAGCTCAAACTATTCCCAGCTGCTAATCAGTGAATTCCTGAGAGTGCCTTTTGTTATGTATTCTTGGCTTGACAAGAGCTGTTGGCTAAAATTACTTGTCTCCCAAGGCACCATCCTGTGCCCAGGGCCACAGGAGCTGCTGGTTCCTCCAAGCAAGAGCCAAGTAAACACAGCAGGCACCAACAGTACTTGTGAGATGCATACATACATTTCTCTACAAGCAGTACAATCTTTGTCATGCAGTTATGGGCCAGTGTACCTCACTCACCTAGCAAAGTGAAGTGTCCTGGTGTGAGTGACTGCAGGAATGTCCAAGCTGTTCCCCTTTCTCCTGCCCCCTCACTCAGAGAAGTGGTGGAGGTGCTGCATCAGGTCAGGAGTCCTGCAGAGTCCTCCCAAAATGCTCCCATCAGACTGGGACCCACCCCACAGTGAGCCTTTTCCTCGTTTTTAGCCTGTGTCTGCTAACTAATATGAATTACTTCAGCTTTGAATAACATTAGCAAATACTGATTTGATATAAAGACCATTTATCTCCCAAACTTTGGGATAGCTGAGTGTTGCAAAAGTTAAGTGTTTCACATCCATAACTGGTGCTGGTTTGAGTCTCTTTTCTTGGCAAGGTAGTACAGGAGTTCTTCCTCCATAAATTTCTTAACAACCTAATAATATTTTAAGAGAATATGATTCACTGCTCTCATTACTAGGCAGTTTTTGTCAATAGTCAATAATGCTTGGTGACAAACGTCAAGTGTTTTATGTCTGGAAACTAACATTTTTGCTGCCCCCAGTTTCTCAGCTAGTGTATGAGAATACTCAGTTTGCCTGCACCAAAACTGTGATTATTGATGACTATTTTGATGATGAGTTGAGATGTAGGAAGAACCACCTGAACACCCTTATTTGTCTACACTTTACTCCTTCCTTACACCACTACACAGGGGCCCCGAAAATTCAAGATACAGATCTGATCAGTGACACGTTCTGTCCATGAGACAAACATCTGTTATTCACCAGAGGAAATTAATCACTCTTTTTAAAGTCATTTGCCCACTGGATTATAATTTAACCTTTATCTGGGAGTGTGAACCAGGAACCTGAACAATGACCGGATGGTTAAGGAAAGTAAATGGTGTTTCCTCATTCCTTTCAAGTGGTCGTGCAGAAAATTGGTATTGTAGCTTTTGTTTAGCTTGTGTACTCATAAGCCCTTCTCCCTTTCTTGCTCTGAAGCACAGTTCATGTGGTACTGCCAACACCGTTAAAAATTAGATCATCCAAAAAGGACTGCTTCTCCAGGAAAGAGTGGGCAGCCAAAATCCTTTATCTCAGAGTTAACTGGCTCCTGAATGGTGCATTCTTGGAGTGTGGCAAGCTGTAAGATAGAAACCTACCAAAAAATACCTATCAAGCTGTCCATCAAGTGCCCTTTATTTTGTGGGTGCTTGCAAAAACAAATGGTTCAATTCAAAACAAGGTTCAGAAAATCAGATCATGTTAGTTGTAACTTGACATCAGTGAGGTTAGACCTGGGGTTCCTCTTTTGTGCCTTTTTCTAGGTCACAGAGACTTTCACGGCTGTGAAAAGCCTCAGATCAGTTCTCTGAATTGTTTTTCATTACATTTATGTGCAGTCTGAGACTTTTGTTAAACTGATTTTCAAGATGCTGAGAATTAATTTAATTTTTTACTGTCCATGCTGCAAGTACCCATGATTTCCTGGGAGCCTGGCTAGCTGTAAGTGACCTGAAGGCTGCAAAGTCAATATTAAAGATAGGACTAAGACTCAGAAATCCTGTCTCTACGACAGTTCTTCCAGTCTTAAACTATTCCTTACTCAGCGATGTCTTTTGCAAACATATGTTATCCACATTCCTTTAAAGACAAATATCATGACAATCTTTTTAAAAGACATTAGTCCATTCCCATGCCTTTTCATTCTGCTTTGTAGGCCAGATATATTTGTAGGCCAGATCAATTCTAATATCCAGACAAGTTGTCCATGGGAAGAAAAACCCTCATTAACCTCAAATTAGACCCAACTGATGAGATTTTTAGTTATGATTATACCAGTGAAAGCTAAATTATAATCATGTGATGTTACAAGTACCTGGCAGAGGGAGGTGAGATTCACTCAGTGCAGACACATCTGAACAAGATACTAAGTGCCCATGATAGTTAATGGAGAGAAAAAAAGATACAGCTAGGGCATGATTAATTTGATTCCCAAGTTGTTGATGGAAGGACAGCAGACATATCTGACTATAAAAGTATTGATTTCCATTAACTATAAACTGAACTTAGTATGACTACCTTAGATAGAGATTCACATCATAAACATCTAAAGGTTATGAGATCCCTCAGAGAATAAGATCCCACAAACGTGAATACAAATGCAGAGGTCACCCTGCAAAGTGAACTCTGTAGTGCCAAAGCCCACAGTCAGGAGAGAAATTATTATGCTGGAGAAGCCACCACCTGCAAGGCCCAAAGTCAAAAGCTCCATGGTGTAGAGAAAGCTGTATTAAAATGCCAATAACAAGATTTACAAGCTAGAAAAGCAATCTACTCTATAGGATGAAGGGTCTTTAGTTATCTACCAAGCTGGTTAATTGAACAAGAACAAAGGTCAACAGGGTAAGGCCATGCAGGAACCTTGCAAGAAAAAAGCCCTTTAGTCAGACTAGGGCATGTTTATGAGACTGATACACCCAGCCTGTTAATGCCTCCAAGCCAGAGGTGCAGGGGAAAGCCACGTGAGCACTCCCATGTGTGAGGATGTGGTGTTCCCCAAAGCAGTGACAGTTTTTCCTCCCTGCCCACACTATGAATTAGTCATATTCCAAAGGCACTGGGGCTGCCTGAATGGGATTTCAGGTTCCCATAGGTTGTTGCACTCCAGACTGCCATTTCCTTCTCTCCATCCCCTCCATCCCCCAGGTTTCAGTCTCTGTTGCACACAGTGATTTATGTGTCCCAGAAAGACTAAAAGTAAGCTCCTGGACTTTCTCCACGGAGAACAAAAAGTCCCCATTTGTAGTCACCACAGCCCTGCAAGCAGCAGTGGCTGTAGCCTTTGTGAGTCTGGGCAGTGCAGCTGGCTCCTGCTGAGCTCCTTCGTGCCACAGCTCCATCGCCTGCATCCAGGTCAGTATCTACCTGCACCCATGTTAACATGACTGCGGGTAATTCAGGCACTGCTGCATGAGTTTCAGTGATGACAGCTCAGGTGTGCACTCCACCTGGAAACCTTACCAGTCCAGTTGCTGATGAGCTGCCTGCTGTCCCCACTCCACAGCACTATTGTGACCTTTGACAACAACTTGCCTGCTGAATCAGCTGCATTGACAGGAACATTTGACACCAACAGGACTTCTTAAGTCAGCTAAGGCAACCTGTTTGTGGTGTCCTGCTGAGTGGTTTGATGCCTTGACATGAGGACTGGGATGTTTACCTTTGAGTGTTAGATGTTTATCCTTTTTTTTCCTATATGCTCTGTTAAGTGCGTATTTAAGTTTATCCTGTCCTACACTTCTGCCCCAGCCCTGCCACACTAGGCAGAGGGGTTGGTGTGACATCTGGCTGTTTGCTGTGGTGGTTCAGTGACCTAAATATTCTCGACCAATGTCTTCATTATCAGTGTGAGCTGAGTTCCTCTGATATTCTAGACAAATGTAGTGTGCTGGTTTGAAAGCAAAACCAGTGGGACTCCCAGTCAGAGATACAATTTAATAGGAGAAGAGAGAAAAAAAGGTAAAATAAAATAAATGGAATAATACAACCTAACACCCTGTCGGTCAGGGTGTTGGAAGCAGTCCAAAAGTAAGTCCTCCTGGAGTGGCAGATGTGGTTCTGTTGGAGAAGAGATGATCCTGAGAGAAAAGGGTCCAGTGATGGTGAGAAGGTCCAGTCTTCCTCTGGGAATCTGGTGGAACCAGATATCCTGTGTTCCTACATCTCAGTTTTTATCCAGGTAGGAATGGTTGGCTCCCCCCACTGGGTGGAGCATCTCACAATGGGATGATGGAATGTGTCCTGTCCTTGGTGAGCCTTAATGGCCCATTAGCAGAAAATATCCCCCTGGAGGGAGGATGGGTGGTGAAAGAGAGAAGAAACACTGCCCCACCTGGTTTTAACAATTGGCCCATTATCAGAAGGCATCTGCCCCCCTCCCCCCAGAGTTACAAAAGATAAAGAAAAAACATCTCCCCAACTGCTTTCAACAGATGAAATAGAATGCACTTTTTTGGTTCCATAACCCAAGACATCTAGCTACCACAGCAGGTCTTTCATATACCCACATTACAGCAAGAGTACTCAACAGGCCAGAAAGGGTCTAAGTCAGTAGTTCCCAGATGCCACACTTGTGACCCATACTGTGAAAGCAATCTCTGTTAGGAGATTTGCCATGCTGAGGAGTGACTGCTGCAGCTCTCCTAATGGAAAGAGGCTGGCATGGTGCCGAGCACAGGACATGACTTGTGAGCCAGCTGCAGACCATGCCCTGGGGTCCCAGTCAGCAGTTTTGGATGACATTTTGGGAAGTCAGCCTAATACTTAGAATCCTGGAGTTCTGACCCATCACTCTGATATCAGCTCATTTCTATAATTAGGAAAAAAACCAGAAAACAGTAGATCAAAACCCCATGTATGTTCTTTAGGAACCATTACTTTAGCGAGAGACTAGTAATGCTGTAAGAGTCTTCCTGAGCACTACAGAGATTGTCTGTTAACAAGAACTTTATAAAATCTTCATTATCACCACCTACCTAGCAGGGGAGCTAACAATTTCACACCCTTTTTATTCTTAGCTGCACATAATACCCCCTTAACAACAAGTTAAAAATAACTGCAGGAAGAACTGAATCACACATAATTTGAACAATTAGAAGTGACAAGCTGTTTTTCTCATCTAGTAAAATATGTCCATTTGGCATACTTTGCTGTCTAGCAGAGCTCTTTTATTCACACCACTCCAGTCTCTAAGGAAGACAAGCTATTATTATTATTGTTCCATTGAAGAAGTGGACATCTGTACTTTCAACAAGATTAATATATTGAATGCACCAGAGTTATTTTATAGACCCTGAATTTGTTGTTATGAAGCAGACCCAAGAAACTGAAGACACAAGGCCAAGCCAAGCGGGTCCTTTTGAAAAGCCTCCCTCCTTGGTCCAGAGTTAGCCAAACAAAATGAATCAGCCCTCCCAAGTGTAGCACCTCCTATTTATAAACTGGGCCGTGTAACGACATTTGCTCCTGAACTTTAAAAAGCTTAAAGGGTTTTGAGAAGAAAGCACACTCCATGTCAGAGTGGCATAGCCATCCTCTAGAGAAAACAGGGGCCCCACGTTGAGGATGTTATGTGCATCTTATACCAGACACATTTTTTTTTGTTGTTGCTGTGTTTTCATCTATGAACAGTAAAGTTCAGGTTTCTTGCTGAGCAACAAGCTTGACCTTAGAGGCAACAGGAGAGCTGAGACCCACAGAGGGCTTGCAAAGACCTGGTGCCTGAGGGTGCTTAAAGCCTAACTCCTATAATTTTTTTCCTTAGAGACTACCATAAGGCATTTCTTTAAGCTTCTTTATCACTTTCAGAAACGAGCCACTTGCATCTCATTTTTAAGGATATATATGTGCCTAAAAAGGCAGGTAAGTAGTTAGTGAATATTTCGGGGTAATTTTGTATCTAACTTCTATGAAGCAAATGTCAAATTACTTAATGCTTTGAAAAATCCTAGAAAGAAGATTTCTGAATACATTTACATCTCTGGCCACTGTTACCCCATTAGTGAAAGGAAAGCTATCGTAATTGCCCATTTCCTTGGGGGCAATGATGAGATCTTGCTAGGAAATAAAGAGCTCTGGAGCACCAGTGCTGCTAGAGAATGGTAAGGAGATCTGAGGGTGGTGAGAACATTCTTGTTTCTGATGTTGTGTCTCTTGCCATAGGGAAAAGAGGAGGCAGTGAGCTGAAGCACTCTTTATTGTATTCTTACTTCTCATCTTTTCATAGTGGTTAGCTTCTTGCCTTCACACATCTCTGACCTTCTTCACTCTGCCCTGTTCCTCCCACCTGCAATATACACAGTTCATTCATCCCACCATCTTGAATAATAATGGGACTTAATTATCCAGTGAGAGGGAGTGTGACTCCTTTCCTCTATCTCCCTGAGCACTGACATAGTACTCATAATTACAACTACTTCAAATAGCATGCTAGCTATTTCAGAAGGTGAAAAATGTTCTCTATTTGCTACCAGCAAATCCCATTCTTCTCTGCTTGATCCAATTTTCTTTTTCTTCATCTGTTTACTTGAAGCAAGTCAAGCATGCTTTGATTGTGCACTCCATTAGCAGAAAAGAAATGTCTGATCCTTAAAAATATCATGTTGGTTTCCTGTGTGCTTCTGTGCCATTGAGGCTAAGAAATCCCTTGTGAAAAATCTGACCCTATTAGGATGGATCTCTAAGCTCAGAAGAAATCAGTTAAGTGTCCACTTGCTGCTGTGCCAAACAAATCTGGATAAAGCACAAAGATAAGACTGATCCATTCCCGTGGTCCCAAAGGGAGAAAGTTTTGTGCATTGCTGTGCTTCCTTGCGTAAACTCCAGTGACTACAGCACAGGGTTCTGCCTGGTACCCAGAGTTTTTCCCTTTCTACAAAGCATTAATCTTAATTCTTCACAGAAAAATCTTTGTTCAGTAGTCCAACAAGTAATCCTTTAGTCCTTTGGTTCTGTATTGTAGTGAACCACTGGCAAACATTCCTTCTCACTGGAAACTGATAGTCCTGATTAATTTGCAGGATCAGACTGCAGAGAATTCACTCCAACAATGATAATTTGTCCCTTAAGCATTATGTCCCTTAATTTCCCTGATATCAGGCATAGAATTCTGGTCTTTTTAGCCATGAAAAATTGTATTTGAATGCAGGTGAATTTGAAGTCAGGTGTTTGAGACACTCACAGGGAGAGGTGGGAAGGGGTCCTGCAAGCTTTACATCTACGAGGAACTGGCTGCAGGAAAAAGGAAATGAAAGAGGTTACATGATGTAGTTAAGGAATGGCAGAGATTTGGAGAGTAGTGCCTGGTAAAGCCCTGAGATCCTCAGTGTCAATGGGAGAAGGAAGCAGCCCTACCTTGGGCAGCCACACTGCACACATTTGTACCTACCTTGCCTCTAGCGAGGATTATATGTTAACAGCACTGTTATCATCACTGCTCACAGGGTTTGCCTCAGGAACACCCTTTTGGACAATAGTAGCCTTCCCGCCCTCTCTTCACTTGAAGCAAGTAATAATTTACAGCTACATCAACAGCAGTTACTGCAGCCCTCAGGCAACTGAATTACAACTGCAGCTAATGCACACAGGATTGAGCAAAAGCTACACCCTTTCACTAACATATAGATCCTACCAATGGCTTAAACTGGTGACAAACCCTACAGATTCCCCTGTGACATATTCCTAATCTGGGTAGCCTGTGGAGTCAGTGTCTATTATTATACAAATTACTTATGATTTTGTGGAATAACATAAACATGTAAACCATGGCACACATTATCTCTAGTTCAATTCTCATTGAATCCTAAGTACCTGTGCTGATGGAGCTTGTGCTTGCTTCCTGATCCCTGTTCAGGCAGCACATTCAGGGCTACATCCAGAGTAGGGCTGTCTGCCCTGAGCCATTAATTTGGGTCCCAAAAAGGCAGGAGGGTGCCAAATTCACAAACCTGGAAAAGCTCACTCTACAGCTGTGTTATGAAACATCTGTGTTTTCTTTTTGTGTTGAGCTACAGTCTGGGGAATAAATTAAGAGTTGTTGGGGTTTTGGCGTTCTTTTTCCCTGTATAATGATTTTTTTTATGAACTGAATTTTAAAAATGGGAAATATTTGCCATTATGTGAGGAATAATGTGTTCAGTTACAGCCTAGCAAAAGACAGTCTGTTTGTGTCTATAACTTTCCTTTTCTGCAAACTTTCATATCCAAAGCCTCCTGTTTTCTCTTCTCTCACAAAATGTTTTTTATGAAAATTAAAAAACAGTCCAGAATTTCAGGAGTAAAAATCTGCAGAACTTGGACACCCAAACTTCCCTTGGAGAAAGTATTGCCAGCTCAGAACAATCCCTGACAGGGCAGGAGACTTGGTAACGGGGGATATGGAAAAGGCTGAAGACCTTATTTTTTTTTTTCTTTTCCTCAGTCTTCGCTGTCAGAGTCTGCCTTCAGCCTCACAGAGCTGCGTGCCTTGTGGCAGAGTTTGAAGGAGACAAATATTGCTAATGGGAAGGGAAGATTAAGTCAGAGACTGTGTAAACAAATGCTTCAGCGTAAGCATGGGGACGTGTGTGAGTCCTTGGGTTGTGATGGCATGGATCCAAGAGTTAGGAGGGAGCTGGCTGGTGTCATTGAGTATGGCAAGGCCATACTCTATCATATTTGAAAAATGATGGTAATTTGATGAGGTGCCCAAGGTCAAGAAAGGCAAATGTCACACCCACCACCAAGAAAGGCAAGGAGGAGTGTATTTCTTAGCAGGAACATTGCTAGGAGCAGGATTTGGTACTGATGAGGCTGCATTTGAAGAACTGTGTCCAGCTTACAGGAGGGCCTCCAGCAGATAACCACAAGTCACAGGGCATGGCAGAAGACACTGAGACAAGATGGTTTATTTAGCCTAAGAAAGAGGAGAATAGGAAAGCCTATTGCCATCTTCCACTGATGGGGAGGTTACAGAGGGAACAGGGCCAGGTTCTTCTCAGACATTTAACAGGAGGGTACACAGGACAGTGTTTGCTGTTTGCAGTACAGTACAACTCTCATCGAATATAAGAAAAGAAGATGTCGTGAAAGTGACACTGCACTGGAACAGGGCAGAGAGGCTGTGGAGTTCCAGTCCTGGACATTTTCAAAATTCAGCTGGTCAAGGCCTTAGGCAACCCAACCTAGCTTTGAAGTCAGCCCTGCTGTAAGCAGGTAGCCTGTCAGGTGGCCCCAGGGATGCCTTCCAGCCTGAATTAGTCTGTGGTTCTGTGACTCTTGCTTTGGGGCTTGAGAGTCTTTCATGGGTTTTCTTTCTGATGTGTGTTCCCAAAAAGAGAAGACAGGAAAGTATACTAAACTGTTAAAAACCAACGATAATTCCCATTAGAACAAATAAGGAAAATAAATACATACTGAAATGAATCAAATTATATATTTTTTCTTAGCTTGCTGTTGTCTGGAGGGTGATGATTCCAGGTGAAGAACAATTGCTTTCTAGAAAAGTAAGGATGTTTTGCAAGATACCTTCTGGCTTTTTAACGGTAGCCTAAATTTACTTGCAGTGACTGGGATTTCTTCCAGTGTGTTTGAATGCTTTCAAATATAAGGAAGTCCAAATCATTGCTGCTCATGGCTGGGTCAGGAGATAGTGACTTCTGGTGTGTGGAATGCAGTCTCATCTGACACATCTGTGTGCTGGCCTTCTGCTGGGATCTTTTCTTGCAATCCCAACATTGCATTGCATCATCACTCAAAGCTGTTCTCATTTAACTCCTAAATTTAACAAGTGTCTAAAACCTCCAAATCCACATAAAAGATGCTAACCTCTAAAGATTCTTCTGACATCTTCCTTTGATACTGGAGCTCATTTATCTTAAGATCTTTCCAGAATGAAAGTAAATATGCTAGAGAGAATAAAATCAATATGATGGACAGACAAACACTTATTGATTAAAAACACTGTTCCTTAATGCATCATCAGTCTGGTATGGACACTTACCAGCAAGCATAATTTTACTAATATAGTGAGGCCAATACCAGTCTGTAGCAAAGACTTATGGAAAAGCCATCTGGCTGCACAGCATTGCTGTTATGCAGCACACAGTAAATTTCACCACCTTCAATTCTACTTTCAAATTTCCGTTCTACAAGAATCTGTAGGAACATCTTGTCTGCATTCTCCATCCACACAAACACATGCATACACAGGCACAGTGTAAAACAGCCAATTAATTGTTGTTGTTTATGTGCTGTTTGTTGTATATTCACACAGGTTTTCCAGCTGAGGTTGCCAGCCTAGTTAACAGTGGCAGTACACAGGTATTCCCTTAGCTGACAGTGCTAGTGCAGAAGTGAGAAGTGATTTCTCTAGAAACAGCCTGAGCACCTGAAAGTAAAGCTAACTATCACTCTCTCCTGAATGTGAAATGGGACCAAACTCCTGCCTGTGTCTGGGTCGGTTTTGCCTGTGTTTGGGCTCATCCTCCAGTAAATGGTGAACTGCACAGGCAATAGGCATATTCCCAAGCATTTTAAATGTCCAGTATCACTCTTAGCTAGCACTTGGCGAAGTACAGAAATGGATTAGGATGGTCTCTTGTGACAGGGCAGATCTGTATGACATCCCAGACCAGGTCTGTTTTCTGCACTTCTGTGGAGCAGTGCCATAGACAGAATCCTTGCAGCAGCTAGCTCACCTCAGTGCCTCGGTGGTGTCTGATCCCCACCCTGCTTGCAAAGCTGATGTTTCCCAACTCCACACTTCCTCCTGTTGGCCAGATCCAAATTCAGTCCTCACTGAGCAGCCTTGTAGTCTTCCCACAAAAAACAAAACAAAACAAAACAAAAAAAAAACCTCTCAAAATGTTGTCATTCATTTCTGTCATGGAAAGAGCTGCTCCCATGCACCTCCCTGGAGAGCCTTACATACACACAAAGTCATGCTGCAACTCATCCTGCTTAGCTGCTATGCCTGATGTTATGATGCTGTGGGCTCCACCTTATATTAATGCTCAGACTCTGAGTCCAGAAAAACCCCTTTAGCAGCCTCATGGACTAATAATGACCCAACTCTCTAATAAAAGGTTAATTCCATTTTTTCTTGTTCATCTTATCTCTTGGCCCAGAAACAAGCTACAAACATTTTTTTGCATCTAAAGCTGCCAAAACCCAGACGTCTTACACAAGAGCAGATGCTTAGAACTTTGTCCCTAGCTGGCTGGCAGTGCAATGCTAGAGCAGAGCCCAGTTCCCTCCCCTCCTGGCTGTAGCTCAGCTTAGATTACACAGACCCTTGAACCTGCAAGTTCCCACATGGCAGCGAGATATCTGCTTTGGTTTCAATTGGGTCATCAAAGCTTTACTGCCATGCACCTAACCTGGGGATGCTCTGCAGGCCCTAAAGGAAAGCTATTCAAGGGTGGAGCTTTCATATGAGTACTCTCCTGTGGGCAGATGTACCCATATCATGAGTTTTAGGGCAGATGCTCCCTTTTGTAATTAACTTTATGCTACAAAAAAGAGCTATCAGTTAACTTGCAAGATCCTCACTATCTCTGATGGTTGCCTGGATATTAAATGTTCTGTAGCTTTAAAGTTCCCATTCTTTGCAATACCTTTTTTCCCTTGGCCCCTGATTTATAGAAAATATCATGTCTTCCTTCTTCTTCCTTCTCCCCCACATACTTTCACATTATTTCTTGGCATTTATCAATATCAAACCTTTATGAACTTGTGCATTCCTAGGTAACAGCATCATTACTCGTGTGAGCACAAGTCCCACCCTGTACTTGTGCCTTGGTGTTTCAGCTGAGAGCCTCCTGTGCACAGCACAGGGACAGTCTCTCCAGCCTTGCACTTCTCCCTTAATCAGAGGAACAACTGATTCTCTCTTCTACACTACTGTAGACTGTTTAATGGAAAAAGGTAAGACATGAGCTTACAAAGTTGAGCATACAAATGTAGAAAACAGTATTAAAGCCATCAAGAAGCAGAAGCAATTTCTTGTTTTCAGTGGCATCCATACTCTGGGGTTCTTTCCAGATTGAACATCTATTATTGGAATACTGTGTGAGTTGTCAATGCAATTTGCTTATCAACATACTTACACACCTGCAGGAACTCTGCTGATGAGAGTGGACCTTCTGCTTTAACAGGGCAAAGGGGGCTGTACAGACAATATACCAAGTATTCCTTGCATAAATCTGTGAGAACTTGAGCTCACAGTGAGCTTTTGTATCTTGAAACAAACAAAAGCATCAGATCTCACGCATCATCCTTCTAAACTCTCTCCTCTTCTTACATTATTTTGACTGATACCTCTTCACAGAACATTCTCTTCTCAAGCACTGAATCTGAACTCTACCACTGACAGCAAGCCCCCTAACCAGGCAGAGTGGAGATGGATGAGTGCAAACATACTATGCAAAACTCATCTCAGGATTGGAATGGTAGTAAGAGATGGATCATCTGAAGTACTTTCACCCTAATATATATATCTTATGAGGCATCATGCTGTTTGAAGGCAGGAAACCCTTATAGTTCTAAGTAAGGATGAGGCCATGTGTAGAATTAAGCAGGACTCAATAAAAGTTACTTTTAGAGTAAAAAAGGAAGGAAATCAAGGTCATCAAGGTGTGAGATAACAATAGACTAGTAAAGAACTTCAGCTATATAGGTGAAGATACTTGTGAGAGGCTGCAAGAGATAGATTTAACCAGCCTAAGGAGATAAACAGTCGCATTGAATATCATGTGCAGATTACAGGTATATACAATAAAATGGTTTAAGAAGTTTAGACAAAAGATCCAATATTTTAGTCAAGATTAAATAAGGTTAAAATGGCATCTAGGCATCACAAGTGGAAGTTCTGTTGAACAAGAACCAGAAAAAAACCCCCAAGGTAAATCAGCAGGGATGCAATAACTTGGTCAGTCTGGTACACTCAAGTGGTCGCTTCCAGGAGGGTCTGCATGTCTGCAGAAACTGCAGAGCAGCGTGGCAGTGATTTGTCTCCCTGAGTGTGTTTTACAGCTAAATAAAAAAGGTCATCAGTGATGATTCTTTAAATGTTGTTGCTTCTGTGAGTAGATTTGCCTTTTGCTTCCCACTCATTCATAAACAAAACAAAACAAAAGTAGGGAAATGCCAATCAACGCTGAGGGAAAATTGGTGTTGCTGCATCAAGGATCCCTAAAAATTGGGACTGTCTTCTTCTGAATCTAAACTAATGACTTTTTATCAATTTGTTTGCAGTGCCAGTTGTGCCTGGTGCGTTTGTGATAGCTCACCATTCATCCTGAGAAAATAGAAATACAGCTATTGAATATAGACCACTTAGAGAGGTTTGCTTTCTTTTATGTTCCCTGATGGAGAGCTGTTGTTCTGCTGTGGCAGGGTGCAAGTGTGTGCTCTCCTCATAAGCTTAGTCCAGTGTGGCAGGCAAGCCCCTGGTTAAGTGACACAGACCCCCAAATGTAACAGCAGACCACTCACCCTTTCCCCTGCTCTCCCCTTACATTTTACCAACATCTTCATGACCTGCCATGAGATGAGAACTGGTACCTGCTGTGTACCTGTATATCCTGTGACTGATTTAAGCAGGAGAGAAAGTGCAGGTTATCACATCCTTTCTGAAGATCTGTTACCAGTTTTCTGCAACAGTTCTGGCTTCTTTTTCTCTCTGCCAAGGTTAGGATTGATACACAGGAAATGTAGGTGTCGTGTTCAGACTTGGATGTTTATTATTTCTTATCTCTTTACAGACTCACCAACCGTGAGCTCTAACTAGCAAGTTAGAAAGTGAAGGTAAAATGGAGTACTTCTAACTAATTCCAACGTTATTTAAGTGATAATCCCCCAATAACAAGATGACACCTATATTATTTATACTTTTGACCTAGTAATGACCACCCAAGGCCTGCAATGCGGACTTTTTCACCCAATTACAGAAAACCGCCTAAACCCATGAGGAAGCAGGAAGAAGAAGATGAAGAAGAAGACCCAAGACAATGCCCAACGTCCTCCATCTTAACTCATATGTATTACTACACACTAAAGTCCCAAAATCCAAGTTTCCAGAATTCCAACATTTTTCCTCCCATCACAGGACTCATTTGCTGGCTGTTGAATTGCAGAAGCATTTGAAGGGAAGGGACTTTGTTCTTGTTTAAAACTTCATCTCTAAACACTTCTTGTACCACTTTCCATTGAGGGAGTTAAAAAATCTGATGCTCCTTTTCTGATGCATTTTGGGCCCACCATCAAACACTGGCTGTCGCTCCCCTTCTTTTTCTGAAAGCCCCTGCAAACTTCGCTTCTGGCACTATCTCAGAATATGACTACATAGCTGTTTTAGTTGACTCCCATTACTTTTTCGTTCCTTTCCAGTACACTGCTTGTTTGCAGTTGAGAGTGTGGCTTTGATTTTCACTGCCTCATGTGTCAGTTGCAAGCCTGAAGGGACCTTTTTACGATTGTAGTAACAATTCTCAACAAAATCAATGGCACTTTCATTAGTGATATGGAGCATCCATTTTGTTTTGCCCCCAAGGAACAGATGCCTTATTGCAGAAGATGTTACAATAGAGGCTGACACTCAGCAGTTACAGAGTAGAGCCACATCACAAGGAGGATCTGTCATGAGGCTGCCTTTAATAGGCAGCCAAAAGAATTTGGCTCACAGTACACTGAATTCTCTTATCAACAAATTTGGCATCAAAGGAATTAGTCTTCTTCTGCATTTTCTGAGTTTGCCTGAACCTCAGTGATCTGGTGACCTCTGCCCTCATAGCAGCCTTAGTATGTGTTGGAAAGTCGGAATGGAGTTACTGTTCCAGTTTGACATGAGAAAAGGAGTTTCTCAAGCAAATGCCTACCCAAGATGTCACATTGATATAAGGACTGGAATTGCTGAACTACGTTTTTAGGCACTTGGCTTGGCTCACAGTCAATATCTGTAGGTGCAACAACAGATGACAGAGGATCTTGCTCCAGCGCCATTGCACAGGAGCACATTCCAGCTGTGCTCTCACCCACGCTTCTGGGTTTATTTCCCATGAACAGAGGGACAACAGGAAGAGAAAGATAGAGGAGTGAGCCTGGTGCATGCTCAAGTTTTAGTCTGTTAAAAGAGTTAGGCCTTGGACCTAACGAGGGCCCATCCCAGCTCTAGGAATATGAATTTGTTTTCCAGAAGCACAGAGGCAGGTTGAGATGCTGTGGGGCATTATGACTGTGCTAAGCCAGTGCTGTTCCTTCCTCCCTCTGCTGCTGTATTCTGCCCCTGAAAAGGGTGCACCAGCTGTGCTGATAGAGCTGCTTGTGTGGTCACTGCGTGAAGCAGATTGGGAGACTCCATCTGAAAAATCATTTCCTTTTTGTTATTTTCTGACTGGAGCGGTTGCGCAAAGCTGTTTACAGCACAGCTGCACTGCTGAGGGACAGCTGCCACTAGACAGGGTGTAAATGAGAGGAGGCATCTCTGGGGAGGAGTCTGTAAGGAGAAGAAGGAGATGATACTTTAAACCAGAATAGCTTTGAAAGTCTTTGTAATGTAAACTACAGCTGAAGTCAGTTCATCTTCTTGGGCTTTCTTTGTGGTCACTAGGGAAAGATAAGCTCTTTCAGAGTGATGGAGAGCAGAAGTCCTTATCTCCATTGATTATGGAGGGAGCCCAGACAGTGAAGTGCTTAGTGTTACAAATACCCCCAAAACAAGCAGTGAAGCCAAACTTCCAGTGTCTCAAGCAATTTCCATCTTGCTGTCTTCATATTAAGAAAATAACTTCCATTTTTGTGCCAAGAGTCTGCCAAAATAGCAGAACTATGTTCCTGAGTTCGAAATCTGATCAGCCAACAAACAGGAATCTGAACCCTAACTTCACTTACCAGTCCTGACAGTCCTCGTCTCCCGGGGTTGTTTTTATGTTCAGGTATTATACAGTGTTTAAGATAGGTGTCTATCCCCATCCCTACCTAATGGAGATAACCTTTTAAAGTCTGCCTTGACTTCTCTTTTTCTTCCTCAGAGTACGTCTTTCTTAGTTGCTGAGCCACTTTTCACCTTTGAGGTTGTTTACCCAGCTCCCACTCCACTCTCCAAAATGCTCCTTCATTAATTCAAATGGAGTCTGGGCTGAAAGGGGGGAAAACTGCACTATCCATCTTCTAGGTGAGTGGGAAGGAGGAAGCTGCAGTTGCCTGTCCATCAACACCAGTTTCCATGCTCTGCAGGATTATGTGGCAATACACATTTGATATGGATAGAACACGAGTTCAGGATACTATTTTGGGCAGATTAGTTGTAGGAGAACAGATCTTACCTGCTAAGCTACTCCTTCAAAATATTTTGGACATCTTTGAGCCAGCACAGAGAGTAAGAGTAGTTCAGTGCCTCACATTCTGAGGCCACAGTGGTTTTAGGTCCATGACTATGAAAGTGGAATTACCACAACAGGAAAGTCCAGCCTAAGATGTGCCTGCCAGCGATGCAAGCAGCCTGTATTTTCTCTTGTGAGGATGGCATTTGTATTCACTCTGGTCAAGCCATATCAGAATTTGCAGTGTTTATTTATATAAGCTGAAAAAAGACCACCCAGCTATTGCGACCACACAGTTGTCAGCAGCCATCACCCAAGCAAAACATTATTACATGCTAATTGACCGTGGAATAGCGTGCTGGGATTTTGTCTTTCTTGTTTTGCTCATTCTCCCTGTGAATTAGACCAATAAATCTACCATACTGTAGGTCTTTTTTTTTTTCATTTTTCAGCGACCGACATGAAAGTCACTTCACACACAATGCCCCAAACATGGTTATATCACAGATAACATTGCAGATTTTTGTTAAGTTATTCTGTAAATGTAGATTATGCAAGAGCTGTACCAAGATACCTGGTTAAAATGTACTACATAAAAGTATTTTATGCAAAATCAAGCTATGTCTTAACTGTATCAAGAACTAATCAGATCCCACATGAAGATACTGTTCCTGATATACATGAAAATTAAAGCATGTATCTTTCAAAGATTTGTGATTTTAAACTTAAGTTATGATGATGTTGTGTCTTATATCATTCCAGCCTCCAGTGGAAAATGTAGTATTTATATCTGTCTTCTGTGGCATACACCCAGAGAAAACAAGATGTAAGGCAATGCCAGAATGTCCTTATGCAGAATTGCAGTGTTTAACTAAACGTCTGTAGCATCCCAGCATTTGTCAAAATGATACACCTTTTTGTTTAGAGCTTGCTATTCCCTTCCCAGTCTCACACCCAGAAAGAATTAGTTAATTTTTCTTGCATTCTACTTCAGTCCATGTGTAATGAAACCCCCCAAACCCTCCACATAAAACTGTGAGCAAAGTCATGCCTCCTATAAGAAAATGCAAGATTATTCTCAACCTGGTGGTAGGAGTTCAGGTAATTTATTTATAGTCATTCAAAAAGAAGTACTTAATAGTATGTAAGAGATCCTTGATAAGTCTTTGCC
Source organism: Phylloscopus whistleri (assembly GCA_017589585.1). Classification (NCBI taxonomy): domain Eukaryota; kingdom Metazoa; phylum Chordata; class Aves; order Passeriformes; family Phylloscopidae; genus Phylloscopus; species Phylloscopus whistleri. Next base: position 1,470,471 of record JADMLD010000534.1, read on the forward strand.
TCTTTCTTACAAATTTGCACCTGCTGACAAGATGAACATTAGCAATTTCCTTCCACCTCTTCCTCTTGTAGTTGGAAGAAACAGGAGCACGGAAACCATCATAGATCAGGATAAGCACTCTGGTACCACAGTGCTGAACCATCTTTACCTGTACCAGGTAAAAATTGCCCTACCCTGTTACGGTTTGGGGATTACCATCCCCACACCTCTGCAGACTGGTCCTTCTTTCATGCTGACACAACTATTTGTGGGGCCATGCCATGAGCTACACCACTGAATGGAGATGAATTTCAAATGGGTGCATCCCTCCCTTCACCCATGAATTGTTGTGGTATGTTGCTGGTATGAAGGAGCATCTGGAGATGGAAGGGATCAGGGCAGGAGCAACCCAGCCAGATGGGTTCATTGCTGAGGTCCTGTACTCTGGCAGTGCAGCCTGGGCAGATGGTGCCACCAAAACAACACCCAGTCCCAGCTGAAGGTGGGGTCAGTGCTGAATTACAGGCTGGCCATGCTGACTCAGGAGAGATAAGCAAAGGATGTGGGCTATTCCTATGATACTGAGACTGTCTGTCAGGCAAAGGTCCTGAGGGAAATACATGCCTTGCACCATGATACAGAGATGTGTTACAGTAGCACTAACAACAGTGTCCCATTTTGCCAAACAGCTATACGCAGAGAATAAGGTGTATCCTGTTTCAAATGCTTCAAAAGTCTGCAGATGATGGAAAATACTGCATTTGCCCTGAGTTCTCCCCGTATGTCAGAGCTCTGTTTTCCCATTTCACAACTTTCCCCATTCCTATCACTTGGCTGTGGGAAGTCTCTGCTTCTACTGGCACCTCCCAGTTTGGCCAGACGGCCATTGGCACACCCTATTACTGCCAGTGATACTGGCACTGGAAAAGCCAAATGTCCCCAGCAACTGACTGAGATCTGTTCATTACCAAACATGGAGTATGGAAAGAACATTCTCTTGAATCAACCTGCCAAGAACTAACTAACTAAAACTAACTAACTAACTAACTAACTAACTAACTAACTAACTAACTAACTATTTATTTTGTCTTCTCCTGTAATGCAGGAGAGAAATCCTAAATCTCTAAATCTTCTGCATATTGTTTATCTAATATATCCTTTACAGGGCAATGATGCAGGGCACTAGGAAATCTCTTTAATACCCTGATCTCTTCCTAAGGCACAGTTTCTGTTGTAGCCTTCCCTACAGAAGTTTGTTGTAGAATATGGTAGAAAGCTACCATGTGGTCCATGGTGGGGTGTGGAGCAGGTGGCCTGTAGAGTTTTTCAGAGCAGCATTGTTTGGAGCTACAGAGGCACTGAACCAAGGTGGTTATCCACAAATGAGGCTTTTTTTGCATGTTAAATGGAATAACAGAGTCCATCAACTTTTCCCCTTGTAGTTTTTCTCTTAGCCCTTCACAATATATAAGGGATATCTTGGGCTCCTGAAACTTGATTGCTATTTTATCTTCTGGTGTGACAAAATGATTCATGATTAGCACTTTTTCCTGCCTACAGTGATCCTTTTCTTCAGGACCTCCATTAAAATCTCTTTGGAAATTCCACTGGCACTGCCATAACTCACTGTTAGACTCTCCTTTCCATGCCTCAGTCTTCTGATGGTGATGCCCATATGACTCGCTTATGGGTTGGTCTGCTGACTGCATTGCCCCACACCACTGCTTTTCCATACTCATGGCCTTCGTGTTGTGGATGGGAGTAAAATCACCGTCTGCCCCAACCCAAAACATCTCTTTTCAGTCTTCCCAGGTCCCTCTGAAACTGAATCCTTTACTCTTAGCCATGAAACTGAAGCACAGCTTGGTTCCAGTGCAGACATCCACACATCTGCTATCCCCATGGCCTCTCCTGGCTGCCAGACCTAAACCAGAAACCGAGCAGTGATGTCAGCATGGTGCTGCCCCTGAGCACAGGAGCCTTGCTGAGAGCAGAGCATCTGAGCTCAGATGTGAGTACCACGCTAAGGCTGTCACCTCTGTGCCAGAACTGGCTCGTGTCCTGGCAGCTTGGAGAGCAGGAGGAGCAGCCCTGGGACCTGCACCTCCCTGTCTAGAGACAGCCTCGTGTCACTGCAGAGTGGCAAGGGCTGAAGCCTCAAGGCACAATGCTGCTTCCAATGTCCAGCTGCCCTGAGACTGGGAGCAGCTCCCAGCCCCAAGTCCCCAAGTCCTGTGCAACTAGAGTTGAGTAAAGAACCTGAAAACATTACTTCTGGAAATCACATCCTAAGGGGGAGAAACTCAAGTTTTACATCTAATGGTGTAAAAAGGACTGTAGTCTAAGCAAGAGAAGGAATATAGCCTAGTAATGGATCTTGTTTTAAAGCTAAAACATATAAGTTAGGTTATTTTTGTTAAACAACAACAACAAAAAAATTGCCATAATTGAAGAGTCCTCTGCTAAGCATCATCGAATGCTTTAATCACTACAGTATAGTTAGGCAAAAAGTTTGTCTGTGGATCTGGAATTGCTGTACAAGCTTTATTCATTACCTGTGCAACTTGGCAGCAGTAGAGAAGCCCATTGCAGCATCAATGGTGAAATGCTTGCTTACTTACGTGGAAAGTTATTAGCATAGTTTTCTTGTTACCTAACAGCAGTCTGAATTCCTGAAAGGGATAAAGGAAGATGATCATCTTCATTCTTTCCAGCTGCACCAAATAAACAGCATTCCTCTTCCATGTTTGTTATTGCTTACAGGCAAAGAGACCCATTTCCTTCTCCAGCTTTGATGCTTCTGGAAAATTGGAAATTGTAGAGACACACAATACAGCTGCTTTCAGCCAGAAAAAGGGTTAATTGCAATTGCCCCGACATTTGGCACTCGAGATGGATGATAAAACCTTATCTACACTGCAGCAAAAAAAATCTCACCAGGATAACAAGCATTGCATTGAGGAAAAGGCAGTTCAATGAGCAAGAGCTTCTTAGTAATCGGGGGCTTTGCAGCCTTTACTGTATTTATATAGTCAAGGCAAGCAACCTTTCCCCACACTTTATCACAAATATAAAGATATCAACTGAAAGTGCTGCACAGTTTATTTTGGCTTGATAAGCAGTAAGGTTTATATTGGTGTCAGGCAGCTTTATTTAGGGCCTAAACATTTGTCTGGTAATAAACAATATATTGTGTGTCTGGTTAAAGTATTCATAACCTGTCTAGGATAGACCAAAATGTCTAAATTGTAATCTAGAAAATTGTGACTCTGTTCTGGTGTAGTTCCCTCTTTACACTTGTGGAGTGCATCTGTAATTACAACGTGTAAATTGCTTTAAGGGAGTAGTGACATTAAGAACATTGAGACATTTGTGGAACAAAGCCCTTAGGAGACTGAGCTGTTGGAATGAGCTAAACCTCATGCAACTGGGTTGAATACCTGCTTTACCTTCTGTAAAGTGCAAATTTATGGAAACAAACACTGAACTGAAATGGAGAGCCTGGCTACTCAGGCTTTGTGCCTTATAAATGCAGTAATCTGAGATGAGTCTGAATAACACCTGCCTTTGCTCACTCAGGTGAGTGCAGATTCACCTCACAGCCTCATGTCATTTCAGCTCATGCTTTTTTTGAGATGCTGATCTCTTTGAAGTGATAATACTTCTATGGGTCCTGTGTCTCCAGAAGCAAAGGTACTGTACCAACTTCAAGAACTTAACTTCTATCACTCCAGATAGAGAGAGAAAGATAGTCAGAGTCTGTTTTGTAGGCTTTAGCTCCATGGGAACTACTGGGTTAAGATGGATATTGAGCCAAAGAGGTGGAGAAAATACCCATCTCCTCCTGAGTTTTGTCTGCCATACTCATCTGTTCTCAAATTTTCCAGTGAATGGCTTACATTTTCCTTCCTCTTGGAAGAGCGGTTTTCTTCTGTTTGCAGTCATATAATATTCCTATGCTGTCTTCAAGGACTAACATAAGGAAAGTATTTAATCTGTTTTACCTAAGGTGAGGACTAAGGCTATTAAACAAACTACAATGATTTAAAAGGTGACAGTGACAGCTTTCTATCACATGATGTAAACTGAACTAAGGCTACTTTGGCTGCATATGCTTTTACAGTGTAAAAGTAAACCTGGAATAGTGGAGGAAAAATGTCCTTTAGCCTTTCATTTCAGCATTTAAATTGATTTTATCCATGAATATAATTATACCAGGATAGTTATACTGACAGTCTCCCTAATGGAGTTGTACCTAATGTGTATAAACTAATTAGCTGATTTAAATAAACTAGAAGATCCAAAGGATTAGTTTTCCTTTTTTTTTTTTTAATTTCTTCCTCTGATTTTTCTAATTCTGTTTTAATTGCATCTGTATGAGCAGAGGTGTGATTTCATCTCTCATTCTTTCTTCTGGGCTTGCATACCTTCTCTTTTGCTTTCCAGGAAAATTCTCATTAGCAGATTCAAGTAATTTAATGGAAATAAAGTAAATTTGTAGCAAATATTAGATTAAAAATTAATAGAGATCTTGAAAATGCAACTCTCCATTCCCAGAACAACTGCACTGAAAAAAATGGACTGAAAAAACCCAAACATATCAAATAACTGGAAGGCTTCAGTGAAACCCATGTCAAAAGTAGCAGCCAGGTACCTGTAAAACACATTTTAGCTGGAGAATACAAAGCAGTACTCATGGTACACCAGGCCTGGACACAGAGTATGAGGGACTGCATTGTCATGACTTGTTCCAATCCCCTGGTACAGAGTGACCTCCCCAAGTGGCCTGTGCCCTTGGTGGAAGAGCAGGAGGGAACAAAATGGGGTAATAGAAATCTTTGATCAAACCCAAACAATGACACTTTCATGCTCTGAATATTTGCCTTCTTATTCCTTTCTCTCTAAGTAAATCACATCCTGAAGTACCTTGCAGATTTCTGTGGGTTTACTTTCATCATCTGAGGGAAGGAAAGGGGCATGACTCCTTACCAGTAAGTGCTGTGCCAGCAGATATCCAAGGAGGTGACTCAATTATTTCCCAAAGTGCCTTTGTCACTGCAATTAATAGGTGGTTCACAATATGTGAATACGTGACTGTTCTACTACTGTAAATGTGTCCTCACTAGGCATTAGTATGGGATATGGAAGCCTTATGCCCTAAGTAACACCTACAATAATGTAGTCTGAAAGCTATTGGCCAGATTCAAGCAGAAGCTGAAATTAATCTCAGATCCCACTGCTGCTGAAAGCAGAGGGCAGCCCCACCTCTGGCCCTTCTGTGGGCCACAATGATGCTCATGAGGATGCTCATGTGGGAACCTCTCCTGCTCGAAAATGAGTTTTATCAATAAAAAGCTTTTGTTTCTCCTTCTTCAGCTAATGGCCTGGCTGTTTGTGTGGATACAGCACATAGTATGTTGTGGCAGCACATAGGAAGGGACAGAACTGCATGAAGTGCAGCATTAAATCAAATTAAGATAATTGGGGGAGTAAAACTTAAGTCAACAAATAATGTTGATTGGTGAATGAATACGAGCAAATTCTTTTCTATTCATGATAACTATCCATGCAGAAAGACAAAAATGTGTCAGACAGTTATGTCAGTTACTGCAAAGAAATGGTTCCGTTCTAGTAAATTCAGAGTAAGAAAGGAGTGGTAAGACACATTAACCCTTGAGTTAATGAACAGAATGTTTCAATTTTAGTTTGGTTAGAGCAGAAACAGAAACGCTTAAGCAGCTTTTTTTTTTTTTTTTTTTTTTTTTTTTTTTTTTTTTTTTTTGAATGCAGCCCAAGATGTGGGCAGTCACAAAGCACCAGAAAGGTTGCAATTGATTCGGAGCATATGGCAAAAGCTCTTTGTCAAAGAAAAGGGGGAGAAAAAAGTTTTGTTTGCTGGAAGAAAAAGAAATGAGAAGACCAAAGCAATTCAATCTGCTGAGTGTGAAATGCATTAGGAGGGTAGGAGTGTTGCACAGCTGAATGCTGTGCTGTCACTGCCAGACACTTCTCTGCTGGCTCCCAGTCCTGGAGCCCTGAGAGGTCTGGCAGTTCAGCTCCATGTAGGTCACTGCCACAGCCCAGAGCTGTGGGGACAGGAGCATATTGGCCCAGCCCAACATAGACATTGAGGGGCAGAAGAGGGTTTGTAGTAATTTTGAAACAAAAGGAAAAGGCTTGTAAAGTATTTTGAAATACTTAAAAAGTAACATGGAGCTAATAAGGCAATATATACCTTATTCTGATACAGATGGCATTCTCATCTGGAAATTGCACATTTGTAGTAAAAAATCCGAAGTTTCTCCAGTGTTCCCAGATTCCTGAATTCCTAACACTGCCTCTGCCACTGTGGAGTTCTTAGCAGTCCCCTTCCCCACACACCACCATCACTTCATGAATCAAATCAGCTGTGGTAGGAAATGAAGACCTGCTTTGCCTTAACTCTTACCATCTACCAGAGCAAGCCCAGTATAATCACAGGCTCTGTCTTGCTTCTAGTGAAAGAAGAGAATTGACCTCTTTTCTCTGTTTTGGGAGTGAAGAAGGATCTGAGAGAGATATAAAAGTGAAAGCTACTCTCTAAAGCTTTTTAAGACTTCTATGTGGAATTTACACTACAGTTGGGAAACCACTGTGCTTTGTGAGATAAATTAAAATTTGGTTGCAAGTGAAGCCACAGAGAAGAACCCACTGACTACAGAACCCAAAGCAAGCCTGCAAATTTTATTGCTTTCAATGAACTGCTTTCAACTTCAGCTCACTGGGAATGAATCAAGTCCAAGCTCACACTGTCGTGTAGGCTTCCTGATCTGTGATCAAACGTGCTCTTAGTGCAAAGTGCACTGAGGGTCTTTCTTGGTTTAGGTATGCCTGCACTGCCCACACAAAACAGATACCATTCATTTACACATCATTACAATGTGTAAGTTGACAATTTACAATCCAAGTTACAATTGACAATCCAAGCATTGATCAGAGTGCCATGAGAGGTAGGTCATAGCTTGGAAACCAGTGCATGGTCTAACAAAATAGCACAGGAGGAAACCTGGAGGAAGAGGGACGGATGTGAGCCATGGTTTGTGAAGAGATGCCACCATGAGATGTTAGGAAGCCCACATTTATTCCCTTTGGAGTCTTTCATGAAGGCTTTGTGCTCCAGGTAATGGGTTGGAAAGTTATTACTGTGGACCCTTTTTAATGCTGGAAGCTCTCTTTGTCCACTTCATCCACATTAATCTTTCTTTGAATTTAAATGTTTGATGCTGGAAAGTGTCAGATAAAATGTTTTGAGCAATTCATGCTTATGAAGTAATAAATATTTATCGCAGAAGAGGTTATAACAATTCCCTTATTCAACTTCTGTAAAATCCAGCTGAAAAAATTCATCTTAGAGCAATCAGTTTATCTCCTACTTAAGCCTATGGAACACTTTCTATAATGTAATGATACATTATAAAAATGTATTCAAAAAAAGAGAAAATGCAATTTTTCCCAGTGTAGATTCAACCTGGTAGGAAATTATTTCTGCAGATAATAGTTCCTTATCTTAGCTGGGGAGCAAATACTGTAATTCAAAACAGCCAAACAGGCTTTTATTTTTTGTTGTCTTCCTTTTTTTTTTTTTTTCTTTTTCTTTTTTTTTCCAGTTTGGCTGAACAAAATTTGGAGCAATCCAGCTTTGAAAAACGCCTGGCATCCAGATATGCCCCAGCATCTCAGATGAAAACTTTATAGCAGTCAAGTAGGCTCTTAGTGTCCTCCACTTACCATGGAGAAAGTTGGGCTAACAGCTGTACTTTCTGTTTTGATACTAGCTGAGGAGTCCTTAAAATGAATTCCATAATCAGCCTTCATAATATTAAGATATATTTTATGATATTAAGATATATTAGAATTTAATCTTTTTAAGAACTTCAGACCAACCCTCTGCAGTGCTTTAAAATGTAATTCTCCTTTGTAGCATGATAAATAGGAAATAAATTTCCAGTTCTGATAACCCTGTAGTGTGTCCAGAGTTGCCTTGAATGGTTTTAGTGTCCGTAGGGGTCTATTGTGAGTGTTGCTTCTTTGTGGTATTGGAGAGGGAGTGGGCAAAAAAGTCAAGTCATGTGAACATGCACGTATTTCTTTTCTATCCATATGCTTAATTTGTTAAGTCCTTTTCCTCAGTGGATCTCATAGCACTATTCCAGGAATAATCCATTCCATGTCTCAGACTGAGATGCAGCCTCGATGGCAGAAGAGAGGAGAATGTAAGTGTAGGGCAGTGCTTTCAGGGGCTCACCCCAGGAGCTTGGCAGGGGGTTCATCCAAGGATGCTTGGCATTAATAACAGACCAGAGAACAAAGCCCTGGAGGTCTAGCTCCTGGTCTTTTGCTCTTACCTCAAACATATATTTACTGAGAACATATTTCTGTAACTTCCTTAGCAATTTCCACATGATAATCTTAGATTTTGCTTCCCCTCTTTGTTGTCCACAGAAGCCAGAAGACAAAAGCGGACTCAAATGTTCTCTTAAGTGCTAATGAAAAACTGAAATGCCAGGAGCACAGCTCAGCAGTGGTATTACTGTCACAGAGCAGACTTGGCTTGGAAATGGCAATGCTGATTAGTGTCCTTTAATGGTAGGTACCTCTCAGTGCTACCTGCATCCCTGACAGACATAAATAAATACAGGCCATTTCTAAACATACTTGGTATCTTAGTTGTTCAAGAGACTGACACCTGTTATTGTAAATAACCAATGTGACCACAGGGAAAACACCGTGTCTGTTTGCTTTTATGTATTTATACCCATTTATAACACATTTATACCCCCGTGGTGTGCAAATATCCGGTTGCATCACGTTGCCTATAACTTCATTTATAACACACATTGCTCTCAACAGCCTGAGCTCTGCTAAATCATTCAGCTGAGCAAACTGTCCTGCTCTCAGTGACTCATAAGAAAGATGCCTACAACGAGCAGCCAGGTGATGGATACACAGCAGAACGTGAGGCTTTTTTTTTTTTTTTTCTGAGCAGTTGACTTAATTTACTTCTGTAGCTCACTGACCTTCCAAACTGTTCACTGATGTACTACAGAGGAAACCAAAACTACCATTTCTACGACTTAAAAGCAATTTCTTTTAAAGGAGGGTGAGCTCTAAAATAGTGGGCTGTCATAAATTAGGTACATTTAATCCTCTTCTGTATTTCATCCCCTTTTGAAAAAATGAAACACATAAATAATATTTTTTATACTGATGCATACTTTAATGAGACAAATGATTGAACACTCTTTCCCAAGCAATAGTGCTGAGAAATGGTTTGCCATAGATGTATTGGGGATTAGGTATTTTCATGAAAAAGATAACAGCAGAAAAAGAATATCTCTTAGCCTCAAACCTTGTTAATTCGAATTCCTGTGTACATCTAGCTCAAAGGGTGTTCTGAGTTCCTCCTTTTAATTCTTGCAATCACAAGGACGAACCTTTGATGATTTAACATCTCTCATCTTATCTTTCTGCCCCATTTTAGTACTTCTAGAGTGGGAGACGGCTCCCACCTCCCACGTTGGGGATGTTCCTAAATTCATTGACAGATCTTATAGTCACTGAGAAAAAGCATCATTAATGCAGAGTTAAAACTGCCCCCTGGTATTTCATGCCCTTCAAGTCAGCTTCAGATCTAGCATCTACATCTGAAAATAGGGGAAATAAAGGATTAAAGGACATATCTCTGGAACCTTGACACTCGCCCTTCCCTGTCGATAGCACTGGAACGATGTGCAAATCATGCAGCTGCCTCGCCTGTGTGAAGCGTTATTAGCCAGCAGGATTAGTCACAGCAGGTCAGCAAAGCTGTGATTCACCTTAAAACCTGATGTGCATGGACCATTCCCCCTGTGAATGGAGGAAAAAATTCCTTGCCAGGTTTGAACAAAAGAGGGCTTCCTGTAGCTTCCAGAGCTCGTACACACCTCATTTAAGCTCTGCATTGAATCAGCCGAGTAAGTTGGGATGCCAGCAGCTCTCTCTGCATAGGCTCAATGGCAGGTGAACGTGGGGCTGGATGTGTCAAATGCACCAAAGCAGAGAGACTACAAAAGAGGAGCAAAGGGCTTATCAAACGTGAGCGATCTGGTGTTCTGGGGGTGAGGTGCGTCAGGAATTTGGCTGCGGGGCAGGTGCAGCCACCCCCCTGCAGAGTTCAAAGCCACTCTTCGGTATGGGAGCTATTCCCGGAGCCCGGGTGCGCAAGCCAGGCAGGGTAAAGGTTGCCCGAACATGTACTTTAATTCTTCCTTTCTAGTGTTCAGAAACTTGCGTTTTTCTGACTTGATTCTTTCTTTAAAGGCATGGGACTTCATCAGATAATCTTAGCTATGCTCCAAGAAAACTATTTCAAGCTTAATTTTCTATCCTTACTCCTTTTTCTCTAAGGGAAGAGAGAAACACTGTTGACGAGGGTTAGAAATCCTTTAGGAAGCCACAGCTATCACAGTTTTGCAGGAGAGATGCTATGGCAACTAGTTAAATATAAAGGAGGCTATATGATCTCCAAGTGATTCTTCTGTTATTTATAGAAATGGGGGCTGGAATATTTGGGGTTGCTGATACGGATTCTCTTAAAGAAAGAGTGACATGCACTGGATGGGATAACTATTTTATGACTTGAGAACTTGGAGCTGCACCCTGCACCAGCAGCCCGTGCAAGGACATCCCTAGTTCAAATAAGATTTTGCTCCCCCCAGATCTTCTCTGTGTGTCTGGGTTTCAGGGCTCCTGTCAGGGACAGACAGAACTAATTAGGATTTCCATCCAGGTATGTATTGAAAAGGCCTATACTGTCCACCAGTAGCTCAGATGAAGAATACAAGTGTGAACAGCTGTAAAATGTTATTCCTATACATCTAATCCTAGTCTTCTCTCTCTCTCTCCATACACTTCTGCCTACACTATTCTGATCTTCCAATTTCTTCCCATTTATGTCCTTAATCACATGCTTCATCCCCTTAATTCCAGCTATGCTTAAATCTTCTCTTTCCTTAAAGCCACAAAATCAGGTACTTGAACCATTTGATCCAATCTCTCTGTAGTGGCTGGTGAATAAGACCATGGGAAATAAGAGTGCACAGTGTAGCACATTGATTTTTAGTGTATTCCAGCCTCCCCAGTGGCAGGGATTTTCTTCTGGGCACCCAGCTTGCTACTGCTGCTCTACTACTACAGTAATGTCACTGTGATTTCCAATAATAAGAATGATCATCTTATTTTTCCAGAACTTGAATGATAAATTTTCCAATTTTATGGTGGCAGAAAGAGAGAATATTTTTAAGATTTATCTGGAGGAATAAAGTGAGTACTAGAAAATGATGCTACAAAAGAGCTTAATTGAAGTAGGGTACTAGAAACAATAGAAAAAAAAGGCCTTATATAAATGATAGATAAGTAATATCTGAGGGTCACTTAAGTTCAGCTTCAAAATGATGGGTGATGCAGGGCCTTATTAGATCAAACACGTAATTTTTCAGAAATTGTGACCTTTACCCAGCTGGATTTTGAAAAAGAATATTTGACTGTGCAGAAGTTTACTAGAACTGGTTAATTATCTTCTAGTACATTTGTAGAATATGATAAGCATGTGAATTTGAGACACCCCTATAAAATGAATGACTGGTACTAAAGAAAAGTTCAGTGACTTCCTCTAAATGAGCAGTAAGGGCAAGCCAAGGGCCTCTCTGCCATGAACAAAGTCTCTCTCACCTTTCTATTTTCTTTTCCATCATGAAACTACTCCCTTTCTCTCTCTTTATAATACTGGTGCCTCTCCTACCACACCTCTCCCAGAAGCTTGTTTCTATAACATAAGATACCAAATACAAAGTACTTGGATATTCTCTTTCTCATAAGTGTCCAGCTGAAAAGTGTCACTGTTGTTTTACTCTTCCCCTCCCTCCGTTTACTTTGTTTCTTTCACCAGTTGTCTGACATCTAACATTTTAGGTGTATCCCTTGCAGACACGCGGCTGCACCTGATCTGTTCTGAGGACAGAAACACACCTACTGAATGATGGTGAACAAACAATGGCATTGCTCTTATGCCTTGATTCAAGAGACTTGGACACTGCACCTGATAAGGGTGCAAAAGAGCCATAGGTGCAAAAGGATCATACAGATCCTAATGTTCTGCTGAGCTTTTGACAGTCACCTGTGAAATGGCTGTTTCTGACAAAGTCTGGACCTTTCTGTGCCATGGACATCAGATGTGGAGGCAACCTGAGGGTGGTGTGGGTCAGAAATGTAATTTACACATGAAAACGTGTAAGACTGGGATTCAAACACTGGCAGTTCATCAGAATGGTCAGAAAGGAAAAGCTCAGGCAGGCACAACTTAAGAGTGAGGAGTCTTACTCGAGTAAAGCTAAAAGAATGTACTACTGATTTTCTAAGTGTGTTCCCAGAAGCAGGTAAACAGCTGCAACATGACAATGCCTGCACAAATGAAAAAGCCTCACCCAAGGTGGAGGTTGTTCACAGCCATTTCTCACTATGCATGTGAGTAGTTCTTGTAACTTACTTAACAACTTGTAACTTGGCTATCACTTCTGTATTAGACCTTTGCTCCCATCCTATCTCCACACTTCAGTTTAAACTCACAGCACTCCTGTAGGACATACCAACACCCTTCTTCCTTTTGCAGAGGAGAAAATAAGGCATTGAGACATCATTTGCAGATAGCTTTAATGTGCAAGTAATAATAAGATGAATTAGAGTTTTCTAAATCCATGATTGTTAGTCTAGCTGTTTCCTCCACAGTGACTTCTTTTCCCCTGTTGGTTAAGTGTTGTATCTTCCCTGGGTTTTAAAGTCCTTCCTTTGATGTAGACGGCCTACATCAAAGCAGGATTGATTGCATCTGAAATTCAGTGTCTGGTTTCTGAACTATCTCAGAAGACCCTCTCTAAAAAAGTTCAAAGAACTGTGATATTCAGTGATATTATTCCTAAATTGTACACGCCCACCTCCAGAGAGGTCCCTAGTGCTCACTGGGGTGCCCCACACAACAAGCAGGCAGGGGCAGATGTTTAAAGCTGACGTTGACAACAGGCATCTCAATATTCAGGGCTCTGAGCCAGGCAGCAGGGCATGCTGAAGAAAGGTTTGTGTTTGAAGTTCTCCCTCTAGCCTCCATACAGTAATTTAACTCAGAAAGAGAGTTAGGTGCTTTGGTGAGATGGAAACCAAAACCAGCTCATGAGCATCAGCGTCTCAGTCATACAGTTGAAGGAAGGCAAATGAGGTGGAAGAACAGCCCATTCCAGTGGCCCTCCTCAGCCCCAGGGGCACTGAACCCAGGGCTCCCTCTCTGCAGCACAGCCAGGAGCCAGATACTGGCCATTCCTGGTGGACACCTCCTACTCTTCTTTGAAGGGTAAGGGGCCAGGACTACACAGCTCACCTGACAAGGATCAACAGGACAAGAGAGATACAGAATGTCACCACAGCACCTGGGGATTCAGGAAGGAGGGGAGGACCTGCATCTCCTATGCCATGGTTGGGTAGATACTTTGTGTTGCTGATCTGTTCTATGGATGCAAGAGTGAAACTCGGCTTCTCAGTCCAAGCTATGTGTCCCTAGGCACTCTAGATGAGATTTGAGTTATTTGCCTCGAGTAGCTGGGAAATTGCCTTAAAGTGCTCTTCATGTGGTTAAATGCTGTTATGGATCGCACTGTCAGTTGCTGTAATTAAGAAACTAATTTAGTGAGAGTTGGAAGATCTGGTTTCTATTTTTTGTTTTGTCACAGATTTCCAGCATGACCTTGGCAATCAAATCAATTCAGGTCAAGTAACAGTGAACTCAGTGTTCACGGCATTGGCTAATACAAGAAATTGGAATGTATCTGCACCTAATTTGTAGAGTCCAGCATTTATGCATTTCTTATATACATCAATCACACAACTTTACTTATACTCTTACATTTTGTGAACGTGTTGACCGAACAGGCTAGTTTATCCTGGAGTTAAATTGAGATTATGATATTTTTGTACATTATTATAGGTAGTGAAATAATGTTTGCAAAGCAGTCTGAGACTCTCATGTGCATCAAATTGTGTATAGATGCATATACTTGATATGCATCTTAGCACACTTGATATGCATCTTAGATGCATACTTGATATACACTTAGCTTAGTTAATAATTTTTAATCTTCTGAAGTTTCACAAAATATGTCAGTCTTTGGTAAGGATGCTACCTTAGGTAAGAATTTACAATATTATGTCAATATCTGTTTCTGAATCTGTTCCAGGAGGATCTGGAGGAACCATTACTTCAGACAAATGTTTTGACGATGGAAATGTCTTGATCTCATCTCTGTGACCAGACAGGGTCATAGACACTGACACCACTTAAGACATTGTAATGTGTCAACAATATAATTAATGGTTAATGTGCTATTTATATTGTAGTAATGTTTACAAACTGCAGTCATCAAGACCCAAGTCTGCTGTACAAATACACACAAACATGATTTCAAAGAGCTTAAAATCTAAATCAGGGGGGAAAAGTCATTTTCAGGCTCTGGAAAAAGGAAAAACATCAAACCAGTGACAATAAAAGACTGTGCAAAGCAAGTCATCTACACTGTAAAACGAACTCGTGGTTTCTCTGCAAGGAAAAGCTACTCTAATGTAACTTGAAGAGATTTTAAACAATGTAAGAGGTTATGTAGATACTCCTATTTCAGAATATTAGTGGCTAATTTAAGTGTAGATAAAGATTTGCCTAAGTGTTTGTCTACACGGTATATATTTCCTCATTATCATAATGTAATTGAGTAATGAAAAAATAGGTGCCATTTCCTCATGTAGGCGTCCAGAGGGAATACAGAGGTTGGCAATTATGCAGTTGGTGCAGGGAAGTAATATTGGCACACTCATTTATTCTCTGGAGACTTGCTAACACAATATATGCACTTAACTCTTGATACCTACATTTTAGGAATTCTATACTTCCACGTCTTTCCAGATGTGTCCTCTCTTTCTGCTCAGAGATTGTGCCCAGGTGCCCAGCAGCCAGTTACTACAGTAGTACAGCCCTGCCTGACTGTCTGACAAGAAAGCCCAAAGAAACTTCCAGCAGTTTTGTACAGATCAAAGTTACAGGGTTTGTGCAGTTTGACCTGTGAGCCTCACTGTAGTGGATGTTCATGCACTTCATGGCACAAATATACTTCTGTTAGGGAACTTACACAAAGAAGAAAGGGAGCCTTCCCTAAACTAGAAAACTAGAATATATACTGCCAATGCAACATTTTTTTTTTTTTAACTTTATAGTAGAAAAGTGTCTCTTCAGTTTACAGTGTTGAATTATTCAAGGCACACAAAGTTAACTGAAGAGAAAAAATTATACATGAAGTGTCTGAATGGTGATTATGCTCCTCTTCACACAGGGAAGGAGAGGGATTAAGTAAATCCCCATGATAGTTTTCTTCTTATTGGACAAGTCAATCGAGAGCAAAGGAAATAATTGGAGCTGTGAACTCAGCTTGATTTTTGCTGGTGCTGATCTGGCAAAGCTGCAATGGCAGTGTCCACATCAGTTGAATCATACTGACATAAATTCACTTCTCAAGTTAAATTAAAATGAGTTTTTCAGGCCATAATTATGCTGTCACATAAAACCCATCACTGTTTAGTGGATGAAACTAGGAAATCTCATAGTGCATATGATTCACCCAGGTCTTTGCAAACTGACAGAAATTGATGTGGCCTCAGCTCACCCTCAAAGGAATATTGCAAACTCAGATGGCTCAAGAGGATGGGAAGACCAGAGTACTGGCAACTGTTGAGACAGGATATCACAGCAGAGCCCAGAGCCAAGGGCAGCTCCAGCACAGCAGTAGCTGCCCCAGTGCTGGCATGCCACTAAATGCTTTGGATTCCTTGTAGGTAAACAGCAACAGCCTGTACTGAGGACATACCCATCCAAGTACAGAAGGGCTGCAGACAAATAAAAAACATATGCTGGGAATTGAACAGAAGGGATTAAACTTTGCCTCAGGTGTCTGCATTTAAGACCACTGTTTCTTCGTGCTGTTACCCCGGGTTGGTGTTTGTGTCACAGGGCAGGGAGCACTGGGAGCTGTTGTTGCTTGGGGCTGTTGCTGGAGGGCTTTCAGACAAGACAGGCACTTGCTGCTGCTGAACACATCAGCACACACATTATTCCTGCTTAGACTGTGTTTTCCTCAGAACTCAATCTGAGCCTCCAGCAACCACTTCTACCAGAAGTCTCCGCACATCTCAGATACACCTGCCCGTGATTTCTCCACTTCTACAGTCAGGCTCCATCTCCTCCACATTCCAACCTACATCCCCCAGCCCAGACCCCTGGCCTGCCAGCCCGGCTCTGTCCTGCCTTGCTCCTGCATCTGCAGCGTGGGGATGCAGCAGAGAGGTGCTGGGAGTGGCTGCATCACTCTGCACTGTGCTTAGCAGTGTGGGACACCTGATTTGTGGCATTTTGCTTCCTCCAGGTCAGGGTCCAGGTCCCAGGGATGTTACTTACAACATGTAATTGTTCACAAAGAATCTTGGATGCACTCTAGACCAGGAGATTAAATTCCAAATGGTTGAGATTAGACTTGTGGAGTGACAGGGTTTACCAGTCTGTATGTTATTCACCTATATTTCTTGTGGACTTCAGCAAGTGTCTTGAACATTTCTCCACACAGAGTCAACTGAGGAATCTCTGTACTGCTAAATGAGGAATCTCTGTACTGCTCCATTATTTACTGTACACATGCCCTAGGATAAGTGAAATTAAAATATGTGTTGCAGAACCAAAAGCCCAAACATAGTCATTCTGAGGAGACAAACATATTTATAGGTACCTATCTGAGAATGTCTTTGCTCAGTTTTACTGTATGCCTTGGCTAGAAGAAATCCAATCTTTATGAAGTGCAAAGCACCGAGAAATGAGAAAATAGGGAGTAGAAAATCTGGAGGTATTCTGCACAGTTCCAGATTTGTGTAAAGATTGCTTACAGTTTTAGCTTCTGATTGTATGTCAGAAATGGCAGGGTCCTGCCCAGTACTGTCTACACTGCTTAAGCCCCTGAAAGCCCTGCAATCCTTGCCTTGCAAGACAGAAACAATTATCTCATCCCCACCAGCCATGGCACAGCTAGGGACCTTTAGCCAACACACTCAATTAGTGTTTCAATGGCCTTCCACAAAAGGAACTCAAACATCAAGCCTCAACACAAAATACCTTTTCCATATGCATAACCCAGGACCATGATTAACTAACACAGTTAACTAACAGCTACTTGCCCCTTTGGACATTAAGAATGGTGAGGCTGCAGTAGCATTTACTAATCACCCACTCCCATTGCCCAGCTACACTGAGTATCCTGTCCCGGAGTTCATCTTCCAAAATGCTTCTGGGCTTTTTAAGCCCATTTCAGACTGGTAGCACAGAAGGACTACAGCTGCACTTGTAACAGGGTTAAAATCAGGCATATATATATTGTCTTTGTCAGTGTCTGGAAATATTTCCATGTTATGACTATGAACTTCAAACATACTTTTAAGGGAGACACTCCACAATTTAAAATCAAAAGCACCTGAGAGTATTCATTAATAAGAATGAGCCAGATAGTGACTATTGAGGAAACATTTTCCTCAAAGATAAACAGTGATACCTGAAGGAAAGAACAGAGATAAGAAAAGGTGGAAAATTATGAAGTACTCCATGAAGTGAAGCATCAGAAGAAAAATATGTTCTTATTTTTCCCTGCTGCTTTCCTCTGCCCAGGAACTCTGTCATCAGTGTGTGTGGTAAGGCAAAAAGACATGGCTCTGTGCCTGTGAAACAAGCTGATGCTGACCTGCCTTCTGCCTTCACTGTTCCAAAGATGGGCTATTTTAGCTGCCTGTGGTCTGCTACATACACAGGTGCTGTCTGTTCAGAGACATTGCTGAGGGAGAATTGCCTCAGAGAAAGCTCCCCCTGGCAAAGGGTAATTGAGGCATCCTTGGCCTTGAGTAAACTAGAGACACTGAATTGGACTTGCTTTGACTCCAGGTTTTGTCTTGCTTTAGGTTTGCTTGAGAGCTCGTGGCAGTGAAAACGGGGATCAGTGGCAGATTAGGAAATTAAAAGACTGAAGAACAGGCTTTGAGACCCATAATTTGAATCCCAGTTAGAAATTCTTCATGCGGTGTAATGAGGTAGCCAGCCTGAGTCTGGCTCCATGGAAAAACTGTGTCATGACTGCTGGTTATTTCCTCCCTTGGGAAAGCTGTGCTGGGAGGCTTTCACCCTGCCTTGTCCCTGGGGGTGGGTTGGGGCTGGTTGGGCCAGCAAAGGTTAAATAAATGATTGCTTTTATGAGCTAGAGAGGAGAGGAAAGGGGAAACAAGTGTCCAACAGCTGTGGAAAAGAAGCAAGGACAAAGCTGACAGCAACGGGGAATGCCTGTGGCCAGAGCAATGGTTATAGTTTGAAAATCTGCAGAATGAACTGAGGGGTCCAGGGTGGGCTAAAGCAGAAATCTGACTTGGAAACAGACTAAAGAATAGAGTGATGGTGGTGGTCACTTGCTGTAAAAACATATGGCGCAATGCTGTTCTTATTAATGAAAGCATAATGAACACGGCAGGAGGAGTCACAGTCCCAGAAAATGTTAGGATCAGAGTGATTTCCAAAAAGCCAAAGGACAAGGAATCAGTGGCCATTCGCAATTTCATTCTTACCGAGTACTACTAATAAACAGTAGTACAGATACAGATCAAGTATTTTTGGATGGAAGTCAAACACCCAACTGCAGACAACTTGCTTTCTTTGTCCTAGAAGCTTTGAATTAGTGAATTTGGCCTGGTTGCCTGAACAGGCTGGACTTTGTGTGGAGGCACACATGTATGACACAGCAGTGCACCCACCAACCCCAACACCTCTCACAACAGAGTTACTTTAAGAATGGTAATCAATTGGGGTATCTTATTGACAATTTTTCCATCAAGGATAACATCAGAAAAACAGATGGATTTTTACCAGAAATACAGTGTAATATTAATGTCAAAAAGTCTATTCAGATAGGAAAGTAAAGAAACTGTAAATATAAAAAAGCAGATTCAGAAGAATAAGACCTCCAAGCAGGAGTGAATTGGTTTCATAGTGTATTTTAATACTGGCAGGGCCTTTTCTCTCCCTCAGATCTCAGTAAAGAGCTACAGCTGATGAGGGTGGACTCATTCTGTAGGTAGTTCTTCAAAGCATCCACATGGTTTGAAGTTATGGCAGGACAGATTATTAGCTATGGTAAATAGGAAAGAAAAACTGTTAATTAAAAAAAAAAAAAAGGCAAGTGGCTAAATGGTGACAACCAGACAGTTTTGCTAGTATTCCCATGGGTTTTCTCTGCAGTGATGTCTACAAGAGCAAAAGAATGTTCCATGTGTTGTAAGGTGGTCTTTTATTCGCAGTATCTTGGTTCAAGCTAGGAAGTTTTAAATCCTTGCTCTTTCATTTTTTTTTAAACTAGATGCAGTTGTGGCTCTAGAGAAAACCAGTAGAGTTTTGGGAACTCTTCTTTAAGTGTGATTTTAAGAAACAACAGGAGCTGAAAAGCAACAGCGTTCTGCCCAAAGGAGCTTCACATTGGGCTGGATCTGAAATTATACTCAAGTCAGTGGATTCATATAGGTAATGCCTCCCTATGTGCAAGGAGGAGCAAGACAAGGCAGATTCCAACATTAACACTCTCAAATGTGTTCTGAAAGAAAGGACAGTGCTCAGAACCACAGAATTACTGAAGAGGCAGGTAGAAAGATGTGTTTGAGGTTATACCCACTTTTGTTTATCTCTGAAATACTGGGTTTTCATGTGTGCCTTGCATGAAGGAATATATCAAGATCACTGTAGCAAGCAAAGTCTTTGGTGCATGTAGAATTTGAGTGTCACACAAGATCAGTTATGCTCCTATCTCTTTGCAAACAGAAGTGATTGGTGTGGCTAGCATAGACATTATATGTGAGTATCAGGTGGTGTAAATTGGGAATGAGATAGTGTCATTGGACAGGGTGAAAAAGGTGACTGCTACAGGATGCTCTGTTGATATTGGTTGATTATCAGGCTACTATGTTCAAACCCACATTATAATCCATGCATATATTTTCTGGAAACTTTGCCAAATATTTAGTAATAAAATCAGTCTTCCTTACAATGATATGTCAAATAAATCTATAGACACCAGTGAAGCAAAAGCAGTTATATTTTTTTCTTTCCTGTGATACTTTCACACTCAACATAGCCACTTGGAAGCACCTATCAAGAAAAGGATTTATTTTTTTTCATTTTTATGCACGGATATAACTATGGCTCTTAATCCTTATTTAGTTACTAAGTTTCTGAAACGAGTGAAATCTCATGCCTGAAGGTGTTCTGGACATTTATCACACTTGGTGTCTAGCTGTGATCCCATGAGCTTAGGCATCCATTTTCAAAAGCAGGTGAAGCTTTCCTTGGTATTTGTGTCCAATTTGAATGTCTACTGCACAGCAAGCAAGTGAAAGGGCAGTGATAGTGAGGTGAAGACACTGCCTCAGGTATCAGGATATCTGGATATCTGGATATCTGGATTCTGTGCCTGGCTCTGCCAAGCCTTCTTTAAATAGGTTGCATCATTTTTGAGCTTCATTCTTTCCTATCTACAGAACAAGGAAAACAAATCCCAATTTACATTGGCATTGCTTGCATTGCAAGCATTAATTCACTGCTGTCTGTAAAGGAGATCAATCCTCTGATAAAAGGTGCTAGAGGAATGCAAAGTATGTCTATAATATAAATATGAAAATGGGGATACTGTCAAGGTTTGCCTTGGCTAAATCAAAGGTTCCAATATCAGCTGCAGTCTCTCTGAGAGCTGAAACTGTGATCGTGGGATATGTGGCAGGATATGTGAATCCTGATGAGGGCAGGAATAATATTTAGCACTAGCAAAGATTTTCTTTAAAGGTGAAGTTTCTGTTTCTTGGTGACACAGAGCACTTTGCTGTCCAGCTTGTCATGGTTGTGTGATTTGTGTTGCAAAGAATGTGCTTCATGTCTGCTCTGCTTCATCTCTGTTCCTGCCATCTTCTGTCAGCCAGGGTACATGCAGGTACTCAAGGACCTGTAAGTGGTCCATCACAGTTCAGTGGCCCCTTTTATTTCTTACTATCAAGTCCCATAAGGTTCTAGTGACAGCCATTAAGTCTTTATGACATGTTATGGAAGCAACATAAAAGGAACATTTAGGGAGAGACCAAGTGAAGCAACCAAATGGGAAGAGAAAATTTCCATTCAAAATTCACCTCAAATGAGGGTCAATGTAGGACACACAAGTGCACAAGCCAAATGTAAGTAATAATAAAGGAACTGTTTTACAGAAATAGAACATCCAACTTCTGGACAGTGGCTGCAGTCAGCTATACCTCAGACATACGTGATTCTTGGTGTACTTAACTAACCTGTATGGATTTGTAAATATTAGCAAATGCTGTTCTTAACTGCAAGAATGCAAATTTAGAGGCAAAATTCCTCAAATGGTCTGGTCCCATGGGTGAAATAACTAGTAATGAGAATATGAAGAACACTAGTTTCTTATTCAGTGGAGTGCTGTTAGCAGGGGCAGGGTAAGGATTCTGAGCATGGTCTTGGCCAGCCTTTTGAGGCCTTCTACTGTCAACCTCACCACTTAGTCCTTCATCATCACACACTGTATTTCCAGTGTGTGCCTCCTTTTTGGCATCAGCAATATTTTGTAATGATTCCAGACCTCAGGCAACGGAGACTATTTAAGCACCACAAACAGAATTGCTTCTTAACTTGGTTACAACTTTTTCCACCAAAACACATTTTCCAGAAAATAACACTTTTTCACTGGCAACTCCATAACTACTTTTTTTTTATTATTTTCCCTCTGGAGGCACACTGGTACTTTGAAAGCTCTTGGCAGAAGTCTGTCAAGTTGGCTGCCTGGCTAAAGGTGTGACTGCTTGATGGACTCAGAATCTGGCTGAGTTTCTTGAGGAATCAGCCAAGTCCCTTGGCTTCCCTACTTACAGATGAGCAGGTATTTTGGATGGCCGTTGGACTGAGCTGTTCCCATTTACTGGAAATTTAGCTGCTGGCGTTTTGTCATAAGTACAATGTTAGCAGCCTGGAGTTCTAGACAAAGCAGGAGCTTTGTGTGTTTGGGCTTTTCCTTCCTGCCACCACTAGTCAACAGCAGTGGATATACAGCACTAAGTGATGCTCTTTTATAAGCTATTGCATCCAAGTAGAAAGGTCTTGATATCACTCTTGGTCCGAGTTTGTGTTTCAAGCCTTGCCTAACATTGGTGGCAGAAGACTGCAGTGATCTCTGGTGTGGTCTAAAATATGACTTGTTTTCATTAGTTGATTCATTTTTTCCAAGAGTAGCAAAGAAGATAAAAGCTGTTGTGTGCCCTCCTTTTTTTTCTACTCATCTTGTGATCTGTCAACATATTTCAAAAAGTCTCATGGGTTAGATTCTTGACCTTAAGAAAGTATTAGAATTTTTTCCTCATTCCTGCTACATGTGAGTGCATGTGATGGTCTTGCCTATTTTTGTTTACGTAATGAAACATCAGTGCCCCAAAGGCACTGGTCATTCATCTACTTATGCATTCTTGGCATCATCTTGGCTTTTTCCAGGCAGTCTTTTTGTGCATCTGCATCAACACATGAGACAGCATGCCTCTTACATCTTTTTCAAGGGACCTCTTAAAAGCTTTCCTTATTTGTCTTCTCTATGCATTTTTTTGAATTTGAATGTAGTTCACATACAACCAATCTGACAAAGAATACAGACGTCATGTTTTTAGACACTAGCTAGGATCACTATGTTTCCAATGAATTTGTATGAATATTTTTTCAGGAGGTATCACTTTGTATGTCTAAAGTGTAAAAATGTTTAATGGCAGCCAGTTTAACACACGTTTTACATTCAATTTGTCTTGTCCAGCCCAGGAATGTCTTTTATATCTCATGAATGTAACTCTCATATATTCATGCAGACTATTGCATGCTGCACACATTCAGTGCAATTACAATTAAACCTTTGGACCACAATAATCCATTTTCTCAGATCCTCTGCGTTTTCCCATGTCACACAAATTATATATAAAACAGGCACCCCTTTCTCAGGAGTTTGCAAAGAAATTGTTGGAGCTGGACAAATTTTGAGCAAAGTGTGTTTGCGTTATTTGTCCCAGTGTTATTTATAAATCCAGTTTGAATTCAGTAGGTACCTTTGTCTAGATCCTGGTCTTTCTCTTCTTTTATCACAAAGATGGAGGAGGATGTGACAGATATTGGATTTATGTGACAGCCTTGAAGTCGAGTGCTTTCTTGGGATGTGAGAAAGCCTGGGTTAGCACCACAACTCCACATTCCAGTATTACAAAAGACCACAAAAAAGTGTCCAGGAATGAGCCTCCACCTGTTGTGTGAGAAACTGCCTGGAAGGCTGGGGCTACGAATGTTTGTCCAAAGTGAAAGTGCATCAGCAGATAACTGGAGAGTGGCTCTTTGATCACAGGTGCTGATGATGTCAATTTTCTGAAAGGTGAGAAATGGAGACAGAGAATAGATTTGAATCTGGATAGTCCTTTGTAAGTGCCAGAGCTCTTGAGGCACTGAATAAAGGGGCAACTGTCTCCCCCAGAGCAGTCCTGAGAACTACTGCTGCCCTATATGTTTATATTTATGTTCTGTGAAAATTCTTGAAAGGAAATATTTTGTCTTAGCGAAAACATGACATGTCAAATAAAATAAATTTCTAATAATTTGTTTGGCAAGAAGATTCAGATTCTGAAATTCCACTTTTTATTTGGCTTCCAAGGTAAAAAAATCAATTATTTGACAGCCATCTGGTAGATGTGTCTGATGAAATTGCTCAGAACAAATTTTACTGAAAATTTTCTGTGCTTATGTAAACATAATTTTCTGTGTTTATGATAACCTCATTGCTGAGCAAATATTTTAACCATTTACCTTCCCTTTGGCTCCCCAATTTCTGTAAGGTTTTCAAGGACAACCAAAACATCCAAACACAACTTATTCTTTTCTGTGAGGATTTCCATGCTCAATATGTGGTACCCTCGAAAGACCTGTGAGGAGAACAATCTGTGTTTTTATGGATGTTTTCTAAAAATGTATGTATTTTCTGATTGTGCTGTACACACCACTGAGGAGCAAGATATGTGCCATCCCCTTCTTTTGTAAGTAGAGAAAATGAGACACAGGTAGGCAGATTGTTGGCTTGACTTTACCCAGGCAAAGTACCTGGAAGGGTTTCGGGTCAGAGGTTCTGTTATCTTTAGTGAATTGAAGGAGTTAGGTCAGGTACAGATAAGGTAACTGATCACAGTCATGATCACAGCACTGCAAACCAAGGAGAAAAGTCTAGGTGTTTTCTAGAAGGTGTCTAAAGCTGTCCACACTCAAATAGTTGTACTTATTCAGCTGAATGGGCAGCAGCTGCTGTTTGTGGGGTGGTAATTGGAAGCTGAGCTGTGAAACTGTTGTACAAATGCATGTACCCTAATGTTGGGTCTCAGATTCTATACTGTACTAGCAGCAGGAATTAATATGGTCATCTTACCAGGAGCACTGGCTGGAAACCGATGCAACAGCTTTATCTATCCAACAACTGCAAGAAAAGTGGGTAATTCAAGCTTCTACTGGAATGATATCTGCTTCCTCAAACCTATGGTGCTCCACCCACATTGTAAAGCTGACCATCTGTCCCATGTCCTTGTTTAAAAGACTGACCTCAGGAATTGTTTCAGATAGTTACACAGATTAGCTGAGCAGATGGTTTTAAGTAAACATCCACCCAAGTGGTTAACATGTGCTTATCACCCCAGCAGAGCTAGCAGTCATGTGCCTGCATCCAGAGTGATCAGAAGTCGGTTCCTCTGAGTGGTGCAATTCCTGCAGTGCCTGAAAAAGGTACCAACATAACTCTGATTTAGCAAAGCAGTTAAACTCGTGTTTCAATAGCACTGCAGCAATCACACTTGAACCTTGAATTAAGAACTTTGTTCAATTAGAGGAATACAGGAGTTTCCATGAGAAATCACACTGAATTTGCAGCTAATCCAAGCCGACCAGATAGAAATCCATCTGTCCATCAAAAATGGAAATCTCCATTCTTGATTCCCACTGGTAAGCAGAGGGGGCAGGAAGAGACATGGAATTTCTCAGCCACTTTTTGTCACCGTGTGTCATCTTGTTGCTGCAAGCTTTGAACCTGAGAACTGTTTGTAGTTAAACATGTAATGGGTTTTTGAGTAAAGTGCACATGAGGGATGGATCACTAATTTGAGTTAAGTGCACATTGAAGGGTGCTGGGACCCAGGGAAATGAATGAGGTTTGATTGATACAGTTACTAGAATTGCAGACAAATCAGCTCAACAAGCATGTACAATTTCAGTTTCATTTAGCATTGATCTCAAAGCAAATACATGTCTTGAAAGGCATATACTGAAATTCTAGGTGGGGTTCCAGGCACCTTGACCTGATTTAAATCTGGGCCATCTTAATCTTACCTTCCCCTTTTTCTCCTTCCCAGTATCACATTCCTTCCTTCTTCCTTGTGCTAAATCTAATATTTATATGTCTGCAATATGATCTGATTTGTGAGATCGCGAATGGTTTGGGTTGGCAGTGACCTTTAAAGAGCATCTAGTCCAAACACCCTGCAATGGGCAGGGACATCTTCAGTGAGATCAAGTTGCTTAGAGCTCTTGAATGTTTCCAGGAATGGGGCGTCTACCACATTTCCAGGCAACCTGTTCCAATGTTTCACCACCATCATTGTAAGTAACTCTGCCAAATATCTAATCTAAATTGACCCTCCTCCAATTTAAAACCAGGACCCCTTTTCCTATTACAACAGGCCCTAGTAGAACGTTTGTTCCCATCTGTCTTATACGCTCCCTTCAATATGATCTGGTTTACAAAGGATGACTTTTTGAAGGCTTTTTGGTTTGGTTTGGTTTGGTTTTTTTAATTGCCACAGCCACTTGCAAGCCTGTGGACCATTTACACCCTTTTCCCACGATAAATGGAATGTAAAAGCTTCATAGGCTTTGAAATCACCAGCCACAGACAGGTGCCTCTCATCTCTTCCACTCAGCTGTGGGAAGATTTAACCTTCTAGAATCCCCTTAGTGGTATATCTAAACAATTTTCTCTTAGTGTTTGGAGCTGCACTGCATATGGAAGCACTGTATCTGCAGAGCCAACTCTTACAGCCAGGATCAGACCTTACTTCTGGGGAGAAGCCGCCAGAGTGGGAGAAGCAACAAACCTATTTATAGGAGGCATTTTGTCCATCAGAAGAATGTCAACAGAAAAATTATTATAACCTGCCTGAACCAGCTCAGCCCTCCTGCAAATGAGAGCCCAGATTGTATTGGGAATGTTTGTTTTGCTGTTTTTCAAATACATGAAGAAATCAGTGGTGTATTCATGGCAGTCAGTAGAGCAAGAAGCTATTTGAGATGGACAATCCCCAAACCCTTACTGCTGGCACTAAGGGACTGCAGTTGTGGCTGGTATCAGCATTAATCCTAGCTGGGTAAGCACAGATTTGCCTGAGTCACAAATTTAAGCTGTATCAGCTGCCATGCTTTCATCTATTAATTTCAGGAATGTGGTTTCTGCACCAGATCCATCTGGAAATTACCCCCTCAAGTCAGATTACTTGTCAGTATATCCTTAGGGCTTGTCTTCAGTGATGAACGCTGCTTTTTCCATCCTTTTTTTTTTTTTTTTAACCTTGGGGTAGCTGATGTACATCAGCTTTCTGAAGATAAAAGGAAAGATAAAGAATACCTGTGGTCACAAGAACAGTTGCAGTGGGACAGGAGAGAGATACTGGCTGTGGGTTAGAACCTTAGTACAGTAGGACTTCATAATCTTAGGTACACCTGGGAGTTGTCTACCCTGTCATCTCATACCTGCTGGTACACCTGCTGGGCAAGTCAGTTTGGGGATAAGACTGTGCAATGTGCACAAGAAACAGAGATTTCTTGTTTGTTTTAAATCATGATTTTGGAGGCCCAACCCTTCCATTTTGATCTATTAAAAATTCAGTTCTCTACTTCACACTCAACAGAGTGGTTTGTCTTTGTTTTCAACTGCATTGAAGTCCTTCTGTACCTTCATCTTGGTCATTTTATTGCATGATAGCACTTTTTTATTGACAGGGAAATAGCTTGTTATTGTTAATATTTTCAAGGTGGTGCACTGGAGAGGAATATTGACTGGAGAAGCATTACTCAGCTGTCCCAGAGCCTGGAACAGAATCCCAAAACTTTACAGGCAGATATAAAGGGCTGGTGTGGTCAGGCCACTAGGTCCATCTGCAAGCCCTGAAACATTTGGCTACATTCCCCTAGCAAGACACAGAAAGAGGCTATTCTATGAGTTTCTTATGTAAACATTTAGATGTTTTTCTGTTCAAATCATCTTCCCTCCTCATGGAAAATACTTGCCTCTCGAAAGATAGGATTAATGCTAAAACTGTTGTTACTCACATTACAAGGCGAGGTCTTCGAGTTTAGCCAAGAATATATGATGATGATGATGATGATGATGATATACCTTCATGTCTCAGATTTGGAAACTATGCCACCATGTCCAACAGAGGCAGAAGATTTAAGCATTCAGTCTCCTTGGTTATATTAAATTATCAGATTGATGAAAGAGTCAGGGAAGGAAAATTGAGATCATGAAGCTGTCTTAAGCCACGCTAACATTTTGCTTACTCGGTGAATTGACACTGCCAGAAGCTACATCCTCATTCCTAACTTTTTATGAGTCCACATATTACAGGATAGTTAAACAGCTGTGTTTTCCACCCTGCATGTTTGCAGTTCTCTCTCTGACTTCAGTTTCACTTTGCATGCCGTCTTTCTCCCTTCCACACCCTGCTCTTTCCCCTCAGTAGGAGATGCAAATACCAGATAACTGGCAGTTTAAGAGCTTGTGATCACCACTGGCTTTCATGATTGAAGATCATTATTAAATGAGACACGTGAAATCCCCAGGCATGGAAAAAGTGTAGCTAGCTTAGAGTTCAGGGTTCTCCAGAGAACTTATGCCTGGAGACCTGAGATGGCTTAAATGTTGAAGTTACTGTCATTTCTAAGTGACCTCAACGTGATCACTGCTCCTAACCTGCAGCTGGGCAAGTTTAAACAGTCCTGGTCAGAAGTGTGAGTTCTCTCTTTGATCTCTGTGAACTGTTAATTGTTTATCCTCAATTAAATATTTACTTTGGACTTGTTTTCTAATCTAGGGCTTTATGCTGCACGATGCAGGTGGAGACTCTTGCCATTTTAAGACCACTGATACGATTTTTAAGATAAGCTTAAGTTTTAGTGTCTTACACAAAGTCTGAGGTTCCTGAACATGCAAGTAATTTCTACAAGGAGTCTTGAACTTCTAAGTCATTTTACTGAAAAGAAACCATAACGATTAGACAGAATACACCCTGATATAGGGGAAGTTATGAGTAGATTTAAGGATTTAGCCTAAGTCAGTAGGCAATTAACTAAAGCTAAATCAACACAGAGAATGCTATGTCCATTCAGATTATATCAGGTTAACCTCAGTTTCTATACAAATATAAGACTTACTTGCCTAATACCTTTATGGCTGTGTGAGTGCAACTGTACACAAGGAACTGCTCTGAGAAGCATGAATGTGTCTTTCAGTGACATAAATTAAATAATGATTTGGTGTCATGCATTTAGATGAGAATGCTGATGTGGTACAAGACAATCACCCACCACGGCTGGGTATCCTGAAGTTGTTTCCACCAGAGAGACCTCACTTCACACAGACTCCCACATTCCCAGCAATGGCACTCAGAGATAGGAAGCAAACATTTGGACCACTGATTTTGAAACAACCCATATGGCAAGGCAGGGCTGGTAGCAGAGGATCTGGGTGCCTTAGAGGGTAAATGTGAGGCACCAAGTCAGCAATGTGACACTGACACAGAGCTACGGACTTGGAAGCTCAAACTCTTGGTTATGCCCTGATCTAATGGCTGGACTCAGAACAAGCTGCACATCCCCAGTGGATCCAGCCTGCATTTTATCAGAAGTGCACTGAAAATATTCTGGTGGACCCTCACTAGCCTCAACTGTTAAATTTTCACCATCACCTTTTATCATATTCACACAGTTTGTCCCAACACATTTGATTCATTCTACTCTGATAGTGTTTGGAGACTGTCTAAACAGTCATTTGCAAGGAAAAATGACAAGAAAAAAATAGAAGTAACCTTCACAACTATTCTTCTTTTGAGGTCTAAGTAAATAAAATTATGTATGTTAATGACACTCTTCAGTATCACATCACCTCACAGTGATTTTATGATTAAAACATACTATTTCTCTCCTCATACTTCTTGTGTTCTTTCTGTCTTTAGACAATTGCTTTTCCAGAACAAGCAGACTCTTTCTATGAATTCCGTTCATCTAACATATGGGGGGGTACAGTAACAGTAGCATAATATATTATTAATATAATAAACATTTTTAAACAGTTTCTATTTTACATTTGTGTGGTGACATTTAACATATTTTTGGCAAAAAACTCTTGAGCTGGAGAATGTGTAAACTAAGTGGAGAACTTCTAAAAACCATGTAGCTATTCATTTACTCACTGGGTTCTGATTCATCAGAACTGTTAAGCACTTACCTAAATTCCTGTGCAACAAAGCATTTAATCTTAGATTAACTTAATGTTTTAAATATTTTTTCCAAGAAAACACTTAAACTAAATGCATCCATTATCAAACTGAATTATAACCCCACATTAATGAGGACAGCCAACTGGGTTTAAGAAGAACCATGAAAGTCCTTTGGGCCATGTTTCCACCCAGAAACTGTACTGTTCCAACTATGTTCTAAATTGAGGATGAAGATATATTGACAGTCAAGTGTTTATAGGAGTGCAGTTCCTTATGAGAAGCAGAACACTGTATCTGCTCTTTTCAGCTGCATTTTTTCCTACAGTTTTTAGTTATACAGTTATGCTATAACAATAAAAGCCATACCTCAGACCAAAATGATAAACAGTCCACACTGAAAATGACAAAGAAATGAATAACCTCATCTGTCAAAGACATCTTGAGTTTGTGAAGATAGAGCTGGATGGAAAACTACTTGCTGTGCCTGAAAAAGTGACCCTACTACTTAGTTAACCAAAGGGTTCCCAATTGATTAGGCTTTTTAGGGGGGGTAAAGACAAACCCAGCATATCACTGTAACAAGATAAAATACATATGAGGACAGTAAAGCCTGAAGTAGGACACTAAAAGAGGTTAGAGATTTATAACTTAATCTATATTGTCAATTTCTTTCATGCCTTGGTTTCTGTTTTCATTCACGTGTTGCAAATGGCATGGACAGTAGACAGTAATTAAAGAAATGAGACAGGAAGACACTGGTAGGAGGAGCACTGTAACACAGCAGCCTCATATGATAAAGCTATATTCCAGCAGCAGGTAAAAACAAGGGCAGCAGCTAAAACACAGCAAAGCACAGAGAATGCCTGTAACAGCACGTCTGCTGCAGAAGTTAGTGGACAGGATTAATATTATTTTTGACAATTTCTTTTTTAGGGTTGAAATTTTCAAGTAACATACCCTGACGTTAAAGTGTGATTTACAAAGAGAAAATAATAGTTTTTCTAATTCTCATGAGGCTCT
The DNA here is from genome assembly GCA_017589585.1 of Phylloscopus whistleri. Taxonomy (NCBI): domain Eukaryota; kingdom Metazoa; phylum Chordata; class Aves; order Passeriformes; family Phylloscopidae; genus Phylloscopus; species Phylloscopus whistleri. The sequence goes on from JADMLD010000534.1 coordinate 1,501,248, forward strand.
GGAACTGAGAGGAATTCTCAGTGCTATTTTTTTAAACACTAGTTTACCTAAAGGACTCTCTGGATGATTTATAGCAAGCTTTTTATTTTTATTTGAGTTGCTGTCATGAGTGGCTGATTAAATAATATGAGAGCATAGGAACATAGGAAACATGAAGACTTTAGCAAAGACTTTTTTCACCTAATAAGTCTTTATGGGGCATTAGAAATGTAAATTTGCATAGTAGAAACTGAGTTCTAAGTAGGCAGAAAACAGTCCCCATCACTTCAGATGATCAGTTTCATTTTTCTAATTTGTTAACGTCCTATACCAGAGTTTGCTTACTGGTATGATACTTTTTCTAAATTTTTTATCATTCTTAAATTTCTATTAGTATTTTACTCCTAAAAAATAAACCAACAAGGTAGAGAATCCAGGCATTCAGAGGTTTCTTTTCACTCCTCTTTTTTCCAAGAGGAAGAACTGCTGAAATATTATTTGTGTTATGACTTAAGAAGAGTATTGCAGGTTATGGTTTGTTTGTTTGCTTTTTCTTTTCTCTTAGTTTCCCAAAATTTCCTGGGAAGCTTTGAGATTAAGACTTTAAAGGTGTTATGGAATTGAATTTAAGGTAAATATATTTCATTTAATCCAAAAGCAGGTCAGTATGAAGGAGATGTCCCCAGAGGATTAGTCAAGAGATTTATCAATTCCTAACATCTTACACAGATTTATGTTCTTTTATCTGACAGGGAATATTCAAATATATAAACCTATAACACTGTAATATAAATCTATGCCTACAGACATATAGGCAGAGCTCCATTCATGGCTCTTAGTAGTAGTTCTGTGGTTCCTATGAGTAATTTGAAAAGTCTAAATGTGCCATTACTGTTACCCAAACTTTAATCTGATCCCTAAACACGAAGTGTAGGATAACTTTTAAAGTGACCTTTCTTGGAATTCTTACCCACTTAGAAACTGAAAATCATATTGGGAAACAGTTTTGTAAACTTGTGAGTGAGAGATGTTGTATTTTTAACATATGAGTGTCTGGAAGATGTTTCTGTTTTCATTAGAAATTGATGAAAATTGAATTCTCTAAGGTTAGGTGAAGTATTGATCATTTTAACCACTCAATTCTTCCCTGAACTGATCATGCAAGAAAATACTTTTGTTTTGTATTATGCTACAGAAACTGATAATACTGACAGAGCTGGCAGTCTGAAACCTTAAGCCAGTTTATTTTTCTACATTCATTTGCATAGGTCAGAACTGTGTTTGCCTATTCTCTAAAGAAAAAAACAAGATATTAAAAAAGGTCAGTGCCAGAAACTGACCACTCATACAACACTTTGCTAACAACTTGGTGCCAGTAAGTAGCCAGTGGGACTGGTGACACACTTCCTGAGTACTGACAATAAAGAATGTGAATAGTACATTGCATAACCTGAAGATTTGCGTTCCAAAAAATAGAGCAAGAGTTGAAATAATCTACAGACTGAAATCCAAACACCCAGGGCACATGAAATCAGCTATTCTCAGAGGCCACTACAGTTTGAAAAAAATTGCCAGTTTGTTGTCCTTCTCACTGTCCCAAAATGTGAGAAGCAAAGACAGCCTTGTATGGAGCTGTACCATCACATTCTCAATTGGCTAAGCACTGTTACAGCTCCAGAAGTGAACACAGGCAGGTATGTTCTGTGCACCTTTATATATAGATATATTTCCACATAAAGATTTATAATTTGATGTGATAAAATCCCATTAGGGGAAATAAATACAATAGAAAAGTTTTCAGACTCCACTCTTAAATATCCATAGTACACATAGGAATCCATCTGTGAATGCTAAATTCATTTACACATGCAAATTGCATAACTAGTTGAACAGTTACCAGACTTGTGTGCTCAAGTGGGGGATTATTTTAACATCCACCTCAAATTGTGTGGATGCAGTGTAGGCGTTCTGCTGAGTTCATGACTAATATCCCTCAGGGGAGACCTACAAAAGGGGGAACATAATCTGTCAAGAACATACTTAATTTGATTAGTTTGAGCTTAAACATTTGAGCAGCCTTTGAACCTGAGCCGAGATGGTTCCAGGAACTTTCTTTACGACAAGCACCTCTGACTGCAGGTTCAAGATTGCCATCTCTTCCTCATTAAAGGAACATATTGTACATAGAAGGATATCGTGCTGGATCTGGAAAAAATTTTACAGGTATGCACTAAGACTGTATTTACGTACTTAAATACAACATGCACTACTTTCAGACACTACTGTGTATTTAGGGCATGACCCTGACTCAGGAGGTTACATATGGCAGGGTTTGTCTGGTTTTTGGTTCCACTGCACTTTGTATTTCTGCTCACCACTGTCTTATCTAATTGTTCCTCTTGCTTGACGCATCCACTGACTGCAGGCTTATTCTAAGAGACAGTCCATCTCTGTGCAAAGAAGTACCAGTTGGTTTGTTGGGTTTTCAGGGTTTTTCTAAAGCTGCTTCTCCCTATATGTTCCTTCTTTCTATTTTAAAAGTTTTTTCTCCTCATATGCTGGACCTTGAGAGAGGAACATACCTTCAGAAGTAACCAGCGCCCTTCAAATTCTTATCTAAAGGAATCCCACAGGAAACCTTGGAGCTCTTACAAAAATTTGGACTGTCTGTTATTTATCAGATTTACAAGGACACTAGTCTTTGGCTATCAAGCCCTCCTGAAGCCACTAACTGTTCTCTTCCCTTCTCCTTGCTTTTCACAGTAGAGGTAACATTGACTTCAGTTTGCTTTGTGCCATCTATCTGTAATAAAAAGGTTAACTATAAATGCTGACAAGATCTTAGCTCAGTATTAGTCCTGAAGCCCTGACATCAGTGCCTGCTTATGTCAAGTTACAGGCTCTCTAGCAACTGACAACAAACATTTAGACCCAGCCTTTACTGGGTGGGGAAACCAAAGGAGCATCTTTCTCACAGTAACAAGTGGTTTGCCATCATTCCCCTGGTTTGTTAGTCAGAGACTTTAATGGGTGCACATCTCTCAACATCTTAGTTACAAAGTCCCCAGTATTAATTTTCTTTCATGTGAAAAGGCCCATACATTTTCTATATGGTTGGTTCTTGTGACAAGCCAGAAGCTGAAGTAACCTCCCTTGAGTAACAACACAGAGACATATTATAAAACTATCTTTTAAGCGTATTTCAATTGTGTCATTGCAATTAGATGCTCGTACAGCACTGCACAAACATCCAATGCTTGGGAAAATTAAAAGGGATGGCTTGACAGATACAACCTGTTCTAATGTTTGAGGAGCAACTGGGTTTAGAAACTGTTCTGGGAGTACAGTAATACATTGTTGGGGCTTCTCTGAGGGTAGACTTTATTGTCCCTCCCTGAGGAAACCTGGTAAGTGGTCAAAAAGACAGTAAATAAAAAATGTCAAAAAAAACATTGCATAGAATTGTGACAGCGTGTAACTTGACATCCTTGGTCAGATAAATTAGTGAGAGTGATGGTGACAGAGAATATTGTCCAGCAGGAATAGGAGGCAAAATTTTGATTCCAATCTGGATTGATTCCCTGGCCCTTTTCTTGCTTCCCTGTCCCTGCCTCCTTTTATTTACTCTTTCCTTTTTGTTTTTAAATTTTGTGAATCAGGGTAAATCACACAACCATATCACAGCTGCCTGTGAAAACACAATCCCACAAGAGAGAGCTAGTGCTAAACAATACTTTAAAATGATTTGGAGACTATTAGGTAAAAGAAATAAAAGCACCATATTCTATTATTGCATTTATTCAATGAGCTTATCATAGTGTATTTTTTGGGCCAAATCCTGCTCTGCACCTCAGAACACGGCAAAAACCTTTCCAGGCTATGATTATTTTGTACTGCTTCCAGCTCCCTGAAATATATTCTGTCCACAGCTGAAGAGTTTCTGATGAACCCAGCTAGTTTGAATCTAAGAGTGCTTGAGTTTATGATGTGGTTATCTGTATAAATGTGCAGACCTACAAGGCTAAAGTTCAGTATTTTAATCAGTATATCTGCACATGTATTTGTTCTTAGCTTTCTTAAGCATATAATTTAAAGCATTTACAAGAAAAATTATTACAACCACTGCACTCAGAACTAATTTTTCAACGTTTTCACCTAGAGTGATATCTTGAACACACTATTTTGTAATAAACAAAACACAACAACAACAACAGCGGATAAGTGAATTGACAACAGAGATGTGTCTGGTCCAAAACTCCAGTTCTGAATTCATCTGAACTTCAGCAAGTTCAAAGAGAAGTGAGTGCAATGAAACTCACCCAGTTTTAATTTTTTTTCCTGACTCCATGGGTTCCATTAATTTTCTGTGATACAAATTAGTTCTCACTTGGGGCATTTGCATTTATTTCTCTGAAAGACAATTTTAAATAGAAGCAGGGGCTGAGAGGAGCATCCTGCTAGCACAGAAAAGAGACCTGGTGGTTTAGAGACAGAGTTGGTGGTTCCTCTTTTCCTTGCTGGCCGAAGGGGCTCTTTTCATGTCACTGCTGCTCCTTCCTTCAGCTGGAGCCATGAGACTTCCTCTCCTCTTCCACACTTCTGCAATTGCTGACACCCTTCTGAGAGTACAGAGAGCCACAGTTTCTGTCCTTGAAGAGAGCTTTTCAGAACTTTGGCTGCAAAACACAGGAATCCAAAGGACTTGTGTATTCTCTGACCTTCTTGTTATAATTTTTTTTTTTTTTAGGTCCTTAACATATGCTAATCCCTTGATAATTTCCATGTTTTTCTAGGGGAAAGGACACATTTGGTTTGTGAGGAAGCTACAAGGAGTCAGTAACCTCTATATAACAGATTCTCTTAACAGAACCTCTCTAATCAAACACGCACAAACTAATCTTTCAGCAATAAGATACAGGACACAGCATTTTTAGGCCTTGGGCTGATCTCGTAGGAAGAAACTGAAGGCTGACAGGTTACAGCCATTTGGCAAGCCAAATAACATCCAAGAAATACATAGTTCACTGGATGAAATTTTGCTGTTTTCAAAAGGAAGTCAGCCTTGTTCAGTATTTCCGCAGTTACGAAGACAGTGGCACAATCCTTTGGTAATGCCAAGAGAAGTCCTGCTGAACCTGAGCCAGTTTGAGTGAGATTCCCTCTGCTGCCACTCCTCCATTTCCAGTAGCATCCTCCTGCACCCATCCCTGCAGCAGCACCATCCTCTTGCACTCATCCCTGCCAGCAGCACCATTCTCCTGTGCCCATCCCTGCCAGCAGCAATCCCCAAGGCAGGAGCTGTTCCCAGTGCTGTGGATGTGGAGAGGAAGCTCTCCAGCCTGGGGCTGGAGCAGGTGGAGGAGAACCTGCAGGGGCCAGCATTCAAAGCAGCCTTGCTAAGCAGCAGGCACCTGGCAGCAGTGGCATGCCCTGTGCATCTCCTCCGTGCGTGATCCGACACGCCTGGTGCCAGACCAGGATTAGAAGCTGGGATGTGGGCACGCATTCTCAAGCAATGATTCCCTCTGACCTCCTCCCCTCTCACGTGATGCAATGCTGGAGTCTCGCTGTTCTTTTCACAGATCAGAGGTCTGCAAAGGGTTGAGCCAGACTTGTTTTGTATTGTGGCTGGAATACATCTGGGACAATGGCTAAAAGCAGACCTGTCTGTCTGCAAGAGCTGGAGGATTTTAGAGGTATAGAAAGAGGCTTCTATCCATCTCCTACATAAATGGCATTTCTGAAAGAATAATTGGCTGAAAATCTCCTTTCCAATCAGAGGCCTGTTGCTTTTTACTTGTCTTATTCCAAGACACTATTTTTTAAGCAATGTATTTGGTTCAGCAAGTGCACTTGGGAGCCTTCACCCATGTCCTCACACCCCCTGTGCTCAGCTGAGCCCTGTCACAGCAATGCCCTGTGCCAGGCACCGCCCATGACACAATGCTCTGTTAACGAGGCAGACGCTCAAGCAGGAATATTTCTGAATAGAAACTGCACTGTCCAAGCATGAACAATGTGTGGAGATGGACCACTCAAACAGGACAGAGTTGTGGTGTAAAACCTTTCCCTCACATTAGTTGCAACCTTTATCCTTTGTCTTTAAAGTTCAGTAGGCAGAAGGTCTTCGGTGGTCCTTTCCAGAATGAGAAGAAGAAAAAAAAATACCCTCACTCTTCTCAAATAATCTTTCACTGTCTTTAAGCAAAACTTGCCTATGTGCAGAAGTGTAACAAGAGTTACTTCTCACTTAGAGCCAACCTGAGCATTAAGTAGAAGTCAGGTGGTGTAGAAACCACGTGCTGGCCCTGTACACAGGGTTGAAATCACTCAGTATTGTGCTGAGCATGGTTCTTCAGGGAGAAAGTCAGTACAAGGAATAAAGAATATACAGTATTACTGTTGTTATCCTATATATGTATCTGATTCCATTGTCTGCCCTGTGTTGGCCCACCAAGAGTTGGTATTAGAGCAGAGGCAGCTTATCCAGCTAGGAAACAAGCTTGCTGCAGGACTAGTCATAGAGAAGATACTGGGAGAAGAACCAAGGCATGAGAAACTGCCAGAGCTCAATGGGAATAAGTTATGTGCCTAAAACTGCTCCTAGAACAGTAAAGCTCTCGAGTTTGGAGAACTTTCTATTATAGAGGACTTCATAGCTCAGCTTTGTGAATGTGACTGTTTCAGCTGAGGGCTTTGCATGTCACAGGTGGCCCATGTTGGCTTCAGTGGTTTTTCACAGATGCCTAAAAGAGGATTTGTGAGTTCTGATATATTGCCTCCCCTATGTGAGACAATACTTAGTGTTATAGAAAGATGTGACTTTTTGTGCATTCCAGTTCATGTGTAACCTCCCACAATCAGTTACCAACACAGAATTTGCAGAGTTTTAAGAAATAAAAATGTACTCGGAGCAGGGAAAGTTCTACTGACTTTCTAGCTCTATGGCTGTGTAATATCTGCCTTTCTGTGGAGCTGAGTTTAAAAGTTGGATCAGGTGTGCTGGAATCTCTTCTCCTACCCAGTCTGTTTAAAAGCAGGCATAAATGGTGTAAAGAGACTGACCAAAAAAGGCAGAGAACTGGATATGCAGCTTTGAAATTAGTTCAGGAGAGTATCAGAGTCATTTTTTCCATTGTTATTTGAACACACTCATTACTGCACAGTACAGTGTATTCTTTGGAAAAGGAGTGCATATGGGGGAACAGATTGGACATTGTTACAGCCCAAAGTTATTTGCTATTCACTCTGTAAGGTACAACTGAAAACATAATTCACTGCAGGGACTAACTGAAAGGTGCATGTTGCTCGTGTGTGCGTTGGCAAGCTGTCAAGGTGCTGCTCTGAGCTCTTCCCTACTCCTGCTCCTTGGTCCTGAAGTGGGTATTCTCAACTGTCCTGAAAAGCCTATGCTGAACTGCAAAAGTCACATATGAAAAGGCCACAAGGTTATCTGATCTGCCTCCTTAGCCGTGCTAGCTCTCATCTTTTATATTATTCAAGGCCTTTTTACTTTTTCCTTTCTTTCTCTCTCTGCACTACTGTTTGAAGATATTCAATCCTTCTAGCCACATAGGACTGAATTCAAGCTTTATGTCTAAACCATGATCAATGTAAACTATATTAGATTTGTAATATGGAAAACTGCCAGACTCAGAGGAATTCTGCACACAGTGGGGACCATAAGGAAAGGTTCAGATTTGAATTGGATCTTAAAACTTGCAATCTTTGTTCAAAACACAGATGAGTTTGCATCAAGGTTAAACGGAGAAAAAACAGTTTAGTTTGCTCACCCCAGGCAGGAAAGCCAACTTTTCTCTGGAAAATAAAAATGATAGCTGGAGTATGTGTTGCTGGAGTATCAGGGTGGCCCTGTTGCCCACAGTATGGCCAGCAAAAGCCTCCCATTGCAGCCAGCTGCACAACTCTTCCTGTAGGCTCCATCCCACCCTTTCTTCCAGGGCCCACCTTACAGCAGGAGCAGCCTCCCCACTGTGTCTTGCAAGTGAGGCACCACAGCAGCTTCTCCCACTGTGCTGCACTGATGACAGATACCAGAACCCTCTCTTCTCTTTACCTATGAACCCCAGCAATGTCCTCACCACACTGCTCTGTTAACAGCTGTCAGATTTCCACACATTATCACGACAATAGATATCCCAATCGTAATCTTCCCATGTTTACCAAGCAGCATGCCCTACAAGCAGTCCAGGTATAAAGAGAGGCAAAGGAATTCCATCTCTCTAAATGTCGCACGAGGCATTTGTACACTCTGACAGCTGCAAAATAACTCATTTCCCACTGCTGAGAATAGATACTTGTTAGTTAAGGTATAATTGTGTAACTAGGGCTTTTCTCGGCATTAGAAGGAAATTTGGGAGGCATGTCTTTGGTTGATACATGCAGGATTAATGATCTTGTCCAAAGTGCTTGTAAAGGACTAGTGTTGAGACAAGCCCAGAACTAAATGAGACCTCCTTTATTAAGTAATGCTGCTGTATTTGTACTAGGCAGCATAGCAGAAGAAAGACTTCTCTAACAGCTCATTTATCTGGCTTAGACATTACTTATTTGTCATGTTTTAATGGCTCTGTGTCGATTATCAGTTCTTTTAGTCAAAATGGAAGTTGCATTGTCATTTGTTTATAGTAGACACACATTGAAAAAACATACAACATAGTTAAGGTCAACTGGCAGGTTCTGGCTACTTCTGTCTAGTGAAAGCAGCACAGTTTCTTCAACCCAGCTATGGAAAAGGATGTTCCTGGTAGGGCAGAGGCAGATGTCATGTGAGCTGTTGTAGACCTGGTACAATCGTTTCAGCAAGGCAGCCCAAGCTCGTCCATGTGCATGTGACACAGTGGCAGTAATGCAAGATTGGAAGCTCCAGACTACTTTTAGACTTATCTTGGAAAAGGGGGAGTGAAGGGGTGGGGGAGTGTAGTTTCTGCAGGACATATTTCTGCATTCAGATATGGGCTGCAGTAATCAAATCTCTCTTAGGAAAATTAAGGGCTTCAGGCTTCTTGGTATATTGCCAGGGCAACCTTTACTTGGACAAAATGCTGCTGCTCCTCCTTCCCCTGTGAAAATTTCATCACAAAAGATGATGATGCAAATTGCTTTCTTTATAGGATCACAGACACACCTTTATTAACTCTGATTGTCACCGAATTGCAAAAGATTGGGGGTGAGAGTAGGGAGCAGTGAAGCAAGGGTAGAATATGAAGCAGACCTAGAGAGCCAGGCTCCCCAGCCTGGAGTCTTTACTGTTACAAATACCCACAGTCAGTGAGAGTTCATGGCTGCTGAGCTGAATGAGCGTTTGCAGATTGGTCCCATTATTTGCATACACTTCCTTGCAAAAAAACACATGCAGGGAACGCACTGAATTTTCTGTCTTGACTGAAGCAATGCCATCTGCAGAGTTCACCCATCTGCTTATTGACTTGATCTTATAAATTAAATGAACTAGCCCATTTAGTTTTTATTTCCTCCTCCCTTTTTCGCCTCTCTTTGGCAAAAGAAATAACTAATATTCAAAGCAAATGAGTTGTGAAACCTCTAACAGGCTGCTAACCCTTAGCTTCTATAACCCATGCTGGCAATGCAATATTCCCTGGGGATGTTCAGCCTCAGATGGTCCTCTTGAATGAACAAAAAATCTTGGGATGTTCACCTCTGTTTGGGTGCCCTTAGAGAGCACCACAGCCCTTTATCTTGATGGCATCAGTGTTTCCTCCCCCATATTCTTGTCTCTCTCTCCCAGCTGCTTCAGAGACTTTTGCAGATGCACAGGTATAATTAGGAGTTGTCTATTCTTACACTCTGTGCCTTCCCTCGACTCTGCTTCCTGTCAGGCCTCCCCAACACCTCATTGTTGGCACTATTGTGAGTCTGACCTGAGTTACCAGGACTTCCCCATGAGCTCCCAAAGGAGAGCAGCAACACGGGCAGTTTGAGTCTGCTTCCATTCACTCACTGCTTCTTCACATTCCCTGGACTGTGTTCCAGTTGTGAGACAGAATGATGCACAGAGCACTGCTGAGGTGCTACACAACAGGGGGAAAATATCCAGCATCTGACTTGCTTTTCCACCTCAGGTCATGAGTTATCTTGCAATTGACTGTGACCATGCACACACACATACCTACAAAGTCACTGAGAGCCAAGAGCATGGTGTTCACCATGAGACCTGGAAATTAGGACTTGCAGGCAGCTTCTACACTTAGAGCAATGACAACAGTCCTGCTGTTGACCAAAGCACCAGACCAGGTGGACTTTTATCCGATGCTCTAACCCAGTCACTTTTGTGCCAAGTTACCTCCCAAGAGCCATATCTGCGAGTCACCTGGGTTTGCTTGCTGCTTTTACACTGAGTTTTGGCATGTGGGAGGCACCACTGGAAGGCAGTAACACTGAAATCCAAGTTCCTCCAATCTCTCTTAACACCTCCCTTGATGACGGTCTAGGAGAGTACAAAGCATAAGCTAAAAGCCACTTACAGCTTTGCAAGCCCTTCACTTGCAGAACAGCTGTGGGTGTTAGTGCTCAGCCTTTGATGCCTTCTTTCCCAATACCACATGTGATGAGGAGGGATCAAAAAGTGATGGGCTAAGGGACTGTGGAGGTTGGCTATGCCAGGAACTCTTGTCTTCTTCCAAAACTCCTTTAAACATAGAGCGCAGAGGCACATGCAGAGAGACCTCATGGGCCATGACCCTTCTTTCATTCCAGGACATCAAGCACAAAAGCAACTCATGTCCATAGGAAACAAAAATCTTAAAAATCCATACTCCTTTAGCTGCATGTAGCCAACTCTCTCACTTACTCAATCTTTTCTTTCCCTAAATAAGACCCAATCTAACCTCACAGGCTGTTGCTGCAGGGTTTTGAACAGGAGAACAGATGATAAAAATATGATCCTTTTCAATGTTTTTTTTTGGTGTATAGCTGTCTTCATTTGTTATCCACGAGGCTCTATTCACCCAAGAGGGGAAAAAAAAAAAAAAAGCCATCAACCTTCCCTCTGCTTTCCCACTGCCAAAATTAATGGGCTAACTTTTTTTTTTCTGTAAAGGGAAGAGTTAGGTGGGAACAGCTCTTCCAGCATGTTGACTAACAAAACGTGAGTGCTACACACCGTGCATGGAAGGGAGCCCAGTTTGGATTTGGGAGCTGCCCAGTCACATCCAAGGCCCTTCATTGCACAACCTGGCACACAGACACGCAGCTGTGCAACCCAGCTGGGAGACAGACGGGGGAGGCTCACAGCTCCTTGAATTCCCTCTGTAATCCAGCACTGTCACATTCAGGCAGTAACACTGGGGAAGGTATGCACTGCATGACACCAGATTGATAAAAGTTAAATTAAACTGGTTTGGGGAACAAGTCTCAGGACGATGTGCAAACATTCATCCATATTACTTTACACAAATAAAATTTAATTCCTTCCTAATGACACAGAAGTAAGACTTGACAGTGATGTTTTATGTAACAAAATAACAGATTGTTGCATATTCACTGACTCTGTTACCATGGTGCTCAGCTATCCTTGAGCATATTATCTAGAAGAGTAATGTCCTCTGGGTATCATGGTGGTAAAAGCCAGTCCAGGACTGACATTGTACGAGTCGGTCGTTTTTTGTAGAGCTGTATTCTGAAACGCTTAGATCACTGACACGAATGTCAGCATGAAGGACTGCCATAAAGCTTCTGGCACTACCAGTGAGGTCATGGTGGAACAGAAAGAGAAGGCCAGAGTATTTCTTTTTAAAATATTTTGCAGGAAAAATGTTTCATCATCCAGTGACTGCTACGCATGGCTGAGGAACAAGGCAGTCAAGGAAACAGATGCAGAAAAACTTGAAATACTTAGGCTTCTTCCTGATGAAGACATTTCTCTCGAGCACTGCAGCTTCCTCAGTGAAAAACAGGTGATCCAAATGCATATTTTTCCTTGAACATATTACAGCCATTCCACACAGGTATTGTACTCATCACCAGTTATTCATTAAGCAGCATGACTAACATCTGTCATGTGGTGTTTGTTCACTCATTATCTGTCCATGGGTGAAGAAGTCTGTTGCAGTGGTATGCAGGTTGTTTTGGTAAAGATTTTTATTATTTTTATTATGATTTACTATGTGTTACTGTACATTCAGAGCACAAAATATGCTTTTATAAATACTTAAGCCAAAAGGTATGAACAATCCCAGGGAGAATTTCTGAACTTTCCACAAATGCCTCACATAAAATTCTGCATCATCTGCAGACCATCCTTACCCTCTGTGTGTGCACTGGACTGAATCAAAGAAGCAAAACTGCTCACGATAGTCATGAGAGTGCACCGCTCAGCTTAGTTATGGCTGGATGCATAACTAAGGCAATGTTGGAGGTGTCTAAATTTCAACAGTTAAAAAAAAAATGAAAGATGCAGAGTTGACAGGCATTGAGAACAGTCATCAACCAGCCAAAACCAGACTTCTAAGTGAAAAGTGGCAGAGGCTTGAAGAGAGGCCCATGGTTCATAATCAGTATAACATGCAGTCTTTCCCACTATATGACAGGTTTCTTTTGTCCAAATCATGTCTTTTACTTGCTCCATCTAAAACATTTTCTGACATTTATTCATTCATTCCAGGCTGTCCTAGGAAACATCTGTACAGCAAATGTGTCTTAGACATACAGCTTGGATGAAAGAGATTTCCTTTCCTTTCCTGGACTGGACAGCCTGAAATAATGTCCTATGCAAATAATACAAATGATTGATACTCGTGGTACTGCTCACCACAGTGCTTTCTGCTGTTTGTCCCTTGATTTTTTAATGAGATTTAAAAGCCTGTGAGTGAATAACCCCGGCCTTTTGATTAACTTAGCTAGCATGAAAAGCTGTGGGGCCTATGTGGCAGGTGCTGTGGGTTGACAATAGGGGTACTGTTTAATCCAAAGGAAACAAAGAGGAGAAAAGGGCCATGAATAAAAGGATATGGGATCTTTTCTGAGGTCAGGCGAAGCATATTAGATCAGGAGGTGCAAGGAGAGGCCAGCTACACAAAACATTCCTTCTTGCCACACCACTTGGACAGCAGCATGGAAGTATACCTTGTAATTTGTTCTGCAAAAGACAATGGAATCAAAGTGAAATATCTAAGTAGCTAAAGTTTGTTGATACTCAGTGGATTACCTCTATTTGCAGGAATAGTTGGTTATGGTTCCTTGGGGAATAAACTATTCTTCTGAATGTTGTTCCTTACCAGGCTCTCCTCTTTTAAGCCCAGAGAAACACAAGGAGACAGTCTAACAAGTGCAATAGCATTTCAACACCGGGAAAAATGGTATGTGATTTACAGGTTTGTTTGTTTTTAAATACCGACTGACTCAGTTACTGAGAGTACTAATTATGCAATCAGTGATTGGGAGTTTAGAGTGGAAAGTAGAAATGTTGAATCAAAATCACAAACTTTCTGTAAAATGCCTGAAAGTGTTTTTGCTCGTTTTGCACTCTGTAATGGGAGTGGGTTGAGGGTCATTCGTGTCATTCCTTGTGCCTTTAAGATACTGTTTCAATGTATAAATGGGCCTTTAGAGACTTAAAGACAGATGGAGAAGAGTACAGTTTCAGAATTTAATCAAATACCTTCCAGTTACAAAGCACAGATGTTCAGGGTCAGGAACACACAAGAACATTGCTGTAACGTGTCAGGCTACTGCTGCTGCTGTCAGAATAACCTAACCACTTGCAGGTGACTCAGAAGAAGGTGCAAGAGTACCAAAAGCAGAATTATATAATAATTTACCTACTGAAAGTTCTTCAACACTTTCAGTTACTTGCTGTAAGTACTTATGTACAATTTTTAACCTTGCTTTTAAATCAGCAAGTGAGATGCTCACATTATTAATTTATTTTGGCCAATGGCTTTTCAAGTTTTGCAAAGGTCTTGGGCCAAGTGATAACACCTGGGAGTAATTTTCATGTGGTAATTGTGCATCATGAAATTCTTATTTTCCTTTTAATTAAAAGGAAATTACAGCCTTTAAACTTCACGAAGCATCCCCCATCTTTGCCTTAATGAAAAAGATTAGCATAGTAAAGAGTAGCATAGTTTATGACATTTAAAAAGTTTATTATGATATTTTCTTGCTATTTCCTCTAGTACATATAATTTTTTTAACTACCATAGTTTGAAAATCCTTTTTTCTTTTTAATGTTTCCTTTAAATAACTGGGAAATGCCCTGCAAAGACTGATCCCTTAATGTGCTTGTGGATTTTGTGGTTTCTCCAGTCCTGCTTTCAGGCTGCTAGGAACCTCTTGCAGATGTATTTTTATTGAGCACTATATACATGAGTAGGAAGGACTGCTTAAGGACCATGTGATTTCCTGGGGGCAATCTCACACCAGCATCCATTGGGCACGATTCAAAGTTTTATTACAGGTACCTCCGTATACCTTCTAGGCAATGCATGTTCCTCCATGCTTTATAGGTGCTCTCCTTTTTGTTTTCTCATACTCTCTTGCATATTTTCTACCTCTCTCCTTTGTCTTTGCCATTCTCCTCCATTCCCCCTCTCCCCATTTCAGCTATGTCTGCACGGGTTTATCTTAGCCTTTTAGTTTGTGTACTCCAACTGAGTACCTATACACCTCTTAGTGTTGATGCAGTTGATATGAACTACTCTACTTCTTGAGTGTTTACTTCCTGTTGTGGGGGCTGGAGGAGGTAGAAAACAAGCTACCCCCACAAAAACAATGATGGTAAGATGAACCGTGTCCACACCAGAAGCACTTTGCCAGTGCGCATAACACATCGCTGTTATCTCTCCCTTACCCATTTAACCCCACTTCCAGCCCCATTCGAACACGGAGGGGCGAGGGCTTGCGTGTGGCTGTAAGCGGCTCCCGGAGAAGGCTTCACAAACAGAGAGCGCTTCAGCCTGAAAGATGTTTGGAGCATCGCATGGAAAATCACTACCCGGTGCCTCTCCCTCCCTCCCGAACTCACAGACAGCACACACAGCGATATTTATTGAAGGCACCAAAGGCATGAAAGAAATACAGATGCAGTTTCTGCTCCTAATGATCTGTAATGCCCACGTGTGGACGTCTCAGGGAAGGGGTGAATTCTGCGGACGGACACCTTTTTTTTCTCCTCAGAGCTCCTGTTGACCTTCTCCCCACGCTTCCACGCACCCAGTAAAGCGACAGACCTCGTTTCACAACCTCCCGGCGTCGAAAACGAGGAATTCCGCTGAACCTGCCGGCATGAGTAGAAGTAAAATAAAGTAAAATACCACAAGTAAAATAAAATTGATCGACGCTACCCCGACTTACCCTGACTTCGGGGAAAACGCGGAGAGGAACGCACGGACGGCTGCGGGCGCAGGGACCAGCCACGCTCAGGGGGAAGAGGCCGGGGCCGGGTTGCCCTCTCGGCCCCACACCGGCTCTCGGCAAGCAGGGCGGCGAGAACGAAGGTGGCGGCCCCTCTCCCCTTCCCCCAGGCGGCCCCTCAGGGGGCGGGCGATGGCGATGGCCGGACCCCATCGCCTCCCTCCCGCCCCGCGGGGACCGCCCGTCCCTGGCCGGGCCGCGGGCCGGGTCCCGGCGCGCCCCGCCGGCCTCTCCCCGGCGGCAGCGCCGCATGCGCGGGCGGGGGGGGAAGAGAGGAAGCGGGAGAGCACCAGATTCAAATCGCTGCTTTGGAGGGAGGGGAGAAAACCGGGGGAAGGAGACTGCCCGGGGGGGAGTGGAGCGGTGCGGAGGAGGGAGGAGGAGAGAGTGGGAGGGGAGTGTGGAAGACTCTAAGGGAACGCGGCAGAAGCCGGGAGAGGAGGGACGGCGGACGGCCAGGGCAGGCAGGGGTGTCAGGGGAAGAACAGGGCGGCTTTGGGCACCCACGGCCGCAGCGCGGGGCACCCGCCCCGGCTCGCCCACCCGCCGCGCTCCGCCCGCCCGCCCGCCCTCCTTGCCTACGGCCGGCACCATGGTGGACAGGGGCCCCTTGCTGACCTCGGCCATCATCTTCTACCTGTCCATTGGGGCGGCGATCTTCGAGGTGCTGGAGGAGCCCCACTGGCGCTCGGCTACCGACAACTATAAGCGGCAGAAGACGGAGCTGCTGAAGCAGTTCCCTTGCCTGGGCCAAGAGGGGCTGGACAGGATCCTGCAGGTAAGCGGGCGGGGGCCGGGGCTGGGGCCGGGGGGTGCCGGCAGTAGCAGCAGCAGGTGCTGCCGGGTGCCCTGGAGAGGAAAACCCCGGGCCCGTGGGCGGGCGGGCTGAGGAACCAGCCGCGACCCGGCACAGCCCGACCGGTCTGTGCCTTCACAAAGCCCGGTGCCGAAAAGCTGTCCCTCGAGCGGGAGCGCCGGGAAACCTCTTAATCGTTCCTAACTACTTAATGATAGAGCCTTTCAATGGGTTCGCGTTGCCTTGTCTTTCCCTCCGAGTGCTGAAGGAGCCGGGGGTTGATTTCAGCGCTCGCTGGCCGGCCCAGAGGTGCCGCCCGCCCGGAGTGTGCTCCCGCCCGCCGCTCAACCCTGCGGCCGTGAATGCGGCTCTTGTTTTAGCACCCAGGGTGGTTCCTTCTGCCTCAAAGGATGTTGTGTTAAGAGGAGGGGAAGGTGAAGCCAAGTGTCTCGATCCTCTTGTGTTTGGTCTGATTTTCTTCCCTTGCTCTTTTTTTATTTCTTCCCTTACTGAGTGCTGGGGAGGTGCCTGGGGGTCCCGGAGGTCAGTCGGGGTAACTGGGGGAAAGGGTGCACGGCTCGCACGGAGGGATGCTCGCAACTCTTGCGCTGTTCTACTCGAGGAGACAGACTTTTTTCCAAGACAGAAGGAGTTGACAGTCGTCCTGTCTCGCTCATCTGGCAGAATGCCTCTTGAAAACTAATTGTTAATCGATAAACGTGTATTAAATCCGAGAGCAATATAAACTTACTTATTTCCTTATGGATGCAGAATGTTAAAATGTGGTGGTAAGCAATAGTGAACTGTGAAACACAGGCTGCTCAGATATGTGGGGCTCCAGTGGTGAGAATGAGCCACTTGGAACTTCTATTTCAGAAATGTTTATACCGAGTAGATCTTCTGTTCATTGTGTTTTGGATTTTTTAAAACTCATTTTATTTTCAAATTCACTTAAAGTCTGTTAAATTGCTCAAATACAGAAGAATGGCAAAGTGGCTCATTAGTTTTCTTGATGTAATCGATACTGTGCAAGCTTAGAAGAGTATAGGTTCTTTATCCTAAAAGTTTATGGTTTAAGTTCCCTTTCTTCGGTTGGTGGCTTCCTTCTGTCTGTTTCAGATAGCAGAGCTTTCTGGTGGCAGTGTCCTTATTGTTACCATCTTAGTGCCCTGTTAAGTGTCTTTGTGGTATTTAGTGGAGCAGGTGGATGGAGGCTTGAAACTATAAAGAGATGTTGGAAAATGAAAGACATGCTATGTGTTTGCAGTATGTTTTTGCTCTTCTGGAGTCTTAATGAAATCTTATTCAAGATTATATCCCAAACCTGTTTTAATGTCCTCAAGAAAAAAAAAAAAAACAACACCCTTATTTGGATTGAGATGTTCCTGGCATGTTTAACTTGCTGCAGACATAATGCAGAGTCTACATTGTGCCTCAATTTAGCATGAAAATGATGTTGGTATGAGGGAATCATTGGGGGATTTTATGTTTGTTTTCTCCCATGATGCGAATCACAATGAATCCTAAAGCAGCTGAAAGTTGGGGTTTTTTTGGTTTGGGGGTTTTTTTTCTTAAAATACAAGATGACAGTGAAAAAAATGTGGAGGGCTTTCCCTCTTCAATGCGTTAGCCCCTGGTGATAGTCTCATACATGGTTTGAGGTTTCCCTCTGCACTTCTTCCAGTCATACCCTACTTTCCATGTCCAGTCTTGCTGATCTGATGATCCCACATAGATATTCTGTTGTCATCTTAAGTCATCAGGTTAGCTCAAATGTAAATGCCTTTATTTCACTTTTATTGGTAACTGCAAACTTTACTGCCTGCTTTCTTTTAGACTTGTAATTTTGTGCCTGTTTGTATTCTTCTGATGGGAAAGAGGGGAGTGTGTCACATCTGACAGGGGACAATGGCAGGGTGAAATCTAGTCTAGCTGAAGCTAACTGTGATAGGGGAAATCATATAAGGACATCAGAATTCTGCCCTGAGTAAGCTGTAAAGTATATCAGAAATAGTCTTTGTAGTTGTCCTTTCTCAGCCACTCAGTGCTGCTTCTGTTGGGTTCTGCTAGCATCTCTTTCACAAATCCTGATCATTCTCTTCTCTTATTAAACTTCCAAATTTATTCTTTTGTAATAAATCCAGAACGTTGTTGTTTTGAAAAATGGGCTTTTAACACCTCCCCACCCATCCTCATCCCCACTTCTGTCTTGTTCCTCTGAGCCTCTTCCTCTAGCTTCTTCCATGGACTCCCTAAACTTGTTCTTGGGATTTTGCATGGTTTAAGTCATTTTTCTGCTGTTGTCTCTTTTAAAAAAGTGATTTCATCTTGAAGCCTTTTCTTTCTCTCTGTTTTTGGTTTCCACCGATACTCATGTGACTTTACAGAGCCATGTTGAGCTTTGCTGTTACTTCTCTGATGTTCTATTTAAGACCCCCATTTCAAACATACTGGATAAAGTTCTTCAGCAAATACCACCAACTGTAGAGTTTGAAATGGGTGTTGGTGAAATGAAAGGATGCCAAGAAATGTTCAGGTTGAACTAACAATACCAATTTTGTTTCCAGAAGCAGCCTGAAAGGTGACAAGGACTGACTTATTCAGAGACCGGTCTCTCTGCTGCCCTTGTTCCCCACCCAGGTTAGCTCGTGTGTTCCTTTGAGCCTAATGCTAGCTGTAAGTGCAATGGAAACTGTGTGGAATGACTACAGAGCTAGATCTGTAGCTTGAAAAAGCTTGAAAAGACAAGTAGGTTATCAGCACAGATTCTCAGTTCGTGTACAGACCACTATCCCTGTACCAACATTTCAACTGATTATTAAGTGGGCTGTGTTTGGTCAAATGCTGTCTCTAAAGTTTATTTTCCGTAATAAAAATTTCACAGTGTGTTACAGTAGAAATACACTACAATAAATGTTTATTGAAATCTGTTTAACAGGCTTGTGGAAATTTACAAGCTGAGTATTGTAGGATATGCTAAAAAGAAAAAGCCTTTTTCCTCCGTCCTGAGAAATGCCTAAAAATAAACTTGCTTAAAAGCAACTTTTAAGAGTCTCTTGTGTGAATAATCCATTTGCTTTTGAGTGTTGAGAGTACCATATTACTCTCATAATAGTAATTATCATATCATAACTGTAACAGGTAAAGAAAATACTTAAACACTTCTTGGAATAACGCTACATAGACCCTGATTTTAAAGGTGACTTACCCTGGGCAGTGTATAGGCTGGTTTGTGCCTGTCCATGTTCTTCTGGGTAGAGCTGATTCCTCAAATGTAAGTGTGGCTGAGAAACCACATTGTTCAAGCCTCCAAAGACCCTTAACTACAACTGTGTATTGACACAAGGAGCTGTAATCTCCCATCTCTATGTACAGTTACTTTGGAAGAGAAATGTCTCGTAACTCTTTGGAATATATGCAGGAATCAGCATTGTTAGTGTTAATGTCACTATGCCATATTTATCATCATTGTAGAATCTTAAAAGCAGTGTAACAGCTTTGTCTGTTGATACAAGTCTATGGCTTGTCATTGCCACTTGTTTCAGTGGCACTAAGTCCTGGGACTCTTTAGGAAAGGCAGCAAAGCAGGGATCCAGTGATGACAACTTTATCTACCCTGCTGTAGGAGGGGGTTTGGAAGACTGAACCAAATCTAAGGCGATTCAGTAATTCCCCTCTTTTCCAGTTCCTTACTTTTACTCTTTATTGCTCCATCGTGGTTGTGAAACATCAGCTTAATGATAAAGGAGCTATTCATGCAAGGAGGTGCCCTCTTGACCCTCGTGTCTATTCACATGAGCAAAGGTTTGCCTACCCTGGGCCGCGTCTTATTTACTGGGAAATCTTTTACTTGCCCACCAGAGTCACTGGAAAATGATATGCTTCCCATTGATAAACATCAGGGCTAGTGAAAAGAAAGGGAATCATTTGCAGATGAGTGAAAATGGTTGCTTTCAAAACAGCAATAAAATGAAAAGAGAAGCTGCTGGCTGTGTTTAGGGGAAGCAAACATACTGAGTATGAGAACAAATAGTTGACGTCTTCATTTGAAAAGTGTGCAAGACTCTAAACAGGCCTGAGATATAACTTTAGAAACCTCAATGTTTAGACTTAAAGCCCAGCGCTGTGAGCAAACATTTTAGAAGACTTTTAAGGATAGCTGCTGGAATATACATGGCACATGGTTTATGCTAAAGGAAATACCAGTTAAGTGGATTAATAGTAGTTTCTCCCGTTTTTTAAAGTGTCTTCACTTTTCACAAATATCTGCAGGTGCATTTCCACCATTTTGACTTCTGTTTGAAGATGAAGAAGCTTGCTTCTAGATTTGAATATTCTTGGAATTTATCTTAAGTTGTGAAAATTTAAGAATATTCTCTGATTCTGAACATTGTTTCCCACATTCCTTTACTTTCAAGCTGCTACCTTGAGGTTTAAATCTATGTGCAATACTTTTGAGAGAGTCTGCAAACTAGTTTTCTTAAAAACTTGAACTTGGTTTTCAATGCTTTTTCAACATTTAACAGAGGTAATGACTTTTGCTTAGGCTTTGTAGAGTGATTTGGTTTTCAGTGTAAAGTTAATAGGGGCATCTTTTTCATAATATTGTCACTTTTTTGTGCTCTTCAGGAGATGCATAAATGAGATTCTAGACTTACTTGGGTTTGTTTGTTTGCTCTTTACCTTTCTGATCCCTTCCATTGGAGATATTGAAGGTGGGGTGGATAAATAGGGGACTGAATTAATTATGTGGAATACCAGTTAACTTGTCTCTTTGAAGGCTAAGCCTTTTTCATTGGCTGAAAAAGTAAAGCTGAGCATTTTTCAGACACGGACAAGTGACTGCCAATGAAACAAAGTTTGTTAACAATTTCTAATACTTTTCATATAAAAACTTGACAGTGTAAATTAAGGCTTATACTTGTGAAATAGGTATTCCTAGATTTTTAAAATTTTGTATCTTTAATTATGCATCCTCTAAATGCAGCAGGTATAACTTGAGATGAAAATGTAGGACCACTTTCCACGGCTGACTAAGATGCCTCAGAGTGTGTTATGGATATTGCCACTGCAACATTAGAAAAGAATTGAGGACAGGCAGCACAGAATCATTCAGGTTGGAAACGACCTGTGAGATCATAGAGTCCAACCTTTGACCAAACACCAACTTGTGAGTTGGACCCTGGTACTGAGTGCCATGTTCAGTTGTTTCTTGAACGCCTCCAGGGATGGTGACTCCACCACCTTCCTGGGCAGTCCATTCCAATGCTCAACAACCCTTTCTGCCAAGAAATTCCTCCTGATGTCCAGCTGTGTTGCCCCACAGCTTTTCTCTGTGTGTTTCTACACATAAAACCAAATGCAAGCAGGCATGTTCCTCTGTTGTGTTTTCTTTTTTTTTTTTTCTTTTTTTCCTGTTTAACCATTAAATTGTTTGAACTTTCTTGGACCATAGTTAAACAAAGCTGATAGTGCATACACTGCAACTCTGCTGATGGAGCAATAGCAATCGATCAGAAGCTATAATTTTTCTGCTGTGGGCTTTTCCTTTTTCCTGTTAGGAATTTGATCCTTGAGAGTTCCTACTATGCTGTCCTTCTGTTACCTTAGAACTAAATGTTTGTGTTACCTTACATGTTACCTTCTGCTACTAGGTGTGTTTCTGGCAAGTTCTGCTCTAGAGACTATGGCATGCAAGTAGTTTTGCAAGTTATCAACAGCTTGTTCTGTGCTTTGGTTCATACTGTTTTTATATGGTTTTTGCAAGATACCTTCTGTAGCCAGTGAAGATAGAGTGTAATGATGATTTTGTACAGATTTCCTTTTTAAAAACAAATTACTGTTTTTGCTGTTAATACTGATTAAACACAATGAATTGTTTTGCTTTTCTCTGAATGCTACTGACTTTCAGAACTGTTTTATTCCTTGCTGGTAGTGCAAGTAGATGTCAACATAGTAATATATAACCCAGAAATAAACTGGATTACAAATGACAGTAAATAATCTGATGAGCTGGGGAGCAAAGGAGAATGCTTGTGCACTTTGGTGCTGCGGATCTGCTGATCACCGTGCCTGTGATTTGCAGAGGTTTTATTTTGTCCTGGCACTTGTTTGATTCTATGGCTTGAATACACAGGAACATGTCGTTAAATTTCTTCCTGGAGTAGGTTGGAGTAGTAGTCTGTCTTTGGGCTTTGTTTAGTCCAAGCTGAGCTCAGATCACAAACCGAGTCTGCTCTGTAGCATGTAACAGAATGTGGTAACAGGACAAGTGGAAGAGTTGCACTCTTCAGTTAAATTAAAACCCCACTTGTGGCCACACCTAAAACTCCTGTGGTGCTACAGACCTCCTCAGGAGACAGCCACACTTTGCGGCAGATTGAACTTTTAAAATAAGCATGCAGTATGTACTCTGAATTTTTGCTAGCTCTGTTTGCTGAGGGGATGCCTTGGGCTTGAAGGAGCTTTGCCTTCCTTTATTTTTTGTCTTGATTCTATCAGGTCCCTCATCAGCACTGCTGCTTCTTTAAAACACCAGGTTCTTTAGCAGGGGAGCTTCAGGCTGGCTGTTTGCTTTCTGTGTCCTCCCATCTTATGTTATTACGTCTTTATATTGAGTTTTTAGATTTTACTCTGTTAGTTATGGACTTACCAACACTTGAATTGTCGGCAGGAGAGATTGTCCCTAGGCATGTATGGCCCTAGTAGCTCTATTTACAGTCAAATCAGTAAGGAAGTTATTATTTCTTTTTATTTTTTTTCCCTGCATTGTGTTGTGTGAACTCAAGTGGATCAAAGACACATTTTGCACTCTTGGGTGCAAAATAGCTTCTGAAATATTTTAAAATCAACCCTCATACACTGATTTTCTTAAGAGAAAGAAATGTGAGTGATAAAAAGGAAGTAGGAACCAAATAATAGGTTGTGTTTCCTTTTCTAACCGTATGTGTTTCTGTAGTGTTTCTTATGATGGACCTATTTTCTAACCTCTGTTGTGGGATCGATTGCTACAGATCAGCCAGTCTGTAGGACTATATTTCTGCCTTCATGAAAAGGTAGACACAGTTTGTGGTTGAGCAAACTGGCAAATAGTAAATTGACTTTGTTCTGTGTTGGCATCTTGCAAATACTGTGCAAGCAGTTTCCAGCTGCTGAAAAACAAAACCCAGACCTGTGTGTCTCTTTGAGGTTGCAAGAGGTGCAAAAATGTCCCAAGCTGGACCTATCACAAGTCTCTGAATTCTGATACTTCCTAACAACAGTGACAGTTAACATTCATTTGGACTGTAAAATAAGTCATAAGATAGTCAGATAATGGCAGCGAGTGAGTAATAGCTGATGGAACTTGAAAATAATTCTGCAAAGGGTTGTGAAGGTCCTGAGGTAGAAAGCATAGTCAGATATGATACAGCAATTTTGATGGTCTGGCTAAAATATCAAATTATCAGTGATGACTTCTCTGTGTGACCTCCAAGTGCTCGTATTGCTGCTCCTCTTTGCTACTCCCTGCTTGCTCCAAAGGAGTAAAAAAGCTTTGGAGGAAAGTTGCTCAAGAATCATGTTTGGTCCCTCACTAGAGAAACAGCGGTTTGTAAGTAGGTTAGTTCTGGCCTGTAATGGAAGTGAGGTTGATGAGTCTCCTCCAGGCACCAAAGAAACAGGAGAGGTGTTTGGAGCCAAGCAGCTGAACAAAGAGAAGGGGTCTAATCCAGCTCACTGTGATACTGACTTCTCCCTTAGCCTCTCTTGCATTAGCCTGGCTGGAACGCTTAACCTACCACATGCTCAGCTCTTAGAGTTGCTGTTAACCAGCTACAGACTGTAATGCAAATATGTTTAAAATCAAGTTAAATAGTTGATCTATGATAACTTGCCAGTTAAGGCTTCAGGCCTGTCTTAAGTGGTGTGTACGTGACTGCAGAATGACCAGAGGGCAATCAACACTTGCCTTGTTGGCACAAGGGTTTTTGAAGGGCACTGGAGTTTACGCTTCACTCTTTCTTACTTTTATCAGTGCACTCTGAAAATTTTTCACCTGTGTCACTATCAATTGCCCTTTTAAAATATGACTTGCCTGCTTCCAACTTTTTTATGGCTTTTCAGGTGGAAGGCAAGGGAAGGGAGGGAGAGCAAAAAATTTTGAAGTTGCTTCTGTTTAGCAGCAAATCCAGTAGTCATCTTTGTTGTGTCTCAATGTCATTTGTTACAGTAATACTAGATTTTCAGGTGGTGTTTTAAGTGGATTGTGACTATAGAATAACAGTGCTTTTTCATGAAGTTGTTTCATAGTCTCTGCAAGGTCCTAAAGCTGTTAACTTGATTAATGAAATGAGAATAGATATCTTTATCTTATATATAGGGGAAGTAAAATATAGGTCAAACTCTGAGAGTGCCTTGGCTTTCTTTGCATGTTTTAATAATGTTTGTTCAGCTCTGCTACAATTAGACATTTGGTTATTGGACAGATGTCCTCACAGCTGACTGCTTCTTGTCTCCTAGTGGAGAAACACTGTCATAAAGTAGTTTCACACTAGACATTGACAAGGTGCTTTCAGCTGAATTCTGTGCTTCTTAGATAAACCGTCTCACTTATTTGAGGTAACTGCAGCTTTTCTGTGGTTTGTTGACTCCTTAACATCCTATATGAGCAGCTTTTTAAGCTTGAGGGTTCTCTACTTTGAAATGTAGGAGTGCTTCCTCTGTCTCAGCTTCTGAGAAGGTAATAGATGCTGCTGAACACTCACAGATGTCAGTTGCAGGAAATCCGGGCTAGGAGGGAAAAGAGTAACAGAAGGCAATAAATAACTATGGTGCTTCTGCCAGTTGATCCCTCTTGCCTTTAATACAGTAGTAAGAAGATGACAGAGTGGTTTGGCTTTCATACATCCTCAGGGATGGGAGGGTTGAGAAGTGATGGGGCACAGAGACTGTTAATTACCTACCACACATCAATGTTGTACATTACTCTTTGCCTGCAATTTGTCTTGTGTTAGCTGTTCAGGAGAAACCTGCAAATGTATGGGAAATTTTGTGAATCTGAAAGTGTGCATAGTTTGGTAGTCTTGAAGTGGAAAGATTTTTCAGCTTACGTTTGCACTTAAAAACCTTTCTACAGGATATATGCAATTTCTAGTTTACCCATGGGGTTTGACCAGGAACTAGATGTGGTGCAGGACTGAAAAGATTATTGGACAATTATTGAAGCAGTATCAGTTCTGCTTTGTGTCAGTTAGTGGTTGGAAGCTCCCTTGGTAAGAAAACCCCTTCTGTGTACTTATTAGTATAGTGTCAAATGTACTGAAATAGCAGAAGATTGTTCCAATGCATGTTGTGTTTGTGGTTTTTAATATTATACAATTCCTGAAAAAAAAAAAAGGGTTTGTATATATGCTGACACAACTGGGTTTAAGAAATACTCTAATGGACAGCCAGCTCTTAGCAGCAAACGGATGTTATTGCCAGTCTAATTCACTAACCCAGCAGAAGAAATAGACTAGGCAGACCAAGCTATTCCAGGTCTGAGAGTGTCTAGGTCGGACTGTTTCCTAGTCTGTTATCTCAGTTACTGACCACACTTGTTTCTAGCCTGCCCTAACCGTGCCACCAGATCTCTGTGTTTGAAAACATTTGTTCAGAGCAGTCTCCACTCTTTCCCCAGTCCTCCTCAAAGATCACTCTTAATTTAGTGTTGAAGAGACTTATAGTAAGTAACATCAAAACATTTTATTTCAGGTTAAGCCCTGGATAAAGCTAAATACATAATAACAGAAATCTCAAAGCTAAGAGCCTTTCTGTGGCAGGTTTTTTGCCCTTGTTAGACCCCTTAACATAAGCCCATCACCTTGCTATTCATACAGAGCATCCTGTCCCTGTTGACATTGGAAGCATGCCTTGTCTCCTCCTCCTGCTGCCTGATACAGGAATGATGTAGGGAGATAGACTGGTGTGGTTGAGGTTATGTAAAGTTTTTGGTTTACCCTGGAAACCTGGTTGGTTGGTTGGCTTAACAAATTGGCTTAATGAAGGTACAGCCCTCAAGAGTTAATAGCCAACAGTCTGTCTTTTTCTTGTTCCTGTTCTGTAGTTCAAAAGTCTACCTATTAAAATTGTTGTTACAAGTAGTACTCCGCTCCACCCAAATCTGATCACTTTTGTTGGGTTTTTTTGGGTTGGTGGGGGTTTTTTTGTTTGTTTGTTTGTTTGTTTTTTGATGCTGTTGGGACGGGCAAGATTTTTTTTCTAACATGTGTAAGCTGACTGAATTGTTAGACAAGTAAGATGTTTTACACAGACCTGCCAGGTTTTGTTTGTTTGTTTGGGGGTTTTTTTAGCACCCATTTCTCTTTAAGATAGGTTGTGTAATAGGAAATGAGGTGTGTGATGCTACTAGCATGCTTCGGTAGCAGCTTCTAGCATGTCTTCAGAGAAACAAGATCTTTAAAGTTGTATTGAAGTTTGGAGATGAAATACAGAAGTGCTTGTGAAACCGAAAGTCTATGACATTTTCCTCCTACTGCCTAAGAAACTGAACAGTTTTTAGAGTGTTCTAAACAAGTAGCTTTTTGTAAATTTCTTCACCTGAAGCATATTTTAATGCATGGCTATAAATGGGAGAGAATGTAGTGTGCAGTGTTACTTTATGCTTCAATTCACTCACTGTGTTAAAAATCTATTGGGCCTCTGTAAGCAAGGCTGTCAAGCTTGGATTACTTGTGTTTTGACTTGTCCTAATTAACTATTCTTCTACACTGAGAGCCTGGCAGGCTGGGGGGGAGGGGGTGGCAGGGAGTTTCATTTTAAACTCAATTTCCTCTTCAACTTCTCCTGTGTAATATCAACATTTTCTGTCCAACCCCTCTGCATCTAGTAAATTGATCTGAATGAACTGTGTTTTTACTGACAATAGGACTGTTTTGGTTTCATTTAAATCTAGTTAAATCAATTGCAACTGAACTGAAATGTATTATTTTGGAAACAGACTGCTGCATGGGTTACCATCTGCTTATGCAATCGGTACCAGCTCTGTTGCAAGAGTCTCATGCAAACACTGTCTGGTTCTAACCCTGCCTAACACAGGTCACCAGCTGGTGTGAGGGCTTGATTAAACTCTTGACTCTTCTGCTTCCACTTTCTTATCTCTGAAATGGGGACAACAGCGTTTTCCAAAGCCCTTCTAAAGGGGAGTTGGCTACATTAGTCACCATGTCTGTATTCAGATAGGAAGGAAGCCTAATCTGGTATTATAGATTACTCCAATGTCTTAATTTCAGCTGATGCAACATAAAAGTTGTTGAAATACTTCTTTTTTTCTTTTCCCCATCCAAGGCAAAGTGTGTTATAATCATATATATTGGAACATTGGAACAGAAACCCACAAAATTAAGCTGTACCAATGAAAGCTGTGACATAGTCTGATAGGTTTTATTTCTGAATGAGAATGATTGAGGGCCAATGAAAAGCAGGGACACTCAGCATCTGCAGAACAGCTGCAGTTCTCATGCAGCAATAACCTTTAGCTAATTTGTCTTCAAAACATGTCTATGTGGAACTTGGGAAAGTGAAAAGGAAACATTTCTATTACTGCATTAATCAAAAGAGCAAGAGAATGATGGTAAGGCGCTGAATATGCTTTTCATCAAAATAGTTTATTAAGTAGTTCATAAAACTGGAATCTAGTTCTGAAATTAATAGGGGAAAAATCCATATAAACTGCTAAATTCTGTAGTCATGATCTGTCAAAAAAAGCCAGATGCCTCTTCAAAACTCTTGGCGTTTACATCTATTGCACATAAATCAAAAGGAGAAATAAAATTATGCAACATTAGTTTGCTGAAGCATAGGATCTGCAAGTATCACAAATAGGGAAGCTTCAGTATTCAATTCTGCAATGACAGAATAGTTCCTGTGAACTTATTTGCTGAATTAAGAGTTTCAATTATTATTTAACTCTGCAGAAAGTCACAAAAAGGAAATAACCTTGTTGATCTCTTTCCATTAATATCCCTCACATTGTTTGTCCTATGAATTATGACTTATAGGAAAATTAACTCTCCATGCTATACATCGTACACACGCAAGTCTTAAACAGGGTATGCTGTAAAAATATTGACATGCCTCCAAGAGGTTAATTTCCCTACAGATTAGACCTTTTTTTTTTCCAAAGGAAACAGTAACACCTATTTGTACTGCATAATAGAACTCCAGTTGTTTTTTATGGACTCTTACCACCTAAATCTCAATCACTTCATGTTTCACTCTAAACCAGAAACTACTCCAAAACTTGGGGGGTTATTGCGGAATTAATTAATTCATCACAGCAGTTTACCCCTAGTTTTCTTTTTTACCCATCTGGGCCAAGAGGTCCCTAATCAAGCATGTTGTTAGCTAGTCATTATGTCAAAGAGAAATTAGCTGCAGGGACAGCAGTGATTGGTAGTGAGGGGAAGCTTTATTCATTCAATTGTAATGGTCTAATTTGCCAAAACCCCTCAAAATTCACCATGTAGCATCTTAGAGCTGCTGGGTTTCTGATCAGTGGTGTTAAGTTCACTTTCTGTTCAAGGCTCGATTGCATGCTTGATTTCATGGTGTACAAAGAGCAACAAATATTTCCAAAGACCTGACTACTCTGTTTTTCTGTCAATTCACATGAGCAATGCTGGCTTGGCCTCAATTTGCCTTAGTGAGGAAGTGTGCTTAGGTCCACCCTGTTTGGGCTGAACATCCTTCTGTGATTTTATTCTTGAATTTTACTGCATGAAGACTGAAGCCTCAGATTTGGGACATTCCTTTCAGTAAAGGTAGTTTGGGAAAGCAGTGTGGATGCTTTCCATGAGGATGGAGAAAGGCAAAACATAGAACTCATTGCAGACCATAAAATCAATAAGCATTATCCAAATCATGTCTGGGCAGACTACAACAGGTTTCCACAAACATTCATGTACACAATGTGAGGACTTTTTAGAAAAGACATATGTGTGTTTTGACTGAAAATGTCTTATACTGCCTATTTTTAAAACACTGCTTTGTAAAATAGATGCTTATGATGGAAAGCTGCAAAGACAAATATAACTCTTGCATTGCTTCTTACAAAACAAAAGAAGAAAATTATAGAATGGTTTGGGTTGGAAGGAGCCTTAAAGATCATCCAGTTCCAACCCCCTTGCCATGGGCAGGGCCACCTTTCACTAGACGATGTTGCTCAGCTTTGTGTTCTGTTTCCATTGTCAGATGGAATATTTTCATGCAAATTTTGCTTCATCCAAAGAGGACAGCTCTTGTGTTATGTCTGTAGCTGTAGACGTAACAGCCATCAGTAAACCTTCACTAGAATAGCACTTGGTACAAATAAGGAGTGCAAATTATCATTACAAAATCAGTAATCTTGACTTGTACTTCTTTTCAGTGTGGCCTTAGGATAAGGCTTCACAAAGTCAGTAGGGAAATGCATCCACTTTGTAGAACTGCTAGTATATTCAGTAGTGGAAATTATATGTATTCTGTATGGCTCAAACCTTACTTAAAGACCTTCTTGTTAGAAGTCTGTCAGGAGAAGAAATAAATCCAGCTCATGCTGCAAAAGTACTAGTCTTGTATTCATCAGTAGAGTTGTTTCTTTCCGAATAATTTGGTTTGCTCTTCACCATTTATCTCTTGGCACTCGGCATAGTGTCCATCCTTGAGGAAGAGCTCCTGCATGCCTTTGAATGGAGCCACAGAAAATGGTAAAAGAGTAAAAACACTTTCTCCCAACACCTCTCTGAGGAAATCCTTCTCTCTTACTAAAAGGATTTTACTAGAGGACAAAATTATGCTCCCCAGTGCACTATAGTAGTAATAAGGATCCCAGATCTAAAATCTCACCTCTGACACCACATTGCAGAAATATTTACATTAGCTAAACTAATCACTGTTAATCTGGATCTTGGTTTAGGCAGGGAGGTTCTTATACACTGCCATGCTGAATGCTTTGATTAACACCTATTGCCTGGTTGAGAGCCTGTTTTAATTTGCAGTTTAGTTTCACTCAGGCTTTTGTTATTGGTGTTGTTTGTTCTGATACTAAACTGGCTTTTTGTTTAAATGGCTTTTGTTTGTGGTCTTGCATTATAGTTTCTGATACAGTACAAAGAAAGCAATGCTATCTCCTCTCACCCTTTATTTTTGCAGTACGACTTCAACAATATCTTCTCTAAATAAAACTGATGACAAAACCTATGTTGTTCTCAAGGGCAGTGAGGTCCAGTTTCCAGATAGGAAGTTTTGGAACTCTCCTCTTACTGCAGGCTAATTCAAGGAGAATTTTAAGTTCACAGCATAGACTGAAGTAGGAAATTAAAGAAACTAGATGCATTTTAAACTTTATTTTGCTAGTCTGTTCTCTATAATCGAATTAAGTCAAATAGTTTTTCCCTGGTTCTCTTCTACAGGCAGAAGAGAACTTTCTGTTACTAAATCAAGAGCCTTTCCTGGAACTACTGTTTTTTTATTAATTTTCAGATATTGCAGAAGTTGGGAAGCTACGAGGGTTAAGTTTGATCTCCACCCATTTGTTTGTCCCACAGGAGATAATTCTCTCATCATTTCAGTGGGGATTGTTTCCCAGGATATTTTCCACTAACTTTAAAGCTCTCTGTCTTTGTTCTCCATGCCAAGTGACACAAAAAAATGTGCACTTGCATCTTGGGAAGCATCATATCCTCAGGAAAGCTCTCTTGATTAGGTTTATTACTCAGCTGTAACTTTCCCTGCAAAACTCAAGCATATCAATACACTTTGTGATGTTTGTGTCCACTTTGGAGGGAAGGAAAAGGTGGTGGTGCTAGTTACCAGCACTGATTGAGCAGCTATCTTGCAGAACATTACACAGTACTAAGACTGTTTCTCCAAGTAGAAGCAACCCTAAGGACTTTTTGTAGATAAAATTCATTGCAGTGATCAGCATTTACGTCTGTATGAATTACTAAAATGGCCAGCACGTGAATGTCTGGTTTTAATTGGGGGGTAGGCAGTGATGGGTAAAGTGTGTACAGGGGAAAGTAGGAGAAAACAATATTCAAAATAGCAAATGCTGGCACTATAGAGTGACATAAATTTTTTATCCGCAAGTCTTATGTATTTTGATCATCTATTCAAGCAAGGAATAGCTGGCAGAGTTATTTACCTTTTCTATTTCCAAACAATGATGTGGAATCAATTTGTCTGTAAACGCACAAATTGTTTCCACTGGACTGTGTCCTGAAGTTTCCAGACTCATAAATATTATATTTAAACGACAATTAGAGTTTTATGTGTCTTTCAGGTTCAGGCATGTAAAAAGATGGTTCTTTACATCTTCTCTAATTTCATGATTTATTGCATGGCCTTCAGATGACAAGCTAAAACCAGAGTAGAGCATATATCTTCTAGATTTGTATGTAAAAACTTCCCTTCCTTCTTGTCTCAGACTAATGAGAGCTATTTCTGGATAATAAATTGAGACTGTGCTTGAAGAGCCTGATTTCTGCTGTCTAATACGGGTTAATTAACAAATTGCCTTTCTAAAGGATCACTTAGTCTGATTAAATTTTAATTGAAAAACAAGAAAACAGATGACCACTTAAAAGACTGAAATAAAGAGTGTTTCTATCTGTGACAAATGTGCATTCTCTACCCTCATTCATTTTGCTAACTAGGAAGCATACAGAGTGAGAGTACACAGAGACAAAATGAGGTGTTTGTGCCTGTACTACTGTCTTTAATGAGACTGCCCTTTGCATTTAAATCAATTATTTCCTCTTCACTGAGTTGTCACTGTCAGCAGTTACGGATTAATGAAGCTCAGTGCTTGGTCTCTGTTACAGATTTATCATTTTAGCATTGTTCCCACAGACATGCTGCACTTGCAAAAACATAAAACAAAACCCAGGAGAAAAAACCCTGAAACGCCCAAATTGAAATTTGCCACTCTGTTCCTTTTGAGACTCAGTCCACTGAAGAACTTTCTGCGTTGTTTAATATGTGTGTAATTGGTGTTGTGTTAAAATAGTGATGCCAAAGAGAAAGGGTGGAAAAGTGCTATCTATCTATCTATCATCAGTGCCTAGGAGAAGGTGTGGAAAACTTTTTTTCCACTTGGCAGAATAGTTAGAAAGCAGGTCTGCTCTGCAAAGTCAGGACACATTTTTAAGCCACTAGCCTTAATAAAGGTAGGGAGCTGTCACAGTGTTATCTCTTACGTTTTATTTATAGTGGCATTGTATCTAAATACAAATGCTTTAGAAAAACTTCTCTCACACACATATTTTGGAAGGTCCTTGAGACTGTATGCAGTAGTAAAGTGTGGTGGGTTGACACTGGCTGGATGCCAGGCACTCACCAAAGTCTCTCTATCACTCCCCTCCACAACTGGACAGGAGAGAGAAAATACAGAAAGGTTTGTGAGTTGAGATAAGGACAGGAAGAGATCACTCACCAATTACCATCACAGGTAAAACAGTTTCAACTTGGGGATATTAACTGGATTTATTACTAACAAAATCAGAGCAGGATGCTGAAAAGTAAAATAAATCTTAAAAACACCTTCCCCTCACCCCTCCCTCTTTCACAGGCTCTACCTCCTCCCACTCAGTGGCTCGGGGAGACAGGGAATGGGGGTTTATGGTCAGCTCATCACACATTGTTCCTGCCACTGCTCAGGGAGAGGAGTCGATCCCCTGCCTGCCATGGAGTCCCTCCCACAGGAGACAGTGCTCCATGAACTTCTCCAGCATGAGTCTGTCTGTCTCATGGGCAGCAGTTCTCTCTGAGCTGCTGCAGTGTGGGTCACTCTTCCATGGGGTTCAGTCCTTCAGGCACAGCCTGGTCCAACGTGGGGTCACAAATCCTACCAGGGAACCTGCTCCAGAGTGAGCTCTCTCCATGGATCTGCACGTTCCTGCCAGGACCCTGCTCCAGCATAGGCCTCCCACGGGGTCACAGCCTCCTCTCAGGCATCCACCTGCTCTGGTGTGGGGTTCCTTCACAGGCTGCAGGTGGATCTCTGCATCCCCAGGGACCTCCATGGGCTGAGGGGCACAGCTGCCTCAGCATGGGCTGCACCAGGGGCTGCAGGGGAATCTCAGCTCCAGAGCCTGGAGCACCTCCTGCCCCTCCTTCTGCACTGACCTTGGTGTCTGCAGGGTTGTTCTTCTCACATTCTCACTCCTCTCTGCTCTGGCTGCAGTTACAGTTGAGCAATAACTTTTTTTCCTTAACTGCATTATCATAGAGGTGTTTCCGTAATTTCTGATAGGCCCAGCCTTGGCACATCTGTCTTGGAGCTGGCTGGCATTGGCTCTGCTGGACATGGAGGAACCTTCAAGCAGATTCTCACAGAAGCCATCCCTGCAGTGCCCCCAGCTACCAAAGCATGGCCACACAAATAGATTCACTAACCCTTAGCAAGGATGCTGTTGTCTAAGTACTCTTTGTATTTACAGGTGATTCTGGGATTGGGTAGTGTGAATTTTAAGAACAGCTAATGTGATAGAACTTCAGATGCAAATAGGAATTCACTGGCGTATCCAATCTCTCTTTTGCAGAGAGATTTTGGAGCTCATGGTGAGCAGTTCCAGTTTGCTTTGGGGTATGTCAGTGTTCTTCCTCAGTTCTGAGCACCTAAATAAACCTTAGAGAAGCTTCCTCAGAATTATACTAAATAGTGATTATTCTCAAGTGTGTGTGTAGGATTAGGATGTGGATGTTTTCTAATCCTTCTTCAAACTCAGATATGCCCTTTGAAGGATGCACCCAGGGCTTCTGTAGAGCTCAGTGATGCAATTATTTAGTTTCTCTCTGGTAAAGACCGTTTCTCTGTTTCTCTGTGTTTGGTAGTATCTTGTTTCATAGTTTCTTGTCTTTAGTGTTCTTACTGGACAGCCTGTTCTGTGCTGGTTAATCAGTAAATTAAAAGGGATGTTGAGCTCCAGTTCCACAGTTTTCTTCATAGCATGTACTTAAATTACTTTAATTAATCTGCTTTCAAAGTCCAGTAAAGGACAAGGTATCCCACTCTGTGCTTTCGCCATCTAAATGGGGATAATAAAATATTGTAATAAAACCAGCAAGACTGCTTTAAAAGAAGTGCCAGCCATATTGAAGTCTCAGAACAGGAGTTTTCCCACTTAAAAATAAATCAATAACAAATTGTGACAAAATTACTTAAATAAAAAAATCAAGAAAAAGATATGTAAAGAAACCTTCTGGGTGTTCCGTGTTCTAAACTAACAGCCAGAAATGATGTCTAGTTTGCTGTCTGTTGTATCACAAAACTATGCAGAGTGAAAAACAGGCATGTATTTACATGCATTCTTTAAATATCAGGCTTGGATGTAGTGACAGCTCTGTATGAAGTGGCATGTGCTGGAGGCTCAATTAGGTAAGAAAAATTCTGCTTAGGTGAAGGCATAAGTTCCTGACAGACCACAGTAAAGCATAATGAAGGGAAAGCAGTAGAGGATCTTGGATCTGTAGTTCATTTATGCACTGAGAAGCACTGTTGCACGAACAGAATGAAACACTAAGAAGTTGGCTGGGTAAATGAAGAATCAACAAGATTAGCCAAACTTTTTCTGCAGAGCAAGTTCAATCTTGTTATATAACCTTTTGGATAAAGTGTGTTATATACAATTCATTTGAACTCTACATATACCTTTCTGTTTTGTATGCTGTAAGATACTGGTGGATCATTTAAAGTCACTTGTAGCAAATTTAAATAACTTCTATAATTGCCTTATTAAAAACACACAAACAAGAACCACTGACATGTTGAAGCACTTAAAAAATACTTCTATGAGTTTTTTCTCTGAAGACTGTGGAAAAGTGAGAAGATACTGTTTTATCTGTTGTATTGACAGAACTGTGAATATATCATCTCATTCTGGATTAAATCTTGCTGTTGTTGGAAAACGCTCCTCCCTCAAAGTACGTTAATCCATATTTTGCCAGGATTTTTTTCCCCTACTGGGAGTTTTCAAAACTTTGTCCTTTGATAAGAGAACTATATTTTAAGACTAAACTGTTGATTGAAAAATGCAAAATATGTATGTACTTGCAATAGCATTTGCACTGCATTTATAAAGTGATTGGTTATGACAGCAAGGGGAAAACTTATCCCCTGCTATTTGTAGTTGATCTACATAGGAATGTAAACCTGGGGAATAACACTTGCTTTCTGGGGTTTGTTTTTATTTTTTTTTCTTGTATTTCAATTCATAGACAAAGGGGAAGGAATCCTGTAAACTCATAGTGATCTCTCCAGTGTTTTTGCATAATCTTCATGTATCCTTTTGGTTATGTGTGTTATTTACATCTGTCATCATCAAGCATGAATCTCGTGGAGTTTCTGTTCTTCTAGAACTGAAAGTTAACATTATTCCCTCGATAATGTTAACTTCCTATTTTTTGCTTCAGTTCCAATTTTGACCTTGTGGTAGGTGGCTACTGTCCACAACCCCATTGTCCTGTTAGAAACAAGCTGTTTCTGCCTTGGATTTTGTTTGTTAAAACAGACTATACAAGTTCTAGGATTATCAAGAGTCTTGCAGAACCTAGTTTAATACAGGTCAGCTGGGGACTGACTCCTTTATGCTTCGTTGATCTGCAATCAGACTTGTGTAGTCAACTGATGTCCTCTTCACTTAATGTGGAATTTATTAATTCCCACCATCCTTCTATAATGCAGGTGCTGCTGACTCATATCCTGCACCTCTTGCCCCAACCACCTTCCAGCTCAACTTTCTGCATAGGTCAGTAAAGGACAGTAAAACTTTCACAGGTTAGCCAGGCACAAGGGTGTTGCCTGTCAGACCGAGACAATGTGGTTCATTTGTCTTATTTTTCTTTCTCAAAAAAGGTCGCAAACCATTCCCCACAGAAGAGAAGTAGGAAATCCAGGACTCAGCTAAAAGACTTCTTTTTACATCTGGCGTGGTTCTTGCCCTGACAAACATGAAATTCATACTGCAAACACAGATAATGCTGAGAGGGAAATGGGAGGTCAGCTATCCTAAGTCCTGTTGGTTCATGTAATGCTGCAGAGACTGTCAAGTGGCAAAGGCAGCCTCAAAGGCTTGTTGTCTACTTGGCCCCGTGTGCTGGCCCTGGTCATACTGCCAGCATGATTCAGCTGGGAGCTCTTGAATCTAAGCAAGCAGTTAGGGTAAGTCTGTCATTACACTAGAGATGAGAGTGAAAAAAGATGGCAGGAACCACAATTGTGTGCTTTTCTGGTTGGCTTTGAGCTGTTTAGAAGGGGAGGATGGTTACTACCTGTCCTTTCCTGAGAACTCTTTGCCTTGAGCAGATTACATAATAAAGGTGCCAGGTGCCAGGTGGCAGAAACATGTGTGCCCAGATAGGGTGCTGCTGTTTTGTATTCTAGACTGTGTTGGTTTTTTGTATTCTAATCCTTAAATATTTTTTTTCCTTTCCAAGAAGTGACGAACTTCCACTTCTGTGCACAGACACGTGTGTAGCAGCCATTCTAAGGATGACATGGGAATAGCTGATCTTTCTGCTGCCTCGATTAAATAATTTCACCATATGTGAACTCTCTCAGCTTTCTGCAGCTCTGCCACGTTGTGTCTCTGGCTACCAAAGTAAGCAGAGTGGCACAGCAAGATTTTCTTAGCAGTACTGCATCTGTCTTTGAGGTTGGGAAGAGAGGTGAAAAAATATAGAGGTTAGCATGAAGTCTCTGAATAACTCAAACAGGAAATTTTAATAAAACATTACTTGTGTACACCTCCTGTATCTAGACATGAAAAGTAATTGGGGAGAAAGAGTTTTTTATTCATTGGTAAAATCATTATTTGCATAGTTGGCTTCACTTTCCCCTTCCTTACCCAAAATCCAAGCTGCCAAGGTATTCCAGAGAGGAAAATTCTTTCGCTGGACAGTATCTTCCATTCAGTTGGGGCACATCGGGGGTGCAGAGTAAAAGCCAATCACCTTCAATATCTACCTTATTTCTTTGTTGTTTTCTCTTTCTCCAGTGACTATAACTCAGAAAAATAGATTATGGTGTTTAGTGTTACACTAGATATATATTTGTTGTTTAACAACTAAACACACAAACTTACTCAGTAGCTGAACTATGACAGCTGTAAGCCAGGATTAAATATGTTCTAGTTTGACTGTGAATCTACAACTTGATCTAGCTATAAAGTACTTAGAAAACTCAGACTGTGCCTGTGAAGTAGGTTCTGCTGCTTTTAATGTGCAAGCAGACATCAAAGTGCGATATGCCAACAGGACAGGAAATTTCTGGCCACTGTGCTGCCTCTCTACATAATGAGTCTGAGGAAGCTGTCCTGTCAATCTAGCTGTGACCACCCACAGGCATTTTTCCTTCAAAAGGGTTGCTGAGGGTTTCTTTTCTCTTTACATACCTGTAGTCAATCCTGAGACAGTATTATCCAGGTCAGCAGAACTTTGTAATGTATATCTGACCTGGGAGTTTTAACATGTGACTCACGTTTTTTATTATTGGAAAGATATTCATTAACAATTAAACGTTTTTATTGCATTTAAAAATATGATTATTATAAGCAGCTTACCGCTACTGGAACTTTCTGGAGCCAGAAAACCTAAATCACTGTAAAATCCATGCAGGACAAGTAAAAGGGTGTGCAATTTGCATGGCATGGATTTTAACTGTTTATGTAGTTTTGAAGTCACTACGAGTTCCACTTCACCTATCTGTTTAGCCCTGCTGCTACTGGATTTGGTTAAAACTGAAATCTGGTTAAAGATGAACAGCAGTTTACTGTTCGTCTGATGGTTTAAATTTAAAATTTATTACCCTGGACAATTTTATTGTGATTGACTAAGTTGTCAGTTTTTTTATGTACCTGTGATTAGATAACTACTGCACTTTTCTGGCTTCTTCAAATTGTATAAAAGATTTGGATGTCGATGTGAAAAAAGATTGTTGTTAAAGCTTTTATTCCTTGTAGAAAAGTCTCTATAGTACTTCGTAGATTTGAAATTCAGTGTTTTTCAGTGCACTAAATCATTATATACTTGATAAAAGAACTTGAGAGAAAAGCAAAATTACTCCTATTTTCTTTTGGAGTCAGAAGTGAGGACAAAGCCCAGGAGTCCTCAAAAATGCCTCAGTTACTGCTTTAATGGATTCAGCTTTTGGATCTAGTAGCGAGCTGTGATTGTCCATTACACTGCAATACTGTTGAGAGTAGAATGAAAGCCGTTGGGTCTAATTTCAGGTTTAATAGTTCAATTACATCTCCTTTCTTGTGGAAAAACAGCATTTCAAAAGACAATTGTTCATACCACGGAGAACCTTAAAGCTGCCATTAGGTCTGTATGTCAGATCCCCGGGGAATGCTTTGAATAACACGGGAGGCTTTAGCCTCTTCAAAAGAGACCTGGCTCTGAGGAGTATCTGGCTGTTCTTCCTGTATGCAATAGGGTGCCTGTGGGGCAGGATCTTTTGCTCTGGTATACATATAGCTGGTTTATTGTCTTCTGTCTTCAGTCTGTCTGTCTGGCCACAAGTACCCCAGAAAGTCCTTTTTTTCCTTCCTATTGCTTACTGTCATCAGACCCAACTATTCCTTACTAGAGTATCTTCAGATTTTTCTTGCACTCCTTAACTCTTAGAATAAAATCAGTAATGGTGTGTGACCTATATGGGCCAAGACTTTGCCTTGCTATTTTTAAATTTGTTTTGAGAAGTTTCCAGCCCTACTCTTACTCATGTAGAGGGGATTCAAGTGGCAGGTGCCTAAAACATCTGAGAGAAATTCCTCTTCTTGGTCCAAGGCAGGGGAGATTTAGCAACTGTTTCCTGTGATACCTGGTGAACCTGAAGTTCCCCTGGTCATCAGAAAGTTAATAAAAATGTCACCAAAGCCAGGAAACACAAGGCTGTAATGGAGCAGTGCTGGGGTTTGTGTCGAAGTGGGAAGGTACCTTGCAAATGGAGCATATTGTCTGCTTGATTACTTTCAAATTGCCTCCCTTTTTCTACTTGTGTTAATGTCACCAGAAGAGGTAGTGGTTTAAAGCCTGTTTAACTTTCAACAATAACATCCGAGTCTCTAAAACTTCTATCTTTTTTCTTTGCCAAGAAGCAAAACTGGAGTTATAGGGAACGAGGGAGAAGAGGGGGTTTGATTCTGTGAGGCCAAAGACATTTGACTGCAAATACAGTGCTGCCTTTATCAGTATGAACTGTCTTGAGCTGTGACCTAAGGCGATGTATAAATTACGAGTTAGTTATTTTCACCTTTTGCATTTGGGCATACTTGAAAAGGTATTTTTAAAATACATCTTTCAAGATGCTAAGAACACTTGCACCATCTACCCTCTTCTTCCTTGCCTCCTACTTTACAATCCAGAGACTTTTTGGAGGAAGTTTTCTGTAGTTTAAGAAATCAAGCACAGCCAATTCGCGGCATTCTATATCCTAGGGTATGAAAACAAAGGCATCTCTGACATGAGAGCCTATCAGATTTGCCAAGCAAAAAAAGACCCAAAAAAACACAGCCATGTTTGCTGTTCATCTGTATAGTGTCCACTCACACTTTTTTTGTTTTAAGCCAAAACCTTTAATTATTTCAGTATGGGCAAAAGTTATGCTGCTTGGAAAGCAGCTACATATTTCCCACAGGACCAAAGCTATCTAAGCATGTTTCGTGACCATCTTTGTTCCTGCAGCTGGGATGCATATAGTGCATTCAGACTTACTGCAGGCATAAAATAACTTAAAAGACTGGACTGTAGCTCATAGATAATTGTGTGCTAATAGCCAATAGCTGTGTGCAAATAGGGACAGGAAGAGGGTGTTATCTGGGTCTGGAGAATTATCTGTGGTTCATTTGATTTGTAGAGCTGGCCATCTCCCCCAAAATGTTAGCTGCCTGGATGTGAGGGGCAGCTGTGTGCCACTCAGTCCAGCAGCTTCTTCCCCTCAGATCTGGGCTCTCTTTAGACTTCCAGACCTCAAATCCTGGCAGGTGTGATGTAATTGTATGTACTGGAAAACTGAGCTCATGAGGTCAGGCCAAGGTGGATTAATGCAATGAGATAATGGCCTGTGACAATGGGAGTGGATAGTTCGCTGTGTCTCTTGGAGATCACTTGCTCAGTGAGGAAACAACTAAAAAAAATCCAAGTCTGCTTATGGAATTGAAAATGACTGGAAAACTGGTGCTCATTCTAACATTTAGTCAATGGAAGAAATCAAGGCATCTTTTCAAGAACAATAGATAACAGATGGTGTTTTTCAGGTGATCTGGATGTCCTTTGGGACTTTCAGGAAGTTCCTCTGCAGACCATGGCAGAAATGAGTGACTGTACTTTGACTGGTTTCTTCTCAGATGAGCTCCTGTGATCCATATTTTTTTTGGAAGAGGGAGTGACATTGTGTGTTTTTCTTGCCTGCACTCAACCTGGCTGTTTTAGAGCTGTTTCTCATTTGTGCACCACTTTCTCATGATAAAGGAGTGCCTGGGTGAGAACTCTGTCCTTTTCTATCCAGAGCCTGTAGGCTGTGGAAAGACACTGCATCCAATTTTACACACACTTTGCGTTTACCAGGTGAAAAAAAAAAATCTAGTTCTTTACCTTCATTCACTTTCAATGCTTCTCCTTTTATCCTCTGGAAAAGCCTGTGTGTTGAAAGTGCATTTTTAATTAAATTGTTTGCATCTTGTACATGTACAATACATTCACTTTGAGGGCATTTTTATTACAGTAGGAGGGTGGTGATATGTAATAAGTCTCAAGAATAATTAAAACCTGTGTTAACTTGTGTATGTTTTCCGTAGTGATTGAACTTTGTGTTGAGTCTCTGCTGGGTCCAAGATCAGATCTTAATCAAGTAGAAAGGAAGGAAGGGGTGATGGGGGAAGGAAGAGTTGGTTGTAGTTGCCTTTATAAGTTCTTGCCAGTTTAAGATAAACATCACCTGTCATGTTATTTCTAAAAAAAAAAATTAAACTATATTGCTTCCAATTTTTTTAGATATTTAGCTGCAGATAGTTTCTATATTCAACAATTATTGAGGGAGAAATGCAGACAGTGAGTAACGTTATAAATCAACATTTGGAGATACCTTCACTTTTTCTGTGTAGCCTCAGCTTTGTTCGGTGTTTACACTGAAGGGAAAAAAGCAGTGTAAGCTGGTAAGGCTTTAACTGCATCATGATGTGACAGGGCTAAGATTTAAGTAACTAGAGATTTCCCAGAGAGAATGTAGTATACCTGTTTGATTTTTTCCTTTTACTTTGGGGAGGTAGAAATGCACTCCAGAATCAGCAAGATGTGTGGTTTTGATCTGAAACTTTCACTTTCTGCACTAAATAATAATTAGTGTTTTGCATTCATCATGGCATACCAAATTCCAGCATGGGAGAAGAAAAGGGCCTGATTCAAGGACAGTGATTGGAATCCTGTTGCATGAAATGCTGTGGAGAAAAAAGTCTTAATTTATGTGTCTTTGAAAAATACAGTTTTACCATTTGCTTGTAGATGGATTGACTTTGGTAGAGACAGCAGGTGAATTAACACAAATCACATGAGCTTTGCCAAGGATCCTATGACATTCATAACCAAGTCAAACTGAGGCATGTAACAGTGTTTTGAAGTGGATAGTAGTTCTGAAGATGTCCCTAATATTAAACCAAATTCAAGATCTGCACTGGAGGTTAAGTGCTAGTTCAGTCTTCAGGAATGTTATTTGCTCTCTGGAAGAGATCCATTTGGTTTAAACTTTAAAGTCAAGTAAAAGTTTATCTAATTAAAACTCCCTATTGAAATGTCAGAGCACCTGCTTTAATTTTTCTTCTGTGCAGCAAGTTTTTAGTATTTCATTAAATTATTGTTAATGAATATACTAGGGCCTTCACAAAAAACCTCAGAGATTATTTTGAAAGTATGAGCTAAGGGGGAAAACCTGAGATGGACAGATAAATTTCTTTTTCGGGCTGTCAGGATTTTACAAGATTGATTGTTACTTTTTCCTTACAGATTGTTTCAGATGCTGCTGGACAGGGGGTTGCCATCACTGGGAACAATACTTTTAACAACTGGAACTGGCCGAACGCTGTGATCTTTGCTGCTACTGTGATCACTACAATCGGTAAATATTTACTGTGTCAACCTTCCTAGCTGTAGTTTTCTGCAGGCTCTGGTGTGTTTGGACTGTCCCATTTCTGTGTCAAGGTAGCCACCGAATAAAGTCCCCATGGCTGGAGCTGCCTAAAGTATGTGTTCACCTGCAGATTCATAAAGGGAAAAACGGAGGATTTTGGCACTCTCTCCTCTCCATATGTGTACAGAAGAGAAAAGTGTGCCCTTCCAATAAGTAATGGATTAAAGGTGCTGTTGGGGTTGGCTGGTGTCACTCCAGTTCCACTGATTCATGCACTTAAATTTCCAAATCATAAAATTCCAAAACAAAAACATAACAAAGCATTCCATTAAGCTAATACCTAAAGCAAGTGCATATGAGGTTTTTGTATTGCTGTCTTGCTCCACACACACGTCCTCCTGAGCTACTATTAAATTATCAGTGTTCCTGGCTTGCAGAACTAACTACATTTTTTATCCACCTCTTAAAAAAGGTGAAGCAGAACAACAGTTGCTTTTTAAATATTACTACTGATTTGTGCTTGTAAGACCCTCTGCACTGGAAGACTTCCTTCTCCTGTGATATATAGGTTTTCAGAACTCAACATCATTTGCCTTCTGCTTTTACAGAAAAATCTTTGCTACATGGTGTTGTTACACACTTGTTGAACCTACAATTATTAAAAAAAAAAAAAAAAAGAATGGGAAATAACTGGAGAGGACTGGATGTAGAAGTCTTACTTTAAAACCATATGCAGTATTGTGGTTTTCTTTATTACTTAAAATTCACAATACCCAGCTTATATTATAACTTACGAAAATGTTGAAGTCAATAACACACCTAAATAAGAAAACTGTCAGAAGTTCAAAAACTAGGCTGTTGATTTTAGAGCCTGAATCTGTAATGTCCTGTTGGATTTTGTGACCAGCAAAGAACTAAATTAATTTGAAATGTCTTGCACTTACTTGCCTTGCACTTAACTCACAAGCTCTTACCCTGCAAAGGTACCAGGTCACAAGTTAAATGCATATAGTGGATCTTTCACCTGGGAGCTAGCTTCAGGATGAATTTTCAGTTTCATTCCATAAAATTGAATCAGTCAAGTTTTAACAGTGCTGCTTAAGATTGGGACATCATATTAGAAGTTTGGAGATGAGCTTTATTTTGTATTTACCCCATCTTGTCCAAAAAAAGATTAACAAAATCTAGGGAATGCTAAAGTGCAGGTTTTTTGTGTGTTTGCTAGAGTAGAATTGGAAGGCATCCAGATTCAGAAGTCGAGCAGCTGCAGTAAACTAAATCCCTCTTAGATGGTGAAGTGAGGAGTGCCCGACACAGTAGGAGCCCACAACACACAGTGTTGTTTTGTGCACAGCTAGAATTGCCTTGAATTCTCTTCAACAAGAACAGAAGGAGGACAGACTTGTCTCTTTCAGGTTACGGAAATGTTTCCCCAAAGACACACGCTGGGCGTCTCTTCTGCATATTTTATGGGCTTTTTGGAGTCCCTCTCTGCTTGACGTGGATCAGTGCTCTGGGGAAGTTCTTTGGAGGACGTGCCAAGAGGCTGGGCCAGTTTCTGACAAAAAGAGGAGTGAGCCTGGTAAGCCCTTACTTGTTTACCCTTGAACTGTGTAGTTTTGATGCATGAATTAAGCTTGTATTTCCTAATTTGCCTGCTTATCTCATAGTAAATGAGCACTCGCACAAATACGAATTTTCCCAAATGGTGTTGCATTGAAACAACTGAAAGATGGATGGCATCTGATCTGTTAGTTCTGCAAGAAGTTTAGCAAAATGAGATCTCATAAAAACCTTTGGTGCTACTTCTTACATTAAAGACCTTTAGGACAAATGTACATGAGGTTCCATTTCACAGACATTTCATTCAAGCTCCTCAGGCACAGAAATGAAAATATGCTATCCTGCTTGGCTCCCACCTGCCTGTGTGCTACTATGAATATTTTCTGCTGTGCAGTGAACCTACTGCAAAATAATATTTTGTTCTGAGTTACTGGCTTGTGGTTTTTGTTTTGTGGCATTTTGTTGGTTTTTTGGTGATGGTTCCTTTTTCCGTCTCCCTCCCTTCCCCACTGCGAGTGAATTCTCAGTTCTAACTCTGCACAGAGTTGAGAGGCAATGCCAAGTCAATGCCTGGGGGCACTGGGACTGCTTTAGGTCCTGGTTTCAGAAACAAAGCAAGAATTTTCTTGGTTTTGCACCTGAGAAGAAAGTACAGAAAATAATAGTGAAATGTGTATGTGCAGCTTTGTGTAAAGGTGGCATGGGTGGCAAAGGGAGGGAGTCACAAATAGGAGAGAAAAGTCTTAAAACACTTGTATTCAAATGAGTAAAAGGAAAGTTAGAGATACTGATGGCTTTTTAGACTAGAGTGCTATGTCCATATCCCATGCCAATTTAT
The DNA here is from genome assembly GCA_017589585.1 of Phylloscopus whistleri. Lineage (NCBI taxonomy): Eukaryota > Metazoa > Chordata > Aves > Passeriformes > Phylloscopidae > Phylloscopus > Phylloscopus whistleri. Next base: position 1,545,957 of record JADMLD010000534.1, read on the forward strand.
AAAATACCAGGGACTCCTTAAACTATTCCAAGAGCGTGAAGGAAAACTGTGAGGAAATAATCCTTTTTGAGCAAATAGTTGTAAGAATAGGGAATCTGGAGGATGCTTTCCTCAGGTCCAGTGTTCTGCCTAAAGGAAAAAAGAAAGTGTGTTTACTTCAGTCATTTTTAGTGACTTAATTATGGTAGCTAAATTGTTAGCACAAAACTGAGATACCTGATGCTGTCCGATGATTACTGGTGCTATGAGTGGGACAAAAAATTTTGAGATCTTTCTGCAACTTTTTCTTTTTTTCTTCACAGAGGAAAGCCCAAATTACATGCACGGCTATTTTCATTGTTTGGGGCGTCTTGGTCCATCTGGTTATTCCTCCCTTTGTCTTCATGATGACTGAAGGATGGAATTACATTGAAGGCCTCTATTTCTCATTCATCACTATCACCACCATAGGATTTGGAGATTTTGTTGCTGGTCAGTAATTGTATTTTAAATTTATTAAATGTATTTAAATGTATTAAATTGCGTTTCATTACATGCATAGTGTGGCAATTCTGCTTCCAAATTCTTAATTTGAAAAGATGTTTTCTAAGCTTTTCCAGCACATTTTGCAGGATAGAACATTCCATTAAGGCTGGGTACTGATCCAATGGACTAGATCTGGCTCTTCAGTGTTGGTGTAGACACCTAAGGCTTTTATTTGGTTAATTTTGAAGCCAAGGTCTAGAGTTCATAAGTCCTTCTGGTGCCCTAGGCCTGTATTTCAGGCACGGAGCTACCCTGCCCACCATGGTAGTTCTGCACCTTTGAATGGGATCCAGTATGCTAAGCATGATGTGTAGGCATTGGGCCATGCTTTCTACACCTGCCTAGAACTAGTCAATGGGGAATACTGAGCATATTCCCCTCTCCCTCCTAAACCTCTTCTTTCTCTAAAATCCCCTGCTTTGTTCAGTGCATTGGTTCTCGTAAATGGAACTCTGAAACTTTTTCTCAAGGCAGGTACCTATATATGTACTTCAGTGGCAGGAAGAAGACTTGTAATTTTCAAACAGGAAAATGTTCACTTTTATATCTTATAATGAGAGGATGAATATGCTTCATTTTTATTTTGTTAGTCCAGTGGTCAAAATACGTGTGGCCAAGAAGTGGAAGATGTGGGATTAACTTTTTCTTTCATTTCCCCACTCACTACCTCTCTGACCAGTGTTCAAATAACAAGGCTCTTTTAGAGGGGAAGAGAGCAATTCTCAGCATCATAACTTCAAAGATCTATCAGCTGTGAGTCTTCTTTCAGTAATGTTTTTGTTTTTAATTTCCTGTAGGTGTAAATCCAGATGCAAACTATCATGCGCTTTACAGATACTTTGTGGAGTTATGGATCTATCTGGGACTAGCTTGGCTCTCACTCTTTGTTAACTGGAAGGTCAGTATGTTTGTGGAAGTCCACAAAGCAATCAAGAAACGGAGGAAAAAAAGAAAAGAGTCATTTGACAACCATCCTCGCTCTAAAAAACCCCTTCAAATGGGTACCTCAAAGGATGTCAACATTTTCAGCTTTCTTTCAAAGAAGGAAGAGACCTACAATGACCTTATAAAGCAAATTGGGAAGAAGGCCCTGAAGACAAGCAATGACAAAATGATTATAGTGGAAAATGCCAAACAAATGAATGCCAGTATAGATGTTCAGGTGACTTACACAAAGACAGAGTCATTTGAGTATGATGAGGCTTCCATGGACATTCAGAATGGTCACGTACTGAGACCCCTCCATGACAAACGTCTTGGAGACAGCCCTCTAGAAGGAACCATGTTCGTGAACCAGCTGGACAGGATTAGTGAAGAAGAAGGTGAAGTGTGGGATTCCAGAGACTATCGACCCTTAATATTTGAGAATGCCAATATAACATTTGTAAATGAAGATGAGGATGAAGAGGAAGACGTCTCAGATGATGAGGAAACATCAAAATCCTCTATGGATGATAATCTTGCAGAGGAATCTGAAACTGCAAAAAAATTGGTTAAATTCCCATCCTCTGATGAATCTACCTTTACTAATAATGAGCTAGAACTTTCTGTGCCTTATGAACAACTGATGAATGAATATAATACAGTAAGCAATGGGAAGGCTGCCACGTGAAGCATGCTGGACAATGGTTTTCTGAAAGTGGTTGGTGCATATTGAGCAAGGAGAAAAGTATGTTTGCAGCTTCTCCTGTCTCTTTGAAAACAAAAGCAAGTCCCAAACTAAGAAACTCCAGTCTCCTTTTCCCATCCTAAGTTGGCTTCTGAGCCCATCAGCTTTGCTTTTCTGAAAGACTTGTAAAATAACAGTTGAATTTGGAGTTCCACTCCTTCTTTAGATTTTATGGTTCTTGAACAAAATAGAAAAGACTAGTTAATACACTGGATCTGCTCTGAGTTCATGCATTTCATTGAGGAAAGAGTTGGGGAGTGTAACTATACTGTTGCAAGACTGTTTTGGGCATCAGAAGTGTTCGGTTACTCCATTAGCCTTTCACCTCTGAAAACCTGGATTTGAATCCTGTTCTTATCACAAATGAAATCAAGGGGGTTGCCTATTAAGTCGCTACTGCCAAAACTATGGCACTAGCACACTGTACTTAATGAGAAACTTTGGATGGAACGCCAGGACACACAGATCTGAGCTGAGGTGTGCTGGTAGACTGAGAAGGAAGCTTCTGAAACATCTCTGTAGAATATGTCAGTGCTTGTCAAATTACAGTGAATTCTAATTTCATAAATATTAAGAGTTCCAAAGGAAGGGCTCAAGAAGGAGCCCTCTAACAAGGAAGAATTATCTGGGATGAAGCTCACCAGTTGGGCTGCTGAGCTGCACATCAGCCCCAGAACTGTCAAAGAGTAAAGTGACTGGAATACTTACTGATCAAAGCATGTATGAGCACAAGCAGGATGCAATTAACTCTTTTAGTGTTGAAAGTGTCCTTCCACTGTTCATTTCCTAAAGGAAATACTTGAATGAACCTTATACAGTATCTGTGTACAGGTGAAGTTTTGTTGAGTTCTTAGGAAAAAATCACCTTGGGAAGCACAGATACTCTGCAAATGCCCTAATGCCTGTCAGAAGGGACCTGAAGCACAGGGCAGTGTGTTAGTCAGTATTGTTGTTTGATGTTCCTCCCTGCCTTGGTACTTCAGACATGACTTGAATGGGAGATGATTTTTGAAACAGTTGATTACACTTTGTATATTTTTTGTTGTTGTTTTGACCTATGTTTTGAGTTTGACCTATGTGCGTATACAATGGTTATTCTATCCCACTTGATAGAAGGTTGGGCAGTATCAAACCTTGGGCAAACTGAGATGTGATCAAGTGACTTCAGGCCATAAGGCACTTTTTTTTAGAAGGAACTTTGGCTCTAAGCTTCTAAAAGTATTATCTTTTGACTTGGAGATGGGCCACTCACTAGAAGGAAGCATGTCTGTTCATAACATGTATGCCCAAATTGTTTTGGCTACAAAGAAATTTTACCATAGTGTTATTTTTCTTTCTTTTTCTATATCTATGCATTAACCCTGACAACTCTTTCAAATAAGTTTCTTGATTATATGCTGCCAAAAGGTACTGGCTTCAGTTTTATCCCATATGCTTGGAACAGAAAATAGCCAAGACCTTTAAACCTTAATATGTCAGATTCTGCTGATCTGTTTGGTTTTAGAGTATTTAAGCCATTCTGGTATGTCCGAAAGTTTCCAAAGTTCAGTGAACAGTTAAAAGTTTTCTCAGTCTCGTTTTCAGTGTAATGCTGGCAGACTCACTAGCTCTGTAAGAAGACCTTATGGAACCTTGCAATGTTAATCTTAAAATACTGGCTGTTTCTGATAACTACAAATACTGGCTGCAGCTTCAGTTGCTGGCCTGTTTTCACAGAAGAAGGAGGATATATGGGAAGCTGGCACTCTGGTTGGATAGCCTTTAGATGGGAAGTTTTGAAGCTCCCTACTGTGAAACAAGGGACTGTCTTTACTATTCTGTTTCTTTCCTAGAATTTTCCACATATATGTTTTCAAATAGAATGTAAACACAATGGCCAAATTGTGGCCAGCTCTTGTCCACTTCTGTTATACTAAACAACTGTGGAGTCAGCATAATTTGATTTGTGTTTAATCTGCAATTTATGGTAGTATTGTTGAAGAGAGATTCTCATTTGTAATCAAATTTTATTCTATTTACGCTATTTGGAGCAGGGTGGCTGGGCGAATTTGACTCGTATCTGACAGGAAAGAGGAAGAGGCCATATCAAGATGATTCTTATTTACTTCTAGTAAGATACCTTAATCCCCACTCTTCTAAAATTACTCCAAGCCCTTCAGGTTTTTGTATCTGAAGAGTTGTGGTTGACAGCTGTACTTTATAACTGTAAGAAATGTTAGGTAGGATTACGTGCATATGCGCAGGATGTTTTTGTAGCCAGTTTAGCTTTCTCTCTCTTTTTTTTTTTAATATTTTTTGGTTTAAAAAGTCCACACTAACTTAAAAGAAAATGAGAAAGCACTCCATTTAGCTTTTGTTGTCCTCCAACTTGTCTTCCGTTATTGATGCAAAGATCAAAGTTTTGGTAACAGTTAGAAAGCTACAGGACAATGAGGAGAGAAAAGACTTTCAGCAAGTGCGTGAAATGGAAACGCATAGTCCAATCTTCATTTTAAAAAACAAGAAAAAAAAGAAAAAAAAATCTCTTTAATACCGAAATAATACAACCCAGACACTTGGCTGGGCTGCTTTGATTGGGAGGGGATGTTGCACACTGGAACCCAGACTCTGTTCTGTGTAGTGAAGTGCACTTGTATGCCAGAGCTGAGAATAGATGGGATCTGTTTCATATTATCAAGCTAGATGTGGCTCTCTGGCCTTTCCCAGTGTAGTCAGCATAGACTGTAAGTCTGCATAATAAGTATCATGGGATTTAAAGTAATAGTTTAAATTTATTAAAACAAAGTACAATATTCCCAGTTTTTCGGGGAAACATGATCACACCTCACAAAACTGTTCTCAAGATATCCCATCATGTGCCTTAATGTAATCTTAACACTGGGAAAAAATTCCTCTTTACACAGGGGCCAACAGAATTGGTCTCGTTAAGCCCTACATGTTTCAGAGTTTTGGAGGGGTTTAGTTGGTGCATAGCTTTTGTGGTGGCTCTCTCCAAAAAGCTGAACCATTCCCAGGGTTTTTAAAATTATGGTGCCATCTCAGAAGTGCTAAACAAGACAGCTTTTTGCCTGCCTGTCTTCCATGTCTTGAGAGAAGAAAATGCCTGGGGCATCTAAACTCATGTCTTTCTGCCTTCAGATTTGCATGTAATGACTTTGAGGGGTGTCAGGCTGGATTTTGTTCTATTCAGCTCCAAAAGTCTCTCTGACTAAATTCCCAATGCTACCTGGTTATGTCTTGTAGTTATTTCAGTTATTTGGCCAATCTGGAAACATTTTCTTTGGATACCAGTTGATTTCATTTGACTAACTAATAATGTTTAATAGTTTTCCTAAAGTTGTGGAATAGGTTTTACAGGTGAGACCTGGAAAGTCTTCCTGGAAACTCTTCCTGGAAAGTGAGGGATTTTTAAAGAAGGAAAAAAGCTTAAAAGCATGTATAAGGAAGGGATGGAATAGCAGTGAAAACTCTTCTTTCTACCTAATGCCTACAAGTTGATTTTATTTCCAGTCACATCATGTGAAGGATGGGTTCACTTACTAATTTTGCCAAGATGAGCCAGTACTTTCAGTTTTATTCTTTTTTCAAAAATTAAATCCTGAAATGTGACCACGGAAGTCTGTTCCTACAAAAGGCCTTTTAAGCACTGTAAGACTGTGACCCTGTTCTTCATGACATTGTTGTGATGTTTCTTGGGTTGTATTGTGCTCTTGAAGCCTGTTTTTACCGGAAGGGCATCACTTTCAGATACCTGTGTCACATCAGGCAGCCTGACACATCTGATACACTGGTACGAAGTGACTGAGGAAATACAAAATGGGAATGTTAAATTTTTTCTGAGCTAATGATCGGTGAATCTGTTGCTGGCAATGGATATCACACAGCATGCAGAATTAAAACCAGACTGATAACAGATCCATAGTGACACAGCTGTATAGGCGAAGATTTTCCTTTTCCTCCAGTTGATCTGGGAGAGTGTGCAGAGACAGCCGAGGAGAGCAAAAAGCAATATGTCTGCTGACTAAACAAAAGAACTTTGTAGACGTGTCATTTTTGTGCCTCGTGGGGTTCATTCCATTTGTGATGGATTTAACTTTTAAACATTAGCTTGTCTTTCACACGGCTTTTGACATTTGTGCAGTTCTGACTCTTATCACTCCATAATATGCCTGTCTGTCTGTTCTTTGTTGCTAATTGTCACTGGAATCACACTGTATGTAAATATTTGCTAAGTCTTTGTAAAATGTAATTTATTTTAATATTTTGCAATAAAAAATTTACAATTTATCCTCTCTGTCATGAGAAGAATGGCAATGAATATTTCTTTTTATAACTACCTACACTTCTAATGCACCTTACAGATGAGACTGGTCCTGGCCCAAAGAGCTGGAGGGTAAAGAGCCAAAAAAGCAAGTTGTTTTATGCAAGCAGATGCCTTTACTTGTATGGGGTATTGATGACTTCAGTTCAATGGCATCTGGTCTTCAATTAGATACAGCATAGCAAAGTATTTTTCAATGTGGATTTTGGACAGCTGTTGAAAAATAAACTGAAGTTTATTTTAAGGGCTGTGTTTTATCAGTGGGCTGCTTTTAAAGAAGATGCACGGAGATGGGAGGTGTTAGAATTAATCAGTACTGTGATAAAATAAAATGGAGATTTATGACTGGTGTCTGAATCTCATGCCAGAGCTATTAAAATACCTGAGTAGCTGTTTATGAATTTTCACAATATTTCTAGTCTCAGTGCTTACCATTTTTCAGGTTAGAAGTATTTGCAGTCCTACAACTCCAGCAATTTCCTTGGCAACACTCTTCCAGCTATTTCCTGGAAAACAGCTAACTACCTGCCTAAATGGGCAGCAAAATGGGACTTGGTGGTACCCATGATAGAGATGGAGCCATCTGAAGAAATTGGGACAACCTCAGCCTGAGGAAGAAGAGATTGAACCTTGGCTTTTAGACAGCTGAGTGGAATAGCTGAGGCACGAGCTAGGAAAGTGGAGAGATGGGCATGGGAGCGAAGGGTGGATGCTTCGTGGATGTTGGATTTGAGTGAGGGTAGCCAATCTCTGCTTTTCCTCCAGCCACACAATAGGAGCAGTGAAGGAAGGAAGCACCTGACTGGTGACTGATGCCAAAAAGGGCCCAAGAGGGAGGTGGCAGCTCCTCATGGAGCTGAGGGCAGCACGTAGCATGGAGTCTGGTAAGCACCCAGTAATATTTCCATCAGCTCCCAGCAGGCTGGAAACTCTTGTTCAGCTTCTGCCCTCGGAACTGTAGTAGTGTCAATAATTTATTGGTAGGTAGCAAGAAGTAGGAAAACAGGACAAACCTGTATCTGTTACACGCCTGTTCTTATGGTCCATGCCTGGCTGCGGGTTCTCTGAACACAATAGCTTAATAGAGAGATAAAATCACAGGCCAGCTGACACTTAAAAAGCCTGACATGTTTCCACTGAATGTGTATCCTAGGCCTTCACAGTGCCTGGTGCAACGTGATACCAGCAACCTGCAGCTCGTGGACACAGAGAACTCAAACCTTTAATTCTGAGAGATGAAGGCAGTAAGAAAGCAGGATGAGTTGCAGTTAAGGAGCATTTTAAACAGGGAAATGGTCTGCTATTCAGGGCAATTTCCTGTAGCTGGGCTCAGGCCCTGAAGAACCCATAAAACACTCTTCTGCAAGGAGGTAGTGGAGCTCTGTTACTTATACTTTAAAGAGGAAGGCTTTTCTTTTTAAATTCATGACTTGTACCTTGTGCCTGTCAGCAAGGGTTGGCTGGTTTGGGGGTTTTTTGGTTGGTTGATACTTTTTAAAAACATATTTTTCGCCTCAACCTGCCCTTGGCAAGGTAACTAGTACTGTGATATGTAAGAATAAAAGGTTGTGCTGAGTACAACATTCCTCAGATTTTTATTTCTCTTTGTTTCTTGGAGAATTCCCTTGACCTGCACCCAGACTGGGCCTCCTCCACATACCCTACCTGGCTTTACTGGCTGACTGTGGGCTGTGGCTTCATCCCTGAGGGAAAAGGGGAAGTGATGGTTGAAGCAGAGCAAACCCAGCCCTGACCAGAGTCACCTGTCTGGCTGAGAGCAAAGCCATGGCATTGCCTTCTCCTGGCAGGCCCTTAGCTCTCCACTCACACTTGTTCATCACTAGGTCTTGTGCAGCCTGGGGTGCTTGAAGGGGTTGGTGGGTGATAGTCACTTTCTTTTTGACAAATATCTGCTTTTGTGATGCAGCTGATGCAGCTCCTGCTGACTTGTGGCACGAGGGCAAAGACTTAGGGAAAAAGAGGTGCAATACTGCTCTTTACTACCTTGATTTTATTCCCAGCTCCCAAGGAAACAGACTCATAAGGGGTTGGGGTTTTTGGGGGGCGAGGGGGGTTGATGTTTTGTGGACAGTAGGTGTCCAAGCAGGTGTTGTGCATCTTGGGGTGAACAAAGTAGCAGCCACTGGTTATCTTGGACTATACAGCCAGCCTAGGGAGTGGTACCACGACTGATAGGAGCATAGATGTCCAGAACAGAACACCCACATCATCTAACAGTCATCTAACTGACCAAGGGAATTTGCTATTGCACACCAGCAGGGCTTCTCTGGAAAGGGAGAGTTAATGTGGACTGGGATGCTGGAGGCATTATCCTGCACAGAGGCTCCCTGAAAGCCAGATATCTGTGTTGGGCTTCCTCTGATAGCCAAGATTACAAGTACAGCCCAGAGCCAGAACTCCTTCTGGCTGATAAAAAAAATGAGTAGATATATGGAAAATATATTAACATTTGAAAAAATATTTTGATTAAAATGTTCTGATAATAATTTTGGATTTTACAAGTTAAACTGAAACAACTGTGAAGTCAAAGAGTTTTGGTCTTCTATTTTTAGAATATTTTTTGTGGGATGCCAGAATTTCTCTCCTTGTCACTCTTGCTGCTCAAAGGAAAGAGCAGAAGAGTGATAACTCAGTCTTTATAATTTGATGGTTATGTTGTTTCTTACATGGAGAAAGCTGTGGAAAATATACCCTGTCCCCTCTTTTCTCCTTACTGGGGTGGGGCTGCAAATGACAAAGAAAGCAAGAAAAAAAATTGAAAATTAAATTCTGAAAAATTTAAAGTCTCTGAAACTATGAATTTCTCATCTGTGAGGAGGTTAAAACACAAAATATTTTAAGTACAAGTCAGTGTTTTTCCTATAGACATTCTTTGAAATTTCTCATGCTAACTTTTAATAACATTCTTTCAGCTACTCTCCTAAATATGCTAAACAAAATCACTCATGTTTTCAAATTAGATCTATGCATTATTAATTCAGGTAAAATGTAAATACTTAGACACACTTTTAATCTTATTTGATATTAAAGTACAGTGTGGCACCATAATATGTCCATAATTGTAAGGAGCATTAATGCACTCAGTGTGAATGACCAAGAGCAAAAAATTCCTGTTTAAGGCCTGTCAACAGCTTTGTGTCCTGTTCTGTAGACTTTTGGCTTTGGGCACCTGTTGATCACATTTCTGTTTATCTAGTTAAGCTTTTGGGTGTATAAGGAAGTATCATAATTCCTTAATGCCGCTAAGATCAGAGACAAAAATCCTCTTCTGTGCTGATTTGTGGGTTGGGCGCCATCCATACTGATCAAAATAAACTCTGCAGAGGAGCACTTGTTCCTACATACTCCTGGTTGCTGGGCAGAACTGCAAAATATGTGCATACCAATGTGAAATAAATCTGTGTTCACATTGAAATTGAAGTCACAAGCTTCTGAAGCTAAAGCATAAGTGTTTATTCATAAAGCTCTGTTGTCCTTCTCTGGCAACCTTCATAGTTGTGGCTTAGGGGTTGTTGGCAGCTAGCAAAAAGTGAAGGAACAAATTAACACTTCAGATGCAGACAATCTCTATTGATATACTCTGTTCCTCTCATCCTGGGACTTTTGCCAACTCATCTCTGGCACAGCTGGAAAGGAAGAAAAATAGTAAGCTAATTGGCCTGCTTTTTAATTGCTGATTAGAATGGGAAATTAATACAAAAGCAGGAGTAAGCAACACACCTTGGACGCCTGAGGGGTACACTGCACTCTTTGGCTGTTTTTGTGGCTGTTAGTTTTTAATAAATTTTGGGAAATGGGTGGCTTAAAGTGAGAAAAGCTTGCAAGGATGGCTTTCTTTCGTACAATGAAGAAGACTCAAGTTTTAAGGGTTTTTTTCTGTGCTGCTTATCTTCAGAAAGTGAAATTCACTGATATAAGTTTTGAGACTAGACTCTGAGATATATGATAGAGATCATGTGAAGGCAAGAAGGTAAAGCAAACACCTGTTTTTAAAATTTAACCTTCAAGTTATCTGTAGTTTTGTGGTGTATGTTCTCTGTCCTTCACAGCTGCTCAGACTGAGAGAGCCTGACATTCAGCCCCAACTCTGGTAATCCCAGCATGTCAGTCAGGCAAAGTTAAAGGGATGGGATGTTGAATTAAGAAATTTTTTTTCAGGGCGAGAGATAAAATTTGTATCAAGTACAGGAAGAAATCAGAACTACAGTAGCTGAGGGAATCTGTTAATTGTGGGGAGATTAGCTCTAAAACATTAAGAAGTTTTCTGTGCAAATGATTTCAGGCAGTTTTCTGAAGATGTCTGGCCGAGTGATATTGATGTCTCTGGGGGAGTTTAATTCTGTGATATTTGTCAGTAGATGCAAAATATAATCTTACGGAGGCATAACAGCTGAAAGCTGCAAAATCTGCAGGAAAGAACTGGCAGCCTTTTAAAATGTGTAGGCTTGAGACAGGCTTCTTTCAAAGAATGCAAGGAAAATAAAAAAAAAATTAAATTAGGTGGAGATGGATTATAGCTCTAACTGGCTCTTATTTAAAAGCTTCTGCCCCCAAATATCATAGCCCTCAAGTGCTATATGGTTCTGGAAATGCATGGGATAAACGCTAGCATGGAGAGGGAGGTAGAGACTTGGGGGTTGTCAGAGTATATTTACTGTAAAATGACCATTCTTGAAAGCAATATCGACAAGAGTCAGTGTGGGGAGAACTGTGACTGGTTTCAAACACACATTCTAGTCAGACCTATGCAATAATGACCCAACTAATTTTTCAAGGAAGGATACCACTTCCAACCCTTTGGCCTACACCTTCTGGTTCCCATCTTGTCTTCTTGCTTACGTGTCTTAATTTCCCCTTCCCTCAGCTGTGTTGCATCTGTCCCATGCCCCCTAGGAACATCACGGCTGCCTGCAGGCAGGACACAGCAACCTTTTGAGGCTGATAGCCAGAAGATAGGCTTGGCTTCTCCACTCAAACAATGTCAGTCTTAATGGCTTCAGCCACAGGAGGCAGACACTGAACAACCAAGGCACCCAGCTGAGCAGTCATGGCTTCCTTCAGTGGAAAACTCAAGCTTTTGCACACTTTCAGTCATGGTATTTTTGTCTGCTGGGGATTAAGATTTGCATGGATGTAGTTCAGTAAAGGGCATGGGTAGAACTTCACTAGGGGGCAATGAAGTGGACTGGGCAAGCCTACTGACTTACATTACATATGGATATATACAGGGACCTGTTAGTGAGGCTCCAGTTCAAAACAGGTTTTGGAAGAGGCTATGCCTGTTGTGAATTTTAGTTGCAACTTTTCTAGCTCCATGTTCCTCCTCCCCTTCTTCCCACTCCAGTTCCCATTTACTGCCACTCCTCCGCTCCTCCACCCCACTTCAAAACCACAGTGGTCCCTACTGCTGCAGCCTCTGAGCTGGGAGGATAAAGCTTAGCTCCTTCTAATCTGGAACTCTCCAGAAGGCTTCCAAACCTTAAATACACTTTAGATTGTTGTTGTGTGTTCAGATCTCTTGGCATGACTACATTTGTCTTTGTAGATGTGACCTAAAGTCATGTTACCAATGCACCAAGTAAGCAGCAAAGCTGTCACCTGTTTAAATAAACCTTTGGCTCCTAATCAACAATTCACTAGAAGAAAAGAAACTGAATAGAACAAAATATGTTTGATTATTTACTAAAGACATAATGGCCTGGAGACTGAAAACAAAGAGTGGCAGTGAAAACCAGATGGTAACTAATATAACCTAGACAGCCTACATATCGAATCTTTAGGGTACAGAAAACTCCCACAGTGGAATCGTTTTAAGCAGTAGAGAAATCCATATGTGCTACTTTCCCAGTTACAGTAATTCCAAATAAATGCCAAAGCTGTGACTTTAAAAATACCATAGATCAATGTCAGGAACCATTTATGTATAGCACTTGACTGTAAGTGGCCTCAGAATGCCAGTGAGAGGGGAGGAGCAGGACTGGGGTCTCACATCTCTGTGCAGGGGGCCTCACCATGGGATTTGCCACTTGTGTTGTGAAGGAGTCTACAGAAAGCTGATCATGCATGAGAGCACAAGCTCATAGGATGGATGCTGCTGGTACCACGTGCCACAGTTGAATTCTAGGGTGTTATGGTGCCAGGGAGTGTAAAGGGATCATTTCAGACAGGGACAATCAGCTGATTACAGGCACAGAAGAACAGACTATGAATGCCAGGGCCCCAGACAGAAGTATTGGAGATTTTTGTACAGTTTGCATCACTCTTGGCTGGTTAGTCTCCAGCTGATGTAGAGGAGTCTTCCTCAAGTATCAGGGATATCTACCAGCACCAAAGTCATGGTACTCAAAAATGAAACCCTAGGAATGAGAAACAGGACTAGATAGAGACAGTCACCATCTAGAACTTCAAAAAGGAGGAGGAGAATGGAGCAACCCTCACTCCAGAGCACCTGCACACAGCAGGTACTCTACATGATGGGGAATAAGAAACCAAATGTCAGCTATAAGTGAAAAAGATTCTTCTACATCCCTGTGTCCTGCTAAACAGGTCTTTGCATGGGCTTATGTTTAGGCTGGGCTAGTGTTTGGAGTGGGAAGGATACGAACATGAGTTTGGGTGGATTCAACAGTTTTAGAACACTGTCTCTTGTATTTCTTGTTGCAGCTGAAGGCCCTGAAGTATCCCTGTGGACTGGGATTCTGGGATGGGACTTGTTCCTTTAACAGAAGTCCACAGGCAAGGAGGGCAGGGCATGTGCTACCATATGCCACCTGCTGGGAAAAGACTTGGAAGAAGAAAAAATTGTCATCACCTCACCAAAAAGAGTTGTTTCCTCCCTCCCACTGAATCACCACAGTGATCTTCAAGGGTTAAAAAGAGGTAAACCTGTATCTTCATACTAAAGGTGTCCATTTTATGACACTTAAACACAGAATGATGTCCATATGCTTCATGAGAAGCATACAACCCTCTCTTGTTGAGAACACTCTCCAGGAGGGCAGCTGACAATTCTTGGAGCAATAACCTTGTTCCCTGTTGTTACAGACCATGAGGTGTCTCACCTCCTGTTGTTGCTCTACATTCACCCATCCTCTCACAAGGGAGACAGTGGTGCTGTCTCCCTCAGGATCAGACCAGAACCTAGGTGGTTCTCCTTTGCAGAATCCCTCATGCAAGGTTTCTTTGCTCTTACCCATTTTCAATGCTATTAAAGCCTTGGAAGGCCATGGAGTGTGAGCAGACCTCTTCCCTCACTAACTTTGCAGTCATATGAGCAAACCCATATGGCACTGTGCTGACAACAAGTAGCTGTCTGGTTGCAGCTTTGGTGAGATCCACTGGTGCTGCTTCCACCACCTCCCTCAGCAGGTTCTTTTTCCAGGTAACGTAGTCATTTTTCTTACGCGTAACATGCAACTCTCTGAAGTTTAATTTTGTGATCCTTTTATGTTCCCATTAGCAAGTAGAAATAATTGGTTCCTGTTCTCATCTTCGTTTTAATTTTTCACAGTCCTGGGTGCAGAGGCCTCTGCGCAGCAAAATAGGAAGAAACTAAAAACAGAATTAATGAGAAAGAAACCAACATGCACCAATATAGAGGCCATATCAGGAAATTCTTAAAACCCCATTCTCCCACCGCAAGAAAGTAATTTCAAACACTTTGAAGATAATTAAAATCAAATAAAATATCTAGAATAGCATCAGAATTACTATTGTATGAAAGGATCTAGGACGTGTCAAAGATCCCCCACCAAATATGTTGATGGCTTCCAAAGCCAGAATTCCTGGGATGTATGAGCAAAATTAGAACATGTGAGAGATGAGAAGTATTGTTCCACTCCCTAGGATGGTGGAGCTAATACAGACTTGCATGGGATCAGATCATCAGATTTTAAGGAAGCTGTAAGTAAACTGAGAGCAGTCTGTATTACAGAATGAAGAAAATGTTTTAAGAAAGTCATTAAAAAAGACATTTGAGAAAGTCATTTAAAAAGGCTGAAAATGTGTTTATTCAGACTAAAAAAGAAAAGAGCCAGTACACATAAGTATTCTGATGGGTAAAAGACTGCTGAAGACTGCTAAGCAGGGGCTAAACTGTTCTTTTGTAGGCCTTGGAGAAATTAATGAAAGAAATCTGTCAACATTGCAATAAACATGACAGAGCCTAGTGCTACAACAACATGATTTCCAACTGTAAGAGCAATAAACTCCTAGATGGACATGGACTTTAAATTCTTGGAGAATTTGCAAATGGTTTAGGCAAACAGCTAAACTGTCAGGGATAGTCTTGCTACATGTACAGACACCCAGTACTGAAGGTCATATTCAGTTATCTCCTGAGTTCCCTTTCAGCTGTAGTTTGTCTCCATTCTAAGTTTGTCTGTGTTTATGTAGTTTGTGTCTATTTTAAGAGGTCTGATCCGTTTTTATCACTCTAAATTATTGCTCTTATGTATCAGGGTTACTCAGACTAATGAGACTCTGTTATAAATCAGATGCAATATTGTAGAAATAACATATTCTCTTCTAGTTCCTTAACTGGCTGCCCCAACATGGTTAGAATGTACTAATAGAAAAGAGAACAATTAATAAAACGACAAGGAGACTTCATATCCTTTCTATTTCCTGTACTTCCTTAGTTGTCAAGGCCACTGGAAAATGGTGCTGTGTGGGTTCTTTGAGTTCATTGTCTGGCTCTCCTTTCCAGTGTCAAGTGTTTGGATATAATAGTGTTGAGGCAAAGATTGCTATGTCTATGACAGTGTATTCCATCTGCTTTGCCACTTGAAAGAAGAAATTATTTTTTTTCAAGCAGCTTCTCCTTGAACAGTATGTCCTCCTTGCCTACCTTTTCCTCCCACTCCTTAGTCATCTTCCATTGCTTTTCAGCCACATGTATGGACTTATGTGACTCAGATGAAGTGCTTGTACTGTACATCAGTTGTCATGCATGTAAAGTTACAAAAGTTATCTCTTGACTATAATTCTCTGCATTCTATATTTGGTGGCCTTTCACTGCTGTGTAACAAGTCCCTCTTCATTTTCCTCACTGC
The DNA here is from genome assembly GCA_017589585.1 of Phylloscopus whistleri. Classification (NCBI taxonomy): domain Eukaryota; kingdom Metazoa; phylum Chordata; class Aves; order Passeriformes; family Phylloscopidae; genus Phylloscopus; species Phylloscopus whistleri. The sequence goes on from JADMLD010000534.1 coordinate 1,561,546, forward strand.
TTGATAGAAGGGATGGAAAAAGAGGTAAGAATGTCTGTGAAAGGCTTTGCCTTCCAGAGTAGCACAGATGCTTTGCACAGTCACAGCTAAAAAGCAGCAACTGGTATCTCAGAGGAACATCACTCCCTTCGTGGGTGAGAGAACTGGCAAAACCTCTGACTATTGGGAACTCTTATGAAAAGAGCTCTTTCAGGAAAAAAAGCAAGAAGCTTATTTCAACAATTCACTTCCATTTTTATCACTGGTTTGGTTTTCTTTTTGGTTTGGGGTTTGTTTTGTTTTGTTTTGTTTTGTTTTTTCCTTTGAAAGGTTTTACATCAGCTCCTGAGACCAACTTGAACAAATTTACAGAATGTTACACTATTTCTGTTTCTGGAGCAGGGGAATTAATAATCTTCTCAGACACCTACGATTTGCTTGTGGAGAAGGAAAGCATATTATAATGAACTTATAAATCAACTGAACATAGGTCTTGAAGTTGCAGTGAAAAGAGAAAACAATGCTTTACTAAGGTATATTAGAGACTATCTGAAATACTTACTGACATAAATGATGTTTTGTTCAGCTTAGAGAAAGTATCTAAATAAGAGCTGCCTTTCTTATTCTTAATTTATTGACTTACTGGGATTACAAAACCTTAAAAGATTATTTATACTACAGCTAATTCCATTTCCCCAGAATAGAGCCAAAAAACTTCTTTACCCTTGTATTTCAAGTCTTCTGGCAAAGAAAAGGGAAACGAGGTCCCATATGATGTCAGTGGAAGACCTTTCCTTGTCACTCATGTTAGGCAGCAGTTCAGGAAGGACAGTGGGAAAGCTGATGAAGAAGTGGGGGTTGGACCAGTGTAACAGAGCAGCCTCTGTTCACAACAGATACAGCAGCCAGGCCTGTCCCTTTCCAAGGCATGGAGAGGACCCACAGCACCTCAGGCAGGCAGGGACACCTCTGTCCCACTGAGGACAGACAGACCCCTGTGCCTGAGTGCTGCAAGGCTCCTGTTGCACCGTGGGCTCACCATCACGATCCACAGCACTTGCCTGTCTTACAAGATGGGAGAAGGAACTAAGACAGAGGTCCTGGGGCACTCTTTTCCCCAGACTCCCATACATTTTTGCCTTTTCCCTTAGCTCATGCAATTTGTCTGCTTTTGCCGGGCAACCTGTGTGCTTGCTCACATCAAGCCTAAAGCCATCCTTGCCCTCTACTGGCACCCTGTAGAAACACAGGAACACATCAAGCAGCAGCTCCATCTCTTCAGCTAGTCAAAATCCCTGGGCAGGAGGAGGGGGTACACAGACTCCCTGCAGTCCCTCATGGGGTGGGGAGCAAACCTGTGCAAACACTCAGTGAGCAGCTTCCTACAGCACCTGTAGCAGGAGCATCCTGGTGGGACAGGGCACAGCAACCCCTTCTGCTCCTTCTGTTCTGAGGTTTGCAAGGGGAAAGTCTGTCACTGATTAAAGTGGAATCTGATTGCAGGTTGTTTATGAACAAACCAGTCTAGAAAACAAGAAGCAGCTCTGCCAGTTGCTCTTTACCGTGTTTCTTTCCTTCATTTCTAAGGAAAGAACAGTCCAGCTGGTTTGTAAGCTCAGGGAACAAGAGCAAGAGTGGTCTAAGAAAATTGCTTGAATGGCTACCATGGGTGTGCAAGCAGGCTGGTACTGTTAGGTGTCACTTTTAACTCTGAAGGGTCACACAGTGCTTGAACATACTGTAAGCTTGAAACGTTGCACTGAATCCTGCTGGAAAGCCAGTGTAGGGGTAGGATGCAGTGACTGCACCAACAGTATGTAGAAATCTGAGACAGAGTAGAAAAAGAATTGTATTCACTTGAAGGTGTGTGGCACTTTAGCTTGGCAACAAATTACTGGATAAATGGAGTCAGCATACTAACACCATTGAGAATGTAGACCACAGTTTCAGTGTTCAGGCTGACCTATTCATAGAATCACAGAAGCATAGAGTGCTTGGGGTTGGAAAGGTCCTTAAAGATTTATTTAGTTCCAACCCACTCTGCCATGGGCAGGGGTAACTCCTCCTAGACCAGGTTGCTCAGTGCCCCATCCAGCCTGGCCTTGAACACTATCAGACAAGGGTCCTGTCTTGCAAGGTTTGGGTGGATCTTTCATATCAACCCCAGCTGTAAAATCCAATAGATTTGATTCCTGATAAAATACACTATGAAAAGACTCACAGACCAGCAATAACCATCTAACTACTTTATAATAACTTGTTAAATAAGCTACTGTTTGTCACTATAATTTCGTAAAATTCAAAGTATTGAATTTAAAGTATTGAATTTGAAGTACTGAAAATAAATATGAAACTATATACAAGTAATAATTTTCAGAAAATAATTGTTTACTTCCCTTAGTTTGTTTGTCTATAATAACAAATAGCAATATACATCTCCAGCAATGGCACAAATAAATAGAAAGCAGCAATTCTTTTATCACAGAAGAAATGTTCAAATGGCAACTGTAATTCAAAACTTGTGATGCCATTTGTTCTCTTTAACTGTATAAATTACCAGTTATAAAACAACTTATTTTATAAATTTTGATCTTGTCTTAGAACAGCAATGGGAAAACCTGGATTATTCTGAAACAGTGTCAACATGCACATTACTGGGGCTATATGTGCATGCCATCTGCCATTTGCCTTGCCCAAAACCATTCAGCAGTGCCATTGGGGTTCTAGTCTCCTTAGCCACTCCCAGCTTCTCTTCTAGTGCTTTTCTCCATGCCATTTTGATCAGTCTCCATCCTCCACATTTGAGATGGAATTCCCCTCCACCTCTTTGAATCTGCTTCTGTTTTTTGTAACCCCAGAAGCTCAAAACCAACTAAACATCTCTCAACACCTCAGAGATAGTAAGGTCTTCAAGAGGAGCTTTCTGCTTTGGTCTTTGAGAAGATGCCATTGTGGTGGTGTATCACCCTTGAGCCATGGAGAGGGAACCTCAGCGTTGCTGTTGGATCCTGCTTCAGCACTAAATCAACTTGATTTTTCCTCTGCTCCACCTGGAAAGGAACTCTTTGTCCTGCTCATGACTTACTGCCATACAAGCATTTATTTTGAAACTATCTGGTCTGTCAACATCTGACTTTACAGTAACAAACCCTTCCCATGATCTTGCCACCCAAATTTATGTCTGAGACAGATGTGACCAGGACTTTACCAGATCCTCTCAGCACCTAATGCAAATATTTTGCATTTCACATGCTCATTTGAAACTGCATAAGTCTTTGCAGTAACAGATACTGTTCTTTGGAGCATGTTTTGGCAGAGCAGCATGTTGAACTTTGCATCCCAGACATCATTCCCATGTGGCATTGTCCTTGGATGCTCACAGAAAGCTCACATACCTCAAAAAGCAATTAAAACCTCAGAATTTATTTTATTACTTTCAAAATCTGTTTCTTTTCTGTCATTGCTTTTCATAGGGATTATAAGGAGTTTGTGGAACAGATTTACTACCCAAATAAAACCACAGTACCCTTGTGTCCTGTAGAAGTGTTTGCTCCTCTGAACTAAGAAGACAAGTCTAAGTATCTGGAATAGTCCATCCAGTTACCCTAAAGGCCAGACCTTCCTCTGACTTTTGAAGACCTTCAGAAATGTCCCATACCAGCACTGGTGAATGAATGCAGGTGCTCAGCTATTTACTTCATGTTGATCCTTATCTCCAGCTTCTGGTCTCCCACCCTTTTCAACTTTTCAAACGAAAGATGTTTCTCTCAAGATTGTGCTGCACAGAGATGTTTCTTTGCTAGGGTCTTGTTTGCAGCATGGAAGAAGCTGTAGAGAAGCACCTTTTGGGATGTGAATATTCACATTACCATCAAGCTTCACTACAGAAAAGACCTGAGGCTTTTGGTGAGTTTGCATTAATGACCAGAGCTTTCATGGGAGAGGCAGCCCATTGGCCAATGAATTACATAGCTCAGAAGACATATTAAAAATGAGTCAAAATATCATCTTATTTATCAAATAAACATCTCCTGGATTACTAGTTCTCTTGCCTGTAACAAGCTCCAAATAAGATCCTGCTTTCATAGGATCTAAGAAGTGACATCTTAGGTAAATTAATTTTAATAACAGCTGAGAAACTGCATTTTTTTCCCTAGTTTTTATATTAGGTAACAATATCTTTCAAATTGACCCTTTGGTTACTAATTTCTTCAATTACAAAGGAAGGGAACTGATTTTGCTCTGTAATTCACAAATGAGGTTTTTATTCACCAGTAGCAAGGGTTCCTGAGATGAAAGCAAAAGGCATCTGGTCTATTGAAGTCAGCAGCAGAACTCCCACTGCCTGCAGCTTTGTCAGAATTTCACACTGAGGATCAGGCATATCTTAATCTGTCCTGATCTTTTATGCAAAAGACTGGTAAAACAGCATTTAAAGTTTTATCAGATTAGACACACACACACACTTAACAAATCAAAGGCCTTTTAAAGATAAAACTTGTGCCTCTGTGAGGCCTGAGTCATAATGTCTGAATGCTTGGGGATTGTGACTTAATTCTGCTGAGAGGGATACCTTGTTGAGGCTAATGATCTCACTGGAGCTGGTGCCTGAGGAATCGTGCTGGCAGCAGCAAAACACAAGAGGCAGTTTACCTCAGCAGTCTGATGTAGCAAAAGTTTGGCAGGTTTGATTCCCCACTGACTCTTCAGGTTCACCAACTCCCATTAAATTGGGTATTTTGTTCCTGCTCTCTTGTTGCTCTCTGGGTATAGTAGGGGGGTTTGCTTATGCTCCTATAAACATGTATTAATAACTCAATCTTTGCACTTGATAGACATAAAACCATCAATTTGCTTGGAGCAACTCAACAAGGTCATTTCCAAAGTAATAAAGTTTCTCCCTTTTATCCTTCCTACCAAGGGAGTACATTCCTGGTTTCTTTCCTTTGGGAACCAAATAGAGCATGGAGAGAAACAAATGACTAAAATACAGTTTGGGGAGAAACAAGTAACTTTTTTCACTTGTTGAAAATTTGGTTTTGCTTGGTTTGACTGATAATAGCTCTCCACTTAAGAAAGGCCATGTTTCAGATCCCACTGACAGATGCACAAGAGGTGCACCCTTACTGCCCTGTACAGTGAAGTTGTATGTCTGGCCTGCATATTTTCTGATTTTTTTCTCATCCTGCATCCAAAAGAAAGGGCTGAAAATAAAAATGCTGGAGCAGAGAGTGTCTTCGTCTTCTGCACAATCAGGCATAATTCCATGGGCATCACAGGTTCCATCTTCACAAATACATCCAGCTTCCCTTTAAAACTAATGAGGGGTTTTGGCCCTAGAAGAAGGCTGTTCCAAATTCTCATTCCTTTGGGGTCTGGAAATCTGTTTTCCAGCAGAGATCTGTTCTTGACCTGTTCTTACCTATTTTTAGTAAGCTAACCTTATCCTTTAGCTTAAGTATTCTCTTCCTTGCAAAGTGTTATGGTCCAGTGTATTTACTTACAGTAATTGTATCCCCCCTCCACGATTTTGTGCTTATTTTGTTAGACTAAACAAGCTGATGTCCTTCATCTTTTCCTTAACCAGCATATTTGCCTTTCTCTGTTTCACTCCAGTGTGCACAGCAGTAGTCAGGAATTTTTACAGATTAAAGCTCAGCAAATAAAGATTCCTTTTTCACACCAGGGAATTCAACAAGGAATACTCTATTATAGCAATAAACCCTAGGTGCTATTGTTATTGATACTATTGCTGTTTTATCAATAGCAATAAACTGTACTGCATCTGCTTTTCATACTCTAATCAACAGATGCATTTAGTTATTTCTTCTCTCCTTTCAAGGGAAATGCATCACAGTCAAAGCATCATTTTGTGTCTTCAGTTTACTGATTCTCATTTTTTCCAGCTAGAATCATAACCCTGGAATCAAAATCACTTTGTTCTTTATGATTCACCCTGTGTTTTCATATTTTTAACAAACTTCAGTGTATGAGAGCTGACATCACATTTTAGGCCAGACAACTCAAATCTGGCTGAAATTTTCTGAGCTGCTCTAGGGGAACAAAACCAAACCCTAGATATTCCAGGGAACATCCCCACAAGCAGCAGAATGGAGATTAAAAGCAAGAGTTGATTTCATCTGAAAAACAATTCGTTTTGTGTCTCAATTAAGAAGGCAGGAGGGAAAACCACAGTAACTACAGCTACAAAACCCTTGATGCAGGCAAAATTATAGCAAAGAAGTGCATTTTCTTCTGGTGTGCTTTACACTGCATGGGGGTTGACTGGAGCTATCAGTTACCAAAGAACTGCAGCCTGGTGCCTTGCCTGGGGAGTGCTGACAATATTCCATGTCTGGAGAAGAGCCCTAAAAGAGAGGAACAGCACTTGGGACTGCAGCTGGGGCTGGGGACACAGGCTGAGCACTGAAGGCGGGCCCAGAGAGACTCTGCACATCTGAAATATCTTTTCTGAGAGGCTCTGGAGACACCCTAAAACCAGGGATTCTTTCAGCAGAGGGGTGAGGGGAACTGTGTTGCCTGCAGTACCTTGTGCCATTGATGCACAGACACTCTGCTGGGGTCTGCTCTGGTCATCCACCTCTCATCCCAGATCCTGAGCTTACCTTTCGCAATGGGGAGGTTGTAATTCCCAAAACACCTGGAGACAAATCAGCCAAGCTTCTTACGTCACTCCTGTGCATGCTGCATGACTTCTGTGAGCCTGGAACATGGGATTTATGTCTGGTGTGAAATCTGTTCAGAACTGCCTTCGCTTACCAAAAAGTCAGTTTTCCAACCACTGTGATTGCAAGGGAAACCTGAACACAGACTGATGCATTGGTATTTGTACCTGAAAAATGGCTCTCTAAGCTGTTCTGCTCACCTTAGCAGGTATCTGTCACCTTGTGGTGACAATGAAATATTGGTAAATTTTAGGAAGAAGAACCAACTAACTTGTTTATCATCCTCATCCCACACTGTCTGTCCCTCCCTCACAGCTGCTTAAATAAGCAGCTGTCCTCATTCCAGCTCTATCTCCTTTTGATAATTCTGCAATACTGTCATATTTTTTTCAACCTAGTTTTGCAGCACACTGAAGTTTTGAAACTGTGGGGAGTTGATAAATCAAATTGCACTTCTGCATAGAAATATTATTTTACCACCTTTCTCAAATGTATGCTTAGTTCAGTAAATAAATACACATTTAAATAGAACAGCAGCTGAGTTTTCTCTTTCAATTTGATATGTTCCCGAATCTAAACACCTTGCTGTAAAAGTGGATCTAATTTGCTAAAACGATAGCTGGTTTAAGTAAACATCAATTATGGCTGCACTGCCAGGATCTTTGTGCTGATGACTTTTGGAAATGGAATATCATTTTCCTGTCATGAATTGCTTCATGTGACAAGAACAACAAATCTCTGAGACGTCATTGTGAGAAACAAAAACTGAATTTCACTGGCAAACAGATGAAAGCTACTTCGTTCTTTTTTTCTTTAACCTCACTCAGTGAATGCACTGTAAGGAAATCTTCAGGCTCTACAGTGAAAAATATTGCTAACACCAGAAACTTCTTCCCACCACAATGTTCACCCTGTAAACCTCTGCAAACATAATAGAAGTATTTAAAGATGCTGTGATATTATCCAACATTATTCTTTACGCCTAAAACTCAAGACAAATGAAAATACTTGGGGATGCTTTGGGAAGAAGGGAACATCAGCATTCAGGGAATGATCTGCTTAAGAGAATCTGTTGTTCTTCCAACAGCTCCCAATACCTCCAAGTGAAACTTAGAGGCTTCCTTTACTTCTATACCTAGCACAAGGATAATCTGAGTGTTGATGTTAACCCACACTAGGTGGTTCTCCTGGGGATAGATGGTTTTAGTTGTGAGAGGTCCTTATTCCTACAAAGAATTTCAGGTCTCAAAAAGAATTTTGGAAGTGAGGATTTGGCTTTGAAGTCTTGTAATAAGTGCTGAGCATCCATCATGAAGACACTCATCAGGCATTTATTAATATATATATTTCAAAACATCTGCAGGAAGATAATGCAACAGGCAGAAGAAATATTGGGGGAGACTCTAATGGAGCTTGAAAGGAGACACCAGCTCTTACTGAGTCCTTCCTATGGCATGTGTGACTCTTGCAAAGACTCTTTGCTTCCTTACATGTATCACCAGGATTGAGTTACCCACCCTAGGTTGTTTTAATTAACAGATAAACCAAGGGCTCTTTGGAGTGCCAGGTGCAGCAAGTCCTGGCTCACTGGGTAATTTAGGACACATCTCTGTGCTTCAGTGCTCCCAGCTGATAAAAGCAGCAGAGCACTTGAATTTTGCCCAGTTGTGAAGTGCTTTGAAATCCACTAGATCAAAAGAGCTTCGAAGCAAAGAACAACATTATCAACAATATAATTTTACTGTGTTGGCAAACTCCTCGTAAGTATTGCTAATTTCTGATTGCTTCTTGTTCCCATCTCCCCAGAGTGACAACTATGGAAAAGGCAGGCAGGTACCACATATCTTATCAGCAGTTTCAGCTAAAGACAGATGGAAATGAAGGGGAGAGCTAGAGACAAAGCAGGGAAAATTTCATCTTCAGATGAAATGAGTCTTCTCTGGCTCCTGATGCCCATCTAACCCAGACACCACCTGAAGGTTAAATTCAAGCTGAGAGAGCAGCACAGCCCTCAGTACCAGAGCTGAAGTGCCATGCAGCTGTCAGTGTAACACAGAGACAGTAAATTAGGGCTCCCCAGTTTAGACTGAACTTGCTGGTTCTTGCCATCTGCAGGAACATGTCCTGAGCACCAAGTGATTTAGAGCAATGCTCTGAATAATCTGAGGGAATAATGTGTGCACCCCCTGCTATATTATCCTGATGCATATGATAAATGAATTGACCTGTAATTTCCTGCAGCATTGGCTAGAGCAAGTATTTCCTTTTGCAGATTGTATTTATGGAAACCTGACTGTAGCGGGTCAGAGTGACTTGATACATGGCTGATGCAAGCAAGGATCTTTTTAAAGTCAGACAGGCTTGGAAGAAGCTTTCCTCCCATCAGGCTCAAACATTGTTCTAATGTCACTTCATCTTCTGCAACTATGGGAAATCCAGGTGTCTGGTCATGGTGGGTCACACCACAATCATGCAGGGATAGTCACAGCTGAATTACTTGTAGCAGTCAAGGTGTATCTATTCAGAAGTGTCTCTGATAGGATCATCCCAGGTCAGTGATGGTAAAGCAGTAGCACTGGTACCCAGTTCAACACAGGCAAAATTTGGACCAGCCATAAGACTCAATAATTTTTAAGAGCAATTCGATAGTGAAAATCAGAATAATTTGCTGCCATTGCTCTAAATAATTTTTTTTTTTTTGAGATAGCCAGTACAAGAAGTGTATCTGTGTATAAGGAGATTCATACTTTTATCCATTTGGGAAAGAAGAGCAAAAATTCCTATAAGAAAAAATAATACGCTAAAGGCAACTATCATCTACCAGCTGCTGTCTTTATGAGGCTAAAAGAAATAATAATCTTTCTGACTGCAGACAGCCTTTAAAAAAAAGATAGGTGCTCAGTATCAGTTGTCCTAATTCATAAGATAGCTTACATAAAATCCCCAAAGTCCTTACTGAGCCCAGGCTCACTTCTGTGCCACTTCTGTGCCACTTCTGTGCCCCACCAGGACCCAGCTGTGCTAGCAGGTAGCTGTCCTGGACAGTCTCTAGAAAACAGGCAGCAGGATGAAGAGTTACCTGAGCAAACTTCAGTGCAACTATCTTTATTTAAACAGTTCACAGCAGTAATTTCCCCCTCCCCTCCCCATTTTCCTATTTGTCTCACAAGCAGGGGCTGGGGAAAACATTCCCCACCCTCAGACAGAAGTCATTTTTTGAGCGTGAGTTGTACATATTTTGAAACTTTGTATTATGAGTAACTCTCTAGAGCCCCGTCATGGTCCAGCCCAAACGTCCAGTTCCAGGAAATTTCTGATATGCCACCCTGCATCCCCTGCACTTCCCTTTAATTGCTCTTCCCTTCCCTTCTGCCCCTGGCCAGACTGCTGGGAGGGTTATGGTAGTAATGGGGGAGGAGTGGAGAGACCCTGAGGGGTTGGTTTTGTCATATCCCTGGCTCTGAACCCTGCCTTTTCTCCCCTTCCTTCTCCCCTCCTGCTTTTCATCTTGATGCAGAAGGAAGTGGCATTTGGCTGCAAAGTCTTCCGTTTCGCCCCCCCTAGGGCAGGATTAAGCAGTCTTCCTCAGCACATGACAGAGAGCTTCATCACCCTCCACCTCCCACCGTTTCCCTCTGCTACCACAGGCTGCTGCCCACAGCAGGCAGACAGTCACCATCAGGGTGTATCCTGATGTGTCCTGACCTTGCTGCATCTTGCTAACCATAAAAAGCCAAACCCAGTTCTGAGTCCACAGAAGAAATGTGTCCACTAGCAACTGAGAAAGCGCACCAGGCAGCGTGTCTGAAAAAAAACCACAAATTGAGAGAGGTTTCTATTCCTTTACTACAGCCAGGACCTGCCAGATGTTTTTGCAAAGTTCACAGCACCACCTATACAGATGCTCCCCTCTCCCTCTTTAACTGTGCTCAGAAGAATCCAGACACCAGGCTTCTGCCATGGTCTCAGCACTGCAATGACAAAAGCTTACCAGTGTATATGCAATAAGCTTTTTCTTTTTCTGCCACATAAATATAAAATAGCCCTCTTCTGCTTAGTAAGTATCATTGAGAAATTTTGGACTGAGATCACCACTGTCTTGCTAAGAAATATACAAATTTCTCTCCACCCAAATGGAAAGAAAGGGAGATTGTTCCTTGGGGAAGGTGACTCAAGGTTTGGTGGCAGTGCAATGTGCCTTTTGATCACTATGTTAAACAAACAAAGTCTACAACAGAGAGCGCCAGTATTCCTTCTGCAGGAGAAGATATTAGCAGTGTTGCCAAACACTTGCACAACATTTTCGACTGACAGATGCCCAAATGCTGTGTAAGAACAAGGACCAAAAAAAAAAAATCATAATCATTAGCAAGTATTTGAAATATGCCTGTATTATTAATCCTGCTTTAGTGATTGTTAGATAGTGGTATGCAAAATCAAGGAACCAATCCTGCCGTGGAGAGAAATTCAACAACCTAACCACAAATAAATGTCACATAAACACCCAGCCCACTGATGTACAACTTAGACATATTGGAAGCATTATTCTGTGGTGTATCTCCACTGACTTTTATTGTGTTGAGTATACGAAATTGGAGGGAAGTTCAATTAATTCACAGGTTGCTGGACTGAAATGTTATCTAAGCCTATCAGCACAAATAGTTGCCTATGTTGTTGGGAAGAAAAGTATTTTAAACTTGAAGTAATGCAAGTGACTATAATGCTGTAATGAAGCTGAAATATTCAGTTAAACGGGAAAGAGCTTTCTTGGTCTGTGTACAGGACACCCCAAAATTTCAGTGTCTCAAATTTACCCAAAATTGAGACAACGTAAAAGTGCATCCCTGATGACAGAACTTCCAAATCTTTTGACAAAGGCACCACAATTCACAACTGATATAGCAAGTTGCAGTCATTGAGAAGTATGATAAGAACTGTGTGGAACGCAGAAGAAATTTGAAGGAATACATTTATTCCAGATGAAAGTCATCAGTTCGTGTGATAATAGATTTCAAACATAAAAAATGTCATCAAGTGCTTTCCATGTCCAGTACAGCCAGGACATGAAAATGAAAAGATCAGCACTCATCTGAAGGATTGAAAAGAGCTTTCTGAGTCTAGGAATAAGCTGCACAGCCTATTTTGGAGACACTGATTTTGGAGGTTTTTAAAAGATCCCTGTGCCAGGGAACAGGTTTAGATATTTCTAGGTTCAGATATTTCTGTCTGGATCAAACAAGCTGTAGGTGACACCTTGAAGTCCTTATAGATTTAAACTTCTGTGATTACAAAATATTCTTCTGAAGTTTCAGTTTTGAACCTTTACCATTTTTTGACCCTTTTTTTTTATTCCAAAAGAAATCAAATAATTAAAAAAGGCTATTTCGTCCTGTCTTGGCTTGACAGAAGCACAGAAAATATTGCTGTGAGGCTTTTCCATAATCAGGAATTTCTCTTAGGTTATTTATGATTGCTGTCCCCCTGTCTGAAGGCTGCAGACCATGGGATGGCTTCTCAACAGCAGCAGCCACAGCAGCTTCTCTTGTCCCTGGACTCCACCTGTAGCTCCTTTCTCTTAGTATACAACTAATATATATTAGTTATTTATTTAGTCTAGTCATCACAGCTGGTAGAAGAAACATATATGAAATGTGCTCCAAGTAATAATCTAAAACCAAGTAGGATTTAAGCCCCACAGATAATATTGTTGCAGTAAATTCTTATTTCGGTCCCCAAAATTGCACAGTGTCTGAGTGACTTCAAAACCTGAAGGATTTGTGGGATGTGATAAAAGAGTTAAATTTACTGAAGATGAGGTACCTGTCTAGCACTATGAGAGTGCTGATGAAATCTGACAGGAGGTAGAGTGGTCATTCTGGCTTTAATTGCCTTGTTTTTAAAGTTAGTTCAAACCACACCAAAAAGAACGGGCAACTCTTCTCAAAATTCTGAGGAGCTGAGATCTGTTTCCAGAGTCAGCAATGACTCCCAGGAATGTACATCTCATGCACACATACATCATCTCAAAATGTATGTGTTTGTGGAGGAGACTCAATGATCCAGCTGAGAGCTGATCTGAAGATGTAGTATGTGTCAACAAGCTATGTTGACCCTATTCAAGAAGCTCCCCACTGGGGAAATCTTGGAATAGAAAATGTCAAATGACATGGTTAAATCTTTAATTAAAAATATGAGATCCAGGGATGTTTTACATCTGCTATTCTCAGCCTCTGGAGCATCCAAATAACTTCTCTAGATGGTAAAGCTCATGTCTGTGCCAAGCTGTGTGTGCTCTGCCCCTCGTGCTCCCAGCCCAGCCTTGTGAACACTGCAAGCAGCTGCCATAAAGTTGGTGAGAACAGAACAAGGAGCCACGCCAGCTGGTGAGCACCTTGGTCTGGGAGAGGGGCTAATTACTCAGGAGAAGAAGTACTTGCTCGGGGTGTTGTTTGGATAAGCGAGTCTGAGTCAAATCCTGTGCAAGGAAGAGTGCACCATATCCTGCACTCAGACTGCTCTTACATCTGGAAACACTATGGCATCAGTACAAAGACTGGGAGAGGAGTATTTAGGTCACTTCAGTCCTGATAGCTCACAAAGCTGCTAGCACAGCTCCAGCGTACAAGACCAGGGCCAAACACTTGGCACAATGGTTCCCATCAGCGGGCAATGCTGGATGCAATAATATCTGAAGATCTGGCTTTCAGGTCTACATACAGTGGCAGGATCTGAAGTGTTTTCTGTTGTCTTTTTCCTGTCCTGTACTACATGCATCAATGGGACAGACCACAAAGAAGTTGGAGAATAAGCTAAGAATTATTCTCCACTGAGTCACGGTATTGAAACAACAAGGACATAAGTGAAAATCCAAGCATGCAATAATGTGGTTATATAATGAATGCAGCAGTTAAATAACACTCATTAATGGCATTTATGTGGTTATGATTAGCCACCATAATATGGTGGTCTTTAAGCTGCTTTACTCCAGGTTCAGGCAGCTTTAAACTCCACAAAAGATGCAGCCCAAGGAATGAGGAACAGAATTATATTGTGATACCTATTCCCTTGGCTCCCTATGGACCCACTCACCCCCTCATTCTTGTGTAAATGATGGTAACTCTGGAAGGGTTGTTTTAATTTCTAAGCGGCCCATCAGTGTGTTGGCAATGAAAATGCTGCCCATGCTCAGGTCATGCCTCTGTACACAGAGAGCAAATGATGAGGTGTGGGTGGGCAGCAGCTGATCCAGTCCTGGGCTGAGCTAATTCTCTGTGTTCATTACAGCCTCTGCCACACCAGAGCTGGATTTGAATGGAGGGTAAAGGACTCTGAACTGGTACCTTAAGTGAGCACTCAAGCAATTCCAAATCAGGCCATATAAAGAAACCAGACCATTTCAATTATGCACTTTCATGTTTGGCAAGAACAGGAATGAATTAACTTCTACAGCACTTTGAAAATGGCAAAGATAATAGTGTAGCACAAATATTTCTCATTGTTTCAAATGTCTCCTCCTGACTTTCAGTAAGGATTTTAGATTTGCTAGTTTTTCTTTCCCAAGGAGGTTTAGGTGAGATACATATTTTTATGGAGGTTTCACTGTTTTCAATGCACACTGTATATACTCTGCAACCACTTTTTTTTTTTTTCCCACAGAGACTTTAATGCTCTTGTTGCAGATATTGTGTTTTCTTTTTCATTGATTTTGTCCATTATATTATATTTTAGCCTTGTGTGTAACCATAATTCTCTGATTCCCTCCATAATAGTTGTGGAGAGCAATTCTTCCCATCAACCAAGTAACCATGACTTTCTGCATACTGCTGAGAAGGGCAAAGCATGATGCCCTTTCAGAAGAGGGGATATGTGTCATTCATTGGCATGGAATAGCAGAATATTTATGCAAAGTCTGTGGTTTCTCCTCAAATCATAGGTAGTTAATATTTAAGCAAACTGTATTAAATCTTTCTTTGTTGCACGTAATTACGACATTTCTAAGGAAGGAGGAAAAAATCCCAGGCCATCAAGATGACTGAGGGGTTTTATGACTAAAGCTACCTCTTTGTGTTGACTTTGGCCTCAGCTCTTGTCTGGACCAGACATAAAGAACGTTTCTTTCATTTGGTGTTTACCTGTTGTTCTCATGCACATCTCTGTGCAATTTACCAGACTTGAAAAAGAGCAAGCAAAGCCCCCAGTCCAGTGAGTTTCCTGCCCTGATCTCATCGTAGACAGTATTTGCAGCTGCTCTTTTTTGCAAAGAGTTTTATCTGATTTTGTTACCTACAAGAACAAGTTCTCTCAGAGTGAAACAAGTTACTTCTTCATATACCAGCTCTCAGTGAAAGCAGTGTCCCTCAGGATGAGTTGGCTCAGCACCTAGCAGTCTGTCCACCCTCGAGAATTCAGTTGCCTGAATATTATTTCCTGAGATTGTGTACATCTCCACATTTCTGCAGGGGCTTTCTCCTTTGTTAAAATACTGTCAGATTCATTTCAGAAAAACAAACAAAGCAAAACAAAACACCAAAACAAAACAAAACAAACCCCCACAAACAAACAAAAAAAACCCAAAAAACCAAAACAACTCCCTGCCTCTCCCCCAAAAAACAACAAAAAAAACCAAAACAAAACCAACAAAAAACCAACCAATCAAACAAAAAACCAAAAAACCCAAAAAAAAACCAACAAAAAAACCCCAAAACAAACAAACAAAAAAACCAACAACAACAAAAAAAAAACCACAAACAAAAAAGCACCTACAAAATCCCCACCCTGTTCCTCTTTGCACTGCAGAAGAACAAGGTGTGAAATGTAGCATATTTTGGAAAGTGGACACTAATATTGCCTGTCCCACATACAGCAAGCGTGAAATGGCTGGTATGGTCAGTCTCTTCTACTTGTGGGACAGCTCTAGTTTTAGTGAGACTCATACTGTTATCATAAAGACTGATGAGGAAGTTAGTACTAGTTTATACTTCTTAAGTAGTCTGATGATATAAACCACTCATCATTAGCTCCTGTGTCATCCAAGTTCTTAGCACAGGGATCCAGCCTTCATGGGGAAAAAGAGCAATGAGAGCTTCATGGTTTTAACAGCTGCCTATTAAGTGAGTCACAGGGTGACAAGAAATAACATTTGGTGACAGTCCTGTGGTTGGGACACAGTGTGTCTCAGATTGCTCAAGTAGTTTTCATCCACTACTAAGGAAGTTATCACTGAACTTGCTTATTCCTTTAAAAGTTGTTTTTCCGGCCATTTGTCTGAGCTCTGAGTCAAGAAGTGGAATAATCTCTAAAGCTATGACAGCATCAGAGTACCACTGTTTGATAAAAAAGTCATGTCACTTTTACACCACAAAACCGCAAATGGTTTTCTGAGCAATTATGTGCGATGGGTTTGACCTTTATCCTTTCCCAACTCAGTGCTTTGCCTCCTCTCCATCAGGAATTTTTGTGTGTGTAGGTGGTTTGTGGGGATTTTTTTTTTTTTCCATTGCAGCAGCAGCATTAGGAATGTTGGTCATATGCCAGGTCAGCTTACAGTTTTAGAAATGGCACCGTCCAACCATAGGACAGTAAACAATGATTTCAAAAAGGGCCAAGACTATGTATTTTGGAAATGTGTGGGTATAGTGAGAGTAAAAGGAGGAAGAAGTAGTTCAGTTCCTTGGGACCATTTCCTTTGTGTACCTTGGCACAGGTAACTGCTACTAAAGCATGGTACTTTTATTGTACTGAGCTAGAAAAAGAAGTTAGCTGAATTTTCAAAACAAGACCAAAAAAAAAAAAAAAAAAAGGGTGTTTGAGCACTGGAAGAGGTTCCACAGGGAAGTGGTCACATCTGAGAGTTCAAGAAGCATTTGGACATTGCTCTCAGGCACATGATGTGACTCATGGGGCTGTCCTTTGCAGGGCCAGGAGCTGGACTCAATGATCCTTGTGGGTCACTTCCAACTCAGGGTATTCTATGATTCTATAAGTAGGCTGGGAAAAATATTACCAATTATTTAATAATAATCATGATAGGAAGCATTCAGTTCCCACAAAACCTTACAGACATGGTGATAAGACGAGGAAAAGCGCGTGCATTACTTTCTGTATTGTCAACTCTACAAAACTTCCAATAGCATGTCCCAGTGCTCCATACTTTTATCTCCTGAGGAATATCTACAGTAGCAAATAGCACTGGGCTGCCTCTGACACTGCATTTGCCTTCTGTGTCCAAGCAAATCCACCTGGTGTCTGATCAACCCCGCATTTTTGTAAAAGTTGTTGTGAAGAGGCTTAATGAATAAATTACGCTCAAATATAGGTTGCATCATAAATTTTTACCTTCATGGTGTGGACAGAGGAGGAGCACTGCTTTCAAAGCCAAATGAGTGCCAGTTTTTCCCTGGATGAGTGGGTGTGGGTTTTGGGGTAAGGTTTTAGGATGTTGCAATCTCTTAAGTCAGTGGTGGGGGCTGGGCAGGTGAAGTGGCTAGTCTGAAATCCATAAACAGCATCTGTGGAAAGAGCTTAAACACCCCCACCCCACACATGCTGATGTCTGAGCAGCAGGGACCAGAGGTGCTGTCAAAAGAAGAGACAATGAAAAGAATAAAGGACCTAAAAAGTGTATTGGTTGGTCTACAGGCATCCTAAATATTTTTGTTGTCTTTGCATTCCCTTCTATGAATACAGAGCCACGTCCTCTGGCCCAGACTTTCCTGGTAGCTCCAAGAATTTCATGTGTTCTTTAATTTTCACCAAATATATGCACAGCTATCGCTGCATTTCTTCAAAGGAGGCCCTTCCCAGCACTTTAATGCTTCTTAAAATATCCCTGTGTAAGCTCAGCATTAGCTATTTTAAAAGAGATGGGAACTGAAGGTGAGAGGATGAAGGCTTTGTCAAGAGATGTCTTCTCTTTTGGCAATGAAGATTGCCATGATTTTGACCTTTTAGAAGGGATCACGAATGCACAAAGGAATCTGCAATAAAAGGCTGTAAGGAGCTTTTCCCCCCTCAGGTTTCTTTTCACCTGGTGAAGCTGTATAGTCTCAAGTTCATGTGGAAATGACTGCCACAACTAACACTCAAAACACAAAAGAGAAGACTGATGCCTGGCACCCACCTTTAATTCCAGTAGATTTAATAAACTGGTAGCAACACCTGAATTATTCTAAATACATGCCTTAATCATAGATATATCATTTTTTGGCAGAGGCAGAAAATACCTACAGTGGGTTTTTTTTGGATTGTAAGATTCAGAAAACAGGAGGAGCCAAAGAAGAAAACATGAATGGAAATTTTAAAAAAATCCCTTCACCTATGCACAGATGAGCAACTTTTGGTTTTTAATATTTGCTGTTAAATTCAAAGGAAGATATGGTGCCCATCTCTTGACTTGCTAAAGATATCCACAGTTAAGGAAAGACATGCTGCTTTTCTCTCTG
This sequence comes from Phylloscopus whistleri, assembly GCA_017589585.1. Classification (NCBI taxonomy): domain Eukaryota; kingdom Metazoa; phylum Chordata; class Aves; order Passeriformes; family Phylloscopidae; genus Phylloscopus; species Phylloscopus whistleri. The sequence continues at coordinate 1,579,652 of JADMLD010000534.1, forward strand.
CTGCAATTGAATAATATAGGTGAGGTTTGCTTTCACTTGATAATTTATTTTATTAAGGATGTTGCACACTGAAACTGTATGTAAGGCTGTCAAGCTGGAGAAGGCAGGTGACTTGAAAGAGAAATATGCAAATATGATGGAAGAAAGAAATAAGAAGACCTCTCAGCGATATTGCTGGCAATAGTTCATTAAGACAGTACAAACATCTGAAGGATATCAGATCTCAGAAGCAGACACCTCATAAGATAAGAAGCAGGTTAGCTCACGTGCACATTGTGACTTCGCTAGAGCCAGAACAGAACAGGTTCTGCCAGGTAAGGAAGCAGAAAGAGCACCTTTAGGGGCACACAAAAGCACAGAGGAGCTTTATCATAGCCTGACAAAATCTGACTCTGGAGATAAAATGGGCAGCCAGGTTTATAAATACATGAGTATGGAGACTGGTCAATGGGAATGACAGCACAGGGAAGTAAAATTGTTTCCTGCTGCTGTGACACTTACAAGCAAAATTGGACCTTTCTGTGGTTTTATAAAGCCATCCAAATCAAGCATGGAAGATAAAGTATTTTCCCAGCCCTAAAGCAGCTCAAGCTTCAGCTGGTTAAAATGCTTCCCCCAACTTCAGAGCATCTATAAAATTTTGCAGTTAAAATAAACAAATTCTTCCCTGTCTGTCTTTCATATAGGAGATAAAAATCCTTTGTCTACTTGTTTAAAAATGCAAGTAAAGCTGCAAATATGTCTCCTCTGAAATAGGCAGAAACATTCTTTTGTATTCTTTAGTTCATGGCCAGGTTTCATTCATTCGTGTCCTTCTCAGCAACATTCACCCTGAGAAAAGAACAGAGGCCCTTCTTACTGTGAAGTGCTCCTGAGGATGACAATTTCCTTTTCCCTGGGAGTTACACAATGTCTGTGCCCATACAAACACCCTGAATGGATGAAGACACGAGCACTGCTCTTTTCCTCTCTGAGCAGCACTAACCTTACCTGGGCTGCCCCTTAGAGATGGTACCAGCTGGCATTGTTGGTTTGGTCATTTCCAGGAGTGATTGACCATGAGATGGTAGAGGGTCTTTTACTGCCTGGCCTAAGGCTGGATATCTGATACCTGAAGCTAGAAAGCTTCATGGGCTCAGTTGTGATTTGAACTTTGACTCCTGCTCATTGTACACTTTGCTTATAAGAGGCCCTGTAAACATGGCAGGGACTTCTGCCCCTTGCCAGGATAGTCCCTCTGTCCCTGTCTGGACCTTCAGTAATGAAAGGGAGCAATATTTCTGTGGAAGCACCAGTTATGTCTATGACCCATGCTTTCCTGCAGACACTGTGCAGGCTAGGTAGGATTCACCCTGGCTGAGGCTGTTTTGCAAAGCTACCTCTGCTCTCATATAAAAGCTGAGCAGAGGAACGAGCTCCTCAGAACCTGTTGGGACAGGTTGGAATGGGAGGAGTTGCACAAAGGCATCTTCAGCTAAGCTGGTCTCAATCTGGAGCCATTCTGCTACAATGTAGGGATCTGGGGATCCCCGCATGCCTGGTGAGGAAGCATCCCTGGTGAGAACTGGGGAGCAGAGCACTCCAGTTGAGGGCAGATGGGGGCAGAGAAAATAACCCTTGCCATGAACCCTCTGACTTTGGAGGTGTATGGCAAAAATGCACCAGAGGTGAGAACAAAGCACAGATGTGAGGGCTTGCTGTTCTTGTTGTTGTAGATTGTAGAATTGGTCTTTGAGTTACTGAGTTCATCTATTCCTGCTTTCAGACACAAGGTTGTGCAACCCAAAAGTCAGTGGGAGTCTGCACAGGCAGAAGCTGTGCTGCTGCAGTCTGAGGTGAGGGAGACACTGAGAAGGGCAGGTCAGTGCCAGGGTTGCTCCTTATATGGCTACTAAATGTCTGTAGTGTGTTTCTTGGTGTATGGTTTACGGTAAGAAGCTTCAGGTGCTGTGCTCCTGCTCTGCTGAATATCAAATGCTTTGCTGAGGCAGAAGGAGGTAGGTAGCTGGGATTCATTCAAATACTAAGCATTTGACTAGCCAACCCTGGTATGGTCTGCAAAACTGCTGCCAAAAATCCCTCCCTTTCCAGTGACTGGCAGAGGCAGCAAACATCATGTGGGAAGCCTCATCCCATGGCTGGCAGCACGTGCCCTCCACAGTGGGGGTAAACAGGGCAGGGCGCTCTCAGGATGGAGACTCCAGAAAGGATTTAACTTAGCCAACTTTTTATATCAGGCCCTGCTTTGGGTTTTGTTTCTTCAGCTGAGAATATCTAATGGGAAAACTCCTATTTGCCAGGAAGAAACCTAAACTAAATCTGGACTAAGATGTAATGCTGGCTGCCTGTCTGTGAGTGGTACCTGTGCACACCTTGTTTTAAACAGCACCTATTTATGTTTTCACGGGTTATTTTTCCTCTTTTAGAACACACTACCACTGGCAATCACCCACTAGCACTGCTTCTTTGGGGGCTTAGCTGCAGTGAATCATGCTCGGAGAACATGCCATGTTTTTGATTGCTGGAACATTGCTTTTCCACACTATGGAATTTTTAAAGTGAAAATACTTTCAGCTTTCCCAAACCCACAAAAATACTGTTTATCTGTGCCCTAGAGATCAATGTTTAAACCAAACAATTTAGTGCAGCGAGGAGGGTGTTTTGACTTATGGGAAACAAATTTTAAAGGCAAACAAATTGCTTTATAAATACAGATACACCTACACACACACCCGTACATATATATATATAGATATGAAAGACAGAAATGCAGATGATTCAGGCAACTCTAAGACTCTAAAGCTGTGTCTTAAAATATACATTTTATAGATGTGATAGTGCAAGGTTTTCATGCTCGACTACTATGGGCTGACTTTTTATAAATAATGTTTGAGGCCTAAATAAAACTTATTTATTTCCTGTTTCAAGCATCTGCCAAATACTTCTGATTCTTGGGAGACTACAAAAGTGATAGGCTTCATCAAGCCCTTCAGAAATTCTGTTACCAGAGTGTAGAGTTGCATTAAATGTTGGGTGTTTTTTGTTTCTCATTTTAAACACTGATTTATCTCCATCATATTATTTTGAGCTTTGCCTATGCAATTCTTATGTTTTTTTAATCACTGTAAATTATTCTATGGATCATCCTTCAAAAATATCAAAGCTGTCTCAGCATTAGTTTTGAACAACTCTCTTTTACTTTATGGTACAGCTCGAGTTGCCTTTGTTTTCCTTAGACCTCCAGGATCTTATGATGAGAGTAGTGCAGTCTCTGGTCTTCTCATGCTATTTTAAAATTCTGAGTATCTGTGTCTTATGGGGACCATTGTAAGGAAGAAAAAGAAGCTGGTACATGACACAGTCAGACATGAACCCACCTAGGGATATGCAATGAGCACACCACTGCACCAATGACCACAGCTTTAATAAAGCATGGTAATAAAGCATGTTCAAATTACTTAAATTCTTGAATTGTCAAGCTAAGAGACATTAATTAAAACATCATAAACCATGGGTCTTGAAAAGGAACTGGAGAAGGCACTCACTTCTTGCTTTTACAGCAAATGTAGTACAGTGTGTTTGTGATGAAGCTTTCTGACCACAGCAAATTCCCAGAGCGAAGATTCTTTAAACATAGCAACCACAAAATGACAGAAAGTAGGGATTTTCTAGTCTGCATTTTAAAGAAGTCTCCAGAAGTTAATGGTCACATTTAAATCTAATGTTATTGGAAATGACTAAATATTGTATGCATGAGCTTGGATGAATGCATAGGCTTGTTTGGAAAATGTTGAAGAAAAATGGATGCTCTGTGGTGTGAGGTTGGGTTATTAATACAGGAGAATTACTTCAATATATCTATCAAATGACAGGTTATTTGTTTGTTTTTACTTTTATTGGAATGTTGTGATGCTCTAGTGAGAGGTGCATGGACTGCTACAAGCTCTTCTAAAAAACTCTGATGTTCACCTGATTGAGGTGTGCTGGGATGCTGTGAGAATTATGCAGCATCTGCAATTCAGCTGTGATCTAAAATCTTTCTCTTATGGCTGTCTTGTCATACTCTCATTCTGCAAAATGAAAGCAATTTTATGTAATTCCCCGTTCTGTGAGGGACTTTGATTCAGGGAAATCACTTTGTAGGACTTGCCTTTCCTTAACAGCAATTTTAAATTTGCTTTGCCCACTGTGATAAATTATGTGTCTCTGCAGAGGTATGAAGGCACGGGAGTGTGGAGTGGAACAGCTGTAAAAAGTCACCCCAACAAGCCTGACTTCCTCTTCTGTGTGGTAACAATTATGCAATAACTGTGATAATAAAATGCAAGTTGAGAATAAAATAAGCTATAAAAGGATAAGTGAAATCTGCATATATCACAAACCTAACCATATTTTAAGCAGCCTATAGATCCCATGGGCTGCAGGGGTAAATTAATCTTTTTATTTTATTTTTATGGTCTTCTGGGGCTTCTCTACTTTTTGGAGAGCCTTTGGTGTTGCTTGTTGTTGCTGTTGTTCCAATTTGGGGAGTTTTTTTGGCCTTTATCCCCCTCCTCCATAGTAGCTCTTCTTCCTTAACAGAAGAAACAAGAATGTTTACTAAATGCACTGATTTCTCCTCAAAAAGACAACTCTTGTTATTGTTTTAAATCACTTGGGACATTCTCAAACTAGATCAAACAATATATTAGACAGAATTTAAGATAGGTAGCACTCTTGCACTTTTCCAAGAGAAAAGAATTAGACAGAATTGAGGTACTTTGTGATGCTTGATAAAAGTGATGTGTATACATGCCAGTGCATCCCGGTAGGGTTGCAAAGGAGCAAAAAGGAGGCTGAAGGCAGCTGCTTCAGGAGGGTATGCATGCATTTTTAAAAGAGACAATTTGGACTTCTGTTCTGCCAGAAAAAATCAGCAGCTGAAATTATTTTTGTCTCTTGTCCTGAGCTTCTCAGCTGTATTTTGAGTCTTTTCACTGTTTCCTCCTTGAACATGGCATTTTTTGTTCTTGCTTGCTTTCTGTTCAAGTCCAACCAATGTGTAGTCCAGAGCACATCTGTATTAGCAACTTCCATGAGAACTCATATTTCATGAGAAATGACCCAGTGCAGGGTAGAAGTGGTAAAAAAGTTTTAATTCCCTGATTCTTATACAGTGCTATTCCTGGAGCTCTGGGTGATGGATGGTATGGAAACACCTTGTATTTGTAAACTACTATTCTTAGCTGGCTTTTGGAATATGAGTATGGTTTTTAAAATAAATTTTCGGCTAAGCACATGTGCCTATTACAACAGGAGAGAGCAAGATAACCTTGCATGGACTTGCTATGTCACCCTGCACTTAAGCTGTAAATTCTTTTGATATGATCAGTTATTTCTCCCAGTCATCATGAGGAATTATTTATTAATGGTATTTCCTAATAGGAGTTATTTATGTGTGATACTGTGGATTGAGAATAAATAATTGTATCTTTTCCAAATCTCTCCATTTATTTCTGGTGTGAGATTAACAATTTCAAGGCACATTCAAAGGTTATAGAGCAGTTCTTGGCTTTACAAGAACAAAATGTCATGGAAATGCCACCTCTCAGCTCCCTCTCCATCGGCAATAGCAAATATTTGATCAGTGTGTACTTTCCATTCAGCTCAGCATCCTTGGGCTGGTTTGGCACATCTGCTCTTTGGGAGAAGTCTTACATTTGTGATAACATAATCACAGAAGGGTCAAAGGGACCCTCCCTTAGTATTTCAGTGAGATTGGTTTAGCTAACAAAATGAGGGGAAGACATGGGTAGACTTTAACAAAACACATGAAGACAAGAGGCCATTGTTATTTAATAGAAGTTTTTAAAAAAGTATTTTTAAAGAAGTTTTTTACAGTGAGAGTGGTAAAACACTGGAACAGGTTGCCCAGAGAGGTGGTGGATGCCCCATCCCTGGAAACATTCAAGGCCAGGCCTTGAAGATGTCCCTGGTCACTGCAGGAAGGCTGGACAAGATGACCTTCAAATGTCCTGTCAAACTCTATGGCTGTCTTGACTCACCCCACCCTAAGGTGGGTCAAGTCATCCTTGCTTTCTGTTATTTCCTCTGAATTTGTATAAAAATAGAGAAATCCCAAGTCCTGATCCTCACTTGGAGCAGCCAAGCCATAGCTCTTTAGAAATGCTGGTGTTTTCCCCACCTTGGTGCTCTGGCATCTGACCAGCCAAGGAGTGCCAGAGGGCTGTAGAGCTGTAGGCTCCCCAGGTCCTCAGCTGTGAGGGATGGCACAGCAAGAGCCACTGGACTTGAATTTGCCCATTTGCTCTTGAACACAGCTGTTCAAGACACATCAGGAGACCCCATCACCTTCTGCCTGTGAACTACCCTGAGCTCCCTTCCACCAGCTCCCAAAGATACAGGGCATGCATTTAATGGCTCCCCACTCAAATCTGCACAGAAGAACAAGTAAAGAAAAAATACTTAGTGGGAGGCCTTCTATAGGGATTCTACAGGTTCTTCTTGCTGGAAAGCCAAAGAAAACCAAGGCATACGTGAAAATTAAGCCACTTGCTTTTCACCCCAAATATGGGCAAAAAGTAGGAGCAGCTATATTACATACTATTGCCTTGAAGGAAGAGAAAAAGACTTATTCTTTTAAATCTGTGCAGAGAAACTGAATTCCAAGGGGAAAGCACTGATAACAATCTGCTACAAATCCAAGATTAGAGTCCAGACAAAGTAGACTTGTTCTTGTTTTCTAACCAGAAATTTATTATCTCACACAGCCCATTCAAAAGCACTTCTGACCAGGTAATTAGAGTCCAAAATTCCTCTTTCAAGGTTTTGTCATATATTAATTACTCCCTGTTTGTTTTTTATCGTGCAAGTTCAGACACTCCAGTGATAAACTGTTTGCTCTGTGGCCTTGCTGTGGTACATGGAAAACTTTCCATGACTGTATTGTGGAACAGAAATAGCTAGGCATGTCTCAAGCAGCTTCTGAAACCCAGTTTGGATCCTGATGAAAAGAGGGATTGTTCAGAGGCTCATCACTGTCCCATACAACTTATTTGTTTCTCTTTAAAAGTGCTATGTGAAAGAGCATAAAATGCTGGGAAGAGATTTTATTTTATATTCTCTCAATGGCTTTTAGAGGTGCAGAAAGCTGTGCATTTCTTGAAAAACATTTCTTTCAGAATTTTTCTTTTTCTTTTTTTTTTTTTTTCCAATGCAGTAGTGTATTGGACAGAGATATCTTCCCCATTTTTCAAGAATTATATTAATATTTCTCCATTAATTTTACCCTTATGTAGTGAGAAATAGAGTGTTTACCTGGTTTTCCTTCTGGAGTTTTCTATTGGCAAAATTTCCAGCTGATCCGTAGTGACTCTGGGTGCTGGTATTTCAGATACAGGCAGATGAGAGGAGAAATCACTATTTTCTGCCTCAGTTGCTACTTCTTCCCTTCTGTTCAAAATTTCTTGGATGAGCCACCTCACTGCTTCATGCTTCCTTCATGAAGGACTCCTTCAATTTCCACGATCTCCCTCTTTTTGTTTCACTGGGGCATGACCTGTAGTGCTAAAAAAATAACAAGTGGCTACAGCTAACGGATAGCTGACTCTATGAGACTTACTTCAGATTGTATAAGGTTACTCTTTGTTCTCTGGGCAACTAAAATTGGCACTAAAATAGTTATTCTTGTGGGTTTTATCTTTAAAAAATTATCCTTTTTGTTTTATATGTGAGGGCAAGAACACTCATCACTTAATTTTTCTTCCTCCAGATCATGTTGAAATTTCTCAGGCCTTTTTTGTCATTTAAAAAGGCTTAATAATCTTTCTTATTGGGCTGATTAATCCTAGCCAGTAAGCCAGACAGGAAATTCTGTTCATCTTTGGAAGATTTTTCTAAATGGTTGTTTGTTTGTTTATTAAAGTTAGTAACTTACTTTTTTCCCCTCTATAGATGCATCTTAGTGACTTCCAAAAAATATTAATTTTAGAAATTAACTGTAGTCCCTAAAAGGGTTTAGGGGAAAAACTACCATTCTGTGGTTGGTGAGAAAATGTGGAAATTTGCACCTTCAAGGAGTGGTCATAAAAATCCTTCTGGATTTGGGTTTCCACATGAGGTAGATGCTAGTTTTGTAGTAAATCTATTAATAGAAATATGGTCCCCTTTAGCAGCCTCTGTAGGTACAAAGACTATTTAGCCAACAGATGGTAGACAGTAGAAATGTCCTCCCTGCAGATGACTTCACACGGAAGCATTTGCAGAAATTGTCTGCGTCGTGGTTCAAGACTACTGCCACATAAATCTGAAGGCTTGAAATTTGAGTCCTTAGGTCCAAATTACTTCAGCATTATTCTTCTACCACTCTTCTTGTCTGTGACATCACAGAGGTGTAAGAACATTGAATTCCATTGGTCAAACAGGAAAAAGCTGAACGTAGAATATTCCTTTATAAGGGACCTCTTCCATGCATTTGTGTGTATGGCTGTGTCCTCTGCCTTGGACATCTTTTTCACATGGATCCTCTTCTCTTGTTCTGCCATGCCTGCACAAGTAATGCCTGTATCTATTCCCTTACTTAGGCCTGGATGTATCTGTCATCCAACCTGGACTGCTTACCTGTATTTCATACAGTTCTGAAGCCTGCAGGCACCTGACAGCAATGTAACCCTGCCTCCAGGGCTGGAAGGACTGTACCTCAGCTTCTGGCACTGTGCTTTCCCATCCCCAGTGCTCTCACAGCCAGAGTTTCCAGAGATACCCTATCAATAGCTCAGTTCCAAGTCCCATTCCCAATGAACCATGGAAAGCAGAATCCTCAGCTAATGCCCTTAGGGGGAAAAATACTTGAGCACTCCAGAGCTTTTGAATTGGAAGCTTGAAGGTCTTGTTATGATGGATTCAAGGTTTCCAGCTGTGACACTGTGACCCTCTGTTTCATTTTAGTGATGTCACTTCATAGGATATAAGCAACTTAAAAGTTTCCCAGGACATCATTACGCTGTTTAATAAACAAATAAACTATGCCTTAAGATTGTGGCTCTAAACTCAGAAGTTAAAATTATTTTAACTGTGTACGTATTGTGATAAACTCCGGTTCTGTAAGCCCCTCTGTCAAATCTGAGAAAACATGAGGATGCTGGTCAGGTATCTTCCTCACTAGCTCCTGTGGGCCTTGCCAGATGGTTAGAGAGGACACATCAGGGTGTTCAAACAAACCACTGAGGTTTAGCAGTAGTGGAAGCAGATTTGGGGACTTCAGAGGGAAAAATGTGTTGGAAGACACAAGGCCTCCGCAAGGATGAGGAGAAAATCTTGCCAGACAGATTCCAAGAGGACTTCTGAGTTCTGCTTTTGGCAAACACTTTCCCTGCATAGGAGTTGCAGCAACAAGTCTCCCTTTGAATCTGGTTGTGCCTGATGAAGATTAATGAAGTAAAGCAGGAAATGGAGTGGATTTGAGATTGAAATAAGCTTTTTGTACAGCTCTTGCCCTTGTCCAGAGGAGATGTCACATGTTGCTTTTTGGAAGGTGGAGGGATTCCTAGGAAGCTCAGGCTGGCATATCTCTGCACAGGGTTCAGTCAATGGCATCAGTGCTGCCTCAGGAGCTGCTGGCTGTTGTTTTGCAGGTGTTTGGAATTAATGTAAATACTACAGGTAGATGGCAATGGTACCCAGGGTTATCTGTGTGCCTGCAAGTCTTGCTGGTAGGGGCACCTGTTTCTTCCACCTCTGCCTATGATCAGGAAGAAAGGGTGCAGCTGGTAGTAACATTTCATGGTCCAGCAGAGAAGCTGTGCTGAAGGAGAGAGGGAAATGGGGCTGGAAAGAGATAGTGGAGTAAGGATAGGATGGGAAGAAAGACCTGAAATGAGGTGGGTTTGGTTTGCTTTCTTAAGAGCAAGTTGCATTTCTGGAGCATGCTAAAGGCTGGTGGGGGAACACAAAGACAAGGATGGGGAGGAGAAGGCTGCATGGTGAGAGCCTCTGCTTAACAACAATTGTCCCTCACTTATTTCACCATGTTCTATAAAATATTTTTCTTTTTGCTCCCTACACACAATCAAAAAGCAGTGATTTTTGAGATGACTTCAGCTGAATATGAAAGAAAATACTAGTGGGGGAAAGGGTGCTATTTTAATAACTTGTTAATAACTAGTTTCCTTGAAACAAACAGGTAGGGTTTATTTTCAGACTTGACTTCCTCTGAGGAGGGCAGAGTTTGAAGCGTGGTGCCTCATGGAGAAATGGATTGTCTGGTTAGAAAATGCTGATCCATGTAGCCAAGACACCTGACAAACATCAGAGACTGTTGTACAGAGAGTGGAAAATCACCAGCGTGTTCCAGACCAAGACCAGAACTGGGGTGGGGAGGGGTGAGGGATGTTAGTTAACCTTGGATGAAATTATAACTGAGTGTGCTGGAGACTTTCTGCAACAGAAACTGATTGTATCTTGTGTATAGATAAAGGTGGATGGTCAGAAATGTTTCTCTTCTGCTGAAGTTTTTGCCTGGAGCTGTAATTTACTGCAAATCAGTGAAGTAGCTTTTTTTTTCCCCTCACTAAAAATGTAAGAAGAAATATAGAGACGTTTTTATTGTAGGACAAATTTCCAAGGCTAACCATGGAGTCATATGCTCTGGTGTTGTCATAATTAAAATTTTCACTGCTGTCAGAAAGCACATCGTACTCTGGCAACACATTTCTCCTGATACAATTCCCTCTTTTAGGGATTACTGCTTTGGTTCTCTGTCACATTCATATGCTGAAAACCAGCTGGAGCATCCTGCAGGGAAATGTTCTGTCTCAGGGTTTTTTTAAGGCCTGCTGTGACCACAGAAGTACTTGTGTACTTCACTTCTTTACAGTTCATTGGAAAGAAAAAGTCATACCAGAAGAGACATCATAAATAACCATAAATAAATTATTTATTTATGATAAATTGTAAATAATATGAAGAAAAGTTTGGAGAGGTAATACACTTCATACTGCAGGATTTATACCAATCCCTAGAAGCTAGAGATTGGATTATGATTTAAAGTATGTATAGGGATAAGAGGTGAAGTTCTCTCATGCTTGCGTACTGTCAGCTTTATTATTTTTTTTAATTTATTAATCCATAAAAAGAAGTCCTAAAGGAGGAGGATTTTCTTTTCAAACACTTTTAAGTGCCTTTTGAGTCTGCTGTGTTCAGAGATCCATACAATGCTTTTGTTGATCCAGTTTGAGGTTTAGTTTTGTTTTTAAATTCAGTGAAATGATAGATATGACCCAGGTACAGGCCTGTTTAAATGTGAACGAAACTTGGCCCATAAACTGCAAAATCTGCTACATTTATTTTCAGCTGCCTGTTTTCTGAGGTACTGTGTATGCATGCCTGTAGATGTATCAGCAAGCAAATGTGTCTTTTTCTGAGACAGTGAATGTCTCTCCGTGAGTGGCTTCACATTCCTGCTTACAAAGCTCCTTTGCTGGAGTTGCTGTGAAAGGGTCACTGAACTGAAAAAAAACCATAATTGCCCAGACTTTTATTTACTGATTGTCAGCTGATAGAATGCAGTTCATTCAGTCCCAGGCTAATCAAGTCCTGAAGAAACGCTGCTATGAACAAGTTCTGACCCAAGTGTTTTCTCATTTCATTTAAGCTTTTATAAAGTCCTGTTCAAAGGACATTCTAATGGAAATAAAGCTTAATCCCTAGTGGAAGTTGCCCAAAGAAAACATTTGGTAGAAGCAGACATTTCAAACCACTTTCACTGATGGGCCAAGATCAGAGAACTTTTCAGTATTTCAGTTTCTCTTCACCCTGGGAATGACATTTTCTCATATTTAAAACAAAATGTAGTATAATAAAAATACAACAACTAGAAAACACTCTGAAGAGAGAAGGAAAGGAAAGGAGGAAAGAAAACCCTTTTTCCTCCTTAATACTATTTCAGGGCAAATTCACCTGTGTTTTCCTTCCTTGCTTTCATGTAGAGTGAAAGGGCTTCTCCCAATCACCGTGTTTTGTAATTCCTAATGAGGCAGCAGCAGTCGCTGTTGTGCTGGCAGAGGCAGCTGGGTGGATGAGAGCCCCTTTTGGCTCTCCATGACCATTTTGTAAAGCACAGTCAGTAAATCCGATTAAAAGTAGCACTGGAATTGCAGAAGCATCCAGTTACTGAAAATATTATAACATCTCCTGACTGCAGATCAAGTTTTCTGCTTGTAAGCACATTTTACTGTGGTGATTTGTTCAGACAAACAGCTGAGTTTTTATTTCCATGTAACATTTTTGCATTTGTCAAAGGTTATGGGGCTTCTTTCTGCATTTGTGGGTTTGGAAGAGCCTGGCCTCTTCTCCTGGTACTTGGCAGTACTGCCAAGGTTTACACTCAGTCTCATTACTTATACCTCATTCTGAGTGAAGAAGGATTATAGCTGAAGTGGGTGATGCTGATGTGTTTGTTCTTTCAGAAAATACCAGCTTGCACCATCAAAACCTCAAATCACATTTAGGCTCTCCTTATATTGGCCATTGCCCTTTGCTATACCTTTCTGATCTAACTGCAGACTGTGAAAAGCTTTCAGCTGGAGCAACCTTGGCTTAGAAGAAGATCTGTGAGTCCACAGCTGATGCATACAGCTTGGTCTGGAACAGTCCTAAGAAAGATTTTTTTTTTCCATTTTTTTTTCCATTTTTTCTTTTGTACTGATTAGTGGCAGTGGAAGCAAGAATACAAGATGCTGTGATAGTCTAGGCTTTTAGCTGCATATTTTTAGGGTTTCTTGAATAGATTTAATTTTTTAAAGTTTCTATCTAAAAAAATGAGTTGGGTGGTTTTGGTCCTGAAGTCATCAGAACATTCTGAAGAGATATTTCTTATTTAAATTTTTACATAGAGTTTGGTTATACATAAAAGTTAATCTTTTTATATTGGCAGAGTTCAAACCTAATGCTGTCTCTCTATCAGTCATTCTAGTCCAAAAAAATAACTGTGCTTTTCATTTGGTCTGAATTTCTGGGTGACTGGGTTTTTTCTGAGGCTGACTCTTGGAGTGCAGCATGCCATCATCTCACAATGTATTATTCCACAGAAAGCTTGGGATGGAGTTAAATGTTATGTTGGTCACTGAATTAACCAAGCTTTTCCCAACAATTATTTTCTTCCCCTGGTAATCACTAGTGACTTTAAAAAAACAAACTATGTTTGGATTCAAAAGACCAGCTCTCAGAGGAGTTAATGTAATGGCTGTGTTGTAGAAGGCCAAGTGTTCTTTCCTAGTTTAGTCCTTGCTTAACTGCTTTCTTCAAAGCTGAGTATGCTTGGATGTATTCTTTGGTATTTGAATGTTAGGAAATGGAAAATTAAAAATAATAATGGAGGAAATTCCCATCTGGGAAATCTGTTGTATGTTCAAAGCACCTTTAGTTGCAAGCTTGCACTTTGTGGCCTTGACACATATTGTACCTAAAGATCAAGCTTGGATTTGAGCTTTCCCAAGGTTTTTAGTGAGGGGGTGGGAGGCCTGGGAGAGGAGTAATTCAGCTTTGCCTAACTCCATTGCTCTCAGTATTTCTGGTGCCTGGTGCATGGCCAGATGTTCCCTTTTCAAAAGCAACACAGAGCTTGCCTTAGCTCTAGATTCAGGCCCAAGACCACGACTGTCCCTTTGACTCCTGTGCAGAAATTACATAGCAGTGAGAAAAGGTGCAAAAGGGATGGTCCTCTGCCTTTTCTTGTAGATCATCAGAAATGCTCAATGACTGGCAGAGGGAATGTGCAGTCTGTGGAAAAAGCAGTGGTAGAAGAGTTCGGTGAAACTTTCAGAAGCGTAAGAAAGTTATTTGGCTCTCTTCTGGCACAGATAAAACAATAATCTTCCTGTTCAAAGTGCAAGTCTTACAGAAATCCCAGTGATGCTGTCAGCTGTGTAGGCAGAATTTATGAGCAGCCAAACAAAACCCAAAGTTCGTGACGATCTTCCTATGGAAGTGTGGGTCTGGGAGAGCAGCAGCCAAGGAAAGTTTGCAGAAACATCAGACAGATTTCTTTGAAGCATGAAGCCAAGAGGGAGAAGGAGCTCTCAGGGCTCAGCTACTGGCTGGAAGGAGACTTGGCATCATGAGCAAAGGAAGCGCTTCCTTGTAGTAGCACTTTGCTTATGTATTTTGTAAATACATGCAAATGTCAGACAGAGAGGAAATCAGTAGTTGATATAAAGTTTGTGTAGTGGCAGGGTAGCATAAAAGCCTTGTCCTTGGGTAATTAACAGGACAGGTAGGGTAGGGTGCATTTGCAGTACACTCCTCTCACAAGCCAGGTGTCCAGGATGACATCCTGCTTTCCTAGGTTCCTAGATTCTTAGTGTTACAGTCTGTACCATGACCAAACCAGCTTGTGGCAAAGCTATAGCAGAGCACAACTCACAGCCACGTGTCTGTGGGTCACAAAGAGCTGCATGTCTGAGGTCACTCAAAAGCAATTTCTTCAGGTAGTATTTTACTTCTTTCTGCTGTGATGCCATGCAATACAGAAGCAGACCATAATTCAAATTTAAGAAGATGCTAGAATCTTAGCTCTGGCTCTTCACAACTCTAAGTTTATATTATTTAATAGTTCTTTATGTCCTTGATCTGCTGAAAGCCAAAATCTTGTACTTTTCCCTGAGACCACTGTGAGCGTGTGCATGTGTTTGAAACTAATTAACTTATTAAAATGTTTTACAGCAAACACATCATTTCAATCTCCTCTATACAAAACTTTAAAAAAATGGTGCAAGTGGTCTTGTTCTTACATCTGTAGTGTTGATCATGGCTGTGAGCTTTCTGGTGGCATTCAGCAGCCACAAAAGGACAGTGCAGCTGGAAGGCCAATTTGCAATACCAGTGCTTTGCCCTTTCTTGCTCATTCACTTGTGTTGGCACTTGTAAAACATCTTTTTGGAAAATGTCCCAGGAGTTTTGCTTTCACATTTCTGTAAATTCCTGTGACATTTGGTGATACTGATTCTCCTGCTTTTCAGGTGCTCCATCCCTCTGAGTATCTTTGTGGTCCTCCTCTGCACTCAGTCCAACACATCTTTGCCACACCGAGAGCTCCAGAGCTGTACCCCAGGTGGGGGCTCACTTATCTGGATGCAAAAGTTACACCTTGTTGGCTATTCTGCATGAAAAACTGTGATTTTCCTTCTCAATTTACATGTAACCACAAGTATCTGTTGATGTAGGAATACTGAGAAAGTTAAATCCTTATTGCAGAGGAGAGCTATATTTCTGCAATACCTAAAACTTGCAAAATAATCCATTCTCCCTGTGGGCTAATCCTGCCACTGATTTAAGAAAGTGGCCCAGAATACATCACGTATTCCACAAGCCCTGTGGCAGGGCAGAAGCAGCACAGCAGCCAGCTCTGAAGTGAGCTGTCCTGCTTATACTTGCTGCTGGGTCTCTCAAACAAATAAAAACATAGAAGACAAAAGCCCAGTGGAGTATGATGGTTAGTCAAATTTGTGGGTGTCTGTGAGCAACCAGTGTGAAGCAGAATTAAAAAACATAATGTACTTTTTGGGCTTGCTAAGCAAGGCAGTTTTGTAGAGATACCCAAACCATTGTAAGTGACCAGCAGAAACTTTTTTTGTACAGCTGAGATCACCTAGCTTTAACAAAACCTAATTTGAATTTAGACAGGTAGCCACAAGGATTAGTAGGTTGGTTAGAAGAAAGGGATGAATTAAACATTTCCCTGTTATTCCTTACAAAGAGATAAAAAAATATCCTGATTTCTATAGCCTGGTTGGCAGATGCCTTATAAGGGGATAGGACAACTATTTGTAAATGGATTGGAGGGTTATGTATCAGGAAGAAAAAAAATTATATAAAAGGATAATATTAATCCCAGATTGAGTGTTTATTATCTAGTTAATTTAGGCCATAAACTGGGAGGTTTCTGAACATTCATAGGGTGAAGCTTGAAACCGAACTGGAAGGAGAGAGAATTAAAATTGTTGGGAGATTGAGACTGATATGTCCAATGAAGGGATTGTGTAACTAATTCGGAGAATTCCTGAAGATAAGAATCCATGTGTAACTGCTATGTTCAAAAGGAAACCAGATCACTGCTTGCACTGTATTTATTTTTTGGTAATCCTGTGCTAAGACTTCTGCCCCTTTCTTGTAGGAATCAGCAGTGATTTGTCCCCCTAAACTATGTAACAAACTTTGTTAAAAAGTTTTCCTGCTTATTGAAAGGATCTAGGACAGCAGC
Organism: Phylloscopus whistleri; assembly: GCA_017589585.1. Taxonomy (NCBI): domain Eukaryota; kingdom Metazoa; phylum Chordata; class Aves; order Passeriformes; family Phylloscopidae; genus Phylloscopus; species Phylloscopus whistleri. The sequence continues at coordinate 1,595,907 of JADMLD010000534.1, forward strand.
AGTGCCTTCAGTCTCTCTTTTGCTGCCTTCTGTCTGGGGCTGTTTTGTCTCCAGCTGTTTCTCAGCTCCTTATTTGGTTACCAATATTGGGTGCCTATGGTGTGGAAAGTGGGCACCTGGGCATCTGTTGTGTGATTTCCTGGGACTGCAGGAAGCCTTGCTGCAGGAGCTGTATCTCAGTTCTCCATTCCTGCCAAAGAGAGAGCTGCTGATTTCTTTTTCCATCAAAAGTTATTGGTAGTTGAGTAGTGTTCCTCCATCCTCTGTTTATACTGACACTTTGTGTCTTTAAAGGCTATTTTTTTGTTTTGAACATTTCACAGGCACACTGCTGTTTACTCAAGCAAGGCCTGGAGTACAACTGAGTACTTGTCATGCTGTACTGATTGAGTCCAAGTTTGTTTTGTCTCTGTCATTCCTCCTTTCTGGTGCATAAAAAAATACCACGGGAGAGAAGCACTTTCTGGATTCCTTGAATATTCCTTGTCCTGCCGTGTTATGGCAGAGCTCTGTATGCAAGAGACGTGACAGCAGGAGAAATCCTCCTGCTTAGGTTGCACAGTCAAGAAGTGCTATTTACTTTTTTCCCCTGATGGCTTTGGCACAGGTAAAATAGCAATGAAATTTCAGAGGGTAGCAGTCATACCTTTATCTACCAGTTTACACCTTTATCTATCAGTTTACCTTGCTCAACAGTGCATAGTTAATTCCTTTTTTTCCCCCTGTAGATGGCTGTTTAAAAGCACTCATTGTGTAGCCAGCTACCGTGTGTGCTTTAAGCTGAGGAATAAAAACATGCTGCCAGCTACAAGGTCTTGTTGCTGTACTTTTCCTTGTGACCTTTAACAAATTCAAACCATTGTTATTGTGCACAGAATCCAGCAAGGCTATAATCACCATTAAAGAGGGTGGTTGGTTTATGTTTACTTTGGGCTTCACTATTTTCAGGCAGACGGGAAAAATATTTATGGTGGGGTTTTTTTTGGTTGGGCTTTTTTTGGGCTTTTTTTTTTTTTTTTTTTCTTAGGACAGGAATAATCTTTTCTGTTTACATTTGTGGAGTAAGCACAGCCAGGTCCATGCAGTGACTGGGACTCCTGTGCCACAGTATATGACTATTTGTGTCCTTACTTTTCTCATCTCACATCCAATTGACCAGTGGATCAGTGGATAAACAGGTTCCATCTGATTGAATAAGATGCCTAAATAGTTTGTAACAATTGCAGGGGAAAAAAAATATTTTTCTTCTAAGCTGGAGAAAACTAGTTCACTCACATCTTGCATCCTACATCCCAACTTTCTGCCAGTAAAAATAAATAAAATAAATTTTAGAAACCTCTCCAGATTTAACAGTTGCATCTTTTCTGAGGCCTCCCCCAGTAGGATTTTTCCCCTTTTGCTGTTTCCTGCCTTTCTCCTCCCTGCATACGCTGTCGTCTTCCTGCAAACTTGTGCATGGGCTAAAGGGATGGTGTGGGATGCCCACTTCTGAGTAGAGTCTCCAAGACCTGATTCAGCAAGGAGCTGCTGATTCCCTGTCACAGCCTTTCCCTTCACAGGGAAATCTGCTGGTGTCTTCTATCATCATGCAAATCTTGCACTGTAGGAATCTCCAACCTCAGTCCCTCTCCCAAATGTGGCTGAAACTGCTCATTGTGCTAGGAAACCATTAGGAAATGCAAAGCTGGACAGACCTACAGCACAACTGTATAAAGCCCATTTAATTAGCAAAGTAGCCTAAGAAGACTGGATTTCCAATTGGAATGTGTACAGACAGATATGTATCCCTACCCAGCTCATAGAACATTAGCTCTGAAGATGTGCTGTTACATGCACTCTGCAAGTAGATAATTGGAGGGGGAGAGGGAGGAAGGAGAGGGATGTTTGTATCATTTCATGGCAGGTAACCATGTCATTCATACCACACCTGGGTGTTTCTGACTTTGTTTCTCACACAAGTGCTAATGAAATATTTTGTGGTTAAAAAAAAAAAACAAAGAAAAAAGAAAAAAAGAAAAAAAGAGCTTGGAAACCCAGTATCCAAAGGGTTTCAAAACTTTATTGTATGTGCCAAATATTTCCAGCTGTTATTGCCTTCCACTTATTTCCCACAGCATCTTGGCCTGGGTCTGCTAGTGATCTTTCTTCGTTGATGGCATGAGATGTTAGCTGAGCCAATGTTTATGCTGCTCAGAAAGATATTCCTCAAGCCTTACTTCATTAATGACTTTAAAGCTTGTTAACCTGTTTATCTTCAAAGGATGGAAGCTTTTAATGCTAAATAAAGTGGACAGCATTTATACAGATTTTGATAATGAGTACAATTGGATCTGTGTTATAGACTAGGAGCCACCACACATTCTTCAGTTGCTTCTCCTTGAGAGGAGGAAGATTAGACTGCAAGCATGGGTGTCTGAAGCAGCATTACATCTGCTCACTCCAACTCATTGAGAATTTCTAATGTACAGCTCCTTCAGAGGAGAACAGTTGCTAAGATATTCAGTAGCGGAGAATTGAGGATGGCTTGCTATAGCCTTTGTGCACATTCATGGACTGCCTTGTGGCATAGCATAATTTTGTGAGTGGCTTAATTTAATTAAATCTAGATCAGCAAGGGGTATCTGGGATATTGTGGAATCAGCTGCTTTCTATCAGGAGATTTTAGAAAGTCTTACAGGCAAAGCAGTTGCAAAAGTCTGTTTAAATTTTCTGATATATCAGCCTATGTGCTTTCTGAAAGACTTGATGTCAAGTTACCTAGGTTACTCAAAACCACTGCCTGGCCAATTGCTCTTTGTTGTTTTGGCTTAGAAATGTTCATTAGAATGGAAGGAAGTTTTTGCTTTTATTTTCCACGATTCACATTGGTGCTGCTTGCGTTTTGTATTTCTTTCTGTTTTGGTGATGAGGATGTTTGGAAAACATCCTGCTGGTCAATTGTTGTAAACATTTACCTAGCACTTTGCAGTCATTAATGAATTAATCTCTGTAATGCTGGGTAAGTGTTATGTGTATTTTATAGCTCAAGAGTGTTGATGAGACATACCTAAGGCCTTAAAGTGTGTCAGTAGTGTAGATGAGGATTTAATTTGAGAACATTACTGTGACTCACTGTAGTTAATGTGCAAGCAGTGTCAGTCTGTGGATTTGTGTATGAGCCAGGATTTGCAGTATTACAGAGATTACATCTTTCTTATTGTTCTAAAGCAGCTTTTTCAGGTCGTGTTCATTTTCCTTTGAGAAGTGGCTATTTTTGAAATCTTGCTTCTATATCACAGAAATGTTAAGTTTAATTGAAAGGAAGTTTGATTTGCAGCTAAAACAAACCATTAACTGTTTCAATAGAAGCTAGACTCCACAAGGTGAAAATCCCCTCTCCTTCTCCTACTGATGGGACACAGAGAAACAACCTGTTCTCTTTTCCACTTCCCTGTCTGCAGGGACCTCCAGAACCAGCTTGTGCTGCTGAGCCTCGCAGGGCTCCCCAGTCTCACACAGCAGAGCTACCAGAGCTATGGGTAGCACAGCCAGGAGGAACCCCAGATCCCATCCTGTGTGTGATAAAACAGCCTGAGAGTCAATGGACCAGGGGCTGAGCAGCACAAGCAGATTCTGCCCTAAAGGCCTCTTTGCTCTCTAACTCACAGAGGAATCACCCCACTTTTCTGGAAAGATGAGAAAAACACCCTTGTTTTGCTCCATGACTGACAGAATCTCCATGCAGAAAACCTGGCACTTGCTTTGCTACCAGCAGTTCAGAGCACAGGGCACCACCTAAAGCTCTGGTGTAGGAGAAAGAGCAGCTCATGGGGTATAAAGATCTTTTGTTTCATGTTTGCATTGAACAGCTGTGTTTCTGTTCTTTAAGCTATTTAAGGAATACTACTGGGTCTACACTCACAGCCTGGACTGTACCAGTTAAGTGTGCATGACCATGTCTGTGGCTTGGTTTGGGGTTTTTTCCTTCCTCAGATACACTTTTTAATGCTTTACTCTTTCAGAATTTAAGGTAGAACTAAAAATTTACTGAAAGAGATACACAGGGTGGGGAAGAGGAAATAATTTTCCAATCACATCTTACTTGTTCCTTCCCTTTTCCCTCATCACCATGTCCAGATGTTGCAAAATGAAACTTAGAGCTCAAAGATGTAGAAGTCGGGTTTTGTAGCTCAACACCTCGTTTAAAGGCCATTTATTTGAGTGAAGTAACAATGCCAACTAGTGGTCAGATAGATCACTGAGAAGAGATTTGGTATTCTAGCAAAGACAAAAATAGTAAAAATGTATGTGAATCACAACAGCTTTTGTGACAATCACACTGCTCAGCTAAGGAAAAGACTGTAAGTATTGGTTTTTGTTTAACAGGACATTTCAATCAGTAACATAACAAGTGTATCATTAGGTTAATGATATGCTGTCCTTGGAAAATGCATTAATACACTTTTATGCTCTTCTCTTTTTTTTCAAAATTAATTCATCCCACTCATAACCTGATCACCTGTGCTAATGACACCAAAACCAAAGAAAGGAGTATGTATTATCTCTGTCTTGTTTCACAGTAGTATCTGGATTCTTCTTTTCTAAAACATAAATGTGCATTTGGGCTTGAATAACCCACTCTTCTGTTTGAAAGTCCATGGTTATTCTAATAATGAGGGATAATCTTCCAACATCACTAAAGGCTTTTGTCTTTCTCCTCTTCAGTCTTAAGTGTGTATCAACATGTCAATGTTGATGAGGTGCTCTGCCACAAGTTGCTCTTTATTTTTGTTGTTTCTTAAGGACTCCTTTTGCATCAAGATAATTAGATTTTGGGATACATATGTAAATATTACTGGCTGTAATCTGGATGCCAATATCTAAATTTAATTATCATCTTCATATATTAAAGACATAAAACTGTAAAGCAGCTATTTGGAATTTTCCTTTCTTTTAGGTTTTTGGAGTGGTTGTTCACCTGGGGTTTTTTCCCCTTTCAAAACTGTGTCCTTCCCATAGTGTTCACCGAGCCCTCAATTGTTTTAGAAAACTCATGTGCTGATTAACAAGATGATTTCAGTAGATGATGCAGGGAAAGGCACCAATTGGGAAGACAGCTCCCTGGGATCTACAGTGGTTAAAATTGCAGTATTTTTTAACTCTGCCTTTGCTAGATATTTTCAGAGTCTGCAGTATGCAGGTGCTGTGTCTTCAGAATCTCTTGATGTGTGTGATGTTGAGGTGCACTTTTCTTTCAATATGCAGTGCTCTTTTAGACATTCCCTGGGGTTTCTCCTAGCAATTGGCCTGACTACCTACCTACCTGACTTTTGAAAAGCTAGATTTGCATGTGTTATCAGGTACTTATAATTATTAATTTTGCATTCATAACAATTTTGAGCATACCTATGCCATTCATCATATTTCACAGTTTCTTCAGATAACAGATACCTTGTGTGTTCTGTGAAGTCAGCTAGTTTGTGTATAGTTCTTATACACAGCACCTGTATTTTATTTTCTCCAAAGGCAAGCCAGGTTCATTTCTCTGATGCTTAGTGAACTTTGGATCATTTCCTTGATCTCACATGTTCTGCTGCAGTGCTGAGATTAGGAGCTCTGATTCACTTTGAGCTGCAGAAAAATGTGGGTCATGCTTAAAATATTGGGGGGCTAGTTTTGGTTTATGCTAGAGCTCCAAATCCTTCTTCCCCTTCTGGCAGCCTTCTGTACATACTGTTCCCTTTCACCACGGAATAACCCAGACAGAAAGCTCCCTTCTCCTTCCTGCAGCATCAGGAGTTGAAGCCTGCTGCCTTTGTGACATTGTCCAGTGCTTATGGCACTGTGAGTGTCAGATTGGTGTGAGCATCCTTCTCCAGCATGGTACTTCACCTCTGCCTCACCTCCCTAACAGACATACTGACCTTGGATCTTCAGAGCACCATGGAAATGCCAAGTGTTACCTTGGAGCACCAGATACTCCAAGGCAGTTCTGAAGTTTCCCATGTGTTTTGGAGGAGTGTGAGGATGAATCCCGTTCTCTGGCTCCTCTGTATCCCTACAGGGTTTTTTGAGTTTCTCAGTCACTGTTCTGGCTCCAGACCCTGAGGTCTTGGTTTTTCTCCTCCTACCTTGCTTGTTAAGTGCTGGCAAACCCAGGGGGCACACTTTTATAAGCCAAAGTTTGTTAATTCATTTTTTAATCTGTGACTACTTCGAAGATCATTTACTAACAACCTTCACAGAAACAGCTTTCTAGCATTACTGCTGAATTTGGAAGTCCTCCATGTTGCTCAGTTATCTCAGCCCTGATTTTTTTTGCTTTTTCTCCATTTGACTCCAAGCTCCATGGTTTGCATATTGCTTTTATTCCCCACTTCAATTTTATTTAATTTCAGCTCAGAGACATCAAACACTGGCTGCATTTCTGGATATATGTATTTCCTGCTTTCTTGCCCTTTGTAGCCTGAAGGCAGCCTAAGTTCATAATTGAACTACAGGCAAGATGGGAAAAGAGAACTGTTTGTTCCATGAACTCAGCAGCATTAACCATTAACTATGCCTCTGTTCATTTTTAATGAAGGAAGAAGTGAAAAAAGTAATAGCATCTGTTTCTTACCTGTACTGATATATGGCTTTTAAGGAGGTGGGAAGCTAGAGAAGAGACAGAAAGATGCCAGGATTGCTTTATGTGATCTTTTCCATTTCTACTCCTGAAGAAAGGATTCCAAAATTTATTTTCCCCATCCCAGTTTTTGTCTTTTTCTTTCGTTCCTTTCTTTCCTTTCCCATTACCTTGATTACCAGCAAGTTTTAAAGAAGAGGAAGGAACACAAAGATGAAGCAGAGTTCAATCCACCATTCTGCTCCCCACTGCAGCCTTTCCTCTTCCCTTCCTGGCAGAAGAACACTGCTTTCTTGCTTTTGGGGTTTTTCAGTTGCTAGGAATTCAAAATATTTGTGGCTTTTTCAAAAATAATTTTGGAAATTGCGTCAGTGCTGAGGCCCTGGGGCTGGAAATGCCAAGTGTTACCTAAGTGGAATAGTTGGCAGCCCAGCGTGGCACTGTGTGATAGGAGATGAGCCCGGGGCAAGAGGAGCCAAGCACCGAGGGCAGAAGGCCCCCAGCTGTTTCTGAGTCACAGTCAGGCAGAGCAGCAGTGCCCTGACTGCAGAGGGCTGGTGGCTGAGCTGAACCTTTGTCCCTCATGAGAAGCAGCCCACACACAGATCTTGGTGGCAGAGGGAAGCCAGGCACTAAATGGAGAGGAGAGCAGAGGAGGATCAGAAACTTTTGACTGGCAGGAAACAATGTGTTTTCTGAAGAAGGACCAAAATTGAAGGAGACCCAACCAGCCTTAACCTGTCATGCTTCCTTTCAAATCTGCTGCTTGCCACAGGAGTCTGGGCAAATGTAATTACTTTATTTCCCCATTCTGTACAAAGCTGTCCTACCTGGTGTATTCAAAAATGAATGATGAGCAAAGCCAGGAAACAAGAAGACTTGTCATAGGAGTCTGGAGAAAAAGAGCTCCTCACTGTGAAGTTAGTGGAAAAAACCAGAGGAGACGCCCCTCCCTCCCACTGGCAAAACATGCAACTCTGTGGAGTAACACACAGACCAAGGGAATCCTGCCATCTCTAGGGAAGGCTTAAGATGTTAAAATTCTCCTTCTCCTTGGCATGTGAGGAAATATTGTTTGTTGTTTTAAAATGAATATTTCAGTTGTTCCAGCAGAAGAATTTACAAATCTCATGTACAATAATGAGGAGGGTAGTGTCTGTGCAAGTCACATCTACGAGAAAGAGTCTGGAGTGTGCAAATATGTCCCATTTGCTGTAAAAATGTAAGTTTGATAGTGTAGTGCAAGTCTTTGCAATATATTGTAAATACATTTATGTGGTTAAATATATAAAACATATTTTTATATGTGTAAATGTATGTAATACATAATTTAGTATATACTTGGCTGTTTTGTTTCTTATTCAGAATTTGGAAGCCTATTGTCAGTAGAAATGACCCTTCTTCATTGAAAAGGCCCTTCCTTGGTTCTCTAAGAAAATAATACTATATTGTCAAGAAATTCTATTCAAGAAGAAGGGAAATTGGGGTTTTTTAACTTTTTTTTTTCCTGTATCAAGTGTCCTTGCTAACAGCTTCACTGCAGTACGTGCAATGGTCCAGCTGCTTTGCTCCTTGGCACTGCCTGACATTCTGATAAACTTTCGGTAAATCTGCACAGGATTAATCACTTCCAGGGGGGAAAAATGTTCAAGAATATACTCATAAATATTGCTCAGTACCATTTTGCAACAATATACATAAAGGAATTCTCCAGTTGCCATTATAATGTCCTACAACAAGCAGTAGGCTGCTGCAGTGCAGTTCATACTTACCTCTGGGGAAATTTTTATGGCCTGTGTTGCAAACTTCTCAAAATCCAAACCAGAATTTTCCCTTTTGGTTCAGTTAGGTCCCCAATGGCTTGCCTCATTCTGTTTCTAAGGGTTTTTGGGGTCCAGGGCCCCATTTCCTTCTGTTCAGAGATGGAACTCAAACGTGATGCACATAGGACAGCTTGATCTGTGTTTTTCCAGATGCCTTGGAGAAAAGAAGTGTAATGCAGACTTGAGGGAGATGGGAGACATACTGCTCTGACCCCCTCTACCTTTCCAGGGATTTGCAGAGTGGAATGCTGACCTGGCTAAAGTTTTCTGTTCTATTTCTTCCTCTAGGCAAATTCCCTTCTCCACTCTTCTCCTATGATGAATTGGAGACAGATATCTGGACTGCAGAGACTTTTATGGATAAATGTGGCCATCCTACATCCTATTCCTCATCTCGTTGTTTTCTTTTGACAACACGTTTTTCTTGTTGACATCTGGTAAGTGCAGACTGAACTTTTGAAATCCTGGATAAAGGAGGAGCTCTGATTCTTTCCTTTTATCCTGCAAGGACAGCCAAGAATAGGGAAGACTTTGGCTTACCAGCTAAAGGGAAGGAATATAGCAGATGGGAATATCACCAAAGCAGAGCAGGTAGAACTAAAAAGGCACAGCAGATTTGGTGATTTGAGGCAAGCTGGGAAAGGTTTGCAGGCAGGTGAATGCTCAAAGTAGGGATCCTGAGAGCCCCAGACAAACACTCCACATTCCTAAGCTCCTGAGAAACACCTATCTGGTGTTTTGAAATAGTGGGTACAATTGAAAACCTGCATCACTAAGGTAATAAATTCTGCTCTAGTGAGAAATGTGGATTGGGAAAAACCTTCACTTCTTTTTATATTTCTATTTTTAAGGTGTTTGTGTTTTTTTCTAAAGTAACACGTGGAAAAACTGGAGCTTTTGATGCCAAATTACGTCCTGATATGCACAAACATGACTTTTGTTGACCCTTTGAGGGAGGGCTATGGAATTCACTGAGTACAGAAGAGAATTGCATAGGCTTGGAGTAGGAATGATAAGTAACTATGATGGACTTAAAGAAATTTGTTACCAAGCCAGAAGTACCTGATGAGCAAAAAATGATGAGTTATCTCAAGGATGGGGTGTGGAATAAATAAAGACACAGTGAAGATATAAATCAGTAGAATCAACACACCATCACACAGCCAAAGAAATAGCAAAGTGCTGGGAAAAAAGTCAACAAAACCAGAAACGTCAGAAGGGCAACAAAAGGTGTGAGACAAAAAGGGTTGCAGATTGTGAAGTCAAAGTAGGACATTTATAATTATGTCAGGGACAAAAGGTCTGTCAGGGACTGCTTTGGCCAAGGGGAAGTTGTTCATGGATGCCCTAGATAGTGCTGGGAAACACTGCAGTTTCTTCACCTCAGCAGGCACCAGGAAGAAGAGACCTGCCAGAACCAAAAGGACTGTTTTGTAGCCCAAAAAAAAAATGGAAAATTCCTGAACACCAGAGCAGCTGACAGAAAAATATAATGGCTCACCAGAGCAGTGCCAGGGCAGCTGGAATCCCCCTTTACTCTCCCAAAAAGACAAAGATGAGACGCAACAACAGGAGGACTGGCAAGAGCCAACTGCAATGGCTTTATTGTCCCAGCACGGTATGGGTCAGGGCAGCTCTTTCTTCCCTGTCTCCATGCATTATGCACAGTGTGTATGAGTTCTGGGGGTTTGGTTTTGGTTTTGTATTTTTTAATGTAATTGAATTAAATTTTGTGTGTGTGTGTGTAAAACCTTAGGATTTGAGTCCTGCTTCTGCTTGCTCTCTTTATGGTCTCTCCTTTATTTAGTATGATTACCTGCTGTTACTAAGGCAGCACAGAGTGCTCAAAAAATGCTGAACTTCATGCTCAGCCCCAGCATCCCCATTTGTTCAGGCTCTGTGTTTACCCAAAATCTCTGAGGCTCAAATAAACAAGGTGATATTATATTTATAAATAAAACTGTGCATGACTAATCATGCATCTGATGGCAGAAAATAAGGTGACATTTGAGGTTGCAAAGCTCATAGGCACAAAATGAGAAAGGTTAATGAAATTGCACAGGGCAAGAGGGTTTATTACTACTGCCTCTCCTGGACCATCATCCGTGAAGAACATGATAACAGAATACTCTGTTTAACCACAGGTATGGTTCAGGCAAGCAAAAAGGAAACCTGTGGTTTTTTTTCTGCTTGTACACAAGCCCTGGTTTGGGGAAAGCACTGGTGGGAGCCCAACAGTCATTAGGTGTGCTGGGGTTGCTGCAGTCACCAGACCCCTCTTGATGGTGGAGGTAAAGCAAAGGCATTAAAGCTTCCATTAGCATGGCATGTCCAGCAGGAGCTTCTGCTCTCTGGATACCCTCTCTCTGACCCTGAAGTCTGCTAAATCTGTAGGATACTTAATTACATGACTTACTGAGAATGTCCACTTTATTTCATAACTGAGCTGGTCTAACTTTAGTTCCTGATTATTAACTCTTCAGGGAGCAAGGCCAATCTCAGGAGAAAGGGACTTCTATGCTTTCTGAACATCTTTTCCCTGGAAATTAGATCAAGATTCTTCAAGGCTTGCAATCTAAATTGCTGCTCTCTGACACTTGTTTGGCAATTGAGAAGGGCAGGATTCAAAACAGCATCTTAGAGGTGAAAGGCTACATATCCTGTTAGTGGGAAAAATCATCTACAAAAGCAATGGTATTTGTCAAGAGCCTAGAGAAGATCTGACATCAGGAAAAGCCTTTGTGAAGTCCACCACAGTAACAGAAATGTATTCACCTTGATTTAAATCATTTTTTTACAGTGAAATCTAAAAATGGAGCAAGATAGGGTTATAACTTAAATGCAGGAACTGTGACAAATAACAATTTATATGAGGAAATGGAAGTGCCACAGGGATTGGGTTCCAGGGCAAACTTGTCTTGTGAAAAGGATATGAAGTTAAGTAATGGTCAGATAAAGCAAGGCTTTTGTTTTGGTGGTTTTGGTTTGTGATTTTTTGTTGTGTTTTTGTTTTTGGTTTTTTTTAATATTGCTTTTAAAAAAAGATAACAAAAAGGAGAGCAGAAGTAAAGGTCTGACATTCAAGAAAGGCTTGCTTGTCGTTAATGTACCACAGAAATTGCTGAACAGTTTATCCCTGTGAAATTATTTCCTCTGGGATGTTGTTTAGAGGATGAAAATATGCAGATTATTGATTACTTTGCCTCTGAATCAAACCTGCAGGAATGCAGGAACGAAAAGCTAATGTAAGTGATCCTGTTTGATGGGAGACATTTTCTGGGTTTTTGCTCTTGAACCATTTCTCTCTTAATAGTTACTGGGTTTATTCTGTTTGTTTGCTTGTTTGTTTTTCTTTCCTTGCTCTGCTTTTCTCATGCAGAACAATAAGAACTCAACTAAATTGCACTCTGGTGAGGATTTCTCCAAAGAAATCTGAAGTGTTGCAGCTTAAACGCTGAGGATGTGGACAAGAGAAGCAAACTGCATCTTCCCCAGTGCTACTTGGTTGGTCCACAGTAATTCTGCCACTCTTTTTATTGGACTTCAGCAGCTGGGAAGTTGTTATGTGCACGAGAGGTCAGGCAGTTTGCTGAGCTTGCTGTTTTCACTCTCAAATCATGGCCCTCCTGCTCCATTGAACAAAGATGGTCGGGAATTCCTGGAGCAATTTTCCAAATAAAAGATGCCTTTTTTGTTAGCCAAATACATTGCAACAATGTTTCAGCAGAAGATATTTCCTGTAGTGTGGTAATTTTGATTAACATGCTGAGAGAGACCTGCAAAGAGGCAGAGGCTTGGTAGGCACAGACTTCATCACTGTGTCCCTTGAGGTGGCCCAGTAGATCTCACATAGAGACCCCAGTCTCTGGTAAAGCTGCCCATTGAAATCATGGCTTACCTTGAATCAAGGAGAGCTATGATTTGAATGAAAGATTTTTCTTTATTTTTGGTAAAAAAAAAAAAAAAAAGAAAAAAAGAACTGCCTTAAAATAATTGGAGCATTTACATGGGAAAGGAAAGAAAACAATCTCAGCTTCCATTTAAAGAATACTGAGTTTATCCCCATAGAGAAAAGGAAAACTATGAGATCAGAAGTTTCATGTTTTTTTACTAAGTTTTAGTGCTAGACATGTTACAGATGTGGACCAGAAGAGATCCATGCTGTTTGGGTCTTCAAGCTCCTACCTGAATTTTCATCCCAACAGATAGCTCAATTAATTTATTAAATGTAGGTATTTTTAAATGAAGGTATAATGTCACCAGCACAACATGAACTGCCTTTACATTGCTGTCCTTTTTGACCTCTGGCACTTTCCCTAGGCATGCCTATACTATATGTAGCATATCCTGATGGAATGAGCTGAACGTGGAAAGCTCCACACATTTGACAAGGTGTGGGGGACAGCAATGCACGGGAACGTTCCTCTGCAGGTTTTGGAGGGAGAAAATCCCCAAGAGCTTTCTCTTTGCTTTCAAGGAGAAAATCCCCAAGAACTCCCTATTACCCATTTTGTGGTTTCAACAAAGCAACTTGCCTTCCTTACACCTTCCTAAAGTCGGAGAAGGATTTACTCTGTAACAAGCTCGTAGTTTCAGATCTGCACAACTAAAGGTCTTCAGGGTTTTCCCCCCACCTGCCCAGCAGAAGGCTTCCCCTGCCTCCGGCTCTGCCCTGAACAAGGATGGAGCAGCCCTGCAAACCCCTCCGTTAGTCAACAACGCACTTTTGCTACCACCTAGTGGGCAAGAAGGGGTGTGAGAACACAGACTCCTGCATAGCTGGATGTCAGAACAGGGAAAGAACGCGGGTTCTAACCCTAGCCCTGACGCTAACCCTACCCCTAACCCTAACACTAAACCTAACCCTAACCCTAACAATAAATCTAATCCTACACCTAACTCTAACCTTACCCTAACCCTGACACTAACCCTAACCTTAACTCTAACCTTAACCCTAACCCTGACACTAAGCCTAACTCTAACCCAATGCTAACCCTAACCCCAACCCTAACAATAAATCTAACCCTAAACCTAACCCTAACCTTAACCCTAACCCTAACTCTAACCCAACGCTAACCCTAACCCTACCCCTACCTCTACCCCTACCCCTAACTCTAACCCAATCCCTAAGCCTAACCCCTAACCTAATTCGGAACGTTAATCTGGAACCCTAATCTAGAACCCTAACCCTAATCTAGAACCCTAACCCTAGCACCTCCCTAACCCTGACCCTGACCCTAACCCTGACCCCTGACCCTGACCCTGACCCTGACCCTGACCCGCTTAACAGTCACACAATGAAGCTCCTGTGCGCTGTCAGGTGGGAGTGGCCTTGGAAGCCTTATGGGCCTGCTAAACGCTGAGGAAGGGATGGGAGAACCAAGGCTGTGGCCCAGGAACGTGGATTTCCTTTTTCTTCCAACAGCCAAGACTGGAGAATAAGAAGAAAACTCAGCACAACGGGAAAAGGAATCAGCTCACTTGTGAAGTGAGGCTGAGATGGCAATATGGTAACAAAAAGCAGACCCAGATTGTGATAGGTCTGGAGACAGGGCTGCTTGTTCATTTGGCTGTAACAGGTAGTGATGCACAGTAAATGCAACTTCAGTGCAGAGGCCATTCTGTTGCCCTGTTCTTCTAAAGTTTTTTCTAAAGGTCTTTCAGCCTTCTGGTGTTTTATTTTTTGCAATGGAGTTTCTCATGCACTTTTCATGTAAATAATGATTGTTTTGCACTCCTTTCTGGAGGAGGAGAGAAATGATGGACTGTTGGGTTGACCAGTGTGGTTGGAGAGGACAATTTCACCCTCCAATCCATGGTCACTGTTGGAATTCTATAAATGTCGAGGTCTGTAAATAAACTGCCCCTTTTTAGCCTTGGACATCTCAGTGGGTGAGTGTCATTCATTCGTGTCGTATTGCAACAATCTCCTAGGAATTTTTCCCAGAAATAGACACAGACACTGAACTGAGCCAACCACATGGGACTTAGCATTGGGCCTGTCCCTTCCGTGAGGAATCCTGGGCCAGACACTTGCTAATGTACGCATGTGCAGCACTGGTGATTTTTATGTACCAGCTGATGCCTACTGAGAATCTGATCAGTTCTGTCCCGTTGATTTGCCATTGGTTTTGTTGGTTTACTGCATGCTAAAAAATCTGGGAAATTCCATGAAGCCAAAGTAATTCTGGGATAATAATGTGTTTGTTCTCCCAAAGAAAATTCTAGTATTTCAGGTACATTATCCATATTTACATCGCATTTCTCTCCTGAAAATCATTTTTGTTCAAGAACATGAATGAGTACTAATACCCAATGTTTTAAAACCATGGCCAGCAGAACAGTTTCTTTTAATGAATACAGAAGAATCTTTCCTAGGACTTCAATTTAAAATGTTGATACTGAGCATTAAAAAAAAAAAAAAAAAAAAAAAAAAAGGAAAGAAAGAGGACAGAATACTTAACTAAACTTCCTCTGGAAAGAAGAAGCAGTAGCTGGAAAACCTGAAACTGAACTCTGAAGTCCACTTAATGAAACAGACTTCACATATAAAGGAGGACTTGATCAGTTTTTGTCTTAATACATCACATGAAGTTTCAAAGTAAAGGATTTTCTTGGAGTTAGTCCAGAGCTCCATCTTCAGCATGCCTCAGGCTGGAGACAAACATGCTTTTGTGTAAATCACAGTATTACAAATCCAATATATTCACTCTCTTCATGCATGCAAATGAATTAAAAGCAACTATCAGATCAGGTCTACAGCAAATAAGTCGACTTCCATAACAACATAAATAAAGTTCCTGCAATTTTACATTTATTTTAGAACTTACTTAAGTGAGAACCAAAACCATACATCCATCACAGAAGGGAAGTGGGAATTAGAGAGAGAGGGAGTATAAATTCATGTAATATAATTCAAATTTTACCTCAGTCCCTAATCATGGAAATAAATCCCTTCAGTTCTCTGTAGTCAATCCACAGCTACGTCCTTGGGAGCTCAGTGTCAGAATCACCTGTGTCTGCAGCACAGAAAAAGAAGATGTAGTCCCAATTGTGCATCTCCCTGATGTCAGCTGTATGAATTAAGTAAGTGAAGATTAAACCTGTTGGGCTCTTTGGCTCATCAGTCAGAGAGTGGGGTTTAGAAAACATATGTTGAAATTCAGTGTGCATGTAATAAAAAACATGTTTATTGAAAGACAAGGTATATTTTGAAAGGCAAATCTTATCTCACATAAGGAGAAGTCATAGATTTGAAATTTCCGTTCCTTTTAGATCCCAAAAGACAAATTAGTCTGAATTGCAGAATATAATTGCAAAGCAACTAAATAGAAATAAAGCACAAGGCAGTCCTCCTAAAATGAAATAAAAATGATGTACCAAAGATTCTGTTAGCTTTTTCCCAGGAAATAGAAAATGAGTGAGGTTAACAGAAAAATCTGTAAGGTAATCATCTAAAATGACAGCAGAGGGTGCTGTCATTTCTCCTTCAGTTCATGGCGTTGAGTTAATCCACAGCTCTCTTGCTCCCCGAGTTGCTACTCTAAAGAATTAAAAAAACCCAAACAACCCAGTAAATTTTGAAATTCAGTGGAATTTTTCCAGAAGGGAATTAGAGACCACGAATGGAGGAAGAAAATATACACTGATACAGATTTAAGGCCAGAATTCAACTTCAAAATATGAAGCCTCTCCTGCATGTACTTTGATTGTGTAAAACTGTGAAATTTTTTTGCTGCTGTCTGTTTATATTTAATTTAGAAACATAAATGTTAGACCTTTTAATCTGTAAACGTTTCTCCCTCACGAATTCATGCCTTATCTGCTGCATATCGTTGTCATTACTGGACCTCTCAAACAGAAATCATAGGATAATATTGTTAAATGTTTGCAATGTCCTGCCTAAGAAAGCCACTTAGTCATCCTGTGAAAAACACGATTCACTTGTGTGTAAAATTTATAAGTTTAATAAAAATAAAAATAAAAATAAAAATAAAAATAAAAATAAAAATAAAAATAAAATAGACAATTAGGAGACAGAAAAACAAAGCTTTTTCGGCCGAGATGCTGTTATCACCAGCAGCAAGATCAGCACGCTTTCCCCCTTCAGATCCTTTGTTTTAAGGACCCCTGTATTACATATTTAAAATAAGCTAATGCATAATTCAAACTATGTATGTTGGTTTCAAGACCCCCCTAAATATACAATTTATCTGTAGGATTTCACACAGTCTGGGAGGGTGTTATAAATCCGTCTTCTAAATATTCAGGCTCTTAAAGAATCGATTGTCTTTCTAATCTCAGGAATGCCAGACATTCCTTCTGTCTTCTATCTACTTGAAAGGTAAAAAAATACAACCCTCCCCCCCCAATCTCTACTTAGTTACAATCTAAGAATATTCATTTATCACATTTTTCAAACTTTATTAATAAAAGAACATACAGTACAACCTTCCCATATTTATACCTAAAGCAATCATCTTACTGTATGCGAAAAGCCAACTCCAAAACATGCATTTATAACAATCCTTTAGAAGAGCTGACAAAAAAGTGTACTGCATCCTTTCTTGCCCTCTGAGATAAATAAATAAATTTAGAGAGCCAATTCCATGGAAAAACAATTTATTTGCCAATGAAAATTTCAGATAAAGCAATCGACAAAGCCAACGCCGAAGAAGCAGTGCCGGCACTGGGTGAAACCACAAACGTGACCTCTATCGCGCCACGTTTCCCCGAGGTTTCACCAAAGCCTGGGCTCAAGCCAGCCGGTTTTATACCCCTTCTGGCTTGGGCTTATGTGATCTTAAAATTCTACATGTCCTTTTGTTCCTCGGGGCCTCGGCTTCGGTGGATGTTGAAATCTTTGGCAGCGGGATCCGCTATCTCAAAGGGTTTCCTGGGTGGAGGGGATCCCTGGGCGATTGGAATGGCCATGATGAGATACCATCTCGGAGTCATCAGGGACTGATCACCTTCTCCTCCTTCTATTGGAATTGTAATTTCTTTGTCTTCTCCTGGAGCCCAGACGGTTCTTGTGAAACTTTCCGAACCCTCTGCTCTGAGGGGTTTTTTTTTGGGCTTTCTTATAAAACTATATTTTTACTGCTATCTACTATAACAACGAGCATTATGAAAACATGAATTATTCCTTATTACAATAAAGGATCTAGAAATGGTCCTCAGTCTTTTCTGCCATCTGAAATTTCTACTTAGCCACTGCATACAAAGCACGATTGTCTGTAGCCCTGGTTCGTTCCTGAGATGTTTTGGTTTCTCTGAAACTCTTTTACTAGAGAGTTTTCTGTCAACAAGAGACATGTTTTTCTAACTGTAACCTTTGTTTACATTCCTTTCCCTAGGAGGGACTTCTTCTTGATGTCCTTCTGGTTTGACCAATGTGATTGAAGAAGTTTGTCTTTGTTTCACCAATTGAGTTGTTCTCTGCACAACAGTATAAAAGGGAAGAGATTCCCAGAAATAAACACAGTCATTTTCAACTTTCTGAAGTCGGAGTCTATGTCGTTGTAGTGTACAATAGCATCAGTTGTCTTGTTTTTTTCCCCCTTCCTTTCATAGCTTGGTTGCTCAAATCTGAGCATGAGAAATCTATGAGGCCACAGTCAGGAGAAATACTGAAACTGTGGTCGATTTTGACTGCAGAGA
Organism: Phylloscopus whistleri; assembly: GCA_017589585.1. Classification (NCBI taxonomy): domain Eukaryota; kingdom Metazoa; phylum Chordata; class Aves; order Passeriformes; family Phylloscopidae; genus Phylloscopus; species Phylloscopus whistleri. The sequence continues at coordinate 1,613,997 of JADMLD010000534.1, forward strand.
GAAGCCAGGCAGGAGGTTCCATGCTGAACTTGCTGCAATGCTCAGTGTCCCTCAGAGTCAGCACAAAAATGCCAAAACACAGTTTATGGTTTCTAAACCTACCAGAGGCAGGATGAACACATTTCTTACTGTGCTGGAACAGCCAGGCCTAGTTCTGAGCTTTACCCTGCCATAAATTCAGAGACAGCCCCATTCCAGGCTGTCTTTACAGTCTAATATATAAAAAGTTAATCTTGCTTAGGTATTAATTGTCCTCCTCATGCAATTTATGTTATTTTAGAATGCATAAGGTACAAGATTTATGAGGCATGCTTACAGTATAATAACTAAAATAAACTAGCTAGGCTTGTCATGGTTAAAAAAAAAAAAAAAGCTGCCAAGTTTTTCTTGTGTCAGTTTATTTTTAAGGGAAGTAACATCAAGATCTTTTGTATGAGGCCCACAGGTCTCATCAAGCAGATAGCAAGGCATGAGCTCAGTTTGGTCCATCAGAAATGTAATCCCAACCCCAGTACAGTCCTGGCAAAGTCCTCACTGACTTCAGTGGGGTCAGGTTTTAACCTGGGTCACAGCATTTCAGGAAAACTGAAGATCTGGTTTGGTGTCTGTTGTTTTTGGACCCACCGGAGTGTCTCCAGCCTCATCTCTGCTGTTCTGTTGAGTTCCCTTGTTCTTACCTCCTCCCTGTATCCTCTAGTCCCACCCACTGGGCTTTCCACTCTCTGTAGTGGATCTCAGCCTCTAGTGAGAGGAGGCTGTTGCTGAGCTTGACATGGTGCTTGATATGTGTTTTTTCAGATCTCACCATCAGACCCAAGCCAGGAAAGTAAGTTCAAGTCAAAGTGGTAACTAGTGAAAGACTAAGGATTTTCCACTTTTTGAGGATGTCAGAGGAAAGCATTATGTCTTGGATTCAGAAGTATTGAACTTGTGATTTTTTTGCAAGTCAGGGCTGGCAGTGTGTTTAAATCAGATTTATTAATCTGTTCCAATAGGGCAAGTTACCTTTTAATAGCTTTCAGCAGTTAGCAAAGGCTGTATTTCTGCAAGTCCTTTGTGGATTCAAGACTTTCTTACATATTTCTTCTCTTTGCATTGTGTTTTATGTAAGTTTTTCTTCCAGATCTTTATCCTATTTGTTAGCACAAATACTGGCATGAAAATACTCTCTCTGTGAATTACACCCTATTAAATTTAACTTAAAAAGCAAGGAACTCTGATTACAAAAGAGTTCTGGACTACTCTTGCCCTTTTTACACTGCTTGTATCCATTTGGGTTCCTGTGTTTTCCTTACAATCATGAAGACAAATCTGTTGGTATTTTCTTAATAAATTAAAAGTCATCATTTGGGGATAAGATCCAAAGTAGCATATAATCACCTAGAGCAGAGCTGAGATTTAATTAGACCCTTACACACAGATCAGCTGCAGTCTGGAGTCTGACCCGATTCAAAATTACAGTTATTAGATGTGACATAAATAGAGCAGGTACAGTCACCTAAACAGGGCGAGGGACTGGGACAGAATTTAGATTGCATGATTGCAATCCAAGACAGGCACACACAAAATTAGACACTCTTTGTTCGTGGGTGCTTCTGTGTGTCTACAGAAGTGCTGTCATACTAACTGAGCAGAGCATCCTCATGTCCTATTTCCTATGAAATTAATTAGGGATTCTCAAACCACTCATCCCTAGGGGTGGTAAATTGCTCTGGTACATGGCCGAGATATCAGATAGCTCTGGATTCAGCACAGAGCATTACAAAATAATCACCACTTCCATTAGAAAATGAATGGGTGCTTGGGGAACTTTGTACTTGTGGTGATGTCCACACTTTGTGTGATGTATCACCACAGGACCATTTCCTCCATGAACACCAGGTTTTTCACAGGTGATTCTGATGATGCCCCAGCCTCATGGGATAAAAACTTACTGCTCCTGCCTTACTCTCACGATTCTCAAACCCATAAAAATTCTTTCCATTACTGCAAGGTGAATTTAGGGATTAAGTTCATTACCCATGTACCCACTTTTTATTTGTGTGTGCCACCCACCAATTTTCAGGGGTGATTCCCAGCACAACCTTTGTGTATTACTGAGGGGAGCTTGGAGCTCAAAACCTCTGTTACCAGTGACAGTCACTTATTTTTACTATTCTGTATCAGTTTGGAAAAAAGCACTTGGTATATCATATGTTCAAATATTAATTTGGAAAAGCATTTTCCCCAGTCATGCTGACAGGCTCATTCTCTTGGTGGACTGTCCAGTTTATTCCTGTTTTTGAAAGCATTAGGGAAGGCCTTATCCCTAAAGTGTGCCATCTATCACTCCTGGTGGTAAACATCATAAATATTCCAAAATCCATGGTAGGTGTTGGGATGAAAAGGAGATAATGAAGAGGAGAAACTGCCAAACAGAGTAAACTGATAATATTTCCATACAATCCAACAGCTTGCCAGAAGTAATAGTTTGGACTTTTGCTCTGTAGATTATGTGGAGATATACATAATCAACTATTTTACTCTAGATAAACTCATTTCTTTCATTTAGAGCCCAGGAGGAAGAGGAATGCCATATCTCCCTCCTCCATCTTGTAGTCTGCTGAATAATTTGTGATAATTCAGAAATAGCTCCAAGCCCTTACACCTGGTGTACCTATTGCAGGGACGCAGCTGAAGCCTCACCCCTACTTGAACCATTTATAGGGAAATTATATTTATCAGCAAGAGCCTGAGGTTCCAACCAGCTGGCTGGAATGCACACTGATAACTGCAATGCTAGAGCAGCTCTTCTGCACGATGATTTGTGCTATACAGGGCAGAGGCCTGCAGGCATGAGAAAAGGTTGTTGCAACACCTTTCTGGGCATTCTGCTCCCCTAAAAATGAAACCCATCAGTGTTCTTCTGCCTCTTGCTTTTTTGTGGATGTGGATGTGTAAAACTGGCAGCCAATGTGAGCATTAAAGTCTACAGTGCACTCTCAATGAAAGGCTTCTGAAGACTGTATGTGTGTAAGGGGATAGCTCACTTCTGTCTTCTCACTCTTTATTCACCTTCTAGCATCTAGAATTTTAAACTGCAATAGATTAAAGGAAATAGGTGTGGAACCAGAACTCAGATCTACAATTGGTTTTAAGATCTTATCTGGCATTCTTTTCACTTCATTCTTCCTGTCTGGGGAAATGCTGTTACAGCATCTAGGTACATTTAAGTGCTGTTGTGTTTCAGTGCTATACAAACCTGGTATAAAAAATATTCACACCAAGCCCAAGGGCTGTTATTTCCAACATCACAAAAGTACTTTGATAATTAAGTTACATTTTTCTTTTCCAAAAAAGGTTTGAGGAGACTGATTAAACCCAGCATTATGTTGTCAGACAGAGAGACAAAACAGGTTTCTTTTCACTTCCGTTTATGAGGAATATCAAGTGGCAAATGCCTTTTCTCCCACCCTAGCTATGTGATAAAAATCAAATTATAGTATTCCGAATTTCTGACGTTTTAAAACGGTTTTCAAAACTTTGACTTTGGAATCAGATCAAAGTTATGAACATGGCAAAACGATCCCACCTAGAGTGCTCATTGGGTGTTATCTTCCAAAAGCAGTAAAATAGCTCATCTCCCTTTTCTGTTACAATGATTTCACTAAATATCTGACATTTACTGATGACACTGAACTAGTGAGGGATTTTTTTCTCCGTTTTCCCTCAAATGGAAGTTTCTCATTAAATGATGAGGAACATTTCAGAGTTGTAACAGAAATATTAATAACTCTGCTTTGTCCAATTTTAAATATGTTTGAATATAGAGCACTTCAGCATATAAAGCAGGAACATAAGTGCTAGTGTCTCAGAACTCTTTAGCATGCACTGCTGAATATACAAATGCACACATTTCAAAACCACACAGACATGAAAATTCGCAATTGAGAAGCTAAACGAGTTCAATAAAAAGACAGAAAAAATTTCTTTATGTCTAATGGCAAAGTACCCCAATGCTGCTATTTTAGGAAGGAAAATTAATGACCATTTTTTACAAAGGAAGGAGTTCTTCTCTGTAGTTTAGAACTGATTAGTAAATGGATATGCAGAAAGCTCTCTATGGAACTAGACAAATATGAATCTGTGCACTTCAATCTCTTTTATACATGTTCTGCAAGACCTCAACAACTAGAGCTAATGCTCCCTCAGCTCCATTCAAGCAATTAAGCTAGGTCATTATATTAATAATGGGTTGCCCTTCTGTCTGCATTTATGGCACTTAGCAAGTCAGTGTGAGTGTGAACGCTTATCTCACGAAGGAGAGAGCTCCTGACAATGAATTAGATTAATCCATCAAGAGAATCGTTGTGACTTGATTACTGTTGCTATCTGAAGAAGCTGGCTTACACAAACAGGTATCTGCAGCTGTAGGAAGCAAGCAACAACACTCCAAACAACTGGGCAAGGCCCCGAGCCTGTACTCTTGAGCGAGGAGGTGGCTGACACCAAGACCTGGTGACAGGCTGCTCATGTGGCACATGCAAAGGGTGCCACAGGATCTGAATGTTGCTGTCAACGCTTAGCTTAACTCATCTGGGCTGGTATTTTGCCACAATTAGTTCTAATGCCATCTGTCATGTAAAAATACTTCATCTAATTAGCTTTCACTTCTCTTCCTTCCTTAAGGGGCATGAGTGAACACATTTTAAAATTAATTAGGAAAAACTCTGCAGTCACCACCCCAAAAGTGTAAAATCAACTGCACTTTGGGAATGGCTTGGCCAGCTTTCTTGTTCTGTCAATTCTTTCACCTCCTTTAGTTCACTTGCTGATAGAGGGCCATAGGCAAAGTTCCTAATGGCTTGGAACCTTAGTTCCTGAAGCTGATGATACTTGGCTGAGAACAGAATGCAATGATTCTTCTCTGTCATAAATATTAAAATATAACAAAAAGTTATTGCTGGGATAGAGGAAAAGGCTTCAAAATCGCTGAAGTGGAAATTTATAAAGATCAAAGGTTTTCCTCTTGGCAGAGAGAAAAACGCATGTGAACTGTTTTGTATTATGATTTAGTACGAAACAAGTTAAAAAAAATTAAGTTTTTAAAGTGATCTTAATGCTGCCTGCTGGAAGTTGATGAGCAGTTCCAGAACTTCTTTTATAAAGAATAAAAGATCTCTAGCTTTAGAGATCTGTCAATAGCACCCAACATCTTTGATTTATCATTGGCCGTGGCACAAGGGGAGAAATACTTGACTCATAGTCTCACACCTACAAACCCACTATATTCAATTTGTTTTTCTCACAAATAAGAGAAGGCATGAAGTGGTTCAAGTCCCACAGAAGTGTTCTTCAGCCTCTCCATGTCCCCTCTGCCCTCCTAACCACATGCTGAGGACCCAAAGATTAAGCTTGGTGAACTGCCAAGAACTTCTGTAGGCACTGGAGTAGGGAACAAATTGTTCATATGGTTTGTTAAACAAACAAACAAAATGAAATGTCTACGCAATTAAGCTGTTTGTTTAAAACAGGATATATTGAAGTAATTCAAGACTTTATGGATACAAATTTGTTTACGTATTTATCCGCAGTGTAATGCTCATTTAGAGATGAAGTTACTGGAGTGCTCTTAAGCTTCAAAGGCATGATTCATGGCACTCTTCTATGTTTCCTAACAACACATGGCAATATAGGTAGCCCTATAAAATAGCCATAAAATAGCTATTTGGATGCATAATAGCAAATACATACTAAACCCAGTAAATCTTGAGTAAAATCCGACAACATAGGATCCACTGGGTGCAGCTTGCAAAGGTGGAATTTTATGTATTATTCACACAAAACTATTAGTTTGACTAATGAATTCTACAGAAAAAGAAGCTGTTTCCATGAACAGTAGAACGAGAGGAAGAAATGAAATAAAAATAAAATAATGTCCTGTGCAGGCTATCTTAAAACATTTTTGACTGTTATTTCAAAATCAAATTTCCACAAATAAAGAGAAAAATTTTATTCATCCCGGCACTCTCTGCAAAGTCGGAAGGTTAAAAGAAAGTCATTTTGTAACCAAGCATAAAATAGGCATTTGAAAAATGATTTAGCTGGGAAAAAACACAATTTTTTCCACATTAAGATAACTTAAGAACACCCAATTTGATTTTTATTAGACTTCTCATATTCACTTCTGAGCTGACACATGCATGAGACATTCAGCCCCAAAGGTCACTTCTGAGAAGGCTATAAGTAACTGGAAAGAAGCACTGCAGGATGAAATGATGGCTCATTGCTGACTATTACTGCCGGAGAGTGATGGATATTTTACCCACGAGGCTAAGAGACAGATCCTGTAAATAAATTTTTATTTCTTGGCAGTGCCGCGAGCTGAAACATGATGCGGTAGAGCTGGTTTTCCCAATGTTATCATTTGATTTGAAGGGAGCGTGGGATGGATGCCGGCAAGGCCCGTGGGCCTGCGTTGGAGGAGCCCACCAGAGGCTTTTCTCCAGGGCCAGCAGAGGCTGGCACAGGCAAGCCCTGGCTCCTGGCACCACAGGGTGCAGGGCCGAGCCCAGCGCGGTGCCCTCCTGCTCCTGCTGCCCTGCCCGGCCGCTCGGAGCTCGGCCCAAACCTCCTCCGCTCCACGCCCCAGGCGAACGGAGCTGCTCGGGCCCCCTGTGAACGCCCCGCTCCCCTGCCCGGGCTTTCCTCGCACCGTGCTTTATTCTCTCCGTCCCCGCTTCTCTGCGGTGCCAACACTAGTCACAACACTACAGATTGGTTTTAGCCCAGAGAAGAGGTGGCTTGGGGGAGGTGGCAGCCAGGTAAGGGTCAGCCTCTTCTCCCCGGCAGCCAGCGACAGGAGGAGAAGACACAGCCTCAGGTTGCACCAGAGGAGGTTTAGGTTGGATGGTAGGAGCAATTTCGTCACAAAAGGTCTGATTAGACACTGGAATGGCCTGCCCAGGGAGGTGGTGGAGTCATCATCTCTAGAGGTGTTCAAGAAATGACTGGACGTGGCATTTAATGCCATGATCTATTTAATTTAGCGTTTGGTCAAGAGTGAACTACAATTCAGGCGCCTTTTCCAACAAAATAACTGTATGGAAACAAAACACGAGAGGCCTCTGGTGAATTAGAGCATTTCTCCAGAGCGAATCGCCGGCTCTGCTGCCCATCCCGCACGGCGAGCAGAGGCTGTCCAGCTGCCTGCGGCCCCCCGCTCCGGCTGCCCAGCCCCTCCGGCCGCGCCCCGCTCCCCGGCCCCGCCTCCTCCCCGGGCCGTCACGGGCGCTGGCGCAGGCGCGGCTCGGCCATGGCGGCGGCCGTGGAGCGGCGCCTCGCTCAGTTCCGCGCTGCCCGCGGCAGGCCCGCGGCCGCTCCGCGCCCCGCCGAGGCGCCGGGAAAGGCCGCGACTCCGGAGGCCGCCGAGGGACCGCGGGCAGCCGCGGCGGGCCCGGGCGGCGGCGCTCAGGTGAGCACCGAGGCGGGCGGGGCGGGGGGCGCGGCGGCCGGCCCGGTGCCTGACGCCGCGTCTCCCCGCCGCCTCCGCAGGTCCGTGCCGGCGCGGCGGCGGCCCCGCTGTGGGCGCGCCCGCTGCTGCTGAAGGTGCTGCTGTGGGCCGTACTGCTGGCGCTGTTCGCGGAGCTGGAGCTCGGGCTGCCTTACTTCGTCCTCTCCCTTCTCTACTGGATGTACGCCGGCACCCGCAGCCCCGCCGAGCGGCGGCCCGGCGAGCTCAGCGCCTATTCCGTCTTCAACCCGGGCTGCGCCGCCATCGCCGGGACGCTGAGCGCCGAGCAGCTGGAGCGGGAGCTGTACTACCGGCCCGCCGCGGGCAGGTAGCGCCCGGCCCGGCCGGCACTGCGCTCTGTTGCGCCGGGACAGCTGCCGGGCCGGGCCGCTGCCGCCGCCCCGAGGAACGGCCGGGGCTTGGGGCAGTGAAATGGGGTTTGTTCCTATGCAAAAAACCGCCTGAGCCTTCCGCTGGCCCCGTGTCCCCCGGCGCCGGCCGGTCCCGAATAAAGCTGTAGCAAAGCCTGCGCTCTAGTCTCGTTTCCTGGGGCCGGGCAGCTGTTCCGGCCGCTGTGGAGCGGCCCCGAGAGGCACGGCCTTGGCACAGCGGCGGCTGCCAGCGTGTCAGCTGGAGGGCTTCAGCTCCCGAGAGCTTTGCCACAGGTGACAGAAAGGCTGGCGTTTGCACACCTGCAGAGAAGGGCCCGCTGCTGCTCTCCCCTGCATCGGGTGGAAATCTCATTCCAAAGAAACGACTGAAACAATAGCCATATACCTAAAATGGGCTGCTGCTTTGTTTTGCAGTGGTGTCTTTCATCTAACACAAACACCAGATTGTAATTCCTTTTTTTGCTTTCTATTACAGTTTTCGTAATTGTAAGCCAAAACATACTTAGTCCTGGCAGGTGTATTTGTAGGATCCACTGCTGTTTTTAATATGTAGATCATTACATTGAGCCAGGCCTGCTCAGCAGAGTGGTAGTCAGCACTACTCAAAGCATGTAAAAAACACATGGATGTGGAGAACGTTTTAGTGTTGAACAAGGGTGGTGATGCTACAGCAACAGTTGGATTTGATGATCTTAAAGGTCTTTTCCAACCATAACAATTTTAAGATTCATTAAGTCGTCATTTTGAAGAACAGCTGCTAGAACTTGTGTCTCTGAGGACAGATTTGAGAAGGAAGTCACAAATTGGTCTTTCAAATCCTCTTCCATTATGTCTTTTCTAATTTAACAGTTAAACACATTGTTAAGGCTTGACTCAACCCAGGTTTCATCACTGGTTGTAGAAACAAAGTGGTTTGAATTCAACTGGACTAGTAAGAGAGTAATAGATGAAAGCACCTGTAATATGTTAACACTGCTGAGCATCTCACAGTGTCTCTCCACAGCACTCTCACAGTTTCTATCTTGGGCTGTAGTATCAATTCCAAGTCCTGCTATTTAAAGGCAAAAAATTTTGTCGTTTTGTCAATTTTGACATACTCTGTCATCCTCCAGTAAAAACTCCCCAGAGTTTTCATTATTCTTACAGATTCCTTTTCACTCTATGCTGCATTTTGGATTTGATTAAGGTAGGCTCAGCAGGGTCAAAGGCCTCTTGGGCCACACAGCTCCACATATAAAGCATTGTTTCCCTGGAAGAACCAGAGACTCTGAGTCTTTCCATTCTTAAAAAAGTACTCTAGTTACAGGGCAGGAAGTAGTTAGATGATACTCAAAACACCTGTAAGCAATGGAATTTTGTGAGTTGAAACTTTATTCACAACAATAAAAATAAAGATCAGGGTAGTATTTATGGGGAGTTGATAATCTGACATCTTGTACAGTTCAGTTCTGGGGGTATTTTTTAAAACAACGAAATACATGCAAATAAATATTAAATATAAGATAAGATCCATGAAATTATAAAAATTCATAGCAGCAATGCTGGAAATAAAGTTTTCACTTGCTTTATAAACTCTAGCTGCATTATGCCCAGGTGGATTTTCAGACTCTTGTATTTAATGCTTCATGAAACAAGTTGCCACAATAAGTGAGCATGAAGCCAAAAGGCACAAGAAATAAAAATTGACACAGTTCATCTGTTCCAGTGCTTTGTGTTTTGGTTTGCTTATTCCATGCTACTCAAATAAATGTACATTACACATTGTGAAATAGAGATGGCATGAATAATAAAGGCTTGTAAAAGGTTTTACTGAAGTAGATAAAGTATGATGGAGAAATTGGCATTGAAGCCTTGGCTCAATCTCTAAATACACAAATACTGTAATTCTTAGTGGTAATTACTTCCACTGAGTTGTTTTGAGAGGGGATTTAAAAAGGTTTGAACAAGTGAGAGCTTAATTAGAAAAAAAGTTCCTCTTCAACCTTCTGCTTGGCTAAGACCTCACTTTGTTACCTTACTCTTCTCTTGCATTCTAACAGAGCAGAAGTCACCAAGATAAGTTAACTGAAGTTTTCCTGTGGGCCCAAAGCCCTCAGTTCACAAATGAGTAGGAGGGACAAGAACAGCTTATTAATTCAAACGCACATCAAGCTGTTGAATCTTGCTTGTGACAGTAACTAAGTACAGGTTTGTTACCACACATGGAAATGCTCTCTATTCCCATGTCTGTCCTCTTCCATTTGTTACACACACTTGTTTGTCCAGCACAGCAGTGAGTTAAAACACTTCTGTAACTTCCTGCTGTCATAGCAACACTATCATCTTGCCAACAGCTGCACAAGCAGCAGAAACTTTTTTTATTTCCCAGGTTTGCACACAACTAAGCTGGACCAGCATCCACTCTTGAGTATTAATGAGTGAAATTATTCCCACCAGTGTGCATTAAGCCACAGCTGTAAATTGCATCTGTCACCATGCTGCCCTTTCCTGCCAGTGACAATCTTTGGTACTTTTTTCCTATTCTTAGCACTTCAGGGTAGACACTGGATAGAAACATGAAGCATGGTCTGTACATACAGGAAGCTAATTAATTAACTTGTAGGACAGCAGTTAACGCCTGCATGCTGTAGACAAGTATTGTATTGATGGTCACACAACACAGAAGCTGGTTATTAAATCTACAGAAGAACCTGAAGTGCTTCATTCCAAAGTCAGCTTTGCAACCGATGTTAGGGAGGGAGGCCTGGAAGCAGCCTGCAGAGAAGCCAGCATGCTGAAGACACATAAGCCAGCCTGAGAACTGTGGTGGATTTCTGCAAACATGTCGTTCTCCCTGGAGCTCAATTACAAGCATTAGAGCAGAAGAAGGTAACACATCCTCTTTAATTCAATTCTAACCTTATGATTGCAAAACCAATCCATGCTGTTGGCAATTAGGATCCTAATACAATGATTAAATAATCCCATGCAAAGCAATCTAGCTTCGGGCAGGAAAGATGCTGAGTTACATCCCAGAATATCCAGTCCCCTTTCTTGGCAATAGGGACTGTGAATGCAAGTGCAAAGAGACTCGAAAATAGGGAGGGTTATTTCTGCTGAGTAGTTGTAACTGCTTATTGCAAGAAATCTGCAAGCAGGGAGATTCTCAGAGCTACTCTTTGGCACTTTGCCTCTTTGTTGTAAAGGGAGCCCACGTAAGAGCAGAGTAAGGATGTCCAAAGCTTGCTATTAAGTGATGCAACGTTAACATCCTGCTTCTAAACGTACTTCTGCTTGTTCCCAGCAACTCTTGTCAACATCAGGGAGGGAACACACTACACGGTGCAGATGCAGTCGCTGCACAAGCCCTTGTGATTTTAAACAGACAGCAAAAAGCTCATAGAGTTCAGGATTTTTTGTTTGGAATTGATGGGTTTGTTTGGGTTTGGTTTTTTTTGGAATGCCTCTGGATGGGAAGCTGGCAGGCTCTGGAGGATGGCAGCCCACCTCGGGAAGGGGGCGGGAGCTGTCCTTGGTCCTGAACCCGCGCCCTGCGCAAGGGCCCACCTCCCTCTCGGCGCGTGTGGGCACCTCGTGTCACAGGAGAGAAGGACCAAGGCCGGAGGGGAAACAGAAGTGAGGACACACTGCCAACCACCGAATCTTTGCAATCAGGAGAGCTCTGCTGAGACCAGCAGTGGCCGCAAGCTGACTTCTTCCTGTGTGTTTGCACACACAAGAAGCAGAGTAAAGCTCAGACAGGAAACGTTCTCTTGAAACACAAGTCATCACCCCATCTCTGTGAATGCCTGTGTGCCCACAGACCAGCACTGACAATGGGAGGGCTGTGTATGCAGGGGACATTTCCATCCATGTCAACAGAGATAATGTGCACCTATTCGTAGCAGAGAAGGTTCCTAACAGATACTGCATTTTTGTTTTGTTTGGGGTTTTATATTTTTTTAAGTGAAGCTTAAAGACAGCATTTGGAAGTGTTCACTACACTACCTGCTGTATGTTGATAGACCTTCAGGATGCTGTTTTTCACCTACCCAGAAAACAGATTAGCATATTTTCAACTTTAACTTTGGGAAACCCCTGCTACAAAACTTATTCTTCCCTGAAACGCAAGTTGTGTCCCACTAAATTATTTTTTTCTAAAAACGGTGATGGCACCTTACCCTATCCCCAGGAAAGTCTAAATGCATTTTTTGGCAATAATTATACTCTATATCCTTGTAATTTAATCAGTCAATCACTTGGCTCACCCACTCAACAGTAATAAGCCATTGACCCTGTGGTTTCAGACTGGATCAATGCCGTGCTTAAGTTCTGGACCCCCGGAGGCCTTGTGTGCAAATAGGAAGAAATTCTTTTAACTTACTTTAGATGTGACCAATTTTTCCTCTGATGTGTTGATTACATTAGCAGATTGCTTTCCCTAGAAACCTTTGTCCAACAGCCTGCAGGCGATGAGTAGCACACGCTTAAGTTTCTTGCTGGAGATGGCAAACTTAAGCCACTTGCTTGGGTATTTAAGGGTTTTCAGGTATATTATACAGTTCATTGTTCTCAGTCTGATTCACCTGCAGAAACCTCAGCTGAATGTAGCCTGACAAGTGGCAGCATAGACACTGCTGCCTACTGTGCCCCCACTGCTGATGCTGTTGGCTGGACACTTCAGAGGTTTCATGCTGCTGTCTCTCTGGACATACAAGTGTTCCAGTCTCCAGCGCTCCCAGCTTTTCCGAAACTCCATCTGAACCTAACAGAAGCAAAGGAGGAAACAAAAGGAATGAATGTAGAACTCATCAGCTCTTTAAATTACTCCATCAGAAAAAAGCAAGGATACCACACTACTGAGAAAAGCTGGAAGTGCTTTAAACCTGCAATATTATTGATTCCAATTATCCAATTATCTCATTAATCCATTGTAGGCCGTTCCACATTTAAAATAATGATGACATTCATTTTTACTCGTAGAAAAAAAAAGCTCTTTTATGCACCAGAAAATCTTACCTTCATTATGTTGCTCTAAATTGTATTCACTTGCAATACTGATTGTACTCTATGCCTTACCAGTACTAACAATTAAGCTGATTTTGCTTGTCAGCAATGAAACAGCTGAAAAGACTGGCTTTCTGCTCAATATTGCACCACAGGTCTTCTTAAGAACCTACTTCTAACCTAACTAACTAGGTTAGTTAGACCTAACTTCTGGTTTGATTTAAACATTATGTCCTGGATTATTGTTGTTCTTTGAATATTTATGTGGGTTTTGTTTTAATTCACACAAAACCAAATGTTTATTCAGAATTGAAAACAACAATTAAGCAAGCTAGATACTGTACTTGTTTCCCATTTAAACAGCAATTACAGTATCTCATTCCAGATACTAGTTTTGCTTAAAGCTACAAAGTATGCTCATCTAGTCACAGGTTCTGGGTTAAACTGTGTAACCTCTGCACTGGTTTGGAAGTTTATGCAGGACTTTTTAACTGCTAAACAAGAACAGAATTAGATCTTCCTGTTCCATGGGCAAAGTTCTTGCCACTTGACTGAATTAAGAACCTCCATTAGCTTTTAACACATAAGGTAGAGGACATAAAATTTCAGACTTGTTATTCTAGATGATAAAGGCAGGAGTGCAACCACAGTATTAAGGTCATTATGGTGTGTACTTCAGCCTGGAAATAAGTTCCCTGTAGGTGGGTCACTTAAGGGAGCCTTCTCAGGAGAGATGCTTTCTCTTTTATTTTAGGATCTCATGCTGACTACCAAGAGACTAAGTAGGTTGATGGCAGTTTCAGCAAAGTTTTGTCATCATGACCAGGCTGTTGAAACCTTCATATTCTGAGGGAAACTTCCTAGGGAACCACGTGCTGTACGTCTGCTTTCTTTGCTTATTCACTGTGAAATAATGATTTTAGTAGTCCTAAAAAAAGGAGCAAAGCCTTATAAAACTAATTATCTTCCCCTGGTGGGTACCTCTACCAGTGCTTGTCAGTTCTGGGTACAGCCCTTGTATTGAATGTCCTGGTGGAACCAACTGTATCTCTGTGTTTCTGTCAGAATCTGACCTCCAGTGTCACAACCAAATGGGTCAGAAGGAAAGATCCTGAGACAGATGCTTGTATTTTACCATGGTAAGGGGGGTTTGTTGTGTCAAAGGGTGCACAAAGTCTGCACCAGAGAAAGACGGCATGTCTGGGATAGCTTGGCATAGAAGAATGAGGGAGAACAGTCAGACAGGCAGAAATGCAGGAACCATAGTGTCTGCTGGAAAAGAATTGACCATATTACCACTCCACTGCTTGGCACCTTTTGTGGGCATGGAAAACAATAGGGCAGCACCGGGAAAAAGCTGTTGTAGGCATTTACTGGCAAATCCTGAATGAAAGCATGGCTGTAGTGACTGAGCAATAGAAATAGGTACCTTTGGGTCAGTCAAAGGGAGGAAATGAATCTTTACTCCACCTGGACATGACAGGCTTGAGCTATGATACAAATAGTCTGCAAAATTGAGATAAAGTGAATGGAAGACCTGAACAAAAGACTGTAGGAATGGGTCTATATTAGGAAAGGATATGACTGGCACAATATCCGTTTTCTCTCCAGGGGTTAGGAAGAGGGTAGGGAGCAGCTCTGCTGCCTGTGCTGAACTGAGCTTTCGCCTAGATGGCTTTGAATGTATAAGCAAGAGAATTAAGCAAGGTTAAGATTTATTTTGCAGAGGCAGTTCCTGAGAAGTAGATCTACAGATGTTTCAGCAAAATAATTATCCTAGTAACTTCCCTGTGTTAAGATTCCCCAGAAATAAGCTATACAGGAAAAAGGATACCAAAAACAAAGCTCCCATGATGTGCTGATTTTGGCTGGGGTAGAATTCATTTTCTTCACAGCAGCTACCATGGGGCTGTGTTTTGAATTTCTGCTGGAAATAGTGTTGGTAATATAGAGGTGCTTTTGTTATTGCTGAGCAGGGCTTGCACAGTGCCAAGGCCTTTTCAGCTTCTCATCCTACTCCGACAGCAGGCAGGCAGGAGGTGTGCAAGGTGGGGGGACACCTGCCTGCCAGTGGGAAGCAGTAAATGAATTCCATGTTTTGCTTTGCTTTATCTATTAAATTGTCTTTATCTCAACAACCCAAGAGTTTTCTTATTTTTATTCCTTCAATTTTCTTCCCCATCCCGCCAAAGTGGAGTGAGCGAGTCCTCACTCCACAGTGAGGCTGCACAGTGCGTAGTTGCTGTCTGAGGTTAAACCATGACATGTGAGAAAGGGGATGAAAATTTTTATGTAGGGTATTTTAAAAGAGAAAGGAAAGAGGTGGGAGAACTTGAAAAAATGGTCATGGAGGTTAAAGCTGGAGAGGATCTCTCTGAGAGAGCTCTTGATTGAGCTTTATGCAGCTAATGGGGAAGGAAGCTGACAGTGTGGCAATGAATCTGGAATCTAATTATAAAAAAAGTGCTAAATTTTGGCAAAAAACACCCTCAACGAGTGATAGTGAAAGGAAAGTAAGTCTAAAATGGGATGGAATTGAGCTGATAGAAGAGTTTAATTAATAGTCTGTATAGAGAAGGAAAAGAAATTAAAAGCAAAAGGGAGGATTGGGCAGTATTTCAAGAACTCAGAAGTCCTGGCACCAGGACAGATTCTTTAAAGTAGAAGAGACTGAATGGTACTTCCATTGTGACAAGAAGGCAAAAAAGAGAACCAAGGCTACAGAGAATGAAATCTGAACCATCTAACACTAAGAGGTGGAAAAAGGCAGCATCTCTGTGGTTTAAAATATTTCTTATAGAAAGCAGCACCAACAACAGAAATACTGGTTATATTAAGCCCAGCTTATTTTGCAATGGACATTGGTAGTAACAGACAATCTCATGAGACCCTACTGTTGGCTTCAGAGCAAGTTCAGAGAAAATCCAGAATCTTTCAGGCAAAGAAGTATGAACTAATATGAAATAAGACTGAAATATGAACAAATTCTATTTTTTTCAGAAGTAGATATTAGAAAAGGACAATAATAGCACTTCTGTCTTAATTTCTACTATTGATCTGGGCACCAGGACTTGCAAAGAACTTTCCTTCTGTATGGTTAAGGAAAAAGGAATCAATGAGTCACAGACAAAAATAAAATGTAGACCACATTGCAAACAAGGAGAGTCTTTGGACACATTACAGTGTGTCAGAAGACAGATTCTCATTTAGCTTAGGAAAAGAATTCTCATATAGTTTAGAACATACTTTATGTAATCAAACTCTTTACAATTTTTTGTTTGTTTTTCATTTTGTTTTATGGATGCTGGTGACCAGGCTTCACAAAATCCTACTCCTCTCTTTGAGGGGAAGCAACATAATTCATCCTAGACTGTCAGTGAAGCTGAACTCATCATGTTTAGATTTTATGAACTACATTACAAAGGCAAGAGAATTATAGTAACAAGACACTTGGAGCATTTCTTAGAAACATAGGTAGGCAATTACACAGTGAACTCCCTCCAATGAAACAAGCCTGCCTGTTTGAGGGCTCGTAATAAAGCTTGGGTTATGATGTAACTTTGCCTTTATTTCATGTGAAGGAAGTTACTGGGCATTACACATGAGAGGCCTGGCTGCAGCAGCACAAGGGATGCATGTGCAAATGCCAAGGTGAATCCAAAGAAATACATGATCCACCAGCAGACGGTGCTGCATCTCAAGACTGAAGTACACCTGTAGAGCCATACAAAGAATTTGAAACAAATATTCTCTAATTCATGTCACCAGCAAATGACATTCATTTCCAACAGCGAAGCCTGCTGCTACTCACCTCTGATTTGGGTAAGCAATATAATTAATCGATTCACTTCAATAAAATCTTACCCACAACCTACGAAGGTGAGCAGACTCCTGCAAGGCGTAATTCAGGATGCCTGATGCTTTTCTGTTGACTCCAGCCTGGCCATAATGACACAAGTAGCACATTTTCTTCTTCTGATTCCAATTCCTTGACGAGGTCTGTCTCTCAATAAGTGATCTTGAATTACCATGTCATTGTTAGAAGTAGATTTATCGTGAGTGTCAAACATACTGATGTGCATTTAATTTAACAATGTAGTGACTAAATGAGTAGTGTTTGCTTCCCTTACAAACTAGCTGCTGAATGAATGAATAATCACTTAGCAGGTAACACAAGAGATTCCTGCAATACTGAAACAGAACAATACCCTTTCCCACAACAGGGCTGGGATTCAGCAGAAGCCACAGAAGATGGTACTTGCAATCAATTAACTCAAAGCCAAAGGTACATTTCTTCTGGGTCTGTGAGTTTACCACTCTGTGAAGTTCAGTTTTAATGAGAGAGTGATGATGCCTTCAAGCAGCTGGGCCACAGGGAAACCAAATGAAACCAAATTGTTCAGCAACAGCCATGAGGATTCTCCAACTTCACCAGCAAGCTGAGCTGAGTTCATAGAATAAAATGGGTTCCACTCCCACACTCACAAGAACAAGCAAATAAGAAGCACTATAAGACAGATTAAGAAGGGCAGCTGTAATTCTTAATTAAAGGATTCACCAGTGCAAACTACACAATTGAAAGCAAGACTATTTGCGAGATTCCACGTCTACAAATAGTGACTGTAAATTATACTGCCTGAATTCCTTCCAAACACATTTGTCTGATGACTTATCCCAGAGCTGTGCAGGGAAGGATCTGTAAAAAAAAAAAAGTCCTGAACAAGGACAATTTAGCAGTTCAAGACCATTTTCAATTTCCTTTTCCTACAGTGTATGCTGATAAGGCAAATTGGAATAAATAGTATCTTCTCTTACCTCATTATTGATGAAACAGTAAAGAATTGCAACCATCAGCCCCTGAAATCAACAAAAACCAGAACGGTGAGCAGAGCAGTTTCCTCGTTTAACTAAACTCAGCTGCAGAGGGCTAGAGCCTCCACACTGACATGTCTCTGTTAAGACTGAAAGGTGGAGAATCCTTGGTCCCTGTCAACTCTGATGGCAGAGCAGAGGTTTGACCAAATTATGTCTCCAAGCACATGATCTCAGGAAAAAGGAGCTTCTATCTGTTATTTTTGTCTAGTGATTTCTTTCCTCTTCTTCCTTACAAATCAAAGGTTTCAAGTATTAAACACTTCATAAGTGAGTAACTCACAGCAGTTTTAAATACAGCTTTGTGCTTGATAAACAGGGAATGAGTGAGTGTGCAGGGAAACAGAATGATGATTTCTTTACACAAGGAGACTCATTTGAAATGGCTTTAAATAAGGCAACAGTTAAATAAAAATCACAATAAGCCAATGCCCTCCTCACACACAGTTACAGCTGGAGACAGCTGCCTCTCCTAGCACAGATTTTCCAAGGAGCATCAAAAACACTGGAGAAAGCACAAAATGTGCTTTTGACAATGCCATTGTATAATTACAGGAAATCACAGACAATTTTGTTATTTCCCTGAGGTGAACCATAGGAAGTAAATATTAATATGTGGACAGGAATACCAGCTTATTGTAGTAAAGTTGGCTGTTAAAAATGAGTCCTTACACTTTCCCTTCCACTGTCATAATCCTGTATCATCCAGTGCTAAACTGAGAAATATAAGGAACAGGAAGAATGCAAGGAATAAAAGAGAAAGCAGGTCCCAAAACAGCAGTTAAAAAATATCCTATGCCCATGGGCACACTGTGAGTGCTACCTGGAATGAAGCGAAGGAGAGCTCAGTGAAAAGCTTCACGAAGCGCAGCATCCCTCTGGCATGCTCGTCAGTAATAAAGGCAAAGATGACCTCATGGGTCCCCAGCAGTGGGATCAGAGTCAGCGTAGACTTGGCCAACCTAAGATCACAAAGAAATTAAAAAAAACCCAAACAATGCCACTGAATAGACCATTGTTGATCTAAATGATCACTGGGAGTCTCCCTTTCTACTTTCTGTTTCTGACAGTTTCAACTTTGGTAAATCGCTGCACCACTTTGTGATACAGGGTCCTCCTCCAGAGGCTGCAGGATAAAAAACCTCCTCAAAATAACCTTAGTATGTTCCTGCAAGTTTTAACCTCCCCCACCACTTCACTGCAGACCATTTATTGGTGAGAGCAAAGCCCTGTATACAGCTACTGGCTGTATTTCACCTGGAAAATCTTCCAAACTTGGGAATAAACTGTGTGCTTTCTTGTACCTGTGATGTCTTTCCTCTGTATTCTTTTCTCCACCTGTAATAGGGAAAGACAACCAAAACCTACCTTCTTGATGACCTGAAAGACATCATCTATCAATAACTGGAATATTTTAAAAAAGAGGAGGAATACTTGGTATTCCTTCCCACCTCTGTGGTGTGTTAAATCTTCTAAACATTGTAACTATCTGTAAATGCAGAACACTTTGCCAAAGCAATCAAAGTGTCTTGAAATGAGTGATGGCAAGTTCAAAGACACAGCTAGCAAAGGATGAAAGACAAACCAATCTGAAATTACTGTTCACCTATGAGAGAGTTTAAGGTACACAACCACAGGAAAAAATTCACAAGAATGATCCTCTTTTGACAGACATACATGCCAGACATCCAACAGGTTAGTGAAATATCCCTGGGGATCATGTGGGAGCTTCCTGGGCCACAGAACTTACCAACATCTCACAACAACCTGTCCTGAGACAAGTCAGTAGATGCAAAATCCCTCAATTAGCAGGGGTGTCAGACCTCTGTAGATAGTGTGTGCCCAAGGGCTATTGGCTGCTATTGTGAACAATGTCACCATTCAGGTTGGAAGGCACCTCCGGAAGTCTTTAGCCCAACTCCAGTTCACAGCAGGTTACTCAAGGCTGTGTCCAGCCCCAAGGTCCTCCAAAGCCCCTCTGGGCCTCTCTTTCAGCATCAGACCACTCTGACTATGAATTCATTTTCACCTGACATGCAAGGGGAATTTCTCTTGCTATAACTTGTGACTTCTGCCCTTGTCCTTTCACTGTGACCCTCTGCAAAGACTCCGTTTTCTGTACAAGTGGGCTTGGAATCAAAGCCTCCAGCTCAGAGAAGTCTTCCTCTTTGCTTTGAACTTTCAAAACACATTAGTATTTCCAAAATTTCATGTGAGGTAAAGAAGGTAGGTAACATAAACAGCAACTCTACACTCCTAAGAATGCACCAAAATACATAATAATAAACTGTGTCTAGTTTAGAAGGCTGCAGCATCGAAATACCCAATGTCAAAGTAGCTAAGTTCAGTGCCAGCAGCAGTCCAGATACCACAGGATGTAGCTCCACGCTTCAAGAGCTAACTTGTTATTCTTACACTGTTTTTCAGACTGCGATACAAAAGTCAAGATGCAGAAATGAAGGATGCAACCATGAATCTTAGCAAGGTGATTAAATAACAGGAAGAATACAGACACAGATAGACTGAAGCCTGCAAACCAAAAATTGAACATTTCTGTGATAGCCCTGACATTTCTCTTGAAACATCGCATGCATTCAAGGTTGAAAGACTGTCCCAGTAACAACTGGCAAGAAGAACAAGGAACAAAACTCAAAATGATCCCATCTTGTCTTCCTTGAAGTGAAAGCTTTTATTTCTATCAATTCATATTATTTTGTTCAAATTAGAGTAAGATAGGATACTTCAGCTGGGAGGAACCTACAACAACCACCTGTTCAAAACTTAAAGCATGTTTTTAATGGCACCATCCAAATGCTTCAAACACTGAAAGGCTTGGGGCACTGACCATCTCTCTAGGAAGCCTGTTCCAGGGTTTGCCCATTCTCTCAGTAAAGAAGTACTTCCTAATGTCCAATCTAAACCTTCTCCAGTGCAGCTTTGAACCATTCTCACACATCCCATCCCTAGACACCACGGAGAAGAGCTCAGCACCTCCCTCTCCACTTCTGCTCCTCAGGGGCCTGTAGAAGGCAATGAGGTCATCTCTCAGAGCCCTTTGCCCCAAACTAAACAAGTCAGAAGACCTCAGCCACCCCTCCCAGGACGTTCCTTCCAGCCCTAACGCCAGGTTTGCTGCCCTTCTCTGGGTGATTTCGAGAACTCTAACATTCAGTACTTGCATACGCTGCAGGTATTTTAAAAATATCTGCTTAATTAATATTCATCCAGTCTAATGGAAGACTGTAAAGTGACAGACATCAAGCCTTCTGTTTATAACACGGGGGAAATACCTGCCCTGGCTTCACTAGACTTTTCTGGAGACTGACTGTCCAAGCAGTTACACCGATGTGTGACACCACACTTGTGCATTACTCAAGGGCTGTGCTCTTTAACCCCCTTTGTCAACCCACTCTTTTCATGTACCTCCTTGTCTGCTTTTATTCCGACGAGCATGAAAAGTGTCAGACTACCTTAAGACATACCTGCATTTTATGTCAGTTTTACACATCAAATTAGCCTGCAGTTTGGAGATGATGATGCATATAACTCTGATGAAGATGAGGAAATTCACCTGGAGAAATGAAAGAAGAATTGATATCACCATCAATAAAAACATGTGCATAAGTAATCAAAACCACTGGTTTGTGTATGCATGTGTAGGTCTGTGTGCATCCTGATATGCAGCAGCTGCAGAATTTACCATGAAACTCAACTCCTTGCTAAGGAATTGAGGTCTAAACGTGAAGAAGGCACAAGCCACCCTTGAAAACACAGGCACTTCACTAGACAAAGCAGGGGACCCTACTTACTCTCTGGGGAGTGAGACACAGTGAAGCTGGGTTGTGGGTGTGGGTTGGCCCATTTGCCTTTTCTGGAGGTCTGAGCCTGACACAGCATTGTGCCTGCAGAACATTTCTACACAATGCCACACATTTTGCAGCTCTTTTGTAGCCCAGTATCTGAAATAGTATCTGGTCCCCCTGAACAACCTTCCTGCTCAGTTAATGGGACTGCTGCAACATGCTGTTCTGCTATCACGTCCTGCCACTACAACATGACAGCTTGTGGCCAAATTGAAGAAACAAAATGGTAATCTGGAATTTCAGTGACAGAAACCAATTTGGCTTCATAAAATCGCATTTCTGAATGAAAATGTCAACAGCCTCGAGGGTTATTAGCCTTTGGACATGCACAATGGCCACGTGTGCATCTCTGTACCATATCGTGCTGTTCTCAGGGAAATCTGCCATCTCACAGCACGTCTCAGACTCACCCCAATGGCAATGAGAATGGGCAGCCTGATGATCAGCCAGTAATTCATGTTGTAGTTTCTGGTCCAGCAACTAGTAAGAGGACAAAAGGGAGACGAAGGAAAAGTTTCAGTTCATTACTAAAATCTCTTGCTTTTCATTCTGTTCCAGCAATGCAGATGGAAAACAATATTAAGGACTAGATACTAGGAAAGCACATCATGCTGACATGGAAACAGATGCAGCTGCTTCTTAGAAACATTGAATGCTTTGTACTATTGCAGCTATCTTAATCCAACTGGATACTACTCACCGGCCTTTCTTGCCCACTAATGGCTAGCTCTCCTCCACAATTTGCTATGAATTATCATCCATTAATTGTCAAGATTTACTCACTAAAACCAAGGTCAAATTTGTCATTTGGCTGAAAGGAGAAGGGGGGGAATCTGAGTCTGATCTTTCTGCTTTCATTCTTAGCTTCCTCGTCCTGCACTATTTTTATTATTCTTCAATCTCCAATGTCAGATCATCTTCTTTAATTGCTTGTTAGTTCTTTATCCCATTACTTACCATCATTATTCTCATATCAATATTGAGATCTGTCATCATTTTATCTGTCCTTCTTTTCAAAAAGGAGTTACTAATTTCAACCAGGGGAAAGCAACTGCAGCTGCAAACTGCAGCTCCTTCAGTTCATATGCTCAAGGTTTCAGGTCCACTGGGAGTTTTAAAAATTATAAACAAGTAAAATCAAAGTTGGGAGCAACAGTTCCTAACTTTTGCTGACCTGAGCCCTCTACCAGGTAAGTAGCATGCTGCAACAATATAATACTTCATTTACCACCTGAGTCTCATTTTATCGTTTAAAATTCCTGTCTCCTTGAGCAATATGGGAGAAGAATAACAAGAAAAGTTGTGGCAGCCACAGGTTGGGATCACTGGTCTGAAGTGAACCTTAAACTGAGGGTTTGTACTTCTAGTTCCTTTCCTCTGTCCACAGCCAGCCACCACCACTGTCTGATGGGCCACGTCTGTGTAGGATGGCCCAGGTGTTGGGGCAGTGCTCATGTGCCACTTTGCTTGTTGCTGCAGTGACAGCATTCTTAATATTTCTATGAAATAACTTTGTTAGCCTCCTGCTCAGCATTACTCAAAAGCAACAGTCACCAGTAAAGGCAGCAGGTTTCTGAGCTACACAGGCTGGGAAACAAACTAGGAAACAGCACTACATAAAAGATAGGTTCCTTCCCAAAAAAGGTTTCTCTTCATCTCCAAATCTGTTCTGCCAAAACATACATAAGCACAATTTTCCCTAAGGCTTCTTAGCAGACCTATGAAAGTTCAGCTTGGGTGATGCTGGTGGAGCTGAAAGTCTCCCCAGCCTTGTAGTGGGACAGTCTAAGAGAAAAGAGCAAAGCATGAAGCACCTGGGAGGGATCCATGCTACAAGCACACACCCACATGTACTTTCTTACAGAGGAAAGCACAGCAGCTTGGCTGTGGCAATTCCACATTCCCTTGCAGGGACTGCAAGTCTGAGAACGGCTTAGGATATCGTTCTTCCTTCAATTTCAGCTTACTGTGTGCAAAAAGCATATTATTGCCACCAGCAGCTCTACAGCCTCCAATTCAATTGCATTTTAGTATTGGACAAAAAAGGTGTGCAGACTGTGTGCAGTCAGTGTACCTGAGCCACAATCTGAGTTACAGAACTTCTTAATTGGTACACGTGACTGGGAGCCAGCTTCATGGAGCCTTTGAAATTAATTTTATTTGAACACCTCAAGACTGATGGGATAATAGGCATAGCTGGACGTGGAGTTCTAATTTTCTCTCTAGCTACAGTAGATGTAGAGGCAATTAAAAAATTTCTTTATAACACAGGCTGAGAAACAATTCTTTACGTTAACTCTGCTACATTTCTGTGTTAATTTGCTTCCTGTGGCACACATCAATTTTAGCTACCTATAAATTTATACAAATATGTGCAATAAAAAAACCATTACAGGTCAATTAAGGTGTCATGGCTATTGAAGCATCCAGAAAATTAAACTTGCAGATCTCTACATGATTTCTTGCCCATCTGTGCTTTCTGTGATTGCCACCCTGATAAATACACCAATATCTATTGTGCTTGGGATCTATCCCTACAGTTTGCTTGGTACCTCTCAGAAGATGCTTGGCAACTAATAGCCTCAGAGCCATCAATGGAGAATGTGTCCAATGAAAAAAATGCTAGTGGGACGTTTCTGCCTTTGCTTATCAATCCAGCATTCTCCTTCAAAAAGTGAAAACACTAATTTTTTACCTTGAATTGCTACAAGGAATGTAGCAATTGTGAATTGAATAAAAGGACTGAAGGCTGTTTTGCTCCCATACTTAATTGCAGACAGAAGCAAAAATGTGTAAGTATCAGCTTTCTAGGCACAGTCTAATAACTAACAACACCAGCTTCCCTTGAATTGTATTTGTAATCTAGACAAAATATTTTTGAATAGCTGACTTTTTAAAACACTAATTGCATCCTAAAGGAGTTTATACTTGAACATGTAAGGAAAAGAAGAAGCCAGTGTGCAACCACGTCGTGCAGGCTCCAGCCCTTTACTCAAATGGCTACATTCACAGGACTGCCTCAGATTCCTAGCCCTGACCACACTCATTTCCAGTTATTCTTCATAGCCAGGGAAGTAGTTAAATCACAAATGAAATTTACAGCCCGCTGCACGGTGACAGAGCTATGGCAAACAGTATGAAAGATATCCCTGGTTGCTCCAGCAAATGCCTGCCCAAGGCACAGAAATCTTGCCTTTCAGAGCAGCTGCTGCACGTGGTTATTTATTGCTGTATTTTACAAATATTTAGACAAGATTTAGAAAATTCAATAATGTGCAAAATTGCCCCTTTTAAGGTCTGCTGAAGGCAGTGAGTGACAGTTTCCCTTAATAGAAAATATAAATCAGCTCTGAGCACTGCATAATGCGGGAGGCTCAGCATGAGCACTTTGAATACGTTTTCTACATCAATAGGAAGATATGGCCATGGAACGCTGCCTCTTCAGAGGCTGCATGGTCTCTACAACTATTCTGATAATTTCAACAAAACTTGCAGTACAGCCACTTAGAGTATAGCCACAGTCTTGTTACAGAATATCATCAGGTCAACCTTGAAAAGGCAAGTCAAAAAATCCTAGCATTGCTTAAGCCAGAAAAGGCAGCTTTGACTGAACTGGTTCAGTACTATAAGGAACACACAGAAAAAAAAGCTGGTTTTTAATACTCAGAGACACCAGAAAACGGTTTGGGTGTGGGTCTGACTAAACTGAAATTTCATATTGCAGCATCTCTCCTGCAATAATTGTGCCTGGAAGGAAAAAAAAAAAAAAAAAAAGGATCCTCTACAGAAGTTTTGGCTAGGTAGTTTGGAAACTAAGTAAGAGGGAAAACCCATTAAATAATAAATTTTAAATAAAAATGAAAGAGCATAGATTTATTTCTTTTCACAAAGAAAGCTACCCAAATATTTCTAGGCAACCACTATCTCTCTAAAAAGAGACTTTCATCCCTTAAAAAAAAAACCCAAACAAAACCAACAAGCTACAATGCTATTTGGTACATATAATGTATACAAAGGTAATTTTTTTCAGAACAGCCACCATGGTAAAAATGGACAAAAAGTATTTTGTGTTTTACAGCAGTCCTGTGCGTGACATAGTTGACTTCAGCAAGATTAACGTAAGCAGACAGAGAATGTGCCTTTATTTTAGGAAATGCTAAATAATGGGAGCTTAAACAAGAAAAGGCAATCACTTTTCTGCTGCTAGGCATAGGCTAATCACTACAAATCCAGGCAGAATCCTGTGGGAGGTTGCTGTTTTCCTCAGAAACAACTGTAAATGCTACTGCCAAAGGCACAGTATCAGGAGTGGTCTTGGTTGGGTAGGGTGACTGCTATTGTTGATACTGTAAGTACAGAAAAACAAAACATACCTTTCCTTGACCTGCAAAAGAACAGATTCATTCAGACATGCAGAAAATTCTGATCAGAAAAAACCCATATGCTCCTTTCTGAAATGTTATGCAAGACCTTCAGACAAAACAGAAGCAATTATGTGAGGTTTCAGCACATTGCCAAAGCAAACCACACTGAACAGAAAGCAAACAGTGACCTGCTGGTGCACACATACAGCACAAATGAGATAGCTATAAAAATCAGAACTAAACCAACCCCTCATCTTCATAAAGGTACTTGACAGTTCCCCAGAGGATAACAAACAGCATTGGCACACCTGAAAAGAGAGGAGACAAGGCTGACATTGACACTGAGACTGGGAAAAGCAGAGAGAAGGAAAACTCCCTCTGCCCCATTCCCCCCCATAATGATGAGCAACACAATTAACTGGTGTCAGGGTTGCAGCTCCTATCCAACACAGATTGCCATGAACTAGGCTCCCACCTAGTTCTCAACAGGCATGAAAAATGAACAACACAAGTGCTCCACAACAGGCATTCACCACTTCTGCTGTGGATATTTTCACAAACAGACCAAGGGAATTAAATTTTTGGAAGCTCTACTAGCCTCTGTACTCATGCTAGAGAGGGGTGCAGTGTGTTCTGACCAAAACCTTTGTGTCTAAATTTCTGCTTGTGGGTCACTATATTCAAGCAGGGCCAAGTTCCAGCTCTCTATTGGTGTGGAGGCTGGAGCAGACCCAACCCCACAGCAGAGGGAGTGTGGGCACACCCAGCAAGTGTCCTGCCTCACAGAGCAGCCCCAGTTCTGGCTGTGGTACTGGCGTGGACCTGAGTGGCTGCTGCAAAGACAGCAGATGAAGCTGGCAGCGAGGAGAGGCTTGGCCTTGACATGGGCTGCAGCTGGTCAGTTCATCTGGGCTGTAAAGGGCAGCCAGACAAGCCAAGTAAGCTGGCACTCGTTACCTATTTTACAGTGTCAAAGGCCCTCTAATTAGCTTCTTTCATTTATGAAGAGCCTAGGTCATTAAAAGTAATTTTGAAGTGCATCTACCAAACGATATCAGTACAGAGAATGCTAAAAATGCACACGAGGAAGGGAAAGCAAGTTGTGACTCAAAAGGCAGGATGAGGAATTTCTGCTTAAGGATAGATCAAGATGGTCTAATTCCTCCTTGGACAGTGTCTGACGTGGCATGTGCATGATATAGAAAGAGCAACATTAGGCACACTTTGTTACTTTATTCTTAAGACCCAGTAAAGTAAGGGACCATAAGAACATCAGGCTGGAGCAGTAAGTTCTGCACAGGGCAAGTCCACAGTTTGTGGCAGCAGAAGCACAGGGAAATTGGTGATCACCCATCAAGCACTATCTTTATTAGATATTATCAGTAAAAAACCCTTCATTTTTGTTATACTGTAGAATTTCTCTGCTGTTAGAACAGCTAAATAGTACAGATGCAGAATAATAATATTCTCCATCAGTTAATTAAAAAAAATAGAAGAGAGAACAAAGAGCAGCAAGGAAAAAATACCAATAATTAAAATAATAGCGAATATAATGAGTTAAGTAGAGATTATTTGGGCAAATAGCTACCATGTTTCAGGGATTTACTTGATACTGAGAATACACAGTATTTTGGGAGCAAAGCTACCAAAACTTTATGCTGCCTTGATAGTTGCATAAAGAGATTAAAACAGGCTCACTGCACATCACTTCCAAACCAAATGAGACTTTGATTCACAGAAACAAATTATAGTTTGAATTATTCCTTTCTTGACTTTGCTGAGCATTAAGACATCTTAATACGAAGCTTACAGGATAAGACAAAAACACTGAGAGCACAAAGGCTGTATGTCAGTGGATATAACATTCGATAGATCAAGTGATAACAATAATGACTTGTGGATATCTCAGCCTTCTGGATGCATCAGAAACCTCTCCATGTTTAATCAAATCACTTGACATTTGAATTGAGAACCTATTATTAATACTATATTTCAAAAGAGCCGAGCTAGAGGGAGGCTGATAGAATTGCATCAGCTATGCAAATATTAAACAAATTAATAGGCAGCAAGTATAAAGCAACTTGTTCAACATTCTCTGCCCACTCCCACTTGTGATGCATGCAGCTGGTGTCTTGGTACTGCAGCACCATCAGTCACACTATCTTCCATGCTGGCAATGCACATTTTAGTCTGAGACACCAAGCCTTAACAGTGCAATACACACATGAATTTGCATTAATGGTCAAATCTTACTGCATGGATACTACCTGACATCTACCAAATTCACAAGCCTTGTCCTGAGAAATCGATTGCTCTGGAAAACATCTGGGACACAGCCTCAGCAGGTGGGAATACATGCAGTTTTCCAAAGCCCTAGTGAAGATCTGAAGAGGAGACTGCCCCAAGAACATTCCCTAATTCACTTCAAGCCTGTAGAAATCATTCCATCATAGAAAAAGAGCAAACCTGAAGCATCCCTGCAATAGCTGCAGTTTGCAAGGATCACTGAGACTTTCCAAAGACTAATTAACAATCTTGATATTTAATTAGTCTGCATTAACAGGCAAAAAACATGTATATTCTGGTTACTTCACTCAGTCAAAAGAATTTTGTCTGGTTTGAGCAAGCAGTGAAGTAAACTGAATACAACTCACTGGATAAACACCACAGATGATGTTTCATTAACACAATCAGTGGTGCATTCCACTCCTGGCCTTCCAACATAACACTTTTGATGCATTTGAGTTTCAGTCTCACACTTCTTTCTCCTGCTACTGCTATTCAAAGTGTATCAGATACCAAAGAAGAAAACTGCACTCATTTATAGGACGCATTTATTTAAGGAGCTGGCTGAACTCCTTCTGATTTTGCTTTTTTGTCATACAGAAAGCTCTGAGATGGACCTTTTCTGAGATTACCTGACCAGAGAAAAGTCTCTGAATTCTGGAAATGGTAATGTCTACTTTTTCTTCTGTACTGCATCACTGCTGAAGATGTCAGAAAGTGCAACAGCCTGAGCGTGATAAACACTATGATCTTAATTCTTGCAGGTTGATAGCTGACCCAAAATCTTTGAACACTACATGGTGATTATGAAATCTGTCAATGTACTAGAAAATAAGCTTGCTGACAGCTCAGCTAATAAAGTTCAATTTCAAATGACCAGGCATCTGAACTATGGGCTGCAAAAATAATATATATTATGGATGATGAGAAAGTAATGGAACTGCCAAATCATCATCCTAACACCCCACTGCATAAATAAGCAGCACAATCTACTTAGTTTCAGTCCAGCTTATATATTCTACACCTGGCCAGGTGCCTGCATAGTAAGAAAAAAAAAAAAAAGTTGGAAAAACAGTCATTTTTCAGAATGACAAAAGGTTGGGGTAGGTAAGAGAACAAAAAGTTGAGAAACTATGCAAAGGTTGACATTTTCAGAATGCTCCACTATCCCTAATGAGAGGGGCAAGAAATTCCTGCAGCTGCTAATGGAAGTTACCGTGCCCTGATAGCAGCATGCAGAATTCAGTCTCTTCATTTAACAGGTCTGAGATATTTTGGTAACAGAACAGAAAAGCTCGGGTTTGTTCTGGAACCCACAACACCCCATTACCAAGAGAGGTGTCACCAGGTGGTGCTACTCCATGCCATCATCTTTCCCTTACCTCCACGTGCAAGCAAGTCTCCATTCTTACTGGCACACTGGATTTGTAGCTTTGTATTGTACCTCACTTTACACGGAGGCAAATTCAGGAAAGACACATGAGGAGCAAGAGAGGCCCCCTCATACTCACATGCTGATTAGAGATTCTTCCTGAAGGAGATTTGTCTCTGAGGGACCAGAGCACTGCTATCCTGCTGAAACCCTTAAAGAACATAATCTGAATACAGCATTTTAGGGCTGTTTTCAATATTTTAGCCATAACTTGACATGCCCCATTTTCACTAGTGATAAATTCAACCTCTGAAAAAGTCAGGCACATAAACCAGAAGGACACTACTGCTGTCAGAACAAGTCCACTCTTCTTTCTCTCAGAAACCATCCAAGATGCTCTGACATGATCAACTGATTGATAAAGGAATGTAAGAATGATGCCATGAGGAACTGAAAGAAATGATAAACGAATATGACTACATGTAAAAAGAGTAAAAGCACTGATGATGTGAGAAGAAAAGACGAAACTTTTTTTTTCTTCCTCAAAAAGGAAAAACATGGAAGAGTTTAATTTAGAAGCCATAGTGTAAAGAGGATTAAGAGGAACTCCTGACATGCATTTCTTACCAAGATCAGTCTGGACACAAAATCTATTTTCACATCCTTGTCTGAAGCAGAGTTTTCATTTGAAAATAGAAAATAAGTGGTCAGTGCAATGAATGCATCCTTTTGCTACAGTGAGTTCATACTGGGGTTCTGAAGGAAGGTTTCTTACTGGCTCTGTTCCAGTCCTATCTTGCAATCAGGATGCAGATTTTGATGCCCTAGCCAGGCTTCCTGCTTTTAATAGCTTCATTCCTCCAAGTATTCTTCCTTAGAGCAAGTTTGGATTGCCAAGGCTTGGAAGGAAGCAGATTATTTTTCTTTATGGTGATTTTCCTGCTGCAAGTGCAACTGGGTGTAAAATTACCACAGAAGCTCAGAGAATATTTAGCTGCTTATTAACATTTTCTTCTTAGCCTTCAGTGCTGAAAATGGTCTCCTGTCCGGATGCTGCTCAGAGTCACAGTGGGATGTTTCTGTTGTTTCCCCATCCATTTTTCCCTCCTCTGTACTCCTACATGTGAACAGGTCCCTTTTCCACTAAAATCTGCTGAGACAGCACCTTTACAGTATAAACTGCTCTTCTCCAGAGACTACTCAGTACAGTACTGATAGCTGAAAGTCAGTGTCAGGCTCAGCATCTCCTGCTGTGGGCTCAGACATGATGAACACTGGGTTGGTGTCCTGGACACTGATTCAGACCAGTCTGCACACACTGAGAAACAAACAAAGCAAAAAAGTAATTATCTCCATCTCTGTATGGTGGTTTTTTTCACCCCTTTCTTATAAATATCCTTTCTTCTCTCTAGAAAGTGAGATCCATGGGCAAGGATTTCTCAGGGAAGCACCAGGTACCAGCAGTATACAGCAAAACATTTTTTTTTTTTCTGCAAGTACAAATGACTGTGAATCAATGGCTGTTGTAGCAGCTGTTGTACTGACCCCCAGAGTGAAGGAAACCTCTCATCTACCTGCTCTTCCATGAGCCTATTAAAAATTCTGGGCTTTTGATGCTGCTAAGTGTTTCTGCCTTGTTTTTCTCCATCAGCATTGAAAATAGAATATACAGTTGTTTTTGCAGTAAGATATATGCAGAACTTAAGGTTGGCACAAATGTATAGAAGTTTGCTTGGACGAAGAAATAGAAGACATAAGGAAGACATAGTCCACATTAAGTGAAATAGGAAAAAATTAACACTGCTGTCTCAAAGCCTTGTATGGCATGAAATCTCAGCAAGGAAGTGGCCACTAGGAAAACAGTTACCTCACAAGTAATGGGGAAGGTTTACAGAATCCTATCAATATACATGATGTTAGTAAAAATGACTCTCAATTTATGAAACTACACTAGTTTTCATAGGTCTAGCAAGATTTTATGACTTTTCTAAGTTTTGTAAAGTACAATAATGCAAGAGAAACAGAATTTTCCCTTTATAAACACTTCAACAGCAAATACTGAACTGATAATAAATGGACTACTGTCTAATAACTGACTTTAGAACTGACCTGATATTATCACATAACAAAAATAGATTCTGAATATCTTGGAACAACTGGTCTACTGTGGGCTGAATCTGACAGAGAAGGGAAAGAGAATCTTTAGTCATAGGCTTGCCAAGCCTGGGAAGAGGGCTTTAAACTAAAGTTACTGGGGAATGGGATCCTTAATCCATCCCACTCCTACCAGCAGGATGCCAGTACCTGCAGGGCTATGATCTCACTGGCATCACAGAGACATGATGGGATGGCTCCTCAGGGGAGTGTTGGAACAGAATGCCACAGGCTCTTCAGGAAGGCAGGGGAGAGCAGGAGGGGGTGTCACCACATCAATGGCAGCTGGAGTGCATGGAGTTCCACCTGGGGATGGATGAGGAGCTGACTAGGAGGTTAAGGGTCAGCTTAAAGGGAGGCCAGGGACAAGTGCCATTCTAGGGGAGTCTGCTGTAGGCTGCCTGACCAGGAAGCCCTTCTGTAGACAGACAGGAGCCAGACAGCCTCACAGCCAGAAACCCTGATCCTCCTGGGGGACTTCAACCACTCAGGTGTCTGCTGGAGGGACAGCACAGCAGGGCAATAAGCAATCCTGGATCACACTGATGACAAATTCCCCCTCCAAGTGACAAAAGAGCCAATGAGAAGGCGTGCCATGCTGGACCTTGTTCTCACCAACAAGGAGGAGCTGGTGGGAATGTGAAGCTCAAGGGCAGCCTTGGCTGCAGTGACTGTGAAACGGTGGAATTCAAGGACCTTAGGGCAGTGAGGAGAGTGCATATCATGCTCAATACCCTGGGCTTCAGGAGAGAAGACTCTGGCATGTCTAAGAGTGATCATAATCTTCAGTTATAATTGTAAAAATAACAACAAGAAGTGACTATGTTTTTGAGGAATACAAACATGAATTTTTTATACATAAATGTTCATCATATAATGAGAAAATAACAAGTTAAAAATTACCCTATAAGAAGACAATTCATTAATGGAACAAAGGGTCAGAGTATCAAATTAGCTCTGTAATCAAACAAATACTTATTTTTTGTTCCAGCTTTATTTTTACAGTTGATTAACTATTCCAAAGAGCAGGACAGCAGTTCACACAGGGACCTACTGTCTCTCTCTGAAGCCTCAGCATTACACTGAGGCTATCACACAGCTCAAAAATCAAATCAAATAAAAATCTTCTGAGCATTGCATACAGTAGAAAGTCACCTGGTGAGAGACTTGAGCACCCAAAAAATGGAATTACCAGTGAAGAAGCAGAAAGAAAGGGAAAAATCTTCCTATCTTTCCACTGGTTAGAGATGAAAGTTATCTGGTATAACTAACCTCGGAGCACTGAAATAGCAGATGCTTCTGCATTTGAAGGTGAAGAATCATTGGCAAGGTTTGCACATGCAGACACATATGGAAGAGCAAGAAACTGTACAGATAATGACTGAATGGCACCAACAGGGCTTTTCTAAGAAGCCTGGATGAAAGCCATGTATCTAGTGCCAAGTTCTTGCCTTGCTGCTCATTTCCACAAACTCATCTAGAAATTCAATATACAATAGTGATGCCTTAGATTTTAGTTTTCATAGTTTCAGATTCTGTGCTGCCTAAGGATGTGGCTCTGAGCCTCATATTAAGTGTCAGTAAGCTCTCTTCATAGAACAAGTAGACAAAACAAATCCTTTCCTGCTGAGGACCAAGGACAACTTTCAGCCCAAAAAAGCATAAACAATGGTGGACTGAAGGGAGGAACAAGAAGGATGGGACCTCACAAGCTGAAGCTGTAATTGGACAATTAAACCCCAATGTGCAAATGGACCAAAACTGATAAAAATGTAAAATCTCGTGATCGGGGAGCCATTCTGTGTGGCCATTCCTCACCCACCCTGGGTGCAGCCTTGGTCAGGCTCCTGCAATGCCCAGGGTGGGTCCTGGAAGCCTTTTAATAAATATCTACTTTATTCTCTAGCTCTGTCCAGCCTCTGTTTCAGGTCAGCCTTCCTAAGGCATCAATAGCAAAACCACCTTTGTAAAGGAAGAAGAAAACCAAAATAACATCATCTGTTTCAGCCTCCTGCATTTACAGGAGACAAACTGTAAGTAGAAGTGATTCAGACCAAAAGCAGCCTAACCCTTTCTTATAAAACAACACAATCCCCTCAGGATTTGACTAGATATAATTTTGTTCTTATTTCTTTTCCATTTCCTTTCATGACCTCAGTCAGTGATTCAGGATAGCTCTCCCTCCCCTTTTTTTTAAATTAAATCTAGTGTCTAATTAAAACATATAGTTCAAATGCTAAACAAAATGGTGCTGCTTTTGCTGCATGCCTGACATGAAAGAATATGGAATATAGAGAACTTTAAATAAAACTCTCCAGCAGGAAACTGCTATTATTCACACTTATTTACTTATTCCTATCAATATGCCAGAAAACGTTTTCTCCTTCTATATCATGTTTTTGTAGAATTGGGTAATTCACAGTAATATGCCATTTATATGCATTTTTCCAGTGAAATAATTTGTTACAATATTCACAATTGAAATCCACAGAGAGAGGAAGAGAGTCAAAGCAATTTAAATGTTCAAACTAGCATCTGTGAAAGCACTTGTAGTATTTACTTGGATTTACTTTGATCTTTTCAAAAGTGGCCTGATTCCACCAAAAGGGGAGGGTAGAGAAGAGGAAGGGAGAGAATGCAATAAAAGTACATGCAAGATCACTCCAAAAATAGGATTAATCCCAAACTGTGATGTATTTTCAGGTGAACCATACAGTGAAAGAATCAGAGCTTTAGTTTTTCTACAGAAGGTGACTCTTGCTCAACCAGCTGATTTCAAGGCACCACAATCCTTGATTTCAAGCACACACATGTAGGCACACATGGGCACGCACATGTGCCCATGGCACGTGCATCCTGACCCTTTTTTTTCCCCAGACAATCCCTCTTGGACCTGCTCTGCCCACTTAGCCAACCTGATACCTTCCTGCTAGCAGCCCCTTGTTCATCAGCAGCTCCTTTGCATCACCCCCCCATCACGCTGCCACCATTTCTCTGCTGTTGTTCTTGCCCAGATACAAAGCATCATTGCTGTTTTGCACCACAAGTAGTTAACATGTCTTTTAATGCAATGGGAAACTTTCAGGAGATGAAGCAGGACAGTTCACAAAAGTCCACAACCCGCTGGACCCACCAACACATAATTTGTTCTGGGAAGCTGATGTTCTGCAGAAGTCCCATGCGCCTGCCACTGGTTTGGTGAGTTTCTGCTGTGTCCCTCAGCCTCTGTGCCATCCAGGAGCTGTGACCATGCACCCTCCAGCCCAAACAACACAAGGGATTGGGAACAGAAAGGGAATGCAGAGTGCTGGACTTGAACTGGGAAGCACTAGGACAGACACACAAGTTTTGCTCTTATACATCTGCCAGTGCAGCCACAGGTGGACAAAGGGGAAAATCAACTCACCCCAGCCAATGCAGAGATAAAGGCGGAAAATTCTCTGCTCAGAGAAGACCGAAAGCACCAGCAGTGTGTACAGGTACATGCCTTCCACCAGCAGCCAGTAGTAGTTTGCAGCCACACAGTACTGCATCATCACAAAGACCAAACGGCAGCTGAGTGATTCCTGTGATGAAAAAAGCACAGCTCAAAGTAACGCAACAGGGACTGAGAATAAAAGAATACTAACTCAAAAGACTGGTTCTCTTTCCTACTCCTGCTCCTCAAAAAAAGAGCTTGCTAAACTAATCACGTATTTTATTACTGAATGGACAGAAGCCAGTAATAGGTGCTATGCACAGCAGACAGATACTTTCAACAACATTACTCCTTAAAAAAAAAGTACATGTTCTGTACTTTCCACTCAATAAGCAACAGATTTTATTTTGAAAAGCACAAATAAAGATGAAAAGAACAAGTGAAAAGTACTATATCAACCACAGTCAGTGAATCTTTCACTTTCCTTGATACTCTATTTTCCAGTTGAAAATTTCTCTATTAAAAAGAGAAGAGTAGATGCCATAAGATTGACTATTTGCCAAAGCAAAGGATATTTTCATAGAACAGCAATGTTGCTCAGTGCACTCCATTTAAGTACAAATTCTCTCATAGCTGGTAAATTACAGAGATGATCAGTAGGGCTTTAGATAAGTATGAAACCTGATTACCTAATTAATATATCCATCAGACCTGATGAAACCACTACTGAGTAAACCATATTTAAAATCAAAAAGTCTACACTTTTTGGAAAGAAGAAATGACTGACAATCCAATACGAACATTTCCAAACCATTTAAGATATGTTTTTACAATGGTATTTTCTGGCAACTGATAAATTGCAGATGAGAAAAAAAAAAATCAACCATCATATGAGATTCATTAAGTTGTCTTAGCACTTCTGCCTTCGGCAGTGTCAGAAAAGGATGGGCACTAAGGATGCATCAGGAGAGATGCATCTCCCTTTACCACTCCAACCCTGTACTGCAGCAGCAAATGCCATAAACTCATGTTTTACAGTCACAAGAGCTATACAGATAATAAAGCTACCCTTCTTTGAGGTTTCAAGTACATTTTACATTCCAAATCCAAATGGGGAAGGGCACACTTTCATCATTATTTACAAAAGAGCTATACATCCTCTCTCATCAATTACAAGTATTTAAATTAGCCTATTCTTCCAAAGGTTTTCTAAATGCTTTCAAATTGGCATTTTAATCAGATGCTTTCTTTTTTTCCTGTCATCAAGAGATTATATAGAGATTAACAAGAACAACCAACTTGGCTGGTGGACAACCAACTGACCAGATGGGCAATTCTATCACAAAAAGTACTGGCTTAGGGAAATAAATGCCCTCTTGTCACTGCTAGAAAGAAATGAAAGTGCAGCAAAGAAAGAAGACATGGGCATTAATGTACATATATGTATATATGTACACAAAAAGATCAGCTTCTTGATCCTCTGTCTAGTGGGGGCAAACCTCCCACAGGCAGAGAAACATATCATGCCAGCAACTAAAGAATTAACTTACCTGCTGTCATGCAGACACGGCACAGTGATGACTCCACAATATCCTGAGAATGACCATGGTGTCTGCCCTTACCTGGAAGGCTATAAGTCCTTCCCACTGGTACTCCTGTGTGGCTGTGCTGTACATCCACTTCACCACCGAGTCTTTAATGAAAACAGATATAGCCCGCAGGATAAAAGAGGTGAAGAGGTTCAGGTGAATGTAATTCCTCGTGCAATGCAGATGTCTGTAAAAAGAAAAATCTAGTCATGATCCACTACCTATATAAAGGATGCAACATCAGACACAGGACTGAGAAAGGGAACAAAAAGCCCTGTAGGAAATCAGGAGGCACCAGCGGAAATCCCATAACTTGACAATGGCTGTAGGGATTTCAAGCTGTCTTTGGGATGAAAATACTATCAAGAAAAATACATTCAAAACTTCAGCCCTTAGAGCCAATGTTGGGGGAAAGGAAGAAGATAGGTGTGTTAAGAAAAAAAAAATATTTCAAAAGCTTAAAAAGTGTAAAAATACAGTCATTTTCAGAAGGCTTATCTGAAAGGATTAAAAAAGTCAAGTTCCACATAATGCTGAAGTTAATTGCTTTGAATTAACCCCAGTGTCACTACGCAAGTTTACCTTGGCAAAGCTCAGTACTGGTGTGCAGTGCAGCTTCTGGCTGTGCTCAAACCCACAATGAAAAAACATCCACCTGAAAATCACCCTTTGGCAACAAGAGAAGAATCTGTATTCAAATTGCCTTCTGGGAGAACTGTAAATACTTTGTGTAGAAGTAAAAGGAACAGATTTTTCACCTCTGCATTCAGAATTGAAAACAAAACAACAAAGGCAAAATCCTCTTGAATTTCACCAGCCAGCTGCAAAGACAATAAAATTGCTACTTGTCAAAAAAAAAAAGGCATGTTAAGGGATAGCAAAAGAAACTACAGTCATGTAAATGGCATCCAATTGCAGGGTAGTGCCAATATTTTACCAGCCTTATTCACAAACATTTTTCTCCCAGCTCTGCAAGGGTACACACTTTACCTCAAAGGAACTTACACTGGGTATGATTTTTAAGATGCTAAAAGACAGATGTAACACATGGTAATCAGCAATTATTCCAGCAAAACTTTCAGTGAACTTATACTTCAAATGTCTGTTTTTTACAGCTCTATCAATTTGGTTAGAAAAATTGACTTAGTCTGAAAGGTAGAGGTTTGTACTGAACAGCAACTTGTTTGTCACAGGTCAGATCAATTTTTTTGTATCACTTTTAAGTCACAATTTATTTCAAAACTTACCTATTATTAATATTTATGTTCCTTAAACTCAAAATTCATTTGTTGCTACCCTTCAGAACTGCTACACATTTCAATCTGATTGAAAAAGTTATGTAAATTAGGCAATTGATGAAATTAGGTTGCAAGTAGTTACTGAGTATTTTTGCTACAGGCAGTAGCAAGTTATTCAAATTGTTTCAGTCAAAAAGTTATGGGCCTAATTCAGCTTCCACCACTGAAATTACAGACTTTTCTTCCATTTATTTCAGAGGATGCAAAATAGGACCCTAGAGAGATACTGATTCCTCTGCTGTATCACCTTTACAGACAAATATAAAGGTTATTCTGTAGTCTAAGAACTCTAAGAGGCCCATCAGTATTTGCATGTCATTGAATTAGATTTTGATCCCCATTTGTTGAGGCTGAGCAGCTCTGGGGTGACAAGCAGAGTTTCCAGTCAGAATCCAGAAACTGCAATTCACATAGGGGTAGGTCTCATATTTCATGAGATCCAGGACCAAGTTGTCTCCTGGTAAACAACTTAGACAGGAGAATACCAAGTGGATTGATAGCATAATTTTAACAAGACTCTTAGTACCTCTGATGTCCCTGGAACCTCATTTTGAAAATGAGAAGCACACACTTGTGTACACTTCTCCAGTCCCTGCTTCATAGTTGAAGGAAAAAATGCTAAAACAACACCCCACAAAAGTCAGGGCATCAAAATTCCCTCTCTCCTACAAGTCCTTGGTTAGAAAATTGCTCTTTGTTCCCTGCCAGAAAACATCCTTTCCTCCTTCCTTCAAAAAGTACATGGTTGTGCTCTGTGACCTTTACATCTGTGCTCCTAAGATTACTCCAGAAGTGTCATTGATAGGTGAAATGAGGAGAAAACAGTTATCCTGGGAGACATTTGGAGACTTCAAGACCATCTGGTGCTTTTCCAGAAAGGCCCCAAAGTTGCACAGGTACAACACATAGAAATCATAATTATCACGTGGCCTTCACAGAGGGTGAGAATGTCTCTGGGTTTCTGCAGTCATTTTAAAACTTCCTTGATATTGCCCACCTGTGCTTCTCCACTGGAAGGAGAAGGGATAGTACAGTGCTAACATGTACGGCTCAATGTGAGAAGACTTCATTATTCTAGTTTTGGAAATTAGAAGTTAAAAGACATGACTGCCTTTTTAAATACATAAGGAAGAAAGGAAAGGCACTGCCTTGCCAAAAGTGTAGTGCAGGCACCAAATGACCAATAACCGGCAAGGATAATTCTTCAGTCAGGGAAGGAAGTTTCTTAAGGATCAGAGCACTGAAGGTTCCTGACTTGATTTCAAATAAGAGTACCAGGACATCAAACATAATACTTTTTTAGGAGGCAGCCTCATCAGAACAAAAGAGGGATGAGACACGGCTGTAGAGATCAGCTTCACAGCAGAGGGACTTCCTTCCCACAACAGAACAAGATCTCATCTTTGTGTGTTCTATCAGTCTCAGCACCCCCAAACTGAAGGAAAGTCTGGCTGGAATCAAAACATCCCTTGCATTTACAGAGGGGAAAAAAAAAAATCCCTATTAGAATCCAAAGTTGTGTTTTGGTCTGGTGGGGGATTTTGTCTTTTATTTATTTTTTAACCAAACACACACACATTGTACCTTTGGCATGTGCAACCAATGATGTCTAAATTTTTATATGCTCTGTTGAATTGGTAGGTGCAAACCTGGATGAACTCATTATGTCACTAGGGCAAGCTGACAGCAATTTATTTCACAAGCTTTTCAAGTTTCAAATTAGACACTCTCTTCCATACTGTGAAAGAAATAAGAATTTCTGCAAGTTCTCCAAAAATAAAAATTTTGTCAAAAATCCATTTCTGCACATTTCACATGTGAGGGCTGAGATATAGGTCAGACTGAGATTTACGCTCTGGGTAACTCTAAGGACAGCAAGATGAAAATTTTCCTCCTAAATATCCTTGCCCATCTCAGACTTGTGCCTCATCTGGAAGGCGAGACCATGAAGGAATATTTGCATCTCTCTCTTTTACCACCTCTTCTAGTGGAAATGTCACTGAAACCAAAACTTGCCCAACAAAATATTCCAATTGATAAAAAGTACCTGTTCCACATATCCATATAGGTAACTGCAAAAAATTTGGCAATTTTACTTGCATTTTGAGAAGGAATTATTTTAGGAAGGAATACAGAAGTGACAAAAGATAGAGAAATAATGAGGTGATGGAAGGACAGAAAAAAATAATCAAATGTTTTCTGTCAAAGTCTGATACCGTCATATAGAAAAACACAAAATCTTTAGTCCACTCTCTTCAAAGCTTCACCAGTTACCTGAATCCAAGAAGAATGGCAGTTGCTATTACAAGGGCAGAGAAGGAAAGAGCATATCCAATGGTGTATATGATGGACAAATTCAGGAGCTGTTCTTCTGGTGCATCCTGAGAGCATATAAAGAAGAAAAGAAAAACAAAAAAGTGGAGGGGGAAAAGAGAGAGCTCATGGCCTTCAGTTCTTTTCTCCCAGCTACTTTCTAACTTCCATAATGATAACCAGAAATCATTCTCCTACTTTCAAGTTTAAATGCACATGTCAAATCAGTCTTCCACTTTCCATATGCTCTAAAGAAATAAAAATTTTATCTTAATTCCTCAGCTGCTCCCAGGTGTTCGCTCAAATAGTTGGGTTTTGCAGCCTGGCTAGAAAAATAGATAATGTGACATTATTTCATAATAAAATTGGAGAGACATCAATTACCACACAAGCAAGTCTTAAAACTGTTGGCAGGAAGCACAGACACAACTCAGACCTGCAGTAAAAATGGAAGACCTATCCTTTTCAGACTTGAGCACTTCAAGCAAGTCTCCTTACTGTGATATCGAGGGGGTCCTCATCTACACTTCGAAGTGCTACATCTACACTTTGAAGTGCAACAAGCCAGGTCCTATTTGATGATTTGGAGGCAAAGCATGCCCTGCATTCCCATAGCTAAACCCTTTTCTGCCCCCAAATAATCTGTCTTCTGCCTCAACTAAGCAACCTCCTGGTAACAAACCACAGCCCAACAGCACCTCATGACCTGGGTGTTACCACACTGTTTGAGAGACAGCAACCTGCTGCAGACCAGGGCAGTGGGGGTTCTCTTCAGATTCGCTGAAAACATGATTATTGAGTTTGAAAAAATCCTGCTTGAAAATTCTGACCAAAATCCTTACAGAGAAGAGAATTACTTGAAAAGATACAGGCAGCTCTGGATTTTTACAGTCTTATTGCTCAGCCTCCAAGGCACATTCATATTCACTGTTCTAGTTCAGCTCTAAGCACGTATCTTTGTCTAAATAGACTCAGGGATTTTATTTCCCTTCTTCAAGCTGCTAACTCTGTGATTGATTCCTGAGACCTGTGCCGGACAAAGGAATACATTCCTCATACTTCATAAATTAGGTACAGTTATTCAGATGTACTTTGCACAGCCTGGAGAATTTAAGGTGAACATACAGGCTGTACCTCAGATTTGCTAGCTTAATGCTTTAAAGGGAATGCTACAAAAGCTGCCTTATGAAAAAGAAAATCTCTTCACTATCAAAGCTTAAGCAAACCTGACAAGTTAAAACATGTATACAGATGAAAATTACATCCTACACCTAAATTTATAAAGATTCACTAACACTTTGGAATTTGTTTTAGTTACATTTGTAATACAACACATGACAAACTAGTAAAAACAACTTTTTTTTCCCACAGGCCAGATGCATAAACCAAAGTTACTATGGGGCTCTACAGACATTAGCTGGAAAACCAAACATGGTTGCTCACATTTCAGGGAGTGACACCATGCACAAAGGGTTTTAGAATCCACATAAGTTCATGAAAAATTGGAGGCAGGTGCCAAACAAACAAGAGTTACTATTAGGTATCTCACTCACTGGCACGTCCCTGGAAGAAATCATAATGGCCAACAAGGAAAAGTCAAAGGACCAGGTTTATACACAGCATTAGGACAATCTGCTCTCCTGGTATACACAAAATGGACAAGGAATAAGGCTGCAAGTCAAAGGAAAAGGTTAAAATTCACATATTTGGAGAACAGAAACTCTCTCTTTTCCCATCTCTTAGTTTGTAGCCATTTATTCCTTCTGAAGAATGAGACACTGAGCAACGGAAACTACAGAGGGCATAGATCCTGAAGCTCTTGGGACTTTGATAAACTTGAACTGTTTTAACTAGGTAATGCACTGGTTCCAGTACCCTGGGATAGAGAGAGTGCACTCAGTTTCTGTGAGGAAAAGCATAGCCCTTGGAGGTTCACAGTAGTAGTGGTATCACGTGTCATGGGAACGCACACAGTGCACTGGCTGACGCCAATGGCTGTCAAAAATCCTCTGAAAATCCCTGTGCTCTCCTTCATTTAGTGCCAGACATCTCAGCTCCCTGCAGAGTAAAAAGCACAAGGGCAAGAAAATAACACTGACAAGCCTAATTCCATCGCTCACAGAAAATGAAGGTATAAAGACAAAAACTCTTAAACAAAAAAAAAAAAAAAAGGCAGGGATTGCCCCATGCCCAAAGGTGAAAAAGCAAATATCCTTCAGTTCAGTTCATCTTAATCACCTTAATAGCTGCTAACAAGACAGAGCAAATGGTCACTATTACAATGACGTGACAACAGAAAAAACACAAAGGAATAACAGTAGGTCAACTCCTGCAGTTGAGCTCCTTGCACTGCACCACAGCTGGGATGACCTGAGTCACTTCTCTTGGCTCTCACGTACACTTAAACATGCTCTCATCTACCCTCCATGTTCCCTTTGGTGAAGGGGAGAGACCTGACGTCCCTTACCATTAGGCTCACTGAGGTGAGTCACTCAAGATTATTTTGACAGGACAA
Organism: Phylloscopus whistleri; assembly: GCA_017589585.1. Taxonomy (NCBI): domain Eukaryota; kingdom Metazoa; phylum Chordata; class Aves; order Passeriformes; family Phylloscopidae; genus Phylloscopus; species Phylloscopus whistleri. The sequence goes on from JADMLD010000534.1 coordinate 1,656,911, forward strand.
AAATGTGTGGGCATCAACAACTGTTTTTTTCCTCTCTTCTGCTTTGTTCTAAACAACAGCAGCAAGAGCAGGGGGAAATGGGAAAAACTCTTACCTGGTCAGAGGGCTCACACTCAGACAGGTTCCTCCAGGGCAGGGTGGAATTCTCCTTCAGCAGCCAGGTCCCCTCCAAGGTGCAGAAGCGGTACACCTGCCCATGCAGCACTGCCAGGAGCAAAATGAGCCACAGCGTCAGTGGCAGGAGAGCCTGCTCGAGCGAGGGGCAAGGCCCACAGAGCATCTCCATGCAACCCTCCCTCCTCACCCACCGCTCTCCTGGCTGGAGGGGGAAGCTGCAGCAGGGCAGGGGAAGTGCTGCACCCGCTCCCTGCCTGCCCCCAATGCTCTGCTGCTTGTCCTCAGGGCCCCAGAGCAGCTGCCAAGGTATCAGATGGCACCAGCCCATGTTCCAGGACAGTTGCTGACCATTCCACAGTAACAAGAGACTGAAACAATTGCTGCCATCTTTGTGTGGATTTTACAACATGCATCAATCACAGCTCACTAAAACATTACATTTTGAAACATATAAATTCTAGGAATGTTAAGCTTCAGCTACAGATTTTACATGGAAAAGAAGGTGCATGAAGACTAAATGTGTTTTTTCTTTTCTGAAAGCATGCAGACCCAGAGAAACCTCAGCACAGGTAGGCTAACACAACCTTCTCAAAATGTAAATGCTTATACAAACATCTGTGCTACAAAATGAAGCCATAAATCTTTTCCTAAACTCCTCATGTACTCTTTCTATTCCCTCTGTCTACATGTTTGAGTAACAAAATTAACAATAAATTAAACACCTTTCTGGAGCAGTTAGCTGCTTGATCTTGTAAAAGCAAGAACATTGAAATGGTTCCTAATAAAATTATGTCAGACTGAAGCATGAAAAGAAAAAGTGCAAAGGGAAAGCAGCACTCAGTCATAGTGGATGAAAAGAAACTCCCTCTCTAGTGTCTGGAGTACTGGGGAAATCTAACAACTTAGACAGCTGTACACATAAGCAACCTGGAAGTGTTCTAGTATGAGCTGCTTTGCAAAGAAAGTTTCTCACTGATCACATTTTTGACCCATAAAATGACCTATTCTATATAACGAAGCTAAACCTCAAAAAGTAATGCTGGGTCAGTCCCTCAACCAGGGTTAGCCTCCACCCAGACAATGTTTGGAAAAATACACTTACAATATTCTGGGGTATAAGAAGTTGAGTTAGGAGGATTCAGTTCTACAAGGGCATCAAAATACCTCCCAGTTACAGCTTTTGCTCAAACCCAGCTTTGCCTGCTGCAACCTCATCCTTTTGTCAGCTCCCTCATTACTGCAAACTAGAACCATTAGAATTTGGCATTTCTGTTCAATTGGAAAATTTTAAAAGTTAATTGAAATTCTAACAAGCCAGTAGGTTATTTGCATGTTAGCTGACAAGTGGTAATCCATTTGGTAATTGTCAGCAGCAGATAACTAGTAGGTACTCTAAGTAATAAATGTTTTTAAAAAGCAATAGGAACATTAATATTCTAATAAGCCATTTTTAATGAATATGCTAAATGGTAGCTGATAATGGTTCTGGTAGGCACAGCCTATTTGGTTTTGTAACTGCTATACTGAATATTCCAGTAAGAGATAACATGAAGATAATATAAAAATTAAGTTGTGCTTTTGGAGGTTTTTTCTTACTATTAAGGGTATCTGTTCACATGAGAACTGGAGGGATTAGGTACAGCATCTGCACCACACACATTCACAGCCACTAACTGCACCTGCTCTCATTATCTACAACCACTTCCTTAGGTCAGGGTATTGCTATGATGTTGCTCAAGGGTAATAAAAATATTTCTTTAGGAACATCAGGAATAAAAGAAAGGCTAAGGAAAAACATGGGTCCTCTCAGGAAGGATAGGGGAGACCTCGCTGCAAGGACATGGAGAAGGCTGTGAGGTACTCAATGGCTTTTTTGCTTCAGCCTGGAGAAGAAAAGGCTCCAAGGAAACCCTATAGCAGCCTTCCAGTTCCTGAAGGGGACTACAAGAAAGCTGGAGAGTAGATTTAGATTAGATATTAGAAAGAAATTCTTTACTGTAAAGTTGGTAAGTGGCTACAACAGGCTATGCTGAGAGGCTGAGGATGCCACATCCCTGGAAGAGCTCAAGGAAGACCAGGCTGGATGGGACTTTGACCTGGCCTAGTGGAAGACATCCCAGTCCAGGACATGGTGGTTGGAACTAGATGATGTTGCAGGTCCCTCCCACCCCAACCATTCTGTGATTCTATGAATATATTAAGGATCTCACACATCATTCCTCCTCCCACTCACCCTTAAGATTAGTGGTCAGCAACTTGAAGTAAGCCATTCAAAACATCTATGCAAAGGCAGCCCTAGGAACCAGTAAACATTGTATATTTGGAGCCAATGAATGTGAAATGCAGGAGGTTTAAGTCCAGAAGGTCATAGGACTAGGAAATTTTGTCTGACTGCCGTTAGATGAACTATAATCAAGAATTACAAAACAAAGTTATTATGAGGAATAATCTCAGAAAGCAAGAAATTTGACTATATTCCTGAAAAAAACCCACCCCCCCCAAACCAACAAAAAAAAAAAACAAACCCAAAACACCCCAAAACTGCACCGTGCTAAAGGAAAATTAACTTTAAAAAAAGCAAGTAGAAAAACCCCAAACCCCAACATTATTTCACATTTTCTGAAACTCGCTGTGAATTCCCCCTCTGCCAGTATTTCTTAGTGGCAAGGTCTAATTTGGATGAATATACTTAGCTTCAATATATTTATTTTCTCTCCCAATCATCATGACACACTTTAATTTTCTTTTTATCGATAACACTTCTTTTTAAATAATGAAGAGCAAAATCTAGTGTATCCTGAAGCCTAGCATGTATTAGAGAATTGAAAGGTTTAGTGTAAATGAAACATGGAATTTGCTATCAGACAGAAAGACAAGGCAATTCATTTAGATACAAAGAAAAAATATTGTGATGCTATTACACCAGGCAGGAACATTCCTGCCACATCCAGGAGTCACAAACACTCAAAGTAGACAGCTCTTACAGACTCCTAGGTAGTCACATGCCAGCTGTGTCAGGCTGTCATAGGCTCACTGATTGCCAAAACAGTGGTGAGCAGTGCAGGACTCAGAGGCAACTGCAGACCAGCTGGGATATCTGTACCCAGGAAGATCTTAAAATGTAAAAGAATGAGTCAAACAAATTCCATATAGATGCAACTGCACATCACAATGTGAGAGCCTAAACACCTGATCTATGGAATAATATATTAACCAAAATATTTACGAGACAGGAAATGTTAAAAAAAAAAAAGAGAAAACTTACACTTTGAGGCACCATTGTGATTTTAATTGATACATGGGACAATGCTCATGAAAGAGCTGAGAGAGTACAGAATGCAGGACATGAAAATAACATAGGGTGATGCACTGTAGGCAGCCAGTTCCTCTCAGAAACATGAAAACAAGTCTCATTGTTGTGGAAATGGAATGCTTTCAGTAATGTGTCAGACTCCCCATTACCCACACAGCATCACTCTGTGGAGCTGTGAAGGGCTCAGAAATGGACAAACACCACTCACATGAGACCCCCTCATGCCCTGCAGCTTGGCCCACCCAACACCAGCACCATGCAGGGTCTCCCATGCAAACCCAGCCCAGGGTGAAGACACCTTCCAGTGCTGTGTGATCAGTTGGAGAAGCTGCCCAGAGGAGACTGCCCAGAGCCCAGACTTCACACAGCATGACCACAGCAAGGTGTGCCTTTGAAACAGAACCCTCCCAAACTGTATCTGCCTGCAGCCATTCTGACTTTCTCCATTTCCCAGAAGCAGAAAGCAAACAGCAGGCTCAGCCACAGGCAGCCACTTGCTACTGCCCAGACACAAAAAAAGTTGTTAAATAATGACTGATAGCTCAGAAGAGATTCACCTGAGCTGAATGCTCTTCCCCAGTCCTGCTTCAGTGAAGTAAGGGACAGAGTAAAGCCTCTACACCAGAAACTCTGCTCTGGTGTTTCTCCAAAATAATCGATAAAACCCTGGAGACTTTAGATCTTCTTCTCATATCCAAAATTCCTATCTTTGCTTACTGAAAGCAATTCCAACAGAGTTCAAAGAATCCACTAGCTTCTAATCAGGAATGTTTTGACTCAAGAACTGCAAGTGTCTTACCATTCTTACTGCTCAGAGGAAAGCAATAAAGCTACCTGAAAATGTTTTAAAACAATTTTTCAAACGTACTTTTTATGACTCTCTCTGCACAGGTGGTCATGGCTAAAGATGGCAGAGATCTTCAACCTTCTAAAACAGACGAAGGGATATTATATGCACACATTCTGTCTTTGCTGAGAGCCTGGTCCAAAGCTCACTAGGAACCTCATTTCCAGCAACTTTCATGTGATGCCATTGCTGAAAAGAAAATCAGTCATTAATAGACACTGAGGCAAACTAACAGTGACATGCTTGGAGGTGGCCTGTATGCCATGACAGAAAGAAGGCACCCACACAGCTTCCCTGGCAATTGCTGAGCAATTTCAAGTTCTTCCTTGGAGGTGGTTTACTCAGAGGCAATTCACATTTGTCCATGCCTCAATTCTGCAGAGCAGGCCCTCTTGCCTTTAATGCAGTCAAAACACCAAGCATACAAGGACCAGTTGTAACAGACCAGAATCATGAACAAGGTTTTTTAAAGGTTCGAGGTGGTTGTTACCTCTTTCCTACCCTGCAATACCTTTTCCCTGTCCTGTTACGTTTTCTGTTACCATATAGTCAGTGTTTTAAATCATTCCACTATATTTTAGAATTGGCTATCGTCCTCCATGAGTAAATGAACACATTCACAGCCAGTGCTCAGGGAATCCGATTTTATTTACTTTTAAAGTTAAGTGCAAAAAGTTGCAAAACCTTTGGAACAGCAGCTTAATGGCACAAGTTTATTTGAACAGTGTCAATCACACCTCATTAGAATTACATGTTAAAACATGGACTTATGCCCAAAACAGTCTCTGTAAGCTGATAAAAGGTAGAGTCAGCACTGAAGCTTATAACATCTATCTAGTGAACCTGTAAATCAAATCAAATCCCAGAAGTAGCTGAATATTTTTTCATAAGGAGAGCATGGCCAAAAAGCTGACAAACTTTTCCTTATTAGCCTCACTTTTACTAGAAATAAAAATGAATTGAATATCTTCTCTGTTTGAAACAGCCAACCTGAACTGCATTTTACAACATCAAGGTGTCAAGGTCAGTGTGACATTACTCACTCAACTGTCCCTGAGGATAAACTGGAACATTATTCATTGTAAAAATAAATTACAGCATGTCCTAGCCAATCAATTCTATTCAGGCAGAGAGATGAGAGAATGAGAACAAGAGACTGCAGTTTTGTCTGTCTGCTCTGTGTCAAGTATTATAGACCTGTCCTCTGTTAAAACCCATTCTCTACTTCCAGCAGGGGAATTGTTTTGGAAAAGGTAGCAATGTCTCCATAAAGCAGGGACTCTGAAGTATGAGAACATCACTACAGTCTTAAGACAGACTGGCTTGTTCCTGAAATGAGCAACCTACCCTTTGATGGGGACAACAACTCATCAGAATTTAGGAGGTTGCACCCCCTCCTATTCAGCAATCACTTGCTGTGACTTGGACAATGCTCTCCTGAAAGGAATCACTCTTGGCTGTAAAAGCTGCTGCTAAGTGTCACTCAGTCCCAACCATGGTGCTGCCCTCTGCAAAGGCATCCTAAACCCAGGACTCATGCCTAGGAGCATGCAGCTAAAAACATGACATAAGGGAACAGCCTGATCCTGAAGCCTCCAGGGAGCTGGAAGAGCCCCAGCCTGCACCACTGTCCAAGAATCACATTTATCAAAGTGCTCCTTTGTGCTGGGCTTACCACCATGTCACCTGAAATTATATCACCTCAACAGGCAGTTTAACTACAGGTACTTTATTTAGTATTCTTTCCCACCATTCCTCTTCCCTCACAATGTATTAGTCATCTCAACTTCTTTGCTTTTGTGAGAACAAAAAGAAAAAAAACCCAAGCTTGTCCTTGCTTATTTAAATCTTCCCTTGCACCATGTAAACCTGGCTGTTAGGTGGGTGCAAGCTCATGTCTGTCTCTTGGTAGGAGTGTGAATGCATTTACTTTTCTTTTTCCTCTTGTCACTCTTCTTCCCTGCAGTGTTTCGGTTTCTTTTAATTTGAAAAGGCTGGAGGGATTCCTGGAACTTTCAAGCTGGGAGATAGATGAGGAACATTCACAACAGGGATGTTTGAGTCTGTTTCCGCACCTCTCACCCAAACCATACACACTACTGAAAATGATTCTCTTCCTGCAGCGAGAACTTGAAGTGACCACCTGACATGACCTTATGCAGACCTTACAGACACCTTTACACGGTGCAAGGGAAGATCCAACCAAGCACAGGCCATGCCGGACACCCCTGAATGTCCTAGAAACTCCCAGTGCCAGAATCCTCTGCTGTGCTATCAAAAGCACAAAGTCAGACACTGCAGATGGAGATGATGCTGTTTGGCATCACCCATTATATTGCCTGCATATAAATTCTTATTTAAAAGCATTCCTTTTGAAATTACATTAACACAACAGCACTGAAGATTCAAGAATTAGGAAGTGTTAAGCTAAAGCTAACTTATATGAGTTCTAGTTCCACTCAATAGCATTGTTTCTACAAACACAGTCATACTTTTTTTTTTTTTCCCCCAACAGAATCCACAGTTTTACTCAGGATACAGAGGGAAATAATTTAATGTGAAATTACTCACTCTTACTACTGTGAGATGCAAGCCATATTTAAGCAGACTGAATCAAGTATATACCAAATACAGCATTTTCTTATTTGTATGGTCCATTCAAAGACCACCACCAATTCAGCTCCCTGATGAATACTAAAGGCTATCAGCTCACATGCACAAACACATGATCAAAAAATAAAGACCATATTTTGGTAACATAATAAAGTCACATTGATACAAAAAGAAAACTATGCAGCCACAAAATTTGCTCTGCATGGGCATATTGAGTTCTCCTAGTGCAGAGATCATCCTTGCCAGCCCTGCAATATCTTGCCTCACACAACACAAACTTCCTCAGTTAATGAGGCAATGGTCCTGCAGAGAAGAGCCCCCTTTACTACATCTCACATGCAAATCTATTCTTCATACTGAAGGAATAAGACCTGTGAAAAAGAAAACAATCACAGAAAATAGCTTCATAATTAAAAACCACTTGCATAATGGTGGCCAATAAAGGTTATGGAAGCAAAGAAGACCATACCAAATCACAAAGTATTCCTTAAGTCACAAATTTATACATCACTGGGTATGAGTTGGTATCTCAAAAATTAAAACAGCTTTCTGGAAAAGAGTATTGGTTTTTAACAGAGCATTACCCTAAAAGAAGCTATACTCTCCAAGCATTTAATTTGAGAAACTTGTATTAAGAAAAGGCTGCATTAACTATGCTAGACAACACTGACACCTAACATAATTTTTTGAAATAAACTTTAAAAAAATCATAAAAGTGCACGCATGCATGTGGGCATCAGGTTTAATAGTGTTTATGAACTATAAAAGATATGTGAATTAATGCAATAAAAGAAGGCAGCTTATGAAAAACAAGTATTTATGATAATGGTACAGCTTTGTCAACATTTGGTAAGATACCAAAAAGCACCATTAAAAGTTTTGTTCAGAATAAATAAAAGTGGGTTGGAATACATTTATTGCAACAACAAACGTGACTGCAAGTTTAATGTAAAATAAACTTGTAAAAATGCTCTTAAGAGGTTTTGTGTTTTTAAGTTACTGGATCAGTTAATGTAATTAACAGAAGCCATCCTATTAGAGGATATTAATATTAGAGGGGAAAAAAATTCTGCAGTAAAAAGTTCTCTTAAAAAGCTGCAAACCACACAGCTAAAGTCTTCCCAGGGCAGAGGAAGGGATCTATTTTGCTATGCCCATGTTCAAAGGCCTTATAAAAATAAAGCAAAAAAACCACTTCAAAACAAGCTAAAAGGAAACGAAAAAAACTAGACAAATTATTAGCATAATGCTTGCTGAGCTCAAACAAGCAAAAAAACAACAACTTTCAGAAAAGACAACAGATAACTACTATGTTAAATATGCACAGCCAGAAGAGGGATTTACAGATGCAAATAAACACTGGTTGGTTGATGCAGCTTCGGTGCAAAACAAAAAGCTCCAGAACATGAAGGCTAAGACAAATGCCAGGTGCTGCAAGCAAACTGCCAGTCTTTGGCAACGTGGAAATTAGTGGTATTTGGTTATCTGCAAAAACAATATAGAACCACTGATTAAATCATCCTAAATTTATCATCTCTCGCAAGACAGTTATAAAGATCATCCAAAAAATCCTAAACAATAGGAAGCTTTCAGCACAGACACCTGATTTTATATACCATAAAATTTATCTCAAACTATCAAACTTCATTTAGAGCTAACTATAGCACCACAAGAATTAGCCACTATCTACACAAAATAAAGAATGTGGACAGCTCAAGGCAGAACAAATAAAACAAAACATCTCATCCATTTTAAAGACTGAAGACACATCATTCTTTTCTCTCCTAACTACATTCCTCTCCTTGGTTCTTCTCTTCAGGTTCATTCCTCCAACCCTTCCTGTTGCTGCAATATTTAGTGCTATGCTGCTGCTCTACCTTAGCACTGTTGCTCCCTTTCCCCCCACACTTTCCTATTTGTCTCAGCTCCTGCTCATGGTTGCCATTTTCCAGAGCCACTGTAATTAAAACTACTACCTAACTCCAGCCACTCGCATCTCCTTTTTGGCCAGTCTATTCCTCAGCTTTCCTCCTCATACTCCAAGCTCCTCCAAGCAGTGAAGAGTGGCACAATCAATAAAGAACACCTGCTCTCAGATCTAGACCTACTGCAGCCAACAAAGCCACAAGAAGCCCTGCTCAGCCCATGTACCAAAAGCACGTCTGGCCTCAACAGTCACACACATTTCAAGAGAAAGGAACACTACTCCACACTGGAGACTGCAGGTGCAAACAAGCACACATAAGGAATTCATCCCCACAAGCAGCAATAGACATACCACCAGTATCACAGGAGCCACACTCCTCTTTCTCATCCACATGCTGAAATATAGAATAAGATTTTGACAATATGTTCTTGGAAAACATCAGCCTTAAAACAGAGTTCCAATTGGTTGAACCTTATCATGCCAAGTCCTACAAATCTGTAAGATACTAAATATAAACTCTTATAAATAACGGGGGTGAAAAAAAAAGAAAAAAGGACCAAACAACTTTATTATGGAAACCATCATCTTTTCTGTCAGTAGTGACTGGAAGCCACTAAAGCTGCAGGTATGTCTGCATTTACCTTTCCTTTACAAAGTCAATCTTTACACCAATCTCAATGATTCTTATCCTCTAACCCAAAACTGGGACCCATCCCTGATCTCAAAATGAGGATCTCTTACATCCTTATATGGGTATTTTTCCCTAAGCTCTCAATTCCATTTTAATTTCTGTTCAATTTTCATTGCTTGAGAGATATTTGGATGGACATAAAATCCCTTTGACTTAAACTTTCCTTTTCCTGCCAAGCAGCAATCCCTTCCCTTGAATACTCACTACCAATTATACCTCACATTTAAAAAAAACACTTAGAGGCCCACTGTCATTCATCAGTCACACCAACACAATGTTTTCCACATTTTACCCATGCTTTCATTCTGTTTAAAGGAATTGTTGGTGCCCTGCTTCATTAAGCTCCAGGACCATTACCAGGCAGTTTTTGTTTAAGTCTGTTTTTTGCTTTCAGAGGAAATATGATGAGCACTTGATCCTTTTCTTGCCTAATTCATTTCTGCTCATTCCAAATGTCAAAAAGTAAATTAGAGCCAGAGAGTCATATGAGTCTGACCAGGCAACAACCAGCATTATTTTTGCCACCAAGCAAGTCATGTACCCAGCTTCTCTCATAAACGTTGCCCAGCAAAGCTTTATTCTTATTCAAAGAAAAATTAAAGTGATGTATGGGAATCCTAACAGTTAACATTTGGAGCATGTTTGAAGAGGATTAGACACTTTCAAAATTCATAGCAGGGAGCTGGGTGTCTCTGGGAAAACCTGGTCTGTGACAGAAAACTCTCAAGGGGAAAGTCACCAATAAAACATGCAAGTAGAAAAAATAATACTGCTAAACAAACAAAGCTGTGTGCATGATTAAGAAGTGTAATCCTTGCAAAGATTAGCATATTTTCAAGTTAAAGTTGCATATGTGAAATGGCATGAAAGGGAGGATACTCTATAATTAGACTTACATTCAGACACATTTTAAGTCAGTCCACATTTTTTTGCCAGACTATTCTGTCAAAAGAAAATATTATAAAGAACTCAACCACCGAGCAACTGACTTCAAGAGGCAAAAAAAATCAGCTGCCTTTAGATAAAACTTTTACTTATATATATATATACACACACATATATACGCAGATTGAGTTGTATCTTCACCAAAAGTTAACGGAGGACATTGGAAAAAGAAATAAACTTTAAGATCACTGTCACATCAGAAGCACATCTGTTATGTGAGAGGACACACATAGGTTGGATATGAGTCTTTGCCATCACCCAAGGTGAAGTGCCAGGAATTCCTCAAAAGGGGAGAAGGAAGTGAGTCATATGGGCAAGTTGATCCCCACCTATGCTGCTTTAAGATCAGGAATTCAAGTCTTATCACATCTTCTGGGACTTGGGGGGAAAAACCACAAAACAATCAATATTTTAATAATTAACAACATTTAAGTAAGCTGAAAGTTAATAATCTGTTTTCAGCAAGGCATTTAATTATGTAGCACACACAAACACTATTGTTTATTCAGACCCTTAATTAGTTCAGTTTACTCCTTGTGCACAGCAATTAAAAACTGCAAGTTCTCTAGGTGTAAGTAACCTGAAAAAAGGTTTGAGGTCCCTCTGTTTAAGAGTGCACTGGTACAGAAAACAAATAAAAGCAAGTAGATAATAACTTCAGTTATGCAAGTATGTAATGAGAGCACAGATGAAGTCTAAGATAATTGTTGAGCTCAAACATATCTAGCTACCTGCTAGTCTAGCATGGGCAAGGCACAGAGGCAGTCCAGCTCTTCCTTGCAGCTGGGTCTAAGGGTGTTCATTTCTCGCTGAAAGGCACTATTCATGGCCAGATCAGCTGTACAAAACATCTCAAGCACTCACAATATGAAGCTCAGCTATGTCTTTTCTGAGGTGTGCCTTGACATCCTTGACAGGGCATTTCAAGGAATTACTTTAAACAAAAACATGATACAGTTATAACTAAAAAATTTCTGGAAAACATACAGTCCTGCCAACTCCAACTCCCACAGACACAGCAAGATTGTATCAAATCCTACACAGTAGGCTTGTCCAGCAGTGCAAAAACCATAATTCCTCCTAGAAGGTCTCAGGTGACCAGATCTATACCTGGCATATGAATATCATGCTTCCATCACAACGTCTGGCCATATGCAAAGTTTCCTGTCCTGTAACACATTTGTTGTGTTTTGGTTGCAGCAGCAGATGAATCAGAGCAGAGAGCCTTTCATTGTCCCTACAGAAAGTCACATCTCAGTCCAGCTGGTGCTGCTCTATTATATGTACCTCAATCTGAAGTTAAGCAGTAGTTTAAAATGCTGTTTCTTTTGCTTAAGCAAAATTGATAAAATGGAGAATGGCATTGCCATGTGACTCAAAATAAATGCATATTAATAACATCTATCTGTTAATGATTTTAATTTTTTTTTTCTGCCAACAGCCCCTATATCTACCCTTGAGATGGGCAACATATGTTTGAGAGTTCTCTGGTATACTACCAGATGGAGACTGACAAACAGAGGCAGAGGTGAACTTGAAAGACTAATATTTTTTTATTATTATTACTTTAAGCAAACTGAAATTGCCAATTAGCCTGAGACAGCTTCTGGTGCAAGGAAATATAAATTTTGAATTGCTTAGGGGTTAGCAAATGCAAAGAAACATTTTTCACTGAAAAAAGGTCACACCCCTTTTCAGCATTATGGAGAACTTTCTGGAAGTTTGGTTTTATTAAAGCAAAGAAGGGAAGAAATTTAATAAATGTCTAATCATCTTCAGAGTATCCAATATTTGAAGTGAAATTTATTTTCTGGCATGCAAAAAGACAAGCAGGTACTTTAACTATACACTCACAAAGACATCTGCTGTCTTGGTTCTAAAGACCATCTCAAACTGAGAAGCTGGATGATTAAACAAAAAGTGAGAGAGGTGAAACCAGACAAGGTTTAACTTGGTCCCTTGAACTAAATGTTCCTGCCACGCATATAACTTCAAAAACTGTCTTAAGGAGAACTCTCATACAAATGGCTGCTTCCTCAGCTGTATTTCCACAGAGCCCTCCAGACAGCAATGTAGCTTTTTTGGTCTGCTTTGCACAGGCGACATTAGAGCCGCGACACCGCAGCACTGCAATCCATAGGAGGTTTCACAAACAAAATCAAACATCTTTTTTTATGTTTTTGCTTCTTCCTGGCACTATGGCACTCTGTTCCAAAACTCCCTCCCCCTCTGAGTTTGAACAGTGTGCAAACACAGGCAACCCAGGGAAAGGGAAGAGGACCAGAACATTGGATTTAATCCTGCAGCACAGCTGATGCCTCAGGAGTGCAGATGCTTGAAGACCAGCCCTGAGTGACCATGTTTGATAGCAAGGGGCTGAGGGGGATACTAAATCACATTTAAGAAAAAATTAGCTGCAGAAGCTTTTCCAAAGGTCCAGGACTCCAGCAGCAGTGACACAAAATCTGGCTGAGGCAGAAGTCTACATGTCATTCTCACCTGGGTCATGGTACAGCATGCCACAGACCCAAAGCACTCATGGCAACACCTGGACAAACACAAGAAGGTTCTGTTTCCTTTCTCAGCCCTTCTCCTTGGTGGGCACAACAATCACAGATGGATTTAGTTTGGGATCAGATGGATTCATTTCAATATTGGATTCATTTTTGGTTTTCCTGCTTATGTAGCAGGGAATAGAATCTGCAATATTACTGTACATGATACCATTACAATTGTGTAATTTTGTAAGTACAGTTACAGCTCTTGGGAAAAGAAAGGCACCACACAAGAAGGAAGGTATTAAATAATGACTTAAGCAACAGCCAGGTCTAACTTGGACACTAATGCTGGGTGGGGACTGTGCACACAATTTCCATGATCTCTGCTGCACTGCAATAAGGTTTGTCTGTATCACATAACCCTAGGGAAATTGCTTTAAACAAGCATAAAATCCTCATGGTCCAACTGCTAACCTCTGGTACTTGGGAGTTCCAACGTAACATCCCACTTCCACCTGAAGCCTCATGCACAGCCCCTATCTAAAGGCACACCAGGAAAAGAAGTTTTGCCATCACAGAGAAAATGGGGAGTGCTGGAAGAGGGTCTCAAATGTAGGCTAAAGCAGGGGGAAATGAGAAAGATCAGACCTCGATACATCCTTGCAATTGACAGTACTCTGGAGCAGCAACCCAGTCTGACCTCTGCATTTCTACACCCCCATCTGAAGCTCAGCTCATGCAACCTCTGTGACTGGGCAGAATTACAGGGTGAAGTACAGCTGTGGTGCCAGATATCTCTACAATTTAATCAGACCGACTCCAACTCCAGTAGCCAGAGGCAGCCACAAGGTTCCTATCAGAGGTCATCAGGTATTACTGCTGGGTTAGTCTGCCACCAGAGAGACTTTCAGGTCTCTCACATCACAGGCTGGAAACCAATGTTGTTTCCAGGGGTCCCCAGGCTGTACTTTACCTGATGATCTGGGAGAACAAAGGAGCAGGTGTCACCATTGCAACACATAACATAGTAAAGAGAGGATAATACAGATAATAAAGTGAATTACAGGAGACAAGTGATTCAAGCAAAGGTGAATGACAATGGAAGTTATTAGATAAAGTAAACTATTTCAAACTAGGGGAAAGGTAGATTTAGAGAGCATAGGGAACTATAAAGCACTGAGGCCTCATGGACAACATCAATTAAGGCATGCAAGCCATAATGTATGGCCCTTGACTGGCACAAGAAACACTGCAATTTAATGAGATCTTGGTGGTGCAGAAATCCTCCAAAGGCCCATGTATGGTTGTTCTAGAAGACTTCATAGTAGTACAGCCAAGTTGTTAGATCTTATACCTCCCTCCAAGACTGAAAAGAATCCAGTGCACTCCTGGGGCACAGCTTCTGGTTTAGTTTCCTCTAAAGAAACAGACACCAAAGCTGCTCAAACTAAATCAGTCTTAGCAAGCAGCACAATCAGGGGTTGCTTCAAAATTCACTACTATGCCATAGCAAGATACCAACACGGATACAGACTGGCATCAAACTAATTCAGGTGTCAGACCCCTCAAAACTATAGACAGGTTCTAAGCTGAAATAAAAGCATTTAAATATTTCAGATTTTGAGGGGAGATCTGAGCAACAGCCGTATTTCTGTTGATGCAAGTCTGCAGCCAGCCTTAGTGCAGTCCAGTGCATATAGGAGCAACTGATGTGGCTACTGTTCACATAACTCTTGTAGGAAACTAGTACCTCTGGAAGGTTTTTTAATTAAAAAGGATTTAGTGCTATTAAACAATAAAATAGCAGAACCCCAGAGGAGGCATAATTGCAAGATGAATTGTGCAGCTCCACAGTTTCCAAATCCACATGGTGTTACTGGCAGCTGGCCTTCAATTATGAGAAGGTAACAAGAAAAAGCACACAGCCAGTGACACTAAGGCAAGGTGCCCATCGTCCCTTAAAGGAGCCCCTACTGCTCCCCTCAGAGCTTCTGCACTGATTGGGCTTTGAGACAGCCATGGCCCTAGAACTTGTTCTTATCTCTCCAACTACAACGTGGAGAGCAAGTTGTGCAAGGTTTACGTGGTGTAACTTCAATGCTCTCATAACCTGAGTGGGCTTCACATACAGGAGCAAAAGCTTCAACACTGTCAGCCACAAGTATAGAAAATCTGCCTTCAACAAGCTCTGGCTGTGGGCCAAGATCTGTACTGGAAACCTTGCAGAACAAATTCATTTAACAATAACCTCTCTCCTGCTACTTCAGCATCTCCTCACAAAGACCTGCCCTCAGTGGGAGTTGCGTAAGAGCAAATAAAAGCCAAACAGAGCTTGAGTGAAATAGCTTGCACAGATTTGAGAAAATTCTGTAGTTTGCCCTTTCAAAGATGTATAAGCATGCCAAAAAAAAAAAAAAATCATTGCTTTGGTTTGGGTTTTTTTGCAGGGGTAAGGAAGCAAGGCATGCAAAAGTTAAGCATGTGCTTGTTTTGACAGTCTATACATTTCACTTTGTATTTTCAAAGCATTTCAAAATAACACTTGAAAACCAAGAAATCTTCCCAACCAAAGAGAAAATTTCAGAATTTCCCTACAGAGCCCTGAACAGAATACTTTGTTGGACCAAAATTAGATTCTCTTTCACATTCCATTTGCCCCAATGATCCTCCTTCTTGCTGTCAAGAAGCAAGGAAGAGCTCCCCCACTGCATGCACAAATCTATTTTATATGGCTCTCAAGGACACAGATGACTTTATGAACTTCTGCAATGTAGCTGCAGCCCAGCAGTGTCTGGGCTCCTCATCTGCTAGGACACCAACCCCTGTGCTGTGAGATACATCAGCCACCTATTTCTCATTCCAGTGACAATGATTTAACCTGCATTGAAGCAGAGGCTACTCTAAACCTCAGCTACTTTGGCTTTAGTGGAATACTGATTACCCAGATACCTGTAATATTCTTATTTCATAATTTTCTTTAAAGAAAATAATAATAAAGTTACCAATATACTTGAAGCAGCTGCAATCACATCAATCAGGAAACTGATCTACATAAGAAAAAAAAAAACAAGACAGAAAAAAGACAGACTCAGAGGACTGAGGAGAAATCTCCACATCTCAGTTGGGTAAAGTTTCCAATCTAGTTTGCTTCATAACTACAGATGAAAAATAGCAGCAGTGCAGTGCCACTGAAGAAAGAGAAAATAACCGAACCTTCAGACCACATCTCAAAAGTGCACCCACAAATGAATACCCACCATTTCAGTGCAACTTATAAAAAAAAAACTTTAAAAACTCAGGTTTAATTTACTTGCCTGTCACAAAAAACATTCTGTAGCAGGACAAGCACACATGGTTTTAAGCATGTAATCTTGGTCTAATGTTGTGATCTCTTTTCTATTTAATTGTCATGAACATATTCCCAGCCCTCAGAGTCCATCCTTGCAGACAGCACGCCAATAGTGCCTCTTTCAGGGATGCTGACACACCTGCTAGGTAACACAACAAAAAGAAGTCTCAGCTTCAGCATTTCTAAAGAGATCTGACACAAGTGGGACAGTATTAATTGTCTCTGTTGTACTTCATAGGCTGCCTTTGCAAGCAGCATTTTCAAAAAGGGTTGAAGATAAACATCGCAACCACAAGGAAAGTGATCTTGTAAGGAAAAATCTTACAAATGCACATATTCCTTAGCACAAAAGACCTGTAAGGCCATCATGCATGGCTTTGTCTGGGAAGAGGCTGGTCTTGAGTCTCTGAATGCACACAAATCTGAATAGGCACACAGCACTGAACACCAGGTTAACTCTCAAGTTTCTCAATGAACAGATTCCCATCTCCCTGCAGTTGCTCTTGTACCCTGAGATAAATGAGCAATCCAAAGAACTGAAGAAAGCACTGCTGAACCACGCCAACAATGCAGGCAGGGATTCAGAAGCCACCACATTAAACGAACAAGAAGAATGTCACACCTCAGTGAGCAGCTCTGTGGCATCACACAGGGACAAGAACTGACTGACATCCTGTGCAGTTGGACTAGTGACACAGCACATACCTGCTGAGCACGTAAAAAGTACTTCATACAATTTTCAGCTTGCCACTCTGCTAGGCAACCTGCTGGGCCACATCTGCTGTTGAGATTTGCAGAAGGGCAGGCTCAAGACTGACAGCCACTAGGATAAGAGTGGTACACAAACAGCAAAAACTATTAAAGCTTTTTTATAATAGCTATATAAAGCGATTATAGTTTGCAAAACCTGTAATGCCCCAAGGAATGCTCCAGCTTTCCAAACGTTTACCATGCAGATTCTCTCCATCTCATATTCTGGCTGACACCAAGAGGAATTTGTAACACCTGACAATAATTGGTTACCAAGACTTATCTTATAAAAAAGAAATTAAAGGAAGCAGAGAATCACAAACCAGTCACCATTGGATTGAGACTCTGGATATTTCCTAATACAGCGAGGAACTAGGGCAAGTTGCTCAGGTTCATGTCTAGTCAGGATCACCTTCTTCAAGGATAGAGACTTCAAAACCTCTCTGGGTCACCTGTGCTAGGTATTTGACCAACCTCACCATAAAATAATTACATTTAAAGGAAATTTCCTGTATTTCAATATGTGAGCATACACATTGATACGATCTCCACTGAGGCCTTCTCCAGGCTGAAGAACATCACTTTCTCAGTCTCACCTCCTAAGAGAGACACTCCCACTCCTCAATCAACTCCACTCATTTGCTGGACCTGCTGAAGCAAGTCCATGTCTCTCTCATACTGGGGAGCCCAGAACTGGACAAAGCACTCCAGATGTGTCACCCCCCAGAGTAGAGGGGAAGGATCACCCTTTTGAGCAACCACTAATACTTTCCTGATACAACCCAGGAAGCCATTGGTGTCCTTTGCCTCAAAGGCACAGTTCTGCTCATGCTGAGCTTGGTGTCCACCAGTACCTCCAAGGCCTTTTCTGCAAAGTTGCTTTGCAGCCAGTCAGCACATACAACTATTCCTCCCCAGGGGCAGAACCTCACAGGGTTCCTGTCAGTCCATTTTTTCAACCTTTTGTCTAATCCACACTTCATCAGTTTGTCAAGCAGGATGTTATGGGAACCTGTGTCAAATGTCTTACTAAAGTCAAGATGAACACCTCCATTGCTCCTCCCTTAGCCACCATTCTAGTTCTCTTATCAAGTTTATCATGCATGATTTCACCTTCATAAACCCATGCTGACTACTCCTATCACCTTCTTGTCCTTTAAGTGCTTGGAAATCGGTCCCATGATTATTTGTTCCGTTACTTGCCTGGGGACTGACGGAAGGCCAATCATCTGTAATTTTCCCCAGATTTACCCCCTTGCATTCTTGAAGACAGTGGTGACAATTGCAGGAATCTCCCTCAATTGCCATGACCTTTCAAAGACACTCAAAAGTGACCTCACGGTGGTGTCAATCAGCTCATTCAGTGCTGCAGTCGGTCTGATGGTCTGATCCAGTGGTGAAGGCACCACGACCTTCCTCCCTCACTAGAAGCACCTTTAAAAAGACACCTAGATCGACAGAGGCACAGGCACTCCCAGGTGCAGAGTGATCAGTTCTTTTGTGAGGCTGCCTGAGCAGCAGAGCTGTGTTTGCTACCCCCGGGTGATGCAGGAGTAAAAGCAGCGAGACCGGGTCTTTCCAATCTCCAGGAGATCTTCCTCATTCCATGAGGTCCAGAGGGGAAAAAAAAACCAGCTGGCCCCAGGGGAGAGGAACTATATAGGGTAGCCAGGGGCAGGCTTTCACAACTTGGCCAATGGAGAAAGGAATTGGGAAAGGGACCAGTCAGGGAAAGGATCCAAAATGCACCAATGGGGGAAAGGAAAAAGCAGGAACTGAGGCTACAGCGAATCAGATGTGAACAATTAGCATACTGTGGCAAGGATTCATGGAACTGTTTAGTTTTGCTCACTGTGAGCACGAGGGAAGTCTCTTAAGGAGACTTCCCAGGGGAAGAACACAGCAGTTTGAGAGCAGCTCACAAACTGCAAATCCTCCACAAGAGGGCAAGCTCTTCTGCAGTATCCTTAAGGGCCACCCCAATTCAGCACTTGTCAGTACATCCTCCCAATTGCTGTGGAGTTGGGTACACCACATGAAAGTGTTCCATATTCTGATCCTCATCCAGTTAGAGTAAGTCTTCATTGCTTCCAACTTTACCACTGATCACAGTGGCCTCAGATTGCTGAAGGTGAGTTTTACCAGTAAAGGCCATGATGAAAGCAGTGAATACTTCAGTCATTTCCCCATCCTTTGCCAAAAGATTCTCCTGCTGCACTCAGCAGCGGATCCAAATTTTTTTCTCATATCTGTTTAGAAGCCCTTTTTGTTGCTCTTCATCTCACTTGACAAGATTCTGGGTGGGCTATGGCTTTCCCAATGCTATCTTTAATGACCAGTGTATGCTTCGTGGATCACCTTTCCCTGCTTCCAGCTCATCTGCATTTTCATACAGAAGTGGTTAAGTCATGAAGAGGCTCAAAGTCAATGCTTCCTCCATTTCAGTACCCCATCATACCTAACATTTGGTTTCAAGTGACTCAATTCAATTCCCAGGGGATTTCTGGGGATATACCCCAGCAAGCTTTCTACAAACTTGAAAACCTGACTCCTAGTCAAGGGAGCAGCAGTCTTAAACATTTGAGTACGCTTGGCTGAAGCACTTGGTACTTGATGCTGACCTTCCCTGAACATGTTTTGAAGGTACTTCCAAACAATGTCTCATCTTTTCCTCCTCTCCATTTCCAGTAGGTGATGAGATGGAAGTCCTGCAGTGCTAGAACCTATTTCAAGTTCCAAGTAGGGGGCTAAGCAAGAACAAGTAATAAACATGCTTTAGTGACCTCTCTAAATCACAGGGTGTTCAATTTTCTATTGCTCTAGATCTTCTATTACAAAGACATTACCTCTTCATCACAGCAGCTCATTAGCATTCACTTTGAACATGACTCCACAAGATGTCACAGAACACTATCAGGTCATGTTAATTCAGGCTCCTAAATTGCATACCTGGCACTGCTACAAACTTCTTGTTTTATACTGGTCAGTGAAAGGCCTCCTTGTTCCATTCTTATTTCTGGCTGATAAAACAGGGGTTGAGGTATATGCACAATTTGCTCAACAAGGGAACACATCCAAAGGTTTAATGATTTTCTGAAATATTTTGCAATTCTCCCTAGCAAGGAGTTTACAGAATGCTGCTCTTCTTCTCTCTGAAACAAATACCATTTTCAGGAAAATTAATTTTATAAAAAACTTATTTCCAAAAGTGTGAAAGATATTGCACATTCAAGTAATTTATTAACCTGCAGTATTGCATTAAAACATGGCTTTTTCCAGCAGTGGTTTCAAGAGCAGTTGGAAGTCCAGGGTCTTAAAGACTGAAAGTAAACAGGTTTAGAGGAAAGAAGTTAAAGTCTGTGAAGAGTTTTAGGTAACCAGACAGAAAAGCATGCTTGGAAAAAATTCTGCAGTATCCAATAATTTTATGTTAAATATGAGGTAAATATTAATTCCATACATTTGAAAAAGCTTGTTTGTCCATTCCAAAAGCATAACATCTCTAATAACCTGAGGAGGATTAGCACACAGCATTTTAACTTCTGAAATCACTTAGGAAAGCAGGCAAGCCTGAAGAGTTAACCAAGGGTGTCCTCTGCAAGGAGAGGCTGGAGCTGTCCCATGCCGGACATTATTGGTTCCAAAGATCCACTGCAGGGCACAGCTGAGCCCCTCAGCCAAGATCACAGAATCTGCTAGATTCAAAAAGACCTTTGAGATCATCCAGTCCAACCTATGACCTAACACCACCTTATCAACTAGGCCATGGCATCTCTGGCAAAATATATGCAAGAAAGAACCAAACACTGCCTGGCAGTGAGGGGTGAGAAAAGGAGTGTGAGAAAGAGCCCTGTGCAGAGCACTGAGGTCAGAGAAAGATGGAAGTAAGGTGAGCAGGTGCTATAGGCAGCAGGGCAGAGACTTCTTCAAAGCCCCTGGGCTTCCATGGTGGATGAGGTAAGCTGACTGCCGAACAGTCCCAGCTGCTTTCCCTCCTCAATAGGATGGGGGAAAAAACTAAGATGTAATATCTTGTTGTCAAGACAAATAAGTAACCAGGAGAAATAATGGGAAAAACTGGGACTGGATATTGCCACAGAGGGTAACAACTACAGGGAATCCTTTGTGGTTGTAAAGTGGTTAAGGGCCAAGGGGTGTAGTAGTGTTGTGTGTGTAAATTTTTAACCTTTGTCAGTGTTGTGGTGACACACACGCCCCACCAACCCTTCAAGATAATGATAGTTTAATAAGCAGAGCAAAAGCTGCATATGCAAGTGAAGCAAAACAAGGAATTTATTCACTGCCTCCCATTATCAGGCAGACATCCAGACACTTCTTGGAAAGCAAGGCCTCAGCACATATAATCATTACATGGGAAGACAAATACCATCATGAATGCCTCTACTCACTTCCCCCACTTCTTCCCCCTTTCCCTGAGCTTTACTGCCAACCACATCACAGAGCAGGAATATCCCTTTAGTCAGATCAGATCAGCTGTCCCAATGATGTCACCTCCCAACCTCATGCAGACCCCCTAGGCTCACTGGCCTCGGGCAGGGCTTGGAGTGAGTGCTTTGATGCTGAGCAAGGGCTGCTGTGAAGAAAGTAACCTCCAACCCAACCAGACCCAGTATCATCTCCGCCCCTTATTTCATTCTATTTGTATTATGCCCAGATGCCACACTATACAATACATTTAATTAATCTCTGACTGTCCCATCCCTTCTCTTTGTCATTCCTGATATCCCTCTGTACCAACACAACATGTTCTCCATAGTTACTCCATACACTTTGCACCCATCAATCAGAATTATATATCCTCATTAACTAGTACCCTCTGTCCTTTAACAGAGGCCAAAGCCAATTCTCCACACCACCGTAGCTGGCTAATAAACTGTTTCATTTAGACTTTCAAGCATAGAAAGGTCTTCACAAAGAACAAGCTGTACAAGTCACTGGTTTGAAAGACAGAATGCTAGACAAAGTGATCTAATACACCTTGTCTTTAAGTGTACATGCACATAATGGTGCAAAATCTAAAGGTGGCATTCAGTCCTTGATAGAAGAAGTCTTTGCAACACTGAAAATGCCTTCATCTCACAGTGTTCAGAGAAGTAAGTTTATCTCAGGAAGCAGCACAAAACACTTTCACTTTAGACTTTTCTTTCTGTATCTTCTACAGGATGAGGTACCAGTTACCTTTGTTACTTTTATTATCTCAATTTTCCAACTAAGCCATTATGATTGTTAGATAGCCTTCAGCAAGCATCCAGAGATAAGTCATTAATAGTCACCATTATCCAAGCAGCAAAACCAGATGAGAGCAAAAAATATCCAAACACAACCTTTAAGAAGTCTATTCTCTCATCTTCATCTCCTGCCAAACAGAGATAAAGGATGTATCACACCAACATCCATCCCTGCTTTTACGTTACAGAGAACTAACTGCACTCAGAGACATTTAAGCCAATCCTGTCCTTGCTAACACTGGGTGAGGAACACAGGACTGGTTTAAAGCTGTGCCTATAAGGAAAGGTTCTCACCTGCATTAGCCCAGGGAAGATACCAGGGGCAGCTGACATTCACGTAGGTGCCAGGCAGTCCATCTGGCCAGCAGGCATAGTCATCAAATGTTCTGTTGCAGAACTTGCCTTCTGCAGAGAGAGAGAGGAGGTTCATGCCACTGCCTTTGTACTAATACAGCAAGCAGGAAAAGACAGAAGAGCAGAATACAAAAGGAAATACAGACACATACATTTAAGCTCTGCTGGAATTACATGGCATTTATTTACCCAAAAGAGTGAGTTTATCTTCACATAGGAAACGCTTGTTTCAGGGAGGAAGCAAGGAACAGATTAGGGTCTTACATTGAAGCAACAGACAAGAAAGTAATGGATTAGTATTAATTTATCTATTTTTTTACACCCTTACTTGTCATAGTTTAATTTAAAATAATTTTTGCTATGAACACCAAAGATAATAATTCCTCTGAATGGTTCAAATTCATGCAGTTGAAAAGCCTACCCTAATAGATAGGTCCAGCAATGAAATACCCACACACCATAACTTTGCATTACAGCTTAATCAACATGAGAATACTTCAACTTCAGATTCATTAAACTGTCATTCTTAGAGGGCAGCACTCAACTGCTCAACAGAATAATGCAGCAGAGGGAGATGAATGTGTCCCTGCCATTGTCATCAGCTACTGCTCTCACTCTGACATAATAATGTAGTTAAGACATCGAATATTAACAGTTTTGAAATAATTCCTCACAGGCACAACTTTAGACACATCTTCAGTGTGTCACAAAAGCACTGAAGCAGAGGAGAGGCTGCATGGTGTCCAATTGTGAGCATTATTGACAAGTCACCACTTCTCCTCTAAACACCACGATGCTGGCATATCACAGATGCTCTCAGCACACCACAACAGCTCAAACACTAAGACAAGCTACATTCTCCTTCAGTCACTTGCCCTTTTTTTTCCATAGCCATTTCAGCATTCCACAAGGCTCAGAATAATTTATACAACTTTACAACCCACAAACTCCTCATTCAATGTGAACAGCATGGTCCCAGATTTCCTAACACCTTGACCCCTAAAGAAGTTTCAGGTCTATTACATTAGTGGCTGTTTGATGTGGTACAGCTACCACTTGCCACTGCATAACAACTCTGGGCCTAAGGATAAACATCTTTACAATGAAATTGTTCCATAAAACACTTCCCCCAGCAGAGGGAAGAGTCCCACAGAGAGCAGGCAGGAGCAAATGGGATAAAGAAGCAATGGACCAGAAAGACGTATTTTCAAGTTCATAATCACTCCCTTGCTACTGTTATCATGCATTTTAAAAATTAGCACATCCTATCCCTACCAAATCAGCTTACCTGCCACAATGGGGGGTGTCTCATACAAGTATTTCTGGCACTGGAGCTGATACTCCTTCCATTTCTGCACAACCTCAGAGAGGGACCCATCTGAACCCTGAAAGAGAAATCACGAATCTCAGATATGGCAGGGATTTAAACTGTAGGGTTTTTCATACAGAGTAAGTAGGTGAGTGTGAAAATTACTACAAAAAGCCAGAACAGCACTGCTTATCACAAAGGCTACAAGATGATGCTATGTATTTGCCTAATTTCAACCAAAACAAATCTCCTTCTATTTGCACCACAAGGAAACAAAAATCCCACAAACTACACTGTGTCCCCATCCCCACTGAAACCCACACTGAGCTAACCTTGCTCTCTTGAACGTGCCCCAGTTGTGTGATTTATTACCTCATGAAAAGACAGGGACAGCAGTAAGTCCTTTATTAGGACAGGTTTTCTTTTCAACTGCAGTATTTCTGCTTTCCCCTAAATGAAAACAAGTTAATTCACCGTATTCAGCAGATACTGCCCAAGCATTCTTCCAAAACGTGGAGAAAGCTTTTCCAGCCTTTTTTTTCTTTGATGAACAGCTTTTCCCTGCATCCTGTATATTTTCCTGCAACTGCAAAAAGATGTGGAGCCTTCTTTTTGCACATTTTGACAGGCTACAGGTTCCACCATCAGCTACCCCAAGTAGTGAGGGGGCAAGGAAAAGTATGTACAAACTTGATCTGAGGACAAAGGAGATTAGCTGTTAACAGAGTGAGCAGCTAACTCAGGGCTGGCTGCTCACTCAACCCTAGCAGATGTCCTACCTGGCTCACAGAGATCCAGCTTTACTCACTGCATTTGAGCAGTGACATTGCTCCTTCTCCCCTCTCTTTGCATTTGTATAAACCAAATTTAAATATCTGGATTAGGAGACTATAAGTGATCAACAATGCAGGTAACTCAGCCTTCTTTTTCCAGAGAAAGCCCCATGGATGTCTCAGACATACAATCAACAGTATGAACCTAATGGCACAACACACTAATGCTGCTGAGTGGAAGGAAGTTTATTTAATTCCAGATGTCAATCAGTTTATTTAGTGAAGCATGAGGGTAAATAATCCTTGCAGTTTACCCTCCCAGCTTCAAGTGCTAATTTTTATTCTCCAGTTGTGCTTCTAAACCTTTTCAGATGGTTAGAATAGAACTAGAGTATGGGAAGAATTATTTTAAAATGAAGAAGCAATTTTAAAACTACTGTATTTCAGGAAAGTCAAACTGAATCCTGTCCACTACAACCAATATTACAAAAATTTAGACACCAATGCAATCACCTTGGTATAAAATACCAGAAAAGACCTCTCAAGTCCTCTTCCTTTTATATCCTTCCAATTAAAAACCCATTCGAAAAGAAATAAACCAAGCACCTTATGCATAATGCTTCTGTCTGGATTGACCCACTACATTTAATTACAAATATGGTCTTGCACATGTGATGAAAAGTACAACATTTAGTAAACACCTGTGTTGTGTTTCAAAAGTACCTTTAACTTAACTTGTAGCTAGGGTCTCATGGCCATAATTTTAGAAGAATTTAGTCAGCTCCCCCTGAAGTCAAAGCAAGCACAAGCCTATGGATCTTGGAAACTCTGACCCTGTTTGCCTGATTTAAATCACCTTATCTGTGCCAATAAATGCTGCAAAGCCTGTCTGTTGTAAAACAAATGGATTCTACTGAATGGAAAAACAAACCCGTAGCATAGTGATCTACGTTCAGCATACCTGAAGGGGAAAGAAAACATCACTTAAATTAGATCTACAGCTGTGTGTAGAGAAACAGATAATCAGTAACTAAAACACCATTTACATATCCATGTAGGCTGAGTAATGATAGGTGACCTGAATACAGGGAGAGAAGCAGTTTTCAAACTTCAGTTTCTCTCAAGCCATCTTTACAAAGTGGCTTTCAGGTTATATATCTTTTAGAATCAGAGAATCATTTAAAGGTCTTCATTTAACAAGAGTGGTTAATTAAAGTTACACAAGACTGTTTCACTATCCTCTCATCACCAGGTTAACACTCTAATAAAGGAATTAAAAGGAACATTTTTCAGGATGAATTCTTAAATTATAATTCAGTATAATCTCAGAAATTACTAAACATCACACATCTTCCCAAAAAGTAACTACTGATCAAGCATGTTGATGACTACATCAAGTTAATCCAAACTTGGCTTTTAAAATCATTACAAGATACAGATGCATACAGAGTTTCATTTAGAAACAAGACTCTACCTTTTAAAATATCCTGACAATACCCTAAAACTGCTTACACTAAGAAAAGTAGCTCTTTTGGAGTCAGGAAGCCTTAAAGTCATTTTTCTAAATCAAGCTTTCATCTATTGCCTTCATGAATGCAGGAACAACCAGCTCTAACTACAGCTTAAAAGCAAGCCTCTATCCCATAATTTAATGAAAAAGTAAAACCATTCTACTTATACTGTTTTTTCATAATGTGAAAAGACAACTCTAAGAAGATTAGCAAACTATAAGAGTGAAATAATTAGACATGCCTTTCTGTGGAGATGACCTATTTGGTAGACAGTTTTGTATTATCTATAGTTTGTTGCAATAAGACAATCAAATTAAATTCTAAGACTTTGCAATTTGTTCTCTCTGTGCAACAGTTCACTGTGATTCAGCTAAATACTGTGGTTTGTTATCAGACAAATTGACTTCAACTTGATCTTAATATATGCTGCTTTCTACTTCTCAGAGCTTATGGCCCACACAAGCAAGAACCACAAGTACACAGTGACACAGACTTAGCACATGAATAATTATTCAAATACGAGATACTCTGTTTTCTTGAGAAGTTATTTAAATCCTTCTGCAACAAAGCACTAAATGAAATACACGAGGCCAAGCTTCCTGGGTCAGTACCTAAAATTTGGAGTAAATGGAAAATGTCTAGCTTTGTTAAACTAGGAACTGTTTTGCTTGCTGAAAGCATGTAGTTGTGGGTTTACTCGGGGTTGGTTTTTTTCTTATTATATTCAACCATGGGTGGAAAAACAGCACTAGTTTTGCTGTGGTGAAAATACACCACAGAAGGATAGCAGAGGAGAAGATGGAAACACAGCTGACTGGTTAAGGTGGAGAAGTCAAAAGGCATGAATGGATGAAAGACATTAAGGAGGTGAGTGACGGTGCAGCCTAGGGAGCATGAAACAAATGAAGAAAAATTAGGACAGCCAAGAGACTGGGAGCTTGCCAGTGTATGTATACAATTAAGTGCAAATAATCTCTAGTGAGCACACTCTAAATTAATACATTTAACAGTCTGAAATCAGAATTCCTTACAAATCCTTAACACCTTCACAGGAAAGCCCTTTTCTATAGCCTTCATTTGTCTTCATAGGCCCTACTGTAAAAGTAAACATGTTAATCACTTTTCAACATCTTTGAAACTATTCCTGCTGAAAAAACAGCATCCACACAGATCCAAGGTGATCAATGCCACAAAAGCAATATTCTAATACAGTGAAATCTGAGCACACAGGGTATAAAGCCTCCAGGCAAAGTGCACCGTGAAATGGAATTAAAGTGCAAAGGAGAACTGGTGAACCCTGGGATTAACTTCTCTCTTCTCCCACCACCAAATATAAGTCTCAAATGCAACAGAATGAGAAATTCCTCCTTACATTTGTATTTCTTGTCTTTGCTTGTCTGTTTTTAAACGGGACCACTTATGCTACAACTTCTTCATGTTTCTAGTATTTCAAGATAACAAGCAAGACTTTGCCCTGCTGCTAAAGGCTCACGTGTAACATTACAACCACTAGGACCTCCAAATTGCTAATCTTAATCTTCAAAGCAAACAATAAGGAACTGTTTAGCAATAGTTTGGCACAGCCTTGGTATTCTTCCCTTGGATAGTAATGCTGGCATATTTACCTTGTGAGAGGAGGATTCAGATTACATTTACTACCTTTTAGCTCAGAAGGGCACTAGTGAGTTACTTTTTGAAAAGCCCAATGGAACACATTATTTCAAGGCTATTCTGCTCAGAATCAGCACAGCAACTAAGTCCAAGATAGGTGAAGATTACGCATTACAAGCATTATGTTCGTTCTGACTCATAACATTCTTTCTGGTATAGTACAGGTCTTATTAAATCATCACTTAGGCAACATAACCTATAGTTCTATACATCAATACACCAGTGCAGTGCAGAGAAGGACAATCCCCACCCTTGCCTGGCTGGTGATGTTGTGTCTGATACATCCCAGGATCTGCTTGGCCCTCCTGGCTGCCAGGGCACTGCTGACTCATGTTCAACTTGCTATCAGCCAGAACCCCCAGGTTCCTTTCCAAGGCACTGCTTTCCAGCATCTCATTCCCCAGTCTGTCCCTACATCCAGGGTTGCCCCATTCCAGGTGCAGAATCCAGCACTTTCCCTGGCTGACCTACATATGGTTGGTGATTGCCCAGCCCTCTGATACGTCGAGGTCTCTCTGCAGGGCCTCTCTGACTTTGAGGGAGTCAACAGCTCCTCCCAGGTTGTACTATCTGCAAACTTGCTTAGTATCCCTTCCAGTCCTGTGTCCAAGTTGTTTTTGAAGATGTTGAAGAGCATGGGGCCTAAGAGAGAGCCCTGAAGAGCCCCACTAGTGCCAGGTCCCCACTCAGATGTCAGCCCATTCCCTTTGCATCCAACTCATGAACCAATTGCTCACCCCTTGGATGTGTTTATCCAGTGGTGTGCTGGACATTTTGTCCAGAAGGATCCCATGAGAGACAGTATCCAAAGCTTTACTGAAATGTACTGTACTGAACTTGGTATTAACAGAGTCCTTTGACTCACTGTTCACCCCATGATAAAACAATCCTGTTGAGGATCAATCCTTCAAGTACAATGCTTCTTGAAGACCCAAAGACATTCTGGAAGTGGGTTAGTGTGGGAGAAGGCTTTATTGCTCAACCCTCACTCTCCCAAAGAGACGATATTCAACCCAATTTTATAACTATTCTAGTTCAACTTCTGTGTAATAAGTTAATCTAAATCCATTATGTGCAACATCTCACAGTCCAGTTACTCTCCTTTAAGAATTGAAGCTATGCCAAAGGAGGAGAAGGTACATCAAAAAATGATGTCTCTACTACAGGTAGTTCAAAAGAAGCATCATCAGAAGTGCCCTTTCACAGAGATCATAAATTAGATCGTACTTCAGGACTGACATTCCCTAGATTTCTGTATTTATCACATTCTCTTCCCACATTACGTTTCCCAGTATCAAGTTTAATGTAGTCATTTGACATTATGCAACACTAAGTGACCCTCTGAGATAAAGTCATTACTCTCAGTCCCTTCTGCAGGGCTGCTTGACTGATCAGATGATATAATATTATACTTCCCAACTCATATTTTATAAGCTACTTCGTCAGTGGTTGGATCACTCTGTACAAATTCCTCACCCTTCAGAAAAAACAAACAGGATCAAAACAACTTATCTTTCAGAGGGAAGCCAGCTTCTAGGAGCTTTTCCTGTAAATGCTTCTGTTCCTTAGTTACTAATGAACCAATTATTTCAGAAGCTCAGGAGCGCCAGAAAAAGAAACCTTTCAGCATCCTCCCTGCTAGTGAAAAGCAAAAAATTATTTCCCTCCAAAGGAGCTACTGAATTCAGGGAGAAAACTCCCTGGTGACACCTGCCAGCTGTTCTTGCCCTTAGGCTGCAGCAGCTTAGTACTTCTAAGTCCTTCAAGAAAAACAAAACGTCTCAGGACTTCGATAAAGGCAAATCTTGAGAAAACAGCGTTTCACCATCTGTCCAAGCACGGAAAGCCTTCTGTCACTGACTTCAAGTTTCATGACATCAAGCTTTTGAACTCAAAGCTGCAAGAGGAAGCTCTCACCAGACACTTACATATGATCAACACACAGAAAAGACATCCCTCTGCCTCTTCAGAGCTGCTCAGCTCAGATCTCTTTTTCTTTTGGTGATGTTAGTTGCTGCTGTTCTTTTTTGTTTGTTTTAAACCAGTGACTAAATCTCAGTATTTCTCTCTCTCTCTCAGCTGAAAATGACCACTGCACCACACGGTACCTCATCCTGGCCTTCCTGCCTTTTTCTTTTCTCTTTTACACACTTGCACAGCTTCAGAAGGAAGGTTTGGCTGGGCTTAACCACACAGCAGCCTGTAATAGCACCTATAAAGGCACTTATCACCAACACCCTATTCCCCTCTCCCACCTCCTTCATTATTAAGACCTGTTCTTACTAGATTAAGCAAAAAATAAGCACAGGCATCTCCTAAAAGTCTAGAAATGCAGAATGCTTCTGCACAGAACCTCAGATAAGGCATTTTAAAGAACCAAACCAAAACTGATTTGAGGCATACTCCTATTTCTTAGTACTTCTGCACAGGGAGCTCTCAGTTCAGCTGACTGATTGTTCCACAAATCATTCCAAATACATGAACTGTCTGAGCAGGCAGGAGAGTTCAGCCCTAACCACAAGGGTTTCTATTCCAGGACCAAACACTCCAGGTTTCTCCTGGGATCTTTCATTTGTGCTTTGAAAATAACCAGTTTTCCCAACCCTTAAAACTTTGTTTTGACAAGGTGCATTTCAATGAGAAAAATCTCTCTTGGCCCTGTAATTTTCTGGATCAAGACAAAGTATTTGGCATCCAGAGACATAGATGTCAAAGCAAACTTTTAAAGACCTAAATCAACTTGCATAGTATACAGTTTCAAAATAAAGGGAATGAAGTGGAGCCTAATATTTCAGCATGCCACAAAATTTAGCATCACCTTCTAGAGAATTAAATAAATAAAATCAAACTCCCGTAGGTCAAGTAAGATAGTCTGAAAATGTGGTGCAAACCTGTGTTCAAGTTTCTAATGTTTCTGTCTCCGTGAGGGACAGACGTGGGACAAGAACAGTTACCTGCAGATTTTTTTCATCCCATGAAGAACTTCACAAGGCTGGAAAGATTTTTGTCTTTGATGACTGTAGGACCCATGAATCCATATGCTCACTGTTGAGGCAGGTACACATTTAGATTGGCAGCCACTGTTACCAGAAAATGTTATTTTCATTACAATGTCTTTCATCCGTTCTGGTAAGTGTTCCTGTCAAGGATGTATTACTGCATGAGCCACTCAAAAATGCCAGAAGAAAACTACTGAGCAACTATGCAGAGGGACAGAAGAAAAATGTGAAATTCAAAAGCAACTATAACTCACAAACTCCTGGAGAGAAGAAAGCAATCCAACAATTTTAGTGGGAGACAGCATACAGCACTCATGAGAATTACATTATCATACAATGAGGTTTTACTGTGCATTGCAAATCTAGATATACATTTTCTGAAGTGCACTTTAGCACAGGGCTTTTATTGATGCAGTCATACAACAGAGCAATCAAAACATAATAGTTTAGCATGTATTTTTAAACTGATACACAAGGTATAGCTCTAGAAACATCAAGGAATGAACAAAGGCAGAGTTGAAGAACACTGCAAGAGAAGCAGAAGCTACAAAGCTGAAAATGAGAACAGAACTTCATATCTACACTCAGATTTAGAAACAAAAGTCAGCCTAGGCTACTGAAGAACAATGGAGCCTTTCATTAAAAATTGTGTAGTAACATAGAATCATAGAATGATTTGGGTTGAAAGACGTTTAAAGATCATCTAGTTCTAATATCCCTGCTGTTGTCAGGGACAACATATTTCACATAGATCAGGTTGCTCAGAGATCAATCTAACCTGGCCTTGAACACTTCCAGGGATGGGACATGCACAACTTCTTTGAGCAACCTGTTCCAGTGGTTCACCATACTAATTCTCATACAAAGTAATTTGTTCTTTCTATCTGAAATCATTCTACCCTCCTTTGCTTTAAAACCTTGTCCTACAAGACTGCAAGCCCTGCTAAAAAAAAAAAATAAAAATATCTCCACCTTTCTTATAAGCCCCATTTAAGTATTGAAAGGCCACAACAAGGTTTCCTCAGAGCCTTCTCTCCTCTGGGCTGAACTGAGTGCTCTAAGTCTTTCTTTGTAGAAGTCTCAGATCACTTCCACAGCCCTCTTCCAGACCAGTCTAACAGGTCTATTTCTTTCATTTGTTAGGGACTCCACAGCTGGATGCAGCACTCCAGGTGGGATCTCACAAGAACAGCAGGGAAAGAACCCCTTCCCTCACCCTGCTTTGGGTGCAGCCCAGGATACAATTGGGTTTCCAGGCTCTGAGTGCACACTGCCAGCTCATGTCCAGCCCCTTATCCACCAGCACCCTCAAGTCCTTATCTGCAAGGCTGCTCTCAATCCATTTTCACCAAGCCTGTATGGATACTGATGATGTTCTTGATCAGGTGCAGGACCTCTCTCTTGGCCTTGCTGAACATGAGCCCACTTCTCAAGCCTGTCAAGGTCCCTCTGGATGTCACCTCTTCCCTCCAGTGCATCAACTGTACCACTTAGTGCCACCTGCAAACCTGCCAGGGGTGCACTCAATCCCACTACATCCACTAATAACAATATTTAAAAGTACTGGTCCCAGCACAGACCCCTAAGGGTATCACCATCATGTACTATCAAATTAAATAGGGGGAAAATGAGGGATATAAATGGCTGAAAAAGCTGAGGAGGTTTAGGGTGGAATTCAGATGCCTGATCATAGGTACCTATAGTTCCCTTCAACATAGATGTGTCCCTCATGTTGTCTCCTGCCACACCTACAGAGAGGTACAGGATTCCCCTATATCCTGCATCATATCCATTAGTCCATACAGGGTCCTGAATACTGTAAAAGTTTTGAGCAGCTCCAGATGCCTACATTTGGGCAACAGACTCATCTCTAAGCTGCTCAAGCAAAACAAAGTAAGGAATATCTGTCAAAGCTGGACTTCTGGCTCCTCTTGCTGAGGTTTAAAATGCAATTAGTTAAGCTGGTTCTTTAGGACACACTGAACCAAGTGCATTTAAAAGGATCTTTATCTTATGCTTGTAACTGATTGGTTTCTCTGTACCAGCCAGCAGCTGGACAGTCCCAGTGCTGGCTGAGCAGAGGAACAGACTGAGCTGGTAGTTCCACAAAGCCATGGAATTGCAACATTGGAATTTCCAAGTTACAAAAGAAAAAAAAAAAAAGCTACCACAAAAAAAAAAAAAAAAAAAAAAAAAAAAAAAAAAAAACCCCAACAAACAAAAAACCCCCACCCAAACATATGAACATCTCTTCACTGTAAATAACTGTATTTTTTACTAGGCAGGAAAACCTGTAAATGTTTCCACTTTCCATACCAAAACATCCCAAGAGAGTTAAGCTCCCCCAACTTTTCAAATGACTGTTCAGCAGTCACCCTTCTTAAGGAGCTGTGGTGCAAAGTGTAGCTAGTTTTTCCAAGATCACAAATCCTATAGCACTGTAAGCCTGGTCACCAGTTTGTCATCCCATCACTTCAATTCCTGCAGTGAATTTCAACAACAAGAAAAAAAAAAAAAAAAGGCAAAACAACCAAATAAATCAAACACCCTAACTTTCACAAACCTTTTCCTCACTGAAAGCATTCCCACCTACACTTTTTTATTTGTAAACAAACCGAGTTCTCCAGTTAAAAAAATTACTCAACAGAAAAACAATCACCACAAAGCTATTTAAAAACAACACCACACACAAACCCAAAACCTTCAGTCTACAATTTCATGGGTTCTGCACCTACTATCGTTTATAGATTGCCGGAGTAGAATGCAATCAAATCTGTACTGCTTTTACCGGTCCTAGTTGAGGGCAGCAGTTTATTTTGGTTTTAACAAATGCAAATTAACTCTCTCAGCAGCTCATTGTCACAGTGGCTCAAGGTTCACTGTCCCATTATCTGCCCGTATGGCTTGTCCCTGCCAAGGCAGTTATATGTAGCACCTTTACAAATTACCAGTGCTTTCCTCCACGGTTAGGACACATCTGAGAGCAGAGCACACAGGAGAAGTTGTGCCAGCGAAGCTCATTCTCCAGACGTCATCTGTTTGCCTTCCAAATCCTAAAAAGTAAAAGTACTTGACAAATTCATCCAGAGGAGATTTACTTCTCAGTTTTCCTGCAATCCCTCTGAGCCAGGGAAGCTGACTACAGAAGTACAGACAGGTCAAGCTGAATCACAGACTTTCCTTACCCTAGGACTGCAAAGTAAATTATGAACCACCCTATTGCTACAGGAATCAGCTCAGGTTATTCCTCCAATCTGCTGCATTAACCTTGCATACCAAATACTCAAATACGAATATGCAGTCCCTCTTGTGCAGTCAGTGCCAAAATCTCTGGCTACAGCTGAATCAGTAGCAAAGGACCTATGCATTAGCCCTGCAAGGCAATCCCACAAGCTACAATGCTTCCATACCCAAACAGAAGAGAGAACGTGGAGGCAAGACCTAACTTCTATATTTTCAAGTTTATCCCTACCCCACCTTCAGGCCACTTCTAGCCTGCTTTGATTGTCATCAGTTGGGATCTCATGACATCATTTTCTCAATACATGGGAAATCAGTGTACTCTTTGTTCACGATGCTCACCAGCCCCAGGCTGGATCTAACTTCAGTCAGACAGCACACCCTTCAGCCCGGCAGCTCTGCCCTGGGCAACAGCCAGTCTGAAAGGCAGTCATAACTCTCCACAGAAAACAGACTGCCTCCACCTCATTCTTCTTCCCTTCCCTTACTCTCCCCAAGGTATATGCAGATAAAGAGGATTGTGGTTTAAGGTACAGAAGTGAACTGCAATTGTGCTGATGTTAAAGCTGGCGAGACTTCCATTTCTTGCCACTTTTCCTTGGGGACACCTTCAAAATAAAGGGGACAGTGAGCAGCAGAGGAAGATTGCTGTTCAAGCAGTAAGCACGCTGGTTTTCAGAAAGCAAGAGACAGGATTAAGCCCAAGGGAAAAGCAGCTTGGTATGGCAACCAAAGAAAAACATGCAGAGAGCTTCAAGTACACTGTCCAGCCTGGACAAATGGAAGCACAAAAGAGAGAGGTGCCCCTCCAGTCAAGTTTCCAAATTATTCATTTTGAGGAAGGTGAAGTTACACACAAAGCTTCCCCTCCACCCAGCTCCAATTTTAAAAGCACTGAGGGAAGCAGTGACCATGCAGTAATAAAACTGAAAATGGATAGGTCACTTATAGGAATTAAACTCGTTCCATGTTAGTAGTTTCACAGCTACATGTTTCCCCATCTGACACTAACCTTAAATCAAGCAGCACTTGTAGGAACAGAATACATTCACAGAGAAGATGCTAGAGAAAAAAAACTTAGGAATTTAAATAGTGGAGGCTTGGCTTGACATGTATTTTTATAGGAAAGGTTTTCTCTCTGAGTGAACCTGCTCTGCAAAAGACTTATGTTTTCATCTCAGTTCACCCTTAAAAGTACTTTTGAAGCACTGGGTCACCTTATAGCATAACTATTAGCATTTGAAGCAGCATAAACCAGCACCACTGTTGAAAGCAGTGGTTTCTCTGTGCCCAAAGAAAGGTGGTGATTATCTCCCCCACACCTCACTCCCCTTGTCTCTTTATGCCTTATGATGCACTCATACCATCAGCACTGCAAGCCAAACAGCCTTACTCTCAGAGGTAATATTAAACAGGAAAAATATTTGACAGGCTAAGTATTGCTGTGAAGCAGAGACAAATGCAGCACAGCTCACAGTGAGACATCAGAATAATCTTAATTATCCACCATCTTAGAAGTGAGTATATATGCTATATAGCATATAAAATGAATTACCAGTATCAAAATGTTAAGCTAGGAGTCAAATGTGTTACTCAAAAGAAGCAAAGACTTGAGGACCTGAACAATTGGAGAAATAGTCCCTAAATTTCCTCATCTACACCCCCTACCATACAGCTTGTGATTTTTCACCTTTTGCAACCACAGTGACCTTGAGGCCAAAGGAGTCATGCGATAAACTCATCAATTTCCCACACAGCACCTTCTAGAGCCTCACACCAACTGCTGCATCCATCTCACACATGCCAGCTTGACTAGAAAATACCCTTCAGAAACAGATCTAATCTTGACTTGAAGACTCCAAGTGACCAAGAGCCAACTTCACTCTTAGGCTAGCTGTTACTGTGGTTTATCACCTCAGTATTGAATTCCTCGCTTATTTCCAGTCTGAGTTAAATTAACCATACAAACGACTTGGCTTAAAAGTAACTACCTTGCAAAACATGAAGTATGTCACAAGAGTTTTAATAAATAAGATGGATCTGAGTAATTAAAATTGTATCTGCCTCAATTTTCCTCAGATAACAGGTTGGTTAACATTTATGAGGTTAGATAACTTTTCAGTCTTTTCATAAAACTGGTGGATGCACATCAGATGTTAAGAGTTACTAGTGAAAGCAAATAGAAATTCAATTTTTCACAGATTGCAACCATTAAGTACCACCACACTGTTGTGGAGCCCTGCAAAGGAGAGTCCAGGCTTCTCCACCCCACTGCCATTAAGTTGGTTTCTGATAAAGAAGCCAGTTGTCCTTTAGCATCAGATGATGCAGACTTGTTGGACAGTTTTATCTCCATTCATATTTTTGAAACTGTTGGTTTGTACTTGTTGCCATCAGCTTCCTTGCCTTTTCACTATACATAACTGCTGGAGTTATTTTAGCCACCACTTCCATTCCTTACCAGAATGGTTTAAGTTCTGAGAAGGCATCTGCAGAGCTGGAGGTATCAGGGACACGATCAGCATCACTCTCTCTTCAAAGTTAAAAATACCTGTGCTTTTTATATGATAATGTTTTCCTTTCACGCAATTTTTACTCTTTCAGCTGCAGGTGGTAGCTTACATTTTTTTTTCTCCTTTTCCAGTTAGAAGGAATGAATTGGGTAAACAAGTCAAAATCTGTAGATGGAAGTGCTGCAGTATCAGGGCTGCAGATCACATCTGCTTTTAGAGATTGGTAAAAGCTTTCATGCCTGAACACCTTGCCCAAAAAAATACATTTGTTCCTTGCAGCTACCAAAGTAGCACACTGCAGACAACAGCCACCTTTTCACCTCAGGCATCTTTTTTGCTTTAGCATTGTAGATTATGAGGGCAGAAAGTTCACTGAACCACTTAGACTTAAAATAGGTAAATAAGCCACTGTATGTGAAATTTCTGCTCAAACATCACTACATAAGTAAAAACACTTGTTACCCAGGTAGAATTAAAAGTACTAAGTAGGAAAGAAAGGAAAGGTCAGCACCAAAACAAGGCTGGAAATGGCAGAAAAATAAAAACCCTTGTGTTCTAACAACCTGCAGGAACAGCGTCTGTTCAGGCCACTAAGATGCATCCTCCTCCTTTATGGCAAACAGGATTTCTTCAGGTGCAGTAAGTCCTTGTGCATGCAAACCTCCTGCAACATCCTTTATACAACAGTCCCCAATTATTGAAATGTGCACGTCAGAAAATAATGAAGTTAAATCCTTTACAATTCCTGTCTCCAAAATGATAGATCATTCAGCTATATAGAGTGTTTAAAAAAGGAAGGGGAAAAATAGACAAAATGACATTTTATTGGCTTTTCCAAATGAAAAGAAGCACAAATGCTAATCACTACAATAAACTGAGGCTCCAGGTGAGCCCAGAATCTCTGTAGGCTAACCATGACATTAAAAAAAAAAAAAAAAAGTGGGTGGGGGTGGGAACTTCCTAAAAATCTCCATCTTAACTGGAGTTGTTCAGAAGTATCCATTTCATGGAATTCAAGGGAGGAAACAACACAGCCAAAAAAGGCAGTAACTCACTACATGGAGGACAGGAAGACAACACTGGCCAGAGCTGGGACATGCTCCCTAGAGGGGCCCACGAGATGAGCAGCTTGGGCAAGCAGACAAACACACAGCAGACAGGCCAGCTCGTCTGCTTTGTTTCTACCAGAACTTTTAATGGAAAGGACACTAACCCACAGAACATTTCTCTTGTCAGATTCCTTGGACCAGAAATGGTCAAAAACTTAAGAAGGCGCCGGGGTGGAGGAAAAGACAGATGAAAGGGAAAAGACAGCTAAAGAGAAAATTATTTAGTCAAGACCAAAGTAGGCTGACACTCTCCATTCCCAACTGTTCAAATAGTTTATTTTCCAGTTTGGATCATAAAACTAAATAAAAGATAAGCATTGCAAAATAAGCACGAAGCATTTAGATCTCAATGGTAGTGGAAGTTGAATATTTCCATGTCGGCCGCCTGTCATCCCATACTTGACAGTGTTCCAAGCTTGCTGCAAATTTGCTATGGAATTATCTTCTCGTTTCCCAGTGACATAGTCTGCTGCCCATGCTGTCTTTCACGTAATACTTTTCTTCTGTGCTGATCCCAGCTGTCCATTGAGCAGGATACAGATACTTTGGACACTATAATAAATCTGGTTTTTCCACAACTTGGTTTAGCTCCAAATATTTCCAGCATGACGAAAATAGGAGAAAGAGGGAAGAATAAGAAGAGCTATAAATTAAAAACAACCAAAAAACTCCAGAGGCCATAAAGTAGCATCAACATAAAGATCACCATCTCAGATGTAATTTGGGGATTGGAGAAAATATTTGGAATTCAGAATCTTTATCCAAATTCTTTCCAGCACACTAACTGGAAATTTAGTTTCTCCTTGATCTGTCAGTACAAAGGCTCTCTCCTTCCCCATATAGTACAGGCATATTAATGAATTACTCAAAAATGTGAATTTTCTTTAAGGCTTTACTTAAGCATTATGCCAAGCAGCTCAGCCATAATGGCAAAGCCACGATTAAAGACTAAAGAGAACTGTAAGTCCTTCTGTTGAAGAAAAACTACAGAGTATTTTCAATGACAACAGAGGAAAGACACAACAGAGCAAAGCTTAAAGCCAAGTTGTGAACCAAGCTGCTGAACCTCAGAACTCCATATGTAACAGGCAATCCAAAACATAGACATGAAAGAAACTAGTCACTGAAAGCTTGAGCAAGTAGAAAGTTAACCTCATGAACCATAAATGATGTTTACATTAGCTTTGTTCTCCCAATATTACAGCCTTCAAGCTCCCTCAGCAGTCTGTGTAGCACCAACTGACAGCTTGGTTTGTTACTAAGTGCCTGGCTCTGAGGAATATAGTGTTTAATAATAGTACAAATAGCCTCATTGATGAAGATCTCTTCTGTGCAGCTGTAACCCCTTCTCCACCAGTAATCAATTATACAGGAACTGAGAACATTTTCAGACAAACACAGTCCTTCAACCTTGACTCAATATAAAAAAACAATTTGTCCTCTACTGCTTTCTGTAGCTATTACAGATACTTCCAAGGCACCCATCATATTAGTATTCAAACACACAGACTTGGTAAATTAAGTGCACACAGAAGAAAGCACTACCACTCCTTCCCCGTAACAGGTATTTGGAAGGGGACATCTTACCAAATGGATTATCTCCACACACACACAATCCTAATAGCAAGAGTGACAACAGCTCCTACTTCCTATGCAAAATGTAAGGCAACACTGTAATCCATTTCCCTATTCAATAATTAATATGTAAACCCACAGGAATATTACTCACCTGACTCAATCTCCCTAAAATGAAGGGAGAAAGATAATAAAAGTCTGCAACTGTAAATCTTCCCATGCAAGATAGTAAAAGAAAAAAGGAAACACTTCCCCAAGGTCCAAATCTGGACATTTCTCATCATCAGCTACAAGATGTTCCCATAGACTTGATGAAGGGCTACAAAAATCTTGAGACACCTCCGCTTCTTTTCTCACCTGACTATTCCATTCTCTAGTTCTGGAAGAAAGCCTTTATTTGAAAGACAAAAACCATATCAGCTAAAAAGAAAACTTATGAGTGAGCCACAAATTACAGTCAGGCAGATTCCTTGTCACCAACAACCACTGTCTTGGATGGCATCTCTCCCTTGATTGCTCAGACTAACCATGACTACTGCAGCAACAAGATTGCTCCCCACATTCTCCTCTTCCCATGTAAAGAACTTTGAGTCCTATCCCCAAAGAAGACCCCAACCACCTTCTGCAGCTGAGAGCACAAACTTCCCACCCATCCTGACACAGGAATTAATTTTCTGTTGAAAAACATTTTATTCTGTGTTTTCAAAGAGTTTCCCTACAATACACCATACACACCCCTCAAGGCAAAAGAAACAAACCAACCCCCACCCCAAAACCCCTACCATCCTTCTAGGAAGAGGAAGA
This sequence comes from Phylloscopus whistleri, assembly GCA_017589585.1. NCBI lineage: Eukaryota > Metazoa > Chordata > Aves > Passeriformes > Phylloscopidae > Phylloscopus > Phylloscopus whistleri. The sequence continues at coordinate 1,697,068 of JADMLD010000534.1, forward strand.
ACATCCTGGCAGATCACAGAAAAGGTCCAGAGATGAGACAGCTGTTCACATTTGGAAAGTCTGTGACACCCTTTTGCAAAAACTAAGCAGAAGCCAAAGCTGCACTAACACAAGGCTTCTTTTACAGAAAATTAACAGTCTACTAATATAAGAGCTTCCTCTAGAATTAACATGTAGGGAAAGAGATTAATCCATATACTTATTTGCCTATATCCTTACTCAATGTTTAATTGCTGGTATAATCTTGTAAGGTCCATTTGAGTCTAACCCAAGGTGATTTTTAGTCTACTGGACAGAGATTTATTAGACCTTTTCATCTCAAAAAAAAAAAAAAAAAGCTCAGATTGTTGAAATACCACAGTAAATTCATTTTATGGATAATCAAGATGGATGAATGGTGGCAGAGTGCAAAAGTAAGCAGGAGCAAGGAACAAGACAAAAGCTTCATTCAACCATTACAGGATGTCCCACCACTCATTTAGTATATGCAACAAGTAGGAAAACAGATCAGGAAATACAGATCTCTGACAGCTCAACGACCCATTGGCATTGATGTTACCTTACACAAATAAATAACTAAGTGGCCTTGAGCAAGAAGGTTGAACCAGATTATCTCCAGAGGTTCCTTCCAACATCAGCCATTCTGTGGTTCCAATATCATTTAGGTATCAAAACAAATAAGAAATCAAGAAATGCAGTTTCCAACTCCAGCTTTGTTTCCTGCAATTTAAAACCATCTTTACTATTGCAAGGCCATTAAGTTAAGAGTTCAAACTATTAAGCTAACATTCCTTTACCATTACATCTTATTAGTAATAAAATCAGTTTTATTTTACAAAGCTTTAATAGCCTCATTCATTACCACCAGGTGTCTTAATCCCCAAAGAGCAATGAACAAATATAGAGCATACTGAATAGTTATAGAATCATTATTCTATGGTTTTCTTCTAGTACAAGTTTCTCCTCTAACTAGAGTTAATTAAAAGATAAAATTGCTGCCCTTTGGAAGCCCATAGGGAACAAAGCTGCATGCAACTGAATGCAGGTTTTTCAAGTTTTCTGTGTCAACTTTTACTCAATTCAACTCATAAACAGGGTTGCCAAGATCTAGGCTCAAAGCACATCTATCACAACAATAAATGTGTTGGAATTTCACTTTCTGAAATACTGTTTGAAGAGGATGTTTCTGACTACCTTTGTATCTGAAAGCCATCCATGCCATCTGTGATGCTCTGCATTTCATTTAGAGAGGTCATACATATTAAGGATTTAGGGCTTTTTGAAAGAAGTCCACTACTTAATTGATTTGCTGTGCAATTTATAACAGTGTCACTGTAAACAGCACATCATAGCATCCTGTCTTCTCTTTTTTTTCTCTCCAGAGTGTACTCTGCCTGCAGTGTCACCGAGTTTAAAAGGAATGGGATCTTTTTGTTATTCTTAGAGTGATGCATTTCAAACGGTACTTGATGAATTTGTCTTCATTAAAAAATGATAATGAAAAGGGCAGTATATTAGAGAGCATCACAGCATCTGACAAAAGCAAAGACCAATTGATATTTCAAATAATTTAGACCAAATACTACATTTAATTTTCCCATCCCAAGGGATAAAAACTAAAATTCATTCTGCATAACAAGCTTTGTACAGCAGAACAATTTTATTTGGGAGGAACAGGACTGAAGGAGGAAGATGGAGATTGACCTAAGTGATTATCACTGATCTAGTGATACACAGCTGTACATCTTATTTGTAACCCATCCACACCTCTACCAATATCCTTTCAGAGGTGACTTAGGAAGAAGTGTAAGTGCTTTACAGGGTCTGGCTCCTTCCACAACAGCAGTAGCACCTCTGATGATTTTGGGGCATAGGAGACAAGCTGTTACCCTCCTACATGCTGGTGTTCCCCTCACACTTCATGCTTCCCACTCAGTTTCACATACTGAAGCAGAGTGAAAAATTCAAGCACTGATGCTTATGTTCTCATTCTCTCTGAAAGGCACAAAATGTGGATTTCTGTGTACAAACCTCTTCAGCACAGTGATCAGTCTGTAGAGAAGTCACAACCAGCCATAAAGGCAACGTGGTTTTGGACTTTGCAAACATGACAGGTACTTGCTCTGCCACCCTATCCCAGCTCTCAAGGTGCTACTCTGAGCCTGAACAACACAAAGATTACATTGGGATGAGTAAATTCATTTCATAAAGTAGTAATTGAACATTCTGTAACCTATAAGCCAAGCCTTTTGAGTCTCCTGGCTTTCCCCCTGCAATTAGACAAAGTAAGACACCTGATACTTCTCAATGCTTCTGTACACCCAACCCTTCCTGCATATCAAAATGACTTACAGCAACTCTTCAGTACCTTCTGTACAACACTCTGACATGTCAGAGGAGAAACAAAGTTATCAATTTCCATCCTGAAGAAGAGGTATGACGAGGCTACTGCATTGCCAGGAGCCTGTGCATGTCAGGAAATGAATCTTGTGAAAGAGGACTGCAGGTATCAGGCACATCAGTCTCTCCCAGAAGATTTGCAAGGTAACAAGAACTACTTTTCCACACCACAGCTTAGTAGTTACATTAAGCCCATACTTCAGAGTTTCTACCAGGCACCTGCAGAAGCAGCAAACTAGCAGAAGCAGGAAACACCCAAAGGGAGTACGTCTTCTGCCCTTACTTTACCTGCAATAGTTCAGAGACAGTCTTCTTTACAGGAGAGAGCAAAAACCCCTGCTGGGTTGCTGACAATACACATGGCACACTGTGCCTAGATTTATCATCCACTCTACGAGAAGCCAGGGAAGAGAACACTGTCACAGGGGGACACTAGACAGAAGTCAAGAGAAAGTTATTCTAATGTCTCCAACCCTTCCCCATCGTTGCAGTTTTAGAGATGAACTGCAGCACAGAATATAACATTAAGCCACATCCACCAAGGCTGCTCCTAACGTGAGCACCAAATGTTTTCCTGTATGCTTTGTCCACACATGACTTCAAACGTCACAAGGGAATTAAAAAAAAGTCTCCCCATCAAACTGAGCCCAAACCTTTTGTCCCTTTTTTCCTCTCCATTAAAAGCTGACTATGTCATCTTGGAAAACATTAGACTTGGTGGCAAGATCTTTGCAAATTGCAGGGACATACCAATATCCCCTCATCTACTACCCTCCTAAGGCCTTATATAGTTAGAGCAACCTTTTAACTAAAAATGAGATGTTCTAAAATGCTTTAGAAGTACAGTTCTGTTTTAGAGTGATTTTCAAGTTTGCTTTTGTTTGGGTTTTTTTGAAGGTGGTCACAGGTTTTGACACCATCAAAGGTAAATCCCCTGATTTATTTGCTTTGTAAGGTTCTTAGAGAACTGTGGCCCCATTGCTGCAGCTGAGAAGTCACCTACTTGTCATCTCCTTTATGTCCCCCAGTCAACACCCTATATTGTAATAAAGTCCAATTACACTCATTTTATAAGGGCTTCTTTCAGATGTCAAGAAAGACTGACTTGCTAAGAGAGATGAGCATATGCAAAATTTGACTCAGTCTGGCTACATGAGAAATAAACTCTCTGAAACTCAGTTGTAAAAAGTTGAGCTGCAATTGAACAACTTGAATATGCTTTAAGCAAAAAAAAAAACAAAACATAAAATTCAGTTTTCACAATGAAATACTACATAAGGATGAATATAGCATCCAGGAGATGTTGGTCACAACGAGCAGTGCTGATAGCTATGGAGCAGAATGGGAGTAGGACTATTAGCAAAAGAAAGAATACAACAGTTGCTTCCTATAATATATAAAAGTTTACTGTTAGCAGAACTCGGAGGAAAAGGAAGATTAATGCTACGTATCATGAACATAACTTGGTTTTAAGACTGGTTTTAAGAGGTGCAATCCACCCACTTCATTGGAATGACTTTTGTACATCTCTGGAGTGCTTGGCAGACATCAGGGTAAAGCTTGACATCCATTCCTCAACTTGCCTCAGCACATGCACTGTGCTGACAGGGAGCTGGACCACCTTTCCAAGCACCAGAAAAACACCCACCCTAAGCAGAGCCAGAGCAGTTGGGAGGGCTCTTCTGGCATGCTGTGGTATAAGAGGACAGCTCCATATGCTACTGCCCTGCACCAGAGACACACTCAATGCAAAAGTCTCAGTGCTCACCATTCTTCCCATTTAGAGAAGGATTTATAGGACAGCACTGCTCTCCCTCAGGCTGCTCACACAAGTGTTTTGGTTTACCTGATGCCAGGCCTTTCAGTGTGATTCGGCTTCCAGACTGATGTACTGAGCAGCACCAGAACTCCAGATGTCAGAGGAGTTACCAAAGCATCCTAGTCAGAAATGAAGGTCTTAAAAAACAGCATGACTTCAGAGATTGTCCTATGCAGATGTGTCCATTTACACATCCCACATCCCCTTCCTTCATTAAATCTAAATAAGAAACTGCTTCATGGGGAGAGGGGGCAGCTGGGGGAGAAGGAAAGAAGCAGTGCAGTTTTACAGAAGGGACAGGGAAAAATGAGCCTGAACAATGGTAAGAGAGGTGAGCAGGTATGTCCCAACTACAACAAAAATTAGATGACAAGCTAACTCATGCTCACTAGTTCTCTAAAGAACCAGAGAAGCAGAACATAGTGGAAAGAGGCAGGACACCAAACGAGTCACAAGCTTCTAAGCTGTGCTCAAAAGATTCAAAGTTTCACACATGCAGAAAGGCTCATATACAAAGGTCCCAACTCTTCAGCTGCTTCCAAGGCACCATGAGAAAGCAGGTTTCTTTTCCTGAACTTGTCCTACAGTGCAGCAGAGAGCACATTGGTAAAACAGTATCTATCAGAAATAGAATGCAAGTTTCAAAACCTGTCCTGAAATTATCAGGGAAGGCACTCGGAGAGTGGCAGGGCATGTGCACAAGTGGGACAAAGCAAGAACAGAATGAGTGAATGCAGATGAGCTCAATGAAGCACAATGACAAGCACAAGATAAAAATATGGTAATTCTAAAAGGCAGCATAAAACAATTGAGGAAAAAGATAGCGAGAAGGCAAATTAACAATGAAATGCAATCAATTGCAAGAAAAATAGCAGCCAATACCAGACTACACTAAGACAGCAATCTATTAATCAATTATGGTGAAACAGCAATAAAACATAGTCAGTAAAATGACCAGCTGAAGGAAATATTCTTTTTCACATGTCTGAACTACAATTTCCTCTACACAGTTACCATATTTTTGATTGTTCATTCAATTAAATTAAGCCTCTGTTTTCTCTATACAATAACTGCAGTACTTACAAGACTGTTAAGAAGCTGTATTTGACCTTGGGGCAGGGGCTGCTCACAAGGTTTCATGCAAAGCTTTGGGGAAGAGCTGTTCATGTTATCATGGCCACACTTCAGCAGCCTGTATCGATTCATTCACGTGCATCAGAGAAGTGGCAGCTGTTTGTGTCTTTGGGAAGACAAGACCATAAAGGTTAAGGGGAGGACAACTGGTGGAAAACTAATCAGGTTCTCCTCCACAAAGATGTGCCACACTGTATCCCTGGAACACTGTTTTTAAGGTACTGAAGTTCCAATAAAACTGCAGGGAGCTTCCTTTTGCATGGGTCCGTATCTGTGGCAATAAGAGTAGATTCATCTACATTTATCATTCACTCCTGGTAGTAAGAGTACACTCATCTACAGCAGTGGAAGCTGTGGGCTTTTCATGTCTATGCTTACAAACCACAGATCGTGATGCTGCTGCAACTTTTTATGGAGATTGTCCTCCTGCCTGTGAAGATCAACACAATTGCCTAAGCTCCTTCACATTCACACCAAGGCAAGGGATCACTGGAATGCAGCTATCATAGCCCAGGGTGGTTGAAATTCATAAATACCAGTTTCCAACACTGAACAAAACAAGGCATCAAGGAACAGTATTCAGCCACCACCACCAAACTTTTTTTCATCCTTCCTAAGTTCAAATTTGGTGCATATTAAACTATGACATTTGAAGGGGTTACCTTCTATTTGGCAAGCTAGAGATCCCGAAATACTGCTCACCCTACCCCTCTTCTAATGGGAAGCATTGGATGCAAGCAATAAACTCTGTTTTTTTCAGTAGCAAGGTTAGGAAGTTTTATTTAATGAAATGAGTTCCTGCCTGATGTTTTAATTCAGGCTCACAAGAAAACAACATTGAAGAGCTTAAATAAAAGGTCTCTTATTTACTTGGCTGACAGGTTTGTTTTTGGTTTTTTTTTTCCAAAACAGAGACATACCTGCTATTGTGTACACTCACTTTTGTTAAGACACAAACTAATAGAACTGATGTACTGCACAAGGAAACTTGAGCAGGCAGCCTTGGTGGCAGCACATACTCTAGTTTATCACAGAAATGCAAAAGCTGTTCATGAAGCAAGATGGTAAAAGCTTTCATTTCCCTACAGCACTGCAGAATGAAACAATCAGTTTTGAAAAGGACTATTTCCAGTAAAAATAAAAGTTAAAAACTAGTGAAAGCCCTGTGATTTCAGAAATAACAGCTCCTCCTGGTGTGTCCTCTCAAGTAACTGGCAATCAATCAATGCAGCAAATTAAAGCCCTATTTATACAGGCTCGCAGAAACAGGATATGATACAATACCTTTAAAAATCTGACAGAAGGCAGACAACTGTTTATGCTCTGTATATCAGGCCCAGATTCACTGAACTTTATCTCAGCTATAAAGTAACAACTCTCAGAGTGCAGGAGGTTTAGTTCTGCAAAGCTCCATCACTTCCATCTCACTTGGAGAATACAAGTTCTTCTCACAAAGGAGACCTGCTGTGCTTGTACAGCCATAATATCTGTCCTTGCATGCCCAGCTGTATCTGTTTGCACTTTTCTCAAATACTTCTGTCCAAACTCTCACATTGTCTCCTAGTTTGGGAGTTGGGGAAGTGGTGGGGGAGCAGTCACAGCTACAGAATTAAGAGCCATTTCACTAACTTAAACTTTCCTGGAACAGACATCAGAGCTTTTAAACAATGCCAAGAGTCACTGAAATGTGAAATACAGTCCTTTCCTTTGGCCCTTGGAGATGACAGAAGGGCCATGGAACGGTCTGGGTTGGAAGAGATTTTAAAGATCACCTGGTTCCAACCTCTCTGCCACGGGCAGGGACACCTTCAACTAAACCAGGCTGCTCAAACCTCCATCCAGCTTAGCCTTGAGCACTGACAGGGATGGGGCATCCACAGCTTCTCTGGGCCTGTTCCAGTGCCTCAGTACCCTCACAGTAAAGAATTTCTTCCTATCATCTAATCTAAAACTAATCTCTTCCAGTCTGAAGCCATTCATCCTTGCCCTGTCACTACATGCCCTTGTCCTAGGTTCCTTAAACCTGAAACGCCATCTGCCATCCTCACCTCCCCTCAATACAGTTATGTTTGGGATATTGTAACAAGTATCTTTTCAATTTCTACAATCAGATTTGCTATGTTAGGCCATTTGGCTTTACAGCACACACACTGTCACTAGCTTTACAAAGTTTCCAGAAAATTAGAGCTTTTTCTAAACAAAACAAACAAAAAAATCCCCACATTACTTTATGAATACATAAAGGTTTTAGTCACTTGGGATAGCAATTTAATCCACATTGAATTACATAATACAATCATCTAATTTAAGTTTTACACCATAATAATAAAGTAATGAACTTAAATAGCCTACAAATATTAAGTTTTTAAGAACCTGGCCATATTCCTGGGAAAGCAGCCCATTACCTAGAAGCCAGCCAAGTATCCTTGAATAATAACTACAGCAAGATGGCCCAGTGTCAGACCTTGTCCACCCTTTCCTCCTCTGCTTTCTATACCTCTGCCAGTATGTGCTGCTGACACTGGTCTAGCATATTTTGATTTTCAGAGTGCAGGCAACAAAAACAAGACCAAACAACAGCTTTTGGGAGCAGAAAATGAAGAAAAAAGGAGTAACTCAGAACCTCCAGCCTACCTACTAATGGTGAGATTTTTACCCAGGTGAAGATCCAGCTAACCAAGATGCAGCCCAACTCACCACCCTCACTTCTGCAAGGAGTCACTAGTCTACAGGTTCACTTCTCTTTTTGTTTTTCAGACAAGCTCTATCTACAGTCATTTTCATACCCTAATGACTTCTAAAGAACACAGATCTACAGGACAGTGGTAGTCAGGAACCACAGTTCAGTCTTCTCAGCATTAGGCCACGTAACAGAAGACAAGAAGTCAAACTAGGCATGGTCCTGCAAGCCTGGGCTGGGGCATGCAAACACTTCGGGGACCTCCGTGCTCTCAAGGGCAGAGTGCAGCAGACTAACAAGGCACTTAAAACCACCCCCCTCACACTGCATCTTTTCCTCAAAGCTTATAGGGATTCAAAACTGGCCCTCCTGGAGAAAAAGGTACCCAATCCTATACACCCCTGATTAAAGAAGCAGATGTTGCACGCAGAAGTAGAAAGCAACCACGGCAGGCTTTGGAAGGGTGAGCAAGTAGCAGTAACCAACTGTACGTGCTCCTAACACCTGCAACCTAACAAAGTTGTGCTGTTGGTGGGAGAACAGCTGGCTGCTGTATCTAAACAAGCCCCAGCAACAAAATAGTAACTGAAGCACCAGTAACATACAAACACCCACACTCAATGTTGATATTTACGTGTGTGCTTTTCTAGTCCCATACCAGAGCATTTCAGAAATAAGAGGTGAGGAGAGCAAAATATCTATAGCCTTTCCACTGAATTAATCTGTTTCTACTTCTACCCGGACCACCTCTACTATTCCCATTTAGCCTCAGAAACAAAAACAGGGGTAGTTTGAAGAACAGGACCCCCAAATCAGAGCTGTGGCACAGCTCTTTTCTGCTCTTCACTGACATTTAAACTACTTCTTCAAGATTATCTTATCAAACCTTTGAGCAAAAGTACTACACAGAAAAGCAGGATCTGAAATCCAAATCCAAGAGAGGGCTGGATGGCAGTGAACCAGTGGCCAGCTGCCTGTCAGCTCTCTCAGCAGCAGGGCATCACTGCTCAAGGCCAAACAGGGAGAGGACACAAGCTTGTCATTAGTAATGAGATTCTGCAATGCAGTCGTGTGCTACCAACTCTTGGTCATTTTACTACCCTCAATGCTGTAAGGAAGATCTAGACCTAGGAATTACCCCTCACCCTGTATTTAAGATGATGGCATCAAAGCAGCACCACCTCAGATAAAAACTCCGGACTAAAATTTTTCTTCCTTCTACGTACATTCTCGGCTTTCTCTTCTTCCTCTTCCCTTCCTCACTTGTTTGAGGGGGTGAGGGGAGAGAGAGAAAGTCAAACATAAGTCAAAACACCAATAAAATTCTTCTTCCCTCAGCTCCGTATCACATCACTCTGTCCTCCTCTCACACCTGTCTTTCACAGAATTTACTACCTGCTATTGCCTGTGCAGTGCTGTTTTCAGTTTAAATATCATCTTTACCACTACTCTAAAGAGAACCTGAGAAAAGAACTCAGATAGCCAAAGTCTCATACTTTTGTACACTTATGACTGAGCAGAGTACTTCATTCAGTTTCTCAGCATACAACAAGCACTATCACTGCTCTAGAGAAGTTGTCAGATAAGACCCTCTAGTGTCAGAAAAGGCTATAAAAGTACTTGTTGTACTGGTGACTGAAGTTACAGTGTTGAGGCCATGGAAGCCTCTTTCTTCTCACCTGTTCCCAGTTCTTCACCCAGGTGAAAAAGGCCCCTTGTCTCAGAAATGCACTTCACTTAGATTCTCTACCACTGGCAGCTCCACTACTAGTTTGCTCTGTGGTTGAAGCTCAAGCAGCTCAGGGATTTAGCCTGTCAAATACCAAATACCTCCACAGATGGAACCTCCCCAGCCCCTCTGTGCCCTTGTTTCAGTTTGATCATCTTAACAATAAAGCAATTTTCCTAATTGGAATTTTCCCTAGGGCAAATTGTGCCTGATGCAATTTTAAGGGTCTGAGGTAAACAGCAAGTAAAACAAACCCACCAAGAAAACCCAACCTGTTAGACAACCCTACAGGCTTAGCCCCAGTTTGGGGGCTAAGATCCTCTTAGTGCTGTATTGTAGGAATCTGTAACCCAAAAGCTTTCAGCAGCTGGAAAGAAACCGGACAGTGTATTTGGTCCATCATCAGCTACACCGTCCTTTCCTTGACCTCTGCAGCCCACAACACCAGCTCTGAGCCTGTCCTTGCTCTCCCTACAGCAGCAGCCTCCTGCTGCCACCCCATCGCTGTGACCTCCATCCCCCCCGGTCAGGCTCTCTTGCCCCTCTGTCCCCAGTCCAACAAACAACAGTCAGCCTTCTCCGTCCATCATCCCTTCCCTGGCCTTTCCCTCTTCCCCATCGCCTCCTCTTGCTCTTCACACAGATGACATTTTGCTTTCCCACCCTCACGCCGTGTCCCAGCCGACCCTACAATCCCCCGCCAGGACGCTGCTCTGCTTTTCCCACGGCACTACGTTTGTTTGCCATTACAGACACGCGTGTTATTTCCTGTGGGTGCCGGGGAGAGCATTACCTCGAGGGCAAAGCCCTCGCAGCAGCAGCGTCTCCGCTCCTTTCCTGCACTCTGTCCGCCCTCAGCCCGCGCCCGCCCGCCCAGACCCCCGGCGGGGCCGCTCGCCCCCTACGCGGGACCCGCGCACGGAGAATTCCCGGCGCTCCAGCCCCGCTGGCCCCGCCGTTCCCGCTGCAAGTGTCGGCGGGGCCGCCCAAAAAGTGACGGGCTCAGAACTTCTGACTTCTCTTCGGGGCGCGCCCGGCTCCGCGGGGGAGCGCAGCCCTCACGGGATCCCCTGAGGGCGCCGGGCCGGGCCAGCGCAGGCACTCACCCGCCTCACCGGGAGCGACCTTCCCGCGGCCGCCAGCAGCAGCACAGCGAAGCCGAGCGGCGAGGAGGGCATGTCCGGGGGCGGCCCCCATGGGCGGGGGCCCGGCGAGGCTCCGGCTGTCGCTCCCCTCGGAGAGCACGGCAGAGGAACACCAGACGCGCCGGGGGAATCCGGCGGCCGCTTTTGTAGCGGCGGCGGAGGCGGAGAGGGGCCGGCCCAGGTACAGCCCGGCCCGGCCCGGCCCGGCCCGGCCCCGCCCGGCGGAGATGAGGAGCTGCCGCGGGTGGCGGTGGCTCCGCGGGCGGACGGGCGGGTGTCGGGAGGCGGCAGCGCCAAGGGTTGTGTCGGGGAGGGAGAGGGAAAGAAAACAGCGGAGGCAGCGCCTCTGCGATCCCGTCCCCCACCTTTCCAACTTCTTCTTTTCTTTTATTTTACTCTGAATCTGTTCAGGCTTGGGCATTTTGGTGACCTTCATGCTGTTCGTGACGTCCAAGTTTTAGTAGGTTTAATAACAGTGAATGCAATTATCCATTTATAACCTGAATTTGCGGAGCTGCACGCAGAGCAGATCAGAGCTTGGTTTCTATGTTGAAGGCGGGGAACAGGTCAGTCCCGACACTAGTATGATGTGTAAGTCTGGAGGATTCAGAATACTAAATTTTTTTCCTAGCAAAAGAAGGCTCTGAATCTGCTTTGTGCTAGATCCGTATTACTGTTCTTCTTTATTCATGTTGCACTGACTGGTAGAACTAAACCTGCACTAAAGCACCTGTATTTGGTGATATTCTACACCAGAATCTGGAAGAAAGCCATCAGAGCTAGAAGGAAAGCTCAAAATTGAACCAGGAAGTGGGGAAAATATTTCACATTGGTCAGTCAGATGCAGCTAGAATATAAACAAGTTAATAGCTTAAATATTAATGATGCATATGACTTTCAAATACAACCCAGCATCAGTCTGATGCTTTGGAAATGTAACTAGTTAGAGCATCGATGCTGTGAGATCATGAAATCATGAAATTCCTCAGAGTGTGAATTGCCAGGGCAGCACTTACATCTCAACAGTTAACTCCAAACAGAAAGAATCCACCATGGTGGTTTGGTTGCCGGAAAGGACATTTCCTTCAACTTTTCTAAAATGGGAGAAAATAAAGATTAAAAAAATAAATTACTACCTTCAGGCCAGGCAACAGAAACCTTTAAATAAAGAGAAAGAAACCTCTTCCACCTGGATAGCACTGCCAGCCTTAGCATGGTGCACCTATTTCACATGCTGATCTTTACTGCTCTCTATTGTTTCTGCACAAGGCTTATTAATTAGGCTTTCCAGTTAAGACTTCTGCTCCCAGAATGGTTCCCAGCACCTGTGTGCTGCAAGGGGCCAGCTGCTTTTGCCAGACCTTGGTAGGCTCATGCCTCCATTGAAAAGGCTCATCAGGGCTATGACAGTGACATATATCTTATGACAAATTTACTTTGGAGAATAACTCTGATTTCCAGAAATAATCCCAGGTAGTTCTTCAGGCATGATGACATCATACCAGGGGATGGTGACCAAGCAGCCAGGCAAAGACTAAGGCTTAACTATCACAGCCTACACTGTGTACCCTCTATGTTATCCTTGTGGATGGTGATGTGCATGGCTGATGTCAAGAAAGGATGAGCTGGCTGAAGGAGGAGGTGCTGTGGAGATTGGATGGTTCTGTTTAGGCTTCAAAGAACACACAGAATAGAGGAAAGTTATATAACCAGAACTCTGAAGGACACCATGGCCAAAAAACCCACTCTCACCTTAATTAAGGGACATTTAAATATTAACAGGCAAACTCTGCATATGCTAATAAGCTCAGTGAAGTACATGCTGCTGCATACATGACTGTATTACTCAATTCCCCCCTTAGATCATACACAGAAGGAGAAGAATAGGTGTTGGTCTGTGTACAAGCAGGATAGAAATATCACCAGATTAAGAAGAAGACCCACAAATACCTTGGAGACCATTGGTGAACTGCTCTCTTCTCCTCTCTTCTCCCTCCTTCCAAGCAAGGATGCCATTTTTGGTAAGCTTCTGCACACAATTATTTTCCTTGTTACCATTATATCTCTATTGCATCAAGTGAATTTATCAGCCTCAATTCTGAATCTGTATTTCTATTGCTTCACTAAACCACACTATCTGTGGATCTGTGACTGCACAAGTTCCTATTCGCCACAACCAGACCTACAGGGCTGAAACTGCAGCATTTGTGAGTCTGTGCTCGTTCCTGTTGAACATGACCAGACTTAGGGCCACGTTGGTTATAATCAGAAATCAGTCCCAGCTTCACTCAAACCACCTGATCTCCAAGGACCTGCTTTAACACAAGGGAGTTTGTTTTCTTGCCAAATTTCTATACTCTTAAAAAATGCGTAGACTAGTGTTATCTATATGAGTAGAGAAAAAATCAGAGTAAACTCTGAACAGGTGCATTTTCACTGTGCCAATTAGGAAGCTATTATCACAAGACTAAACAAATCCTGTTGACTGAAATTACTCTGTTAAAAGACAGGTCATTTTCCTAGAGCTGGAAAAGTATTTATTTAATAAATTCAAATCTTTTTTGGGGGGTTAATACTGTTGAAAGTTTTCTCTCAGACCTGGTTCTGTTGGATTTTTGTTATATTTATTCATGTTTTTAATAATATTAAAATTTGACTTGATCTTTTGTCAGTGATAATGCAAGAAAAGAAGAGTTTGAAAGTAAGTGAATCATTAAAACGACACTATCCAAATTTGAAAGGAGCTGGGATCCTTTTAGTTTGAAAAATACAATGCAGTGAGTTGATGAAACTTTGTTCAACTTCAGAATTGCATTTGTTGAGGCAAGCACTTCTTTTTCTGTAGCTGAAGGACTGCAGATGCTATTTAGAATTCAGGACTTTGTAACTGCTCTCTTGTTCCCTTACCTTCCATCTGGACCAGACCTCTCATGTATTAAGGAGGAGCTGCCTTGCAGTTACACTGCAACACAATGATTATCCTCCTTCTATGACCATTAAAGCATTCTTGCAATTGCCTATGTTTTGAGGACAAAACTGCATTTTGAAAAAGTCCAGTGTCTCTTTCAATAACCTCCCCTGACAATCCCTTTCTCTGGAGATGGCATAAATGTAACTGCAGGCAATACACAAAGCCTTCTCAAGGGTTTGGGTTCTCTGCTATCTGAAAATTATCACCACTGGACTCGTATTTGCAGCGAGTAACATCCCTGTCCCACGGGACTGAATGCTTTGTCTCTGAAACTTTCTGAAAGGAAAAATCTGTGCCACAGAGAAATTGCATGGTTCTGCTGTGACATTGGCTGAGTAGCAGACATTTTCCTAAGTTGCCCTAGGCAGTAGCCTAAGGAATGTTATCAGTTTAAACTGCAAGTCATGTACTTCATGCTTCTCCGTGACCAGTAACTACTAGCTTTTATAAACATCATCTTTCATAATAACTTTGTTTGGGATAGAGATATACTCTTGGATCTCAGTGCAAATAGATCTGAACACTTAGTGGAATTTTATTCCTTCCTACCTTGTACACGGGTATTTAAAGTTGCAGGGTAGAGAGTTGCTGACATTTGGAGAATAAAGTGTTTTCCAAGACTCAGGATTTAAATGAAAACTGGAGGGAGTGGCTGCCCTGTACAGTGGCTGTACAAGTGTTGCCCAAATGCCTGAAAGGCAAGAGCCATTTGTTGTTGTGTTTTATACCTGTAGTGTGCTGCAGCAGTGAATGTGCTTTGGCCCATTTTTTTCTCTACAAAGCTAAGAGGAACTGCCAGTAAAGATCCTTCCAAGCTTAATAAAAGCTAAAGTGTCTGAGCTGAGAACAAGCACCTATGAAGTAACTCAAATAAATCACTTAAAAATTTGAAATATGTGCTTAGGAAAGGAAGAAGAATTTCAGTGTTGAATCATTGAATCTGAATAGTGTTTGTGGAGTTGTAATTCATATCAATACCTTCTTAACTGAAATAAAAGTTTATCTAAGTGGAATCCTTCTGTAGACCCCCTGGGGAAAGAAAAAAGGTGTCTCTGAGCAGGATTATGCAAATGAGAGTTACAAACATATAAGCTACAACTGTGATTATAGGACATTGGTGTTTAGAAAGAACATTTAGTCTTGGAGCTATATATACTTCAATATCTTTAGAGATACTAAATTAGATTAATTGCACCTTGAAACCTGAACTCTGGGTTAATTTATGCTTCTTAGTAAAACTCAAAATTATCTTATTTTGAATCAGAACATGACTACTGCAAATACTTACGTGACAGATCAATGTAAAAAAGTTCTAAATGTTTTTAAAGGGCATCAGGAAGCAGGAGAATTTCTTCCAGTTGCTGACCTTAGTACACATTTTGCATTAAATCTCAGTAATTTTAATTTAGTGCTTTTAAATACTAATTGTTCTGTTACTTAAGTTACCTGGCCACATGTAGGAGAATGTGCTCAGTTCCTGGCTCTTGGCTGCTCTGCAAGGCTGGAATGCAGGGGTTGAAATCAACCAGCTTTCCGTAACTGTAGATGCAGACTCAGAATGAATGAGCATAATCTGTTGCTCACTTGTTTTTTCCAGACATAAGGGTGTGGTTGTAGGTAATGGACAACTTCATTTTTCAGATGTCAGACAGTATGGCTTGTACTTTGGGCTATATGTTTCTTGATGACAGCAAAGAAATGAGTGCAAATAATTTTTTTTTTAACTAAAGTTTTGTAAACTACATAATGAACTGAAATAGCTGTATGTATTATTGGAGTCTAGCTGCTTTGTGGAATTCTGTGTAATGATTGTATGGAGGGAATGATTTAGATAGGTATTTAATTTCAATACAGTATAGTTCTCTGTCTTATAAAGAAGAAATTGATTTAAATATTTTCCTTAAAATGTTGTTGAAGAATTCATATGACTGTGTCAATTTGTCAATATGATCCAGTCATTCCTATATTTACAAATTTTAGAATTGTACAATTAGAAATGTCAAAGCTAGTTCCAGTCTTGTAATGTAATAGAAAATAACTTCTTTATTATAGTTTTAATTTCTTACCAAATTCCCTGACTCCTATTTAAAATTTCCATATTAAAAACACCTGTTCAAAAAGGTTTGTTAAGAATTGTTTTGGACTACAGAAGGCTGCTGCTATGAACTAATGATGGTAAGAAATTCTCAGCAAAGAATTCAATTTCTTTCATTTTTTACAACAAAACAGGAAGAAAGGACCCACAGAACAAAGGAAGAAACGATAAGTCTTCTTATATTTTATTAGGTAAAATTGACTGAAACGTTACTCTCCCATCTCCCTCTTTTGTTGTGGTAGCTTTTCTCCATGAGAAAATTGTTTGGAAATGCCTGCATTCAATGTTTTCCCACCAAGGCAAACCTCAGTACAAAAGAAGAAGACTGCCTTGTACATCTTGTGCAATGATCTAATAGTGGTCTTTTCCAAAGAGACAGGGAGAACTTCTGTCTACTCTGCTGCAAGAAGCCTCCTAGGTAGGACCTGTATCCTGTCACAGTACGACACAAATGAACAACACTCACACACTGAGATGTCCAAGGCAAAAAAGGAGCAGTTCATTCACAGACCTCAACATTTATAGAATTCCAACAGTGATCATGGATTGGAGGAAGAAAATTGTCCTCTCCAGACACACTGGTCAACCCAACAGTCCATCAATTCTCTCTTCTTCCAGAAAGGAGTGCAAAACAATCATTGTTTACATGAAAAGTGTGTGAGAAACTCCATTGCAAAAATGCAAACACAGAAGGCTGAAACAGAACTTTAGAAAAACAGAGAAGAACAGGGTGACAGTATCCCCTCAGTAAAATGCTTCCCAAATGCATAGACAAGCATTTAGTTGCTTGTCTGCAGTATCTAATGGACTTTTGAGAAAAATGTCCCTTGAAGAGGAACAGGATGTGTTTCTTGAGAAATAAAACTTTATGGTCTAGCATTTCCTATCAAAATATTCCCGCATGAGTGAGTGAAACTGGGAACCTGCTTCTTGGATTTCCCATGTGTTATCATGACTGTGACTAAAGAGAGAGAGAAGAGTACTCTTTGAGATTAAATTCTCTAGATTGTAATTATATGGGTTTAATAGCTTTCATTTACATTTACATGGCAATTTACGTTTCAGTATTTGGACTTTTTGTGCTCAGTGAGAAGGAGATCACAAACTGCTAATCACAACATCTTTGAGGCTGTTGCTTATGACATCATAAACTTCCCCCTAAAAAGAGAGGGTGACCCTAACCATCCTTCATTTCCATTGCTATCCAGCAGCCTGCTCACAGGTTTTCTGAAGGGACAAAGGGCAGTTCCTGTTGAACACAGATCTCTGAATTAATGTATCCGTAAGGCAAATGATCATTCTGTCTCTGAGTGGCTGTTCACAGAAATCCCACTTTGGTGATTAGCCAGAAGACTTTGAGAAATTAATATTTGGGGGCTCTAATCAGCTAACCTCTTGAACAACCACTTGACTAACCTGAATATCAAACACAAGCAGATAAATACTGGTAGAAGGAACTACTGAGTAGTGAATATATGCAGGAAGCTGCAGGACAGTTTACCTGTTAAGACATCCTGTCATGATTGCTTGGGGAAAATGAAACATAAGGTGAATTGAATGAATCAGCCCATTGATATTGTAAGACATTTGAAGTTCTAGATCCACAAGGAAAGTCCAGGAGTTGGGACAGGAGTGAGGGAAAAGGCAAGGAGTCAGAGAGGAAATTCTTTAACTTTAGGTGTGTCATTTTGTCCTGGAAATAATAAAAGGTAGTGTTTTCCTAATACTCAAAATGTGGAATCACATCTCCCGGGAGCTGAATGAGAGTTAGATGGAAAATACTGATAACTCTGTGTTAATTAACATAAATGTTGGCACTGATATTAAGGATGAATTTTGGATGAGATCTCAGTATTAATGAAAAATGCTAAAATAATTTTGATGAAGACTAAATCTCACAGGAATAGTGTGAAGAGTATCTTGCTTCATAATAAAGGATGCAAAAATATAATGCAAAATTTAAGATCAAACAGCAAGATAAGAATTAAAGTCCAAAAAAATTAACTTTTTAACTGGCAGAATGCAATCACTAATCCTTTTTGACACCTGGGGATATGAAGATAATGGAAATTGGGTAAGTTGAGTCCTGTATTCCTGGATATTCCTTAATTACTAGTCATCTAACTAACTAATACCTTGGTTGAGTCATTCCTTTATTAAATAGTTGATGCAGTAAGTCAGAGACTGTTCTGATGTCCCCAGTGATGTTATCAGCATATAGTTATATCAAATAAATTAGAAATTGTAATGGAAGTAGAGAGGCATAGAAATGAGTCAGACATGTTAGCAGTGCCTTATGTACCCCTGCTAATATCTGCTGTATAAAAATCACAAGGTATTTCTAGTTTCAAAGTCTTTTTCTGGATTTGACCTTTATTTGACCATGAACCATTGCTGAGTTAAAAAGCAGTTTTCCTGAATTTCTAAGAGTGAATGTATGCATGGCTCTTGTTACTCTGAAGGCAGTGCTAATCACTGGAATAAACATGGGGTTTTGGCTTTTATAAAACTAGACTCACCTCAGGAATATCTTGCTTGTATGATGCAGATACAGGTAGCAACTCTTAAAAAGTTTGATAAAATATTTCTGATGTATAGGAGTATAAATAATGGCAGTGGCTTTTGAAGAAATCTGCATGAGAGACTTGTCACAGCAATGCAGTTACACTCAAATAGTCAAAAATCAGCAGAAACATCAATTTACTTAAAACAGCATCTTGCACATTCCATACATTTGATTTTCAGTATTTGTGTCAACAGAAACACACATATACTGCTGCCAAATGTTCTACCAGAATATCAAAAATAATGTTTAAATATTAAGAATAGATATGGTCAGTGAATGAGGTTACTGAATAAGAAAACAGTGGGTCTTGCCATAAACTACAAATACTTTGAACA
Source organism: Phylloscopus whistleri (assembly GCA_017589585.1). Classification (NCBI taxonomy): domain Eukaryota; kingdom Metazoa; phylum Chordata; class Aves; order Passeriformes; family Phylloscopidae; genus Phylloscopus; species Phylloscopus whistleri. The sequence goes on from JADMLD010000534.1 coordinate 1,715,942, forward strand.
AATTTTGATTACATCTGACCAGAATCTAGAAGCAGAAACAGAGGGTGTGGATGAAGAAAACGATTCTATGGAATTAACAAATCTTTCAAGTTAAAACTTAGCTGAAATGTTACCTTCTTGGGACAAGCTCATTCCAGTCAGTGGTTTTGTGAGATTTAGAAACCTGGCCAGAAAACAAATCCTCCCCTTCCTGCCAATTGCAAGCTCTTTTCCATAGTTTTTGTTAATTTTTAGCCACTGTAACTTAAAACCTCATCACACAGCCAAGCTCTAAGCTGCTCATGAATCATCACCTAAGAAGAAAAAGTTCTGTGAAAAGTGAGTATTTTGAGGTACCAGCAGATCAATGACGCCCAATTAAGATGTCCACTCTAAAGCAGCAGCAAAGAGTAGGAGTGCCTTCCCTTCTCTCACTGGCTTGGACTACCTCTGAAAATCAGAGTACATAGGCAGGAAAATTCTTCTGGGTGACACCAAGGGAGGGAAGAAAAATGCACACTGTGAATGCACTTTCTAAGCCAATTATGGACATTTATAATGCACTCTCTAAGCCAATTATGGACATGTTCTTTACATTCTCAAACACAGACCTTCATGAGTTAGGTCTTCCCTCATAGAGAATAATTAAATGTCATATTCCAAGTACTTGTCTTTTTTTGATCATCTGTTAAATGTGTTTTGCTGACGTGATCTTCCTTTCTTTGTGAGTTTAGGCACCACAATACTGTCTCACAACTTGAACAGCAGTAGCTTGAATGGCAAATGAGCATTAAAAAGTTCAGAGAGTAACTTTGTTGAGTTACTCTAAAAAAACACAACAAACTGTGTGAATTAATTTAGGAATTTGAATGCTTATTACAATATTCTGGAGGTATAGAGGATCCCTGGGAGGAAAAAGTCTTGAATTGAGATTGTGAATTCCTAGGGATTATGACAGCTGGGAGGAATGACTTGTGGTTCAAGTAATTAACTGCACCTCTTCAGATGTTTGAAGAGCTGGCTGTAAGCAAATTAAGTGTAAGAATACTGTCCCACACATGAAAATACTCCATAAATATTCTTGAATCATGCAGAGACAAAAAAAAAAAAGTGCCATCTGAATACATAGGAGATTATTGTTTTCACAAAACATAGATTATTTCCATAAATTAACTGGAAAGCTCTATGAAAATTAACATTCATTGTAACCTGAAAGTAGTGAGCTAATGCATGGTATTGAGGAAAGGGAACAGAACAAACCCCTAGACAGGCCCAGAGAAGATGGGAAATGGGGATTGGACTCTGACAAGAAGAGATGCTCTCAAAAATGTGATATATGCAATATATGATATAGCTGAGATAACAATATACTATTCATCTCTGTTGTTGGTATTATACTGGACAGAGAATAAAATCATCTTCAGAGAACTCAGAGTAACTTCAGAGTAACTCAGCACATCAATTTGCACTTCCCCTGCTATTTTGCCATACTGACTTTCACTTGTAAATGTGTCAGTGCACACACATCTTCCACCTGCAGAGGCCTTCAAGGTTACACAGTTTTTCTCCTTTTTAATTAGGCTGAAAGGCTAGACCAGGAAGAAGAAAACTACTAGGAATGAACACACACTGTTCTTGTGCTGGATTTTGGATATGAACTGTTTTCCCCTATGCCAGTATGCCAGTGAGCATACTGGATGTATGCAAGAACATGGGAAGGGAAAAAAGCCAGGTCAACTGACCCAGACTGTCCAAAGGGATATTCCATAAACATAATGTTATATTCAGCACCAAGGACTTCAGGAAAGGAGTAGGATAGGGGACATTTGTGTTAATTGAATCTGTCTTACCAAGTAACCATTATGAGTGCTAAGGCTCTTCCCAGAAAGCAGCTACACATCTGCCTGCCAGTGGGAAGCAGTAAATAAATTCCTTAATTCGATTTTCTTGTGTGTACAGCTTTGCTTCATTTATTAAACTGTCTTCATCTTGGCCCTCTCATTTTCAGCTTCTGATCTTGCAATTCTTTGCCCCATTCTGCTTGGGCAGGGCAGGGTGGGGCAAGCAGGCTGGGCACTTAGCTGCTGGTCAACCCACCACATGTTCTATCATCAATATTGTGATGACTTGGAGAAAAGTCTTTTGCAATTGCAAAGTCAGATTTTTTTTCCTTTTTTGCAGATGTCGTTCTGTGGTACGAAATACCGCAGAATATTCTAAAATACATTAAAACTTCTAAAAATACATAAAAACTGTAAAAGTTATCCAACACCACTGGGTTTCTTTTATTTGAATCTAAGTAAATCTATAGGGGAGAGAGAAGAAAGGACTCTAAATCATGGCAAGGCCTTTTATCATCCCAACAAATTCCCAGGACTTTTTCAAGTAATAGCTGCACTTTGCCACAGCAGATGCATTTGAACATTCTTGAATGGCAGAAGGAAAAACATCATCCAGTCATGGGGTATAAGTGAAAAACTCTGTTGGCAAATAATAGTTTCTGAAGGAATAAACTTTTTGGAGATTATTGAAAAGATAGTGTAGACTGCATATCTTGTTTAGTATTACATAAATAGAATTAGTTTAATATGAATTATGTCTGGAAAACTCATGGTTAGGATATTCCTGGGTATCATCACAGAATGATGCTGTGAGAGTAATTTCAAGGATTGCAACCTACACTTTAGAGCTAAAAGGAAATGAAGTAAAATTAACTATACTTGTAAATAATCTGGTTCTCTAATTAAAAAAAAAAAATCCATATTTAGTAGTTGGAAGTGTTCTACTTCTGTTCCCACACAGCTAAACTGGACAGAAAACATACTGGTCTCTGTCAGATATTCCAGACACAAACACAGACAGTAGTTTTGCTTAATCTAGATAGTTTAACAAGTGAGTTCTGAGAAAGCCCAAGCAAAAATATGGATCAAATATATTTTTCTGTCATATAGTTTCTGCAGACTCACAGAAAATAAGGTGTGTATCATGCAGAATCTAGAAATTTAAATTTGTACCTAGGAGGTTTTAAATTTTGTTGTCATCATACGTCACTGACACACAAGCTAAAAGTTGTACATGTGAAAGAATGTAAAAAAGCAAAGTTTTTCTTTTTTAAGGTTTAATAACATTTTATTTGATATTATTAAAGCAAATATCCATTTAAAGTAATATAGTGCATACTTCAAAGACTACAAGCAATGAACTTATTTAGAAAGATTTACTTTAAAACTGTCAACAGTCAAGGCAAACTGAATTTACTGATGGCAGAGAAAAAAAAATCAGTAAGCCAAGACTGACATGCAATTTCTAGTATAATGACAAGTAGCCACCAAATAGAGAGCAGTAGAAGAGTTACACATTTAATTTGTTGTATGTGCCACATATTTCTCTTCTACCGTAGCAGGAAAAACATCTTACTTGATGTCACAGAGAAGAGCCACTCCTCTCAGAATCCAGTGATCTGGAGACTTTGCTGTCTTTAAAAATACCTCTGTAATAAAGTTCAAATCTGTCCTCTTGGGCTTCTTGTAAAGAGGACAAACATAGAGCTTGGGATCCCTAGGTCTGGTTGAATCAACAGCAAACATATGGAGCACAGGCAGCTGGACAAAAAGGATCTTTGGTGTAGATTCAACAAGTATGCTTCTTCGTTTGTCCCAGCCTGCACCTTCCAAGTAGAGCCCATAGATATATACTCCTTCCTGTGTGAAGAATAAGCAGATACATCACAACAGATCACATCAGATGAAGCATAATAATTGTCTTAAACCATTAAAAAAAATACATGTTTTATAGCAAAAACAATCTGATATTGAATCTCTTCAAACTACTTCATTTTAAACTATAATCCTTTTTCAGAAGATAATGCTACTGAAAGACAAAAAAAGGAGGGCAAAAAAAGCTGTTCAATGAAGTCTAGATACTACAAAGTTTCATGTAAACTTACTATAGATTCCAAAAATCAGCAGGTGGTACAATGAAATAGTTATTTTAATTAAATATTTTTCTAACTTAATTAAAATCTTCATATTTAGTATTTGGCTTCTATGCTAAGCAAAAACATTAAGGTGAGGACAGTAGTAACTTCTTCCTCTATCAGTCCAAAATAACTCAGTGATGCATAATATAAATTAAATACCAAAATGAATACTGAAACATCTTTGCATGTCATACATACAGAAGGTGGTGATATGATTTCTTCTCTGGTTAGCTTTAGCACGTCATTATGTACTGCAACTTTATCTAAAGCCCAGTCTTTATGTGCTCGAGTTGCTTCTTGTTTCATTGCTGTCAGGAATCCTTGAGAAATTAAGCCAGACATTTAGTATTTATCTCACATGATAAAATAAAATCTTGCTCAGTTATTAGCATGGTTCTGCACTGAACCTATAGACAGATAATCAGAGTTGTATTGAAAATGAGCATCCTAACTAATGATAGCAAACTTTGCTTTGGGACCAAAATAGGAACAAGTGACAAAAGTGGCATAGTGTGCATTACACCGAGAAAAATATTTTTAAATAGCATATACTTTATTTCTTCTATTAAATTACTCTATTAAGAAATATTTGGTCAGGACACTGACTTACAAATTGGCATAAGGCAATCAACTACAGGATCCAAGGTGATCCAAGGTGTCTTTCAAGAAAGAATTTCAAGGCAAAGAAGTTATCCATTGTGTGAGCTGATGTTTATGTAAAGGCAACTTAGCTTAAAGGTCTTTTAAATGGGAGTCTTTTTAAGGGAGGTCTTTTTAAGGGAGTTTAAATGAAAGAAGTAGAATGGACTTCATTGATGGAAAACAGAAAACATGTGTCTGAATAAAATAACTATGTGAGTGTGGGGAATGCAGTGCCTATGAAGAATGAAAAGTATGTTTTGTTAGAGGAAAAAAGGATGTCAGATGGAAATGAAGGTGCAGGATGACATAACTGAGCAGCAAGTTAGGTGATTTTTTGGGTATTGTTTTGAACAGACTTTACAGAAGTTTGAAATAAGAAAGGTTTGAGATGCAAAGGGCTGAATAGTTAAAGCACAGATGACTGAGCAGCAAAGAGGTTTGAGTGTGTTATAAAGGAAGAAGCTACAAAACCAGAAACACTAGTATCAAACACCAGGTTGTTTCTGTGTGTGTCAGAATGACAGTGACAATGAAGTCATCAAAAACTTGGTATCTGCTGTTTTAAGCTAAAGATGAAGAACTGCTTGGAACTGAGAGTCATAGAGATCAAGATGAAGAAAGAGAAGTTAACATAGAGAACTGCATACTTAATAGTGAATTTCCTGGTGAGCAGTATTACAAGTACAGTGTGATATTACAAATATACTCACCTCACCCTTACCCACAGCACACATTTTGCACTTAGCAAACCTCTCTCTAGCTGCAGGACTACTTTTGGGGTTTTTTAACACAGAGGTTAAAGCAATAATAAAGTTCAAGACCATCTGTATCTCAGGTTTGTTGCCTGTTAGACCAGATGTTTTCGTCTGTCAAAAGAATGTAGTCCATTATCTTTTACACCACTGTGAGTGCTGCTTTTGAATCACCAGAGATCAGTGTGCTTATCAGCTGTGCCATTTAGGATACAAATGGAGTGATGTTTTGACTGGCATCCCAATGCCATCTTTTAATAATAAATTGGATGTACTCCAGGCACCTCAGCTGTTTCTAAAAGTGACTCTAAAATAGACTTTGGTACTAGTACTTTTTACAGTTCTGGCAGTAGGAAGGCCAGTAAGAACAGAAGGATCACAAAACAAAGGTAACTCATATAATATTCAAGAATTTCAGAGGTTAATTCTAATTTAAAAAGGCAAAAAAAAAACAACAACAAAACCTCATAACTGTCACACAGAAGCTTCTTATGAGAATTTTGTATGGGTAGTTGTGTAGGCTGAAGGAGATTCTCCTAGGAACACACACCTCATAAGGTAAGGAGTTTTTTAGTCATGGAGATGGTTAAAATTTATTTTTTCTTCCTCTTTCCTCTAAATGGTAAAAATATCAAGCCATAACAGATAATGATAGATAATATTTACTTGTAGTTCACAGCATATCTTTAATGAATTTGAAGAAACTGTTCATTAAATAACCTGTGAAATGGATACACTGTAAAACTACATTTTGATGATTCTCTGTGAAAGACAAAGAACTGCTATAAATTCTGGTACAATTGCACATTCATAGAATCATAGAACATACCATGTTGGAAGAGACATGGGAAGTTCACCTGGTCCTACCTTTCATGGGAAAGGGAAGACTAGATGAGATTATCTAGCACTGTCCAATTACATCCTGAAAACCTCCACAAATGGGGACTCTACCATGTCTCTGATGAGGTTGTTCCAGTGAGAGATTGCTCTTACTGTACTGTAAAAAGTAATTTTGTTGCTACTGTAACATCTTGCTCCAGATTAAAGCTCTTCCATATTCACAATTTACAGTTGAGAATGAGTTAAACAATTTCAAACCAGAGAAAAATAGTATTTCCTTCAAAAGCTGTATCATTATCATTAAGTATACTATATTTAGAAGTTGTATAATATCATGGTACAATATGTTAGCAAGATAAATTATTTTATTTATTAACCATATGTTTTCCATCTTGTAATATAAAAACTGCTTGTTTGGGTCAGACTAAAAGATCAGAGAACCATAGAATCACATAGAATGGTTTGGGTTGAAAAGGGCTTTAAAAGTCAGCAAGTTCCAACTCCTCTGCTATGGGCAGGGTCACACACACACACACACACACACAAAAAAAAAAAAAAAAAAAAAAAAAAAAAAAAAAAAAAAAAAAAGTAAAATTATAGAATTCCACTAGACTAAGTCCAATCCAACCTGGCCTAAGACACTGCTAGGAATGGAGCACCCACACTTTTCTTGGGCAATCTGTTCCAATACCTTAACCCCTCAAAATAAAAAATTCTTCATATACATAATACCAGCTCTAAACCTACCCGTTTTCAGTTTAAATCTGTCCTCCCTTGTCCTATCACTAAATGCAGTTGTGAAAATCCCTCTCCAGCTCTCTGGTAGCCCCCTCTAGGCACTGGAAGGTGCTATAAAGGTCACCCCCAGAGCCTTTTCCCCCAGGCTGAATGGTCCCAACTCTCTCTTCCTGCCGTCATAGAAGAGGTGCTCCAGCCCTCTGATCTTCCTGACCCTTCACTGCACTCGCTCCAGCAGGTTCACATCCTTTCTGTGAGCACCCCAGAGCTGGATGCAGCACTCCAGGTGGGCTCTCAGCAGAGCTGAGCAGAGCAGAGGGGCAGAGCCACCTCCTTTGCCCTGCTGGCCACGCTCCATTCCATGCAGCCCAGGCTAAGGTTGGCTTCCTGGGCTGGGAGTGCACACTGAACCCATTTTTCATCTTGGCTTCTGTGACACACTCTGGCAGTATAACCATTAAATTACTATTCAGTACATTACTACTCAAGTCTTTTCAGTGACCTTACCTTGTGGATTAAAGAATCCAGTTATCCAAAACACTTTTGGTCGTCCTTGAAATATCCAAGTAGATAATTGAGCATTTCTTTCCAGAAGTTCAGTAAACCAGAAGCCAAGTGTGGAAGACTCCCAAGACACTCTTCTCCATACTTGAGGGATTCGAGCATCATACATGTTATCGAGTGCATCTCTTAAATTCTGAAAGAATTAAATAATATTCAAAGTAAATAAATCAATTCAACAGTTTAAAGCACAGTATTCCATATGCAGTAAAAGTACTTTTACTTGCCTCACTCATAACAATGGTTCCTTCTATGGCTAGCTTCAGGTCATTCAAACTGGTGCGGACAACTGTGATCACTTTCTGCATGCGGTCAATCTCTTGACGAAGAAAAATATTCATAGAGTTAAGTGCTCCCATTTTAACTAAACGAGCCTTTACCTAAATTATAAAAGCACAGAAGAAATTTAGTTACATCCAAATTGTTGAAACGCTGTTGTAGTGTGCAACATCTTAACTTTCTGTGTGTTCAGAAAAGTAAATATTTGATTTGTATATTATTCGACTAACATTTATCCCCTTGAAACTGCTGCAGTTTTTACTTTTTGTCTGATACTACCCAATTACTCATGATTTTGCTAGAACAGGACCCTTCACCCATAAGGCCCAGAAGACTGCTATCACAAAAGTCGAGACTGATTTTTTTCTGTTTTCACAAGCAGCTTTGGAAGTCCAAGTGTTGTCTCCCTAACATATCTCCATGGCCAATTGTTAGATGTCTTGATTTTAGATAACAAAATCTTCAGACCAATTCATGCTGGTAGCAATAAGGGTGCTGGTTCCTTACTTGAATCTGCCACTACTTATGTGATCTTTTATACAACTCGGTGTTTCTCTTTTGGAATGTGTAATGTGAAAACCCAACAGAGAGAACAGTAAAATAAGACAAAAGTTAGCTTGCCTCATGAGGTATGTAATCTGGAGGAAGTTTCTCTAGCATGTCTTCAGCTGAACGATAAACAACTGATTCTCGAGTTTCTCCAGATCCTCCGGCACTTTCTTTAGGCTGAATGTTGGTAATAGTATCTAGAACATCAGCTGATGTGTTTTTCTGGTATCTGAGAGGATGAGAAATACGTTTTAAGTTACATACAATTTTTAATAGTTAATGATAACTTTGTAGAACACACAAAAAACAGTGTGCCATGAAGTCAAATCAAAACTCACACAAAACTGGTTTCCTTTGCATCCTGCACCAACCATAATACACTGACCATGAAGGTTTGATTCACCACAGTTTTAAAGAATATGAGCATCCTTCTTCCCTATTATACACTTGCTGTGTGTCTAATCCAGGGGTAAGAAGGAGGTCTGCAAGCTGAGATTGTATGGTGGCAGAAAAACCCATCATACTAGAGATTCTGAGGAAAGGGAAGGAAATGGCATATTCCTGATTAAGATCTAAAGAGCTATTTGATGAGAAGAAGCAATAGAAGTTTTGTAACAAGGAAAAGTATTTGCCTCATTTAATTACCTCTTAAAAGTGTAATGCAGAAACAGGAAAGGGTGGAGGTATAACTCTGCAAGCTGCCCCTTTAATAATTAGTAAATTCCTTCTGCTTTGAGATATTTCAGGGTTAATGATAAGGGCTGCTAGATTTACAGCACTGCAGGTAAAACTTCTATAGCGAAGCATGGGCAGTGCTAATGTAAATTCCTGTTCTGAGTCAATACAAAAATGTGAAATAAATTTGTGTGGCATTGGATAACGAAAGACGATAGACCACAGCAGTGCTTCAATAGAAGAATTACAGGAGTATTTTTGTTACAGTGCTATCCAGTGGCATAGAGCTATGAGAGGAAATAAGAAAGAAAGCCTGAAGTAATGAAGTGTTAGCAATGCCTGCTTTTACCTTCTGGAATCAGCTCCACAAGGAACATACATCAAGAAGTGATGTAGGACATGCATTTATACTGATTCAAAGCCTAGATTTGCATGTCAGCTTTACTTTTCAACTTTCATATGACACCCATCTCCTTGTATAACCTTGTCATACATAATTATGTAACATGAAACATGAAAGGATAGAACGCATGAACTCCTAAAGCCCTAAAGATGTTTTGGATACAATGTCACAATACTAGAGAAGCTGGATACTTCATTTTTTCAGAAAAAAAAAAAATTGTGAATGCAATTATAAAGACTATAAATCAGAAAAATAGAAGAAATACTACTGGAAGTTTTCTTCTCATAGGATATAATTTCTGCTTCTAAAAGTAGGAATGGTGGGGGCTTTCAAGGTTTTTCATAACCCTTGACTTTAGACTCAAAACTCTCAAGCTTTTCTTCAATTTATGGCCCCATTAAAAGAATGAAAGATTTATTCAAGACCATGTATGAGCAGAAAAGATAAAATTGCTCTTGGACGCATGGCTTCAATGGTAATTTGGATGACAAACTGGTGCTTGTAACCTTTACTTTCTGTCTTGCTGATTTAACAAGTAGTGATTAGAGAGATATGAACCTTCCTCTTCACACTGCAAGCATTGTTCCTCCAAGTCTGCTGTTGGACTGTCTTATGTAGAAGGTGTAGGTTCCCTGATTATTACACCAATTAAATTATAATAAATTACAGAATTTAAAAAATAATCTCTCTAAGTATAAAAAATAAATAGAAACAATTTAAAAAAGAAGGCAGTATGCAAACTTAGGGGAAAAGAAGAGAATGGCTTTTGAAAAATAGAATCAAAGGTTAGTGATATTCCTTTCTTCAATGACATAAGCTAGGAACCTTCTGAAGAGGAGAAATTATGTGAAACTTATATAAATAACAACTACTGTTTGAACAAGACTTTTTTGTAAATAAAAACAGAAAAGACAAAAAGATGTATCTTGATCTTTACATAATTAAAAATAATTTTCTAGTGTGGAAGCGAGATTAAAATACCAAGAAGAAACTTCATTTACATACCACTGGGACATATTCAACATAAAAACCACTGTGCAACAAAGTTTTTCTGGGCTTCAGAAAAACTCATTTTCCTTCAGATTACAAATAAAATGAAGTATAGATGCAAACAATAACAATAAAAAGATGGCAGAAGTCTGTAGAGGAAGTACCATGCTCCTGAGAAGAGAATCAGTTGCACAGGATGGGTTGACCTTCATCACGTGTAGATATTTATGTGTAGACTTCTCCATAACAGCTTTTTCTCTAGATTGCCCAATTCAGCTCTTGTATTTTAGATGTCTGCTTTGTGATGAGAGAAATTGCACTTTACAAAGATCTATTTTTCTCTATTACTGTTAAGGAAGTCTAGAGTAACCATAAAGGAAGCTACAGCAACATTAAATGAATCTCATTTATAGTGTCACTGTTGCATAAAAGTATGTAAGATAAAGCACTCAATACCTATTATATGTTGTTTTTTTCCCCGAAGCAGCATTTTAAAGTGAATTGTGTCATAAGAAGAAAAAAGAAAATTAATTTTCTATGGATTTTGATTTACTCCAAAAAGCATTATTAAGAGTATTTTCTCAAGATTTTGGATGTAACATGCTATCATTATTTGATAGCTGGAATCTGTGCCAACAGGGGTTTTCTGTACTGGAAGTGAAAACTAGGAAAAAATGCATGTGACAGAAACATTGCCTCAGCTTTGCATAGAAAACAGCAATATCTATTGCAGACAGGTATTCAAAACCTTACATTCACCAGCTTGCCATAGCTTAACAAAAATTCAGCTACATTTAAGGCTTCAGTAGGGAACCAATTGGGAAGGGGTTTTGGCAGAAGACTGTCAGAATATTCCTTTCCTGCTCGGATACCTGTTAAGTATGTCTTTTGCAGAACCTGTGATTCATACAGCAATTTAAAATCATTCTCAATGACTTCAGGTGTTAATCCTAAATGAAAGCATTGAAATTCATCGAAGCCTTAAAATTGGAACCAAGAGATTGAGCTTTTGGCTGAACTGTAAAACTGCCACAGTGAGAGATAAGATTTTGCTTCTCCTCAGTAATAGTAACATGCAGAGGTCTTGGCTGTCTCAGGGTTTCAGTTCTAGCAGTCAGCCTTCCGCATACTCTGAGACAAGTTGACAAGATATTATAAGGAGAATTTGAATAGAACTTTTTATATTGTATGGGATGTTAATCCATTTGGTCTGTGCATTAAAGATGAAATTCAGACACAGTAGCTGTGCACAGTTGCTTATAGCAGACCATGATAAGACATGGAAAAAAGCATGAGGCTGTTGAACATTTTCCCCAAACTCTAAAGAAATACCTCCAAGGCAAAATCTACAGGAAAAAGGAAAAAAGGGCTAAACTAACAGGAATATGCAAGGTACCAAGTGGAAGAAAAACTGAACATTAAAGAGAAACCAGAGAGCTGTTCCTGCTCACTAAAGCTCCCCCAACAATGTTAGTCTCAAGTTTCCTCCTATAAATTAGCTTTCCTACAAGCCTAATTTTGGATCTAAAGCATGTCTCTCTTTAAGACTTTGTTTAGTTCTCTGTTAAATCTTGGCTCTTCTTTCTTCTTTAATCATTTCTGGGAGGGAGGTCTTGCAAGTCTCAGAGAATGACTTGAAACAGAATCTACTCTTAGATTCTTTTCTTCACAAGCATATATTAACAGTGGTATGTGCTAGGCAGAGAAAATAAAACTGTGTACTCTTCTCACAGCATACTTAGAATACAGACCTCTTGACATGCCATCAGCCTCTCAACTTTGAGACTGAAAAATTGTGGGAAATTATTGTTTCATCCAAAAATATTAAATGCTGTTAGGTTTTCACAGCAGCTCTGCATTTGAATAACATTTGTTTTATTTAAAAGCAGAAAAATAGCTATGTGAAGAAACAATGAATGTGGAATGTGGACATACTGCATATGAAACTGCAGTATTTCATGGAAGAATTATTAAGAACTTCAGTGAAAAAAATATGATGATGTTCATATCCTTTCACAGGGCATATAATATTAGAAAGAAATAAAGGGCAAGCTGTTACACAGATTATTTGGAATAAAAGAGTGATTCAGTCAAAGATAAAATTTTAAATGGAGCTAGTACTTGGTGCAGTTGAAAAGCCTCTTTTAAGTAACGGAAATGGTGGGACTGATTGCAACCTAAGTTTGTAGTTGCACCCAAAGGCATGCTTGTAAACCAAATGACTATCCAGAGAATCATTTAACAAGTGTGCACAGAAAAATAAACTGCTTGATACAGAAGGCAAATACTAGAAACTTTCTCTAGTTGAACTGTATAGAACCACCTATCACATGTTCATATAAAAGTTTCATAATGCTGTCAATTAAAACAAGTAAAATCATGAGGAGTAAGTAATAAAAGTTCCAACTGTTTTAAAAGGACATGTAAAATGTAGCTGAAGATACTGCATTTATAACAATGTACATACACAGAAAGTGTTCCACTCAACAGAGAAATTCACAGGAATCCTAGGTTTCCTCTGAAAAATATACTTTACTTAAATATTTGATAGGGATTTGTTTCCAAATACTAAAAGAAATATTCTCCATTTTCAATATATTGAGATCTACTTACGTAATATCAGCATTGGGATGGAGACCAAACACCTCTGGGGTGTCCATGGGAGGGAGTAACTGGATGTAGTCAAAGTATTGTTCCAGGGTTTTGCATACTGGAATTTTATACCCAGTGTAAAAGCAGAAAGCGCTGTCAAACATACTTTCATTAAACCATACCTGTGAAAGATCCATGGGGAAAAAAGAAAGACAACAATTATTTTGCTACTTATAGGGCTTTTTAATCTCACTTTTACTTTTGGAGGATAAGGGTTCTTGTTTCAGCTACTGCATCTAATTTTACTTTAATAGAACTGTAAATCATTAAGAATTATGTCTACTAAGTTTGACTTCCAGCTAAGTCTTTTTAAGCTTCTGCTCCTCACCAAAGAGGAACCAAGGGGAAGACCCTCACTGCCAAAGAATGATGTTTTGAAAAATTCGTTTTACTTTGAAAAGTCTTATAAACTGGTGAAGTGCATATTCAGCAGGAAGAAGGCCTCCTGATTTCTGTATTGTAGCTGCCAATAAAAATGCCAAATAAGTGTTGGTAATTTCCAAGGTCTCCTACCCTTGCAAAGCAATTAAGAAGACGTTTATCATAGTCATCTGTGACTCGGCCTCCATACTGTACTTCTCCAATCATGTAGCGTACTGTGTTCCACGATATCCCCTGGATGCAAGTAAAATACATCAAAGACTATAGTCATTATATGTAAGGAGAAGATTGTAATTTGAATATAATCTGAAGCTCATAATATTCTGAAATGTAAACTGAAAAAAATAAGATAAAAATAATACTTTATTTCTAATGTATTTACTGAGCTCAACTCTGTAATTTTATGGAAGAGTTGGGCTTGATCCTGCTATTATAAATATAGAATCACAGGATCATTTAGGTTGGAAAAGACCTTTAAGATCATCACATCCAATCTTTGACCAAACACCAATTTAGACCATGCCACTAAGAGCCATGTCCAGTTGTTTCCTGAACGCCTACATGCACAGTGACTCCACAGCTTTCCTGGGCTGTCCATTCCAATGCTTGACAACCCCTTCCACTAAGAAAATCCTCCTAATGTTCAACCTAAACCTCTCCTGGCACAGCCTGAGACTGTGTCTTCTTGTCATGTTGCTGGTTGCCTGGGAGAAGAGGCTGATCCCCACCTGGCTACAGCCTCTTTTTGGGGAGGTGTAGAGAGTGACAAGGTCTCCCCCAAGCCTCCTTTTCTCCACCTCCCAGCTCCCTCAGCTACTCCTCGTATGCCTTGATCTCCAGAAGTAGAATCTCATAATATATAAAATATAAAGATAATATATATATTTCATTATGACTTGTTTGACCTGAAATCACTCACAGCTGCCATTGCCTCTCTTCTTAGCCCCCATTCCACCCTCCCCACCCCTTCTCCCTGTTTCTCCTCTTTCTCTCTTGGCCAAGTGCTGCCTCATCAAGGAATGGCTACTCCCTGCTCAGTAGAAGACCAAATGGTAGCTGTATAGAAGTTTGATTGGCTCTGTCAAACTCGGTAAATCTTTTAGCTCCCTTTCCAAAACAGGTAACACACAGACTTGTTAGTTTTGGATATAGTAGTGAAAAAGAAAAACAAATTTTACGGTTCTTAACAAATATGTATTTTTACATGCATGACAGCACATAAAATATTTCAGCTTGATTTTCTTGCAGAGAACCTCAACCTTTGATCATTACAAGTGGCACTAAATGAATAGCAATGAGAAAATTATGATAAACATGAGGAAAAACAATTGCTGGTGGTGTACAAAGCATTAAAATTACTATATAAAGACTTTAGTATTCACCTTCTTGACGTCAATTTTTTTCAGGTGATTTTGTATAAACTGAACACTGGCTGTAAAGTCTGCTGAGTTAAATTCATAGGGAATATTCCAACCCAAAGGTCCAAACTTGCGTCGCTCCTTGGGAATAAAAGTAAAACCAAATATATTTATGAAACAACTTATAATTTTCTTTCCTTAATAAATTTCAATAATAACAATACCAGTAAGTGGAGTAAGGAATTGAACTGGAGAAGAAAGGTAGCCAAGGAAATGGCTGTATGCCTCATACACATCAATAATACAGCTAAGTTATACCATGAGGGACAAATATTTATGTAAAAAGCAACAAAATCATTTATTAATAATTTTACTAATCGATTTTTAAGTCACGGGTTTGCAATGCCTCGCTTCTGTGTGGATAATGAGATTTTTATCCTAAGTAATTAATTAATTTAGCATTGTACAGTTTTTAATTTCTTTTGACAAATACTATTGACTAATAATAGTTTCAAATTTTAAAGCTCCTATATTTATGCTCAATTTTCCAAAGAGTTTTATACTGCCACTTTTGCCTTATTGTTTCAAGATTTTTTTTAATGTGCACTTTTCAAAATTCATAAGTTTATTTTAAGGTTGCCACCATTACATTATTCAAATTTATTATTACATACTTGTTTGGAATAAAGTGGTAATAGTTGTAGTAACAGAAAAATAGTTAACTATGAAAGTAAAAGAATAAATATTCTGTAGCCCGAACATTTCAAACATCCATATTAGATTTCTCACAAATTTGTTAAAGCAACCTCAGTTAAACTGCTCAATGATTTTTTTTTCAGAATGTAGAACAAATCAATTCAAGAATTTAAGAAATAAGTTTCTGAATAATGCTGACATTTATCAAATGAATAAATTACATTTTTAAATTAACTAAGTGATAACATATTATCAGATTTTGTATTACCAGCAATCACGGACAGTCTTTGACACTTGAAGTAATATTTAGGCACCCTAGCTACAATATTTAAAAAGAAGTAGAACGAAAATCCCCCACCTTTTATTTTTCAAAATCAAATATTGTCTATAAGCAGATGAGACAGCATTAACCAATAATACCATGCTGAAAATTGTAATGATTTCCTGCCAAGTTTTTTGAATTACTTCTTAAGCTATATTTATCATAAAATCCTGTCACCAATGGATATTAAGAATTGGTCAGTTTAAAGGCAGGACAATGTATATATTGCTTGTTGGTTGGCAATTCATAAATAAAATTTCTTAATAGATGAATAGCTGTAATAGTTTTTAAAAATACTGATGGGTTGGAAAAGCATAGATCTTCTAGTTCCAGAAGAACACTATAATCCTGAGGCAGTACACAGAACAACTTTTTCACTGTTTATAAAAGGTAGAAGAAGGGAAATAATGCAGAATGCTGTATCTTAACAGTGAACATAAAAAAATTGTCCTTCTCTCACCAGCTACCTACACCAAAAATACAAGCTGCTCAGTAGAACCTAAGGCTTTAACAGTGTTTTATAACTATTTTGAGATCCTTGGTGAAAAGGAAGTACATTCAGAGAGCTCAAATTATTAGTATTTATTATGATCTCAAAACTTATTTTTCTTTAAAGTACAATGTATAGATATCATTGTTCTCACACTAGAATTAATGCAGAAAACCCATTGACACGGATATGACAAGAATTGTGTTTAATTTTAGCCATCTAGAAAATAGCTACTCTAAGTTAGGCATCTGGATTGCCTTTAAAAATCAATGGAGAGAAACAGAGATATGTGTCTAGAAAAATATTCACTCTTAGGGAAGGAAAGAGAGCTGTGACAGCTAAGCTGGTTTTCTGTCTCAGCAGGCTTATCTATTTCCATTGACTACAGAGAGAAATTTTTCCCATATACCCAATGACCAACTTTTGATTAGCTGAAGTTAGATGAGGAAAAAACAAATTCTAAATGCCTATCATATGAGAATTGTTTAAAAGCTATTAAAAAAAGAGATAATAATGAGCCTTTAAATATAGATTACAGAAATTAAAGCTTTAGTCCTGCAGCATGATGCTACGACAAATATCAGAATGTGTTTTTCAGGAACCTCTGTTAAACTCATACCACTATTTGCAAACCTTTTAAGAAATACCTGAACAGTAGAATGCAGGAAAGCTACAGTGTAAAGCAAAGGTTTCCACATAGGCAGGTTGCTAACATTTAACAGATCCTGACTAATTCCAGAAAACGTTCTTTTCAGTCCAGCACGCATCCCTTGTGGAGGTTCATTTGTGAACTTTATAGCAATCTGTCACAAGAAAAATATAAAAGAATTGGATTTGTTTACTGAAACAAAAATAGCAACATATGAAAATGTCATAACTACTGTTATAAATAAAATGTAAATTACTGAAGCATTGTAGAAATAAAGTTGATATGTACTTAAACTGCATAAAAGGAGTACACAGAATCATAGAATAGTTTGAGTTGGAAAGGACCTTTTAAAGGCCTTCTAGCCCAACCCCCCTGCAATGATCAGAGACATCTTCAAATAGATCAGGCTGCTCAGAATCCTGTCCAGCTTGACCTTGAATGCTTCCAGGGATGGAGTATCCACCACTTTCTGGGTGCCACCTGTCCAGTGCCTCACCACCCTCATTGTAAAAAACTTATTTCTTATAGCTAATCTAAATAAAACCTTCGGTTTAAAACCAGAATCCCTTGTCCTGTTGCAACAGGCCATACTAAAATGTCTGTCCTCATCTTTCCTATGGGCCTCTTCAAGTACTGCAAGGCTGCAATAGGGTCTTCCCAAAGCCTTCTCTTCCACAGTCGTACTAGATTCTTAGGCCATGAAGGATTTTAAACATAGACCTTTAATTTCTGTTGGTTAAAACCATCAATGACACTTGGCCATGGACCAAAAAGGTTTCATCAATGATATAAAAGCAGTCACCACGCTTTTCAGAAGGCTTTTATATCCCTGATTCAATGACTGAATGATGGAAGAGAAGCATCCAATATAAAGGAAAAGAACAGTGTTGTATTTCTGTTCCCAGAATTTCACAGTAAATACAAAGAAATCTCACTCCTTCTCAGATTGGATCTTTGTGTTCACAGTGGCTACTCTGGACTCTGTGTCTGTCTACAGCAGCATATTAGATTCACCAGAGAATATTCCTGAGCACTGTGGTCAGCAGGCATTGAATCCATATTTGTGGTAGTAAATTGCCACAGCTCCTTAGAATTCAGCCCCTTAGCTTCATGCAAACTGACTAATGGGAAGAGCAGCTACACAATTTTAATTTTCAAACCACACCTGCAAATTCTTTGGAAAAGTGCTAGAATGCACAGGTTTTCACATCAGAGAATGTTGTAACTACTTACCCCTATGGTCTATTGCATTCCAGTGCTGGATAAAGCACATGGAACAATTTATTAGTTCACACACAGACTGGCCCTACCAGAATCTCTGTTGCTCAAGACAACTGCAAATGCTGGAGGAACCCAAATAAAAATAAAGGGATTGTTTTTCCTCCAGCTGTAAGTACTCATCTGTCTAACTTGGGTAACGTGGTATCTTGTACAGAATGGACAGTAAAGGCCAGGCAGCCCATGGATACGCTGTGTTGTGTACCTGTTACTGTTGGGCTGAATTGGAACACTTGAAATCAATGTTTCCACAATTCAAAGGATATCCTGGTCAGTTTTTGATGAAAATTCTATATTAAAGAAAGCAAAGCAAATTGTTCTCTTTTCTTCTGAGAAGGGGCTTTGGTTTGTCAATTATTCTTGTTCTGGAAGCCTTGAATATATTAACATTTTAACAGGTAATGTGACACAGTATAGTGGGAAATCACATGTGAAATATTTGAGATAAATGCAGTGAAGATTCATCTGAGTTCTCTTTTCTCACTTTTAGTGAAGTATATAATATGTCCATATACCTCACTATTCATAAACCCCTTGGAGATGCTGGATGATTTCATTTTCTGTTGAGAGAACTTAGGGGTCCATACACCTAGCTTTCCTTATACAGACCATGGTGACAGACAATTCTTACTGAAGGTTCTCTCTAGACTCCTTCAAGACAGGAGTCGTTCCCCCTCACATCCTGGATATCAGGTGAGGTAACTATTTTTATTCAGAGAGAATGAGAACCACTAAGGAGACTTCCACTTTTTTTTAGAGGAAAGGGAACACAGAAATGTCAACATACAGCTATTACAGTAGATATTAAGTAGCATTATGACCCACTGTGAGAGTGCTGGGAACCACCATCAGTGACTTGAGTGTACTTTGTAAGAGTTAAGGCATTTTTCCTGGTCCTGACAAAAAGTGTATCCTTGAGATCTACAGAACAGCCATTTATAGTTCATCCAAAGAAATCGGGTAGATGATGTTCTCTGAGATGTGTTTTCCATGTGTCTTCTGTCCCATTTATACTTTATTTATTTTTTATTGGGGGATCTGAAATCTTTCTCTGGAAGAATATTTGTGGGCATTAATCTGCCCACAAGGCATCTGGTTGGGCAAAAAGGGATACAAGTAAAGCCAAATAGTTTTTATTGAAGTGCTTCTGTGTACAGAATTAGTATGGACTCACACATACATAATGCATCAGCAAGAATTTCCAGTTACTAGTAGGTAATGATCCTGTTTGAAGTGATATTTACATGGTAACACAAGTCCATTTTTTCTTGGGTGTGGGGGTTTTTCCCTCCATGTTTTTCATTGCCTTTTACATGACTAATTTGAATAATTTTCATGAAGTACCTGAATTAAATATTTGAACAAACCTGTAATAGTGTAATTGGGAATCTAGGATGTTGTTCAGTAGTTATCCAAACTCTAAATGTTTCATTCTGGATCTCAGCAGTAAGAAGTGTCTCCAGTAATTCTTCCATGAATTCCAGTCCAAGGTGACAATTCTGAAGTAACACCCAGCCTCCCTAAACAAGGATATCAACTATTACTATATAAAATTTAGAACAAGTTATTCATACTGTTAAAGCCAACTGTCTATATAAGAATCAAATTTGGTTTTCTATGTAATTTTTTTAAAACTTTTGTTCTGTTCCTGAATATATATTCTCTTTTGATATTATAGGATACTGGCACAGATAAAGCAAATGGGATAAGCTAGTACAAAAGTTATTTTGACATTCTGTTGTTCTCAATGAAAATAACATAACCAGACTCAATATTGTAAGTAAAGTATCAGTGCTATCTAGTGGCAAAAAGAAGTTCCTGTACTCTCCCAGCAAAACATCAGTGATAAGCAATTCTGCCCTCAGATCCAAAAGAATGTGAGTGCAAAAGTAACAGCTGAAATTTAAGGAACACATATTTTTTGAAACTGATTTGTTAAAAACATAATCTAAAATAAGTGTAAAGAGGTGGTAGTAAGATTCTAAAAGTTTCTAACTCCAATTAGTTTTTATGCAATAAAGGCATTTGCATGAAATTCAACCTCCACTTATTTTGATCTTATTCATCTCTCAAATTGCATGAAAGCTCTAGATGGATTATTGTCTCTCTAAACTTCTGCTTATGAATTTAAATTCAATCAGCTTTTTTAGCATCACTTTAGAAGTCTGATGAATTAGAAGCCTTATATTAAAATGGGACATTATTTAATCAGTTCTAAACAGTGATGGACAGTGGATTTCATTACAGCTTGTAATTTCATTTTAGCAATTTTGTTTCAGCTCATTTAAAAAGACATCAGTAACTGTTGGTGAAAAAATATAATTGAAATATTTATGGTGAATTAATGGATATTAAAAAAAAGAAGATTAAATGAAGGTGGGTTTTTTTGCTTTTATGGAGATCAACTTTTTTGAGGGAGATCTTTAATCAATTTGGTACATTTCCAAATGAATCAGACTTAGTTTTTGAGAATTATCATCTTGTAACACAGCACAGCAGTTTTAATCACATTATATACTCTTGGCCAGAGGTACAAAAAAAACAAATAGGTATTTGTCTTCATAGTCACTAATTCTGTTTTGTACTTTCAAATGTGATGTTCACATGTTCTTCCCTTCAGCACTAAGGCATGTAGTTCAGAAATTGTTACTGGTTGCTCTACTGGACTGCTGATTTGAGTGTCCTTCAGATTAAGGACAAAAGAAAGGAAGGGATGCTGCAGTTTTCACCATTGCAATGAACTGGGAACTGAGAGTGGCCATTCTAGACATACAAACAAACAAATACCAGATGTATTTGTGCACTTGCATTTAATATAAATTGTCATTTGCCATAAAGAGATTGCTTTTTTCTCTTTTTCCAAATCGGTATACATTTATATACCAATACTCATATTCTGCTCTCTATTAGTGAGATATTCTAGCCCTCCAAAATACAGGTATATGACTGATTCCCCATATTTTGAGCTTGCAGGCAACTATGGCTCTGTCTTCATCTTCAAGACTGTCCACAACTCCTTGAAGTGTCCAGCTGACCAGAAGGTACCACCTCTGCACTGTAACTTTTATATTGTATTTGAGGTTTCAATTACTATCTCTCTGGATCTGCTACTTAGGCTTTCTATGGTTTTACTGATGGGGAATATCATCTGACATAACAAAATACACTACAACATTTAAAGAAAAATTCTTATATATTGTTTAGAAATTCTTAGACGTGCTTAGGAGTCAAAGCCAAAGGACTGACAATAAGAAACAAAGAAGAGACATCAAATGCTTGTGAGTAAAGGTCTTGTCTCTAGCAGAGTTGTAAGGAAAATGTGAAACACTATTAGGAGCAAGAACTTCCTTCTGTATCTACAACTTTAAGCTACGTGTGCACTCACCATTTTATTTAGTAGAAGCTATGCAACATCCAGGTATCTCTTATATGGGAGGGGAAAAAATGAAAAAAAATTCCAATAAAGAGGTGGGATCTGGAGGACAGGACCAGGACCCAATGACCTTTTACCCTTGGTTAACAGTATAGTGATAAGTAAGGAATGTGCTGCTTTTGGAGAGCTGCTCAGTAGCACTGCTGACAGAAGTATTGGCTTGGACTCCACTGTCACATACATATACCACAGAGAAATGTTTTTAAACTGAGGCATTCAAAAAGACATGGTCACCCTGAGATACGCTTGATACTAAGATGAAAATGCAAAATATTATAGACTGCATGCTAAAGGGTGTAAAAGAACACCAAAACAGACAATCAACTTGTATTGCAATGTTTTTTCCCCACCTGTTCCATTGACACCTCCATGAGTTTGCGTGCATGAACCTCTTGTCCTTGGCCCATTGAGATGGTCCTACATTCTATAATGTAATTGACAATATAAGATTAATGAACTTACAATATTGAGGAAAAAGTAAGAATTCAATTCAGTCCAAAAACCAGTGATATAAATACAGCACAATTAAATCAGTTTAATGCAAAAATATATACTTATGAAAGCAGAATCCCTTCACCATCATATTTTGCTATTATGTATAAATTTTCTCAACACTGACATTTTGTATAATAACAGTGAAATACACATACAGAATACTTACAGAAGTTAAAAACTGTGACTAATGTTATGTCTGTGAATGTGAATTTGTGCCAAATTTTAACGATGCCAGAGCATTTGAAATATGACCAGAGATTTTTCTCAAAGTGTACATAAACACAATGCAAAGATGTAAAACTGCATTTATGAACATACTAATGTGACTAATGTCAAGAATATATGGGATCTAGTCCCAACCGAGTTTGTATTCACACTTTCTCAAAACTTCCATATAAAGTGGAACTAAAGTCCAGAATATACAAATGTAGACCTTGTAGCTATTTTTTCTTACAAAGCAATCTTCTAAGCATATCACTGATTTTTAAGTTACCTGCAGTTAAGAGTTAAAACAAGAAAATATTATTGTCACCATAAGAGAATTTTAAAAGAAGAAGTAATTACTTTACGAGACAGGAATTTAAAAAGTTATCATCACTGGCAAGGATGATAGCAATTTATTAAAAAAATACTTGAATTACTGTCCAAACTCACACAGAATGGTTCTTAGCATACTGTCTTCTATTTAAAATATTATTTTATCTCTAAGATGATGTTTCAGGAACAAACAGTAAAGCAAGAGAATTTAAGATATACTCCTCAGAAAAAAAATCTCTGAAATAACTTACACTGCCCCTCTGTGTCTTAACATATGACAATGAGTAATTACTTTCATACCCAAACGAAGCTTCCTAGACAAGGAATTTATCTGATCAGTTGGGTCTGATCCCATAGACAAGAAACAGATGAGAGGTGTTCGCATGTCACTTTCTTCCCAAGTTTTTCTTAAATTCAAAATAACTGGCTCTGTATATTTCTCGTGCAAGGAACTTGCAATATATTTCCTGGCTTGGGAAAGTGTTCGGTCTGGACACCAAGACCTAGAAATTAAAATACATACAAAGATATAAATTCACTGCCTCTTCCTCCAAGATCAGATTCAAATTAGAAATTCTATTTTTTTTTATAAAATAGAGGGATTTTTTAAATCATAATATGTATGTATATGTATACATACACACACATTCATATAGATATTTGCAGGTTTGTCTTTACAGATATAATAACAGGCAGAGCTGGTGGTCTTCCCTCTACTTTTGATACTTTCCAGTTGCTTACAGTTTTGCCTTAACTGTTTGCATTGGAATTTTCTCTTCTAGGCACCTTCATTAGGTTGGGACATTCTTCATTTTAAACAGAACATTTATATTTGAAAACACAAAGAGGGAAATGTTAAGATTATTTTTGCCCTTTAGTAAAACTCTGCAGATGATTCATTGGGTCAGTTAGTCTTTTAGGGTACAAACTCAATCCTTTTGCACTGGATTGCATTTGGGTTGGTGAGGAGTGTTTTTCCTATGGAAAAACAAACAAACAACTACTTTTGGATAAAATATATTACTTTGAAAATCTTCAGTTTTTGAAGATTATTTAAATGCTTAGGACTTAAATGGTCCCCTCCCTGTTAGGGTGTAGAGCATTTAACAATATGTTATTTCCATCAGATTATTTTTACTGCACAGGTTTAGTCTGCTCCAAAGACAAATCACAGTCTAGTAAATAATATTGTTGGGGTATTTCATAGTAACTGATTTGTTTATTACAGCACTTGAAAGTATACAATGAATGGAGGAAGTTATGATCTCATGCATAAGGCAGCTGAATGCTTCTTTGGGGAAATCCATTTTATCCTAAGATCTTAGGCATCTTATATAATGCAAAAAAAATATAATTTATAGCACACTTTTCACATGGGATTTTGAATACTTATTTTGGATTTTCACCATCTCTTTTTTTAAAAAAAAATTAATACTTGTTGAAAGGCATTTAAAATAATTAATTTCAAAAGAAGTTTAAAAAAATTGAAAACTATCTGGAATATTCTAGTTTTTCATGGGCTCCTCAAAGAAGGCTGCAATATGGTTCCCAGTTTCCATTTCTCCTGATGTAAAAGCAAAGCCATAAAAAATATTTTCTATAAATACCTTTAGACAGCAGAGGATAGCTCTGAAGTAATTGAATAAAAACATATTTCATGTGAATTAATTGATATTTAATGTCACCCAGAGATAACTAAAATTCCACTATTGTGATGATAGCATAGGGATAGGTTGAGATGTTTTACAACTGTGTAATTTCCAAAATTTCTGAAGATGCTCACCTGATGAGTAAAAGCTTGCGAAAGGTGTCAAGTGAATCACTGTATCCATTGGGGATAATTTCTTCCTCAGGGGCATCTTTATCAAACCAGTTTTTCCATGCCTTGTCACTGTCTGCTATCTAAATTTATTACATTAACACACAAATAAATATGGGAATACTAATAAATATTTCAGTTGCAGTAAAATCGTCTTGCCAATGTAGATTTTAATAAGAGGCCATTATTATATTAGGATATATTACAAGTACCATTGCCTATAGCATTTAAGACATATGCCATGTGAATTGCTATTAAAATATTACAAATAACATTAATTCAGTTGCTGTAATCAGTGTTAAGATGCAGGCTCTCAAGCCAGTCAGTTATCTATGCATTCTCCTCCCAAATACATGCATCTACTTAAAAAAAATCAGTAATTAGCAGGAGGATTCTATACTACAAGAGGAACACACTGTGATTGATTAATTAATTAATTAATTAATTCCTTTTGGTCACAAAATATGAAGAGGACCAGAAAAATCTGTCCCAGTACAGTCTAGCCAGCCAATGAATCACAAATTAAAAGTAAGAGATTCTAGTAAGCTTTTGGCTTGAGCAAGAATAAACCTGACCACAAATAGGATCATTATTTTAGGTATCTCTTAGAACCCCTGACCTAACAGGACAAGGAATACCAGTGGACAGAACACAGTGAAAATGCAGCTGAACCTTTAATGCAGTGACTGAGGAGGGTCAGCCACTGCAATATTCTCAGATCACTGGAAAGAGAACAAGGAATGCACTGATAAAGGTTTAAAGCAGAAGGTGTCTATGTTAAATTAGGCATCTGGGTTGACTTTTTTTTCAAAAGAGAAAAACAAATTGAAACCAGCATGAAAAAATGAAAAGCACAGGAAACCTCTTGAGAACTGGGCATGCCATTCTCAGTCCTTTTTTGGTCAGTTTAAATAATTTTCTGTTTCATCTAAATGAATAATGAAACAGTTGTATTTAATATGATGAATCAAATAGAACAGCATTTCTAATGGATAAAAATAAAAATTAAAAAGATGTTTTTCCAATATTTGTGTTTTTAATTGATATCCTAGCTGGCACCCTCCCATATTCCATTTCTATCATTAATGAAATAATTTTGCCACTTTTTAACTTTGCAACTACGTGGCAAAAGTAAGACAGTGCTAAAAATTAATTTTAAAAGGAGAGCTTTTGTGGTAACATGGTCACCTAAGTATTTTGGAGTCTAAAATTTTGTTTGCACACATTCTAGAAAAGCCCTGGTGAAAGGACTTTTCTAGAAATCGGTTTCTGGTGCCCTAACAACCCAGAGTGAACAACCTAACTAAAGCACCTCCAACTTTCTCCTAACTTAATAATCTATTTTGATATCTCAAAAAAAAACCCCCCAAAACTGGAAGAATTGGGCTGGTATGTATCCAACTGTTGCCTTGATACAGGGTTTAGAAACAGCCAGGACCACTTGCAGGTAACCATTTAGCTGACATGTCTGCTACCCTCCAGGACAGTATGGGCCATCACAAAATGGACTTGGCTGGCCAGTGCTGTAACAGCAAGGAGAACTTACTGTCCTGGCTATCAGCCTGATCAACCAGGAGTGCTGAGATACAAGAAATGCTTAGGGAGTGGTTTAACTACACTAAAAAAAAAAAAAAGAAAAATAAATGTACCAAATTGAACATGTGACAAGCTTATGTGCATATAAGGTCACGTATGTCTACATAAAACAATACATTTGTAACCAGCTCATCATATCTGAATGGCCTGTTAACCTTGGAACAGAAATGAGTATTTAAAACAAGCAGCAAACCCCTCACTTGTAAAAATACAGCAGAATCAAGACAGACAGCATTGTTACTTAAAACCTATCACTCAGATTAATTTTATGAGCCTTTTTGATACCTCTATGTTTTTATCCTATGTCTCTTTTATTGACTTCATTTTTCCTTCTCTCCTGTTCCTTCGCTCCTTTTTCTACCTCAATTATTATAATACCAAATACTATAAAGCAGATAAATAAACACACCACTGTTGCTCTGGGCTTTCTCTGTTCTTCTCTGTTTTTTTTAAAGTTTTTCTAAAGTTCCTTCAGCCTTCTGATTGTTTATTTTTTGTAATGGAGTTTCTCATGATTTTCACATAAACAACCTATTGTTGTTGTAACTGTCCTTTCATGTTGACATTCTTCTCATAAGGAGGAGACTGTTGATGGACTGTTGGGTTGACCAGTGTGGTTGGAGAGGAAGATTTTCTTCCTCCAATCCATGGTCACTGCTGGAATTCTGTAAATATCGAGGTCTGTAAATAAACTGCCCCTTTTTTGCCTTGGATATCTATCTCAGTGTGTGAGTGTTGTTTCTTTTGTGCTGTACTATGACACACCACCATTCATGCTATCTAATTGTTTGTCTCTATGATGTTATTTTCTATTTTTTTTTTGTGGAAACACAATTATGATGACAAAACTGGTTATTAAGATTAAAAAGATAATTAGAAAGTATCACCTGGTCCAGAATTGCTTCAAACTGAGGAAGTTTGTTCAACTCCACTAGATTTAGCCATACCATGTCAAGAATCCAGCGGCTTGGTTTGGGTGGGCAAGCCTGTAAATCCAAAGCTGCACCTCCTGTGGATAAAAAACACAGGATGAAGTGTACTTTCTGATGAAATATATGATATTCCAGGGGTCAAGATATAATTGATATTTATTTTTTAATTATGTATTTTAACCTAAGTAATCTTCTCCAGGATACTAACTGTACTCTTGTGTAATTAGCATTTACTTCATACCAAAAGATAACTTAGCCTTATTAACGGCCTTCTCACAGGTGTTGGAAGGCTACTATTGGGTCTCCTCTAAGGCTTCCCTTTACCAAGCTAAACAAGCCCAGTTCCCACAGAAATGTTGATAGAAATCATGTAGGCAAAGAAATAAGACTGAAATGGCATAAAAGTTATAAAAGTTGATGACAATTTTTAAAACTTACCTCTAATCAGAGTTTGGAACTCTCTGTTTTCCACATGTCCTCTCTCAATATCAATTTTTAAAGCCAGGAGGAGCGTAAAGAGGAATTTGTGGTTTTCATACAGGCCTCTAACAGAATATGAGTGAATTTCAAAGGTAAGGTGTTCAATAATATTTGAGATTCTTTTCTGAGGAACAGGAGACTTCTTAGACCTAAATCATTAAAACAAAGAAACCACATTAATAAGAGCAAATACATTGGAAAGGCAAACATCTGAATAGTAGGAAAAATCAGTGTCTTCTTACGTGGCTATGGATTGATCAAATAGCTTCAAGAACTGAGCCAGTGAAGTTTGATACATATTATTGACCATGCTCATTGCTGTAAGAAGGAAATAAAGAATGCTTCCACGTGTAGCAACAGGTCGATATTCCTCCTGAGCAGTGTTAATCTTCACTTCAGTTTCTGCTGCCACAGACAACTTGACAGCAATTTCAGCAGCTGTTTGCTTAGTTGTTTGCAGGACACCAATTAAGGATTCATCATCCACTAGTGAACCTGAAAAGTAAAATACTGGATGTTTAGGACATTTTTGTAACAATATTTTCACTTCATACGTATATATAAAACAAAAGGCCAAATTACAGGAATTATTTATTTTAAAAAATGAAATTATTTACTGAATAACTTTTAAAATACAGACCAAACAGGATATGTAATACTAAAAATTATCTTTATATCCAACGTATTTAAGCAGATTAATTCAAAATACGTTAAATGTATTTATACCAACAGCTTTGCAACACCTACTAGAGAAGTCACCTATCTTATGCACACAACCTACGTAGTCAACAAATTACTTAAATTATTTTGAAGTCTATTCATTGGCACTCTCAAAGTAAAAAAGACTTTGGGTCCTAAGTGAAATGGTCACTCAACAATATTCATGAATCTCCAGCAGTTACTCATGGATTTTCTGTTACCAGATTCTTTTCCCACCAGAGATAGTAAGTGACCATGTTCATGCTCTTAATGTACTGCAGAAGAGTTTCAAGAAAACTTTAAGCCAGGCCATTCCAATTTACATTTTCAATGGATTAAAGATTTGCCCAAGGTCAGATACCTCATCTCATCTGAGAAGCAGAAAGCTCTCAAAAAAATTGATGTATTTCACAAAACTTGTTTAGGTGTTAAACTTCAGTGTCTAGAGTTGCATATAGTGGCATGCTACAGCAGAAAATCCCTCACAGTCCTCATACTCCTGCCATTGTACACTCTCTTATTGTACCTTAGATGGATAACTCAAAATCTGTAAAGAAAGGACCTAGTGTGAATCAGTTTTATCTGCCTAATCTGATTAATCCTTTGATACAGAACCTTTGGTTGCACTTAGTTTGTAAAGAAGATTGTCTTCCAGTTCTTTCATCTTCCTCTTATTAGAAGTTACATCTTCCATGAGTTTAATTCGTTCTGCCTCCAGTTCCTGTCATTAAAAAACAAGAAAATGGCATGACATTTTATGGGTTGCAACTATGAGGGATACTTAAAACTCAGTTTCTGATTTTTCAAGTGAATGAATTGTGATTGAAGATACAAGTAAATTGTTGGATCCGGTCATGAAATGTGCGTTTTACTTTTCTTGGTATCTAAAACATGTTTTTAATAACAAATGGTTTTTAAAGCATGGTTTTTAAAGTATCTTATGATATATATTATCAATGTCAAATCCTGGTGATTGTTTGTGTTGTACTGACAGTCATATATATATATTAAAGGGCTCCCAATGTATTTTTGATATTTGGAAATGTCTATACTGAATCTGAATATAGTTTTAGAAAATGGCTAATGTCTTTTTTTCCATTTGAACATTTCTTTTTTTCTACATACCAAAACCAATTAAATGGAAAAAATTAAATACCACTATGATTTATGTGTACTGTTAACTTACCTGTTTTTCAGTGAGTATTACTCTTCTCAGTAACTGATTCTCAAGTCCCTTCATTGTAACAGTAAAATCAATAATTGATGTTTTTGCATTAATTTCAGGTGTGAAAGCAGGATTAGGTAGCTTCGTAGTAATGTAGAGTCTAAATGTATTCATGACCTCTACTTCCTTATCACCAACTTTCACCTGTGGATTAAGTTAAAATAGTATTAAACAGAGGAAAATAAACTTTATTAGACTCAGTAATATTGATCAGAAAAAAATTACATTATCTGAAATGCCAAAAAGAGGAAATTTATTTCACAATTCAAATTTGTCATGGAAATAAAAATTAATGACCAAATGCAGAAGTTAGAGTGTGTTATAAAAGCAGCGTTTCCCTCCAGCTAAATAGAGGGGTCACTTCCACTGTGGATTATGATTACCAGCTTCAGAACCATTTGGCTTCTAATTACACCTCAAATGAAGAGGTAGTAGAAACGACTGACCTTTGTAGAAATCATCATTCTCTTACACCCAAGGTAAAAGAAATTATCTGAACCAACAATGGAAAAGAACTTACTGGGCAAAAAATTTATCTTTATTAAGACTAAGCAGGTTTCAAAGAATCTTTCCAAATGAATTAAAAATTTATTCAGTGTATTCAAAAGAAACTTTTATAGAATTAAGATATTCCAAAACATCAGTCTAACTCAAAAGCTGCATGTGCACGAGGAAGTCATACACTCTATATTGGAGTATGAATCATGGAACTGTTGGTGTTGGAGGGGACCTTAAAGATCTTCTGCCATGGGGCAGTGGGGGGCATATGAGGCTACAACATATGAGTCTCCAAGGTGGCTTCAAATGAAGCAGTAGGACCAAACCATTCCCTCAAGCATATTTGCACTGCTTGAAAATCAGCAGAAAGAATTTTAAGCATTTAATCGGATAAGCATAATTGGTTGCAGCTTGGAATCTTCAGCAATAACTCTGGTAGTTAAACTCATAGTTTAGATTTGCCAACTTACTACACAGCTGAGGCTGTGTTTGTTATATTTTGTCAGTTCAGTTTGATTCTTTACGTGCCTCCGCCGAATACAAAGTTTACCTGAGTCAGCACACATTTGTAACAATGGTAAAATAGCATTTGTCACAGGGCTAACTGCCCATTCCACTTCTTTTGTTTGATTACTAACCTTAAAAGCAGATCCAGATTTTATGAAATTTTTTTCTAGTACGTTATCAAGGACTGGATCCAACTCTTCCTCTATATCTTCAATCAGGAGTGACCGTCCCAATGAAAGACTGTCTTCCAGGTGTTGTCTGAAATACTTGTCATTCAGAGTTGTTACCTCAAAAAGTAAATTATAAATTGGTGTAAGGAAAAAGTATTTCCTCACAGTCTTACATGAAAACCACAGACCTAACCGTGGAAACTTTTTTCATTGTTTTTGTTGGTTGCATTTTAAAGAAGGTGCTATAAATGTTGACCATGCAGCAATGTATGCAGAAATACTTCTGTGTGTACAATGAAAAGTATCACTAAAAGGTGAACTA
Source organism: Phylloscopus whistleri (assembly GCA_017589585.1). Classification (NCBI taxonomy): domain Eukaryota; kingdom Metazoa; phylum Chordata; class Aves; order Passeriformes; family Phylloscopidae; genus Phylloscopus; species Phylloscopus whistleri. Next base: position 1,746,868 of record JADMLD010000534.1, read on the forward strand.
AAAGGTTGGCTTCAGCTGAGTCCTCAGAACTTCATTATGAGAGTAATAATGTATCAAATAAAACTGATACAGGTTATTGCATTTTAAAGATGCTATGTATATTTTAGAAATCAGAGACACCTAGCCTTTAATTTTCTCTTCTTGTCCTAGAAGAACTAGATTTTCTAATTTTAGCTTTGAAGTGCTGAGAAATTCTTTCTGGAAATCTGAACTCAGTCTAAAAAATTAATCGCTGCTACAATATGAGTTCAGATTGACATTTCATGAAATGGGATTCATATTATATGAAATTATTAAAAAGCATGCATGAACTAGTAAGCTATATAATTAATTAATTCTAAACCCTCCAAATTTTTTTTATATTCAGGACGTATGAGTTTTCTCAACATTCAGGCTAGGGGTTTTAAAATGCAGTTTCCTTTTGCCATGCCACATCATTTGGGAAAAATAATTTGTGACGCAAATGGTGACTCATGAACATCTTTGAATTGTATTTCATGAGCAGGCATTTTACCCTATTGGCTTAACCTGCAAAAGAGCTGTGAACATTGCAGTAATGTTAGGACAGGCAAATTTTTCATGGCCTTGGCTTGGATTTCCTCAGCTTCCTTTTGTAGTGACAACCTCATTATGAATACCCTCTCAGGTCCTAAATTATGGACTGCAACACTTGAGGCACTTTGCCTACATTTTCAAAGTAATTTATCCTGTCTTTATCTGTAATGTTACTAACAGTCACCAAATTTACTATTATTTAATAATTTCACATTATACACTTTTGCTTTACTTATCCCTTCTTTGTCCTCTTTTGTGTTGGGACCATATCCATCCATCTTTAACAAAATACTTTTATACTTTTTGCTAGAGTTCATACAAGTTAGGTAGTCTTTTCCAAGCCCTTAAGTGGGATTTACAGCTGTTCTCAAGTTCCCTGCTGATGCATCTACCTAATTGCCAGACTCCATACATGTTAAAAATTATCTCAGATCACACTGCCTCAAATGCAACCTCCCTCTAAAGCAATAATGTTTGAAGGAGTATAAGAGAGCACACCATTCCTTTAAGACACTCCTTACCTGTAATTCATTATTCTGTTCTTTATTTTTAACCCATTCTTTTCCTTGAGTTTGTGGGTCTACCAAAAGTGGGTATCTCGATGCCTTAGTGACAATGATACCATTCTGAATTGAGAGGTGATCTCCAGGCAATCCTTGAAGATTCCACTCACTAATCTAAAGAAAAAAAAATTAGAAAAAAAAAAAAAAAAGGAGATGAAGAGAAAAGAGTAGTTTGGAATAAACTGGATATCACTGGAATTTCTCTTCAATTAAAATTTTTCTAAGTAGTAACAGGGACATCAAAGGGAAGGCATATCTGAACCTGCTGAAGAATTATTAATGCAGGTATAAAAATATTTCCAGAATTTTATGGATGTTTTTAACTACATAGTATCACAAAAAGTGTATTTTAAAGTGTGAGGATGTCAAAAGATGGCTTGACAGACAAATTAACCATTGGGATCAATTAAGCAAAAACCAATCTAAGAGAGCTTTTGGAATTAATGTTTACTAAAGGAAACTTGAAGATTCTGGCATTTCCCACTCTTTGCCCATTTCATATACATTCATATTGAATAAAAGGACTTTATGTACTCTATTCTAAATTACAACCAAACCCACTCTTTCAGAAATGTCCTGGTTTTGGCTGAAAGAAAGTTCAATTTCTTCTTAGTAGATGGTACAGTGCTGTGTTTTTCTGATTTAGTGTGAGAATAATGTTGATACACTGATGTTTTGGCTGTTGCTCAGTAAGTCAAGAATTTTTCAGTATCTTGTGCTCTGCCAGTGAGCAGGTGCACAAAAAGCTGGGAGGGAGCATGGCCAGGACAGCTGGCCAAAGGAATGTTCCATACCATAGATTGCCATGCCCACTATAGAAACTGGGGGAGTTACTCAGAAGAGGGCTGATCATGGTTTGAGGATTGACAGGGTATTGGTCAACAGGTGGTGAGAAATTCTATTGTGCATCACTTGTTTCTCTTGGGTTTTGCTACTATTACTACACCAAGATTTAGTGGAAATTGCCAAGACCGTTTGGAACCCACAGAAGTACACAGCACAGCAATATTTGGAATATTGGGGATTATAGTTCTTTTCTAAAAAGCATAATGCTGGCTAACAGTCATAGAATATGCTATTGGAAATTCAAATTAAACCCTCCAAGCACCAAGAACTTACTGTTGGTTGATCTACCAACATAGCAATCAGGTTCAAATCATCAGAAAAGGGGATTTTATGAGCTCTCAACTCTTCTTCCCATAAGTCTTTAAGCAAAAGGTTCCTGAAGTCTTGGTTAAAAGGTCCACAGTAGGAAAGAAAGCCTGTGCAGAGCAATATATCTCCCACAAGTCTAGAAAAGGAAGAAAAATCATCATTAAAAGGTGATGCACAAACTCAGTTTCTAACGACTTAGACAACCAGTTTCTGAAACACAAGATTTCCAAAAAAAAAAAAAATTTATATTTCCAGAGGATTTTTGTGGCAAAAATTGAGTAGTATTTTATGAAAACACTGTCTCCACAGTGTTTTCTACAAAACAATAAAGCCCTGATGACAACTATTCCTTCTTTCCTAAGTGAAGCAAGAAAGTGGTTTATTTCTTAAAAATATGTCTGAAATACAATATTTATCAAGGATACAAACATAGTTCTATATAAACTCTCACCAGAAATGCCCAATCTCCCCATAGAAATTTACAGTAACATGAGTGTTCTACAGAAACTGAGCTTATCTGAAGGTTTCACTTCCCCAGTGACATCAGAACAAGTCACTGTGTTAGGGGGCTGAAGAAGCAGCTGTAATACAGGCAACATAACAGCCCTAGTAATAATCTCTTTGGAAGCTAATTCCAAAATCAGAGATAGTGTTCTTAACTGAAATACTAGCACTCAGCACCCATGTATTCTTACTTATGGGAGGAAAATTCAAATTTCAGGATAGTTCATTTGATTGCATTGCTATATTAGGATTTCCAGGAAGAAAATGAAGTACCAAAATTAAAGCTACTAAATTGTTACCAACACTTCAGTGTTTACAAGCATTTTCTTTTTTGTTCTCTGTAATGGATTTGATACCTTTTAATCTGAGATTTAAATTCCTTGCTTTGCTGAGTCCACCTAACTTTCTCTCCACTGAGTCCATCTATAAGTGCAGAGGCTGCTTGCATCTTTCTTTTGCATGTTTCTGCATCATTCTCTAAGTCCTAAAATTGAAAAAATGTGCTACTTAATCATAGAATGCAAAAACGTGGAGTTATATTATATACTTTTCATCTTCTTATATTTATTATAACTATTTTATTTATTTAAAACTCATTCTTGAGGACACTTAAGGGCATCTAATATGTTCCTATTCACAGGAAGAAGGGAATAGGAGAGGATATAGGCTTAAATCTCTTATACCTGAATCTCAGCCATGTTATTCAAGGTAGCAGGTAAGTGTGTGTTTGCAGCAAATCCTAATTACATGACAATTGTACACATATTTTTGATAAGACTAAAATACTTTTATCTCACCATTTTCTCCTTCATTGCTGCATCAAACTTTGCCTGCACTTTATCCAGTTCAGCTTGTTTTTCATCTAATTCTGCCTGAGCCTTATCTTTTTCTGCATTAGCTATTTTCAGGCGACCTTCTTGTTTTGCCAGGTTAGCCTGCAAAGGAGGAAAAAAAGTAAAAACATATATAAGATTTTAATATAATTCAATGAGCTATTTAAGTCTGCTTAGCTGGTAATCACAAGACAATCAAAGTAACTTTTATATAAATACCAAAAACATTTAATCTGAAAACTATATCACATATGTACTGTAGGGGGTTTTTTTTGTTGTTCAGTAACAATACAGTACCTAAAGTTCTATCATATATTGTCAACTTCATTCCTTTTTAAAAAATACATTTCAAAAAGCTGGTTAAAGAAGTAAGGTTTCTGATCTGTACACATTGGTTAGACTAGAAGAACAATCACTCAATATTCTTGCTTGACTATATGTAATTTCCTCTTTTATTAGTGAATTGTGTAGCCATCAGCAATCACAATGGGAGATTGGTTCTTTATTATCTAACAATATTGCTTTTACCCACTACAAAATGGTCCTAAAACAGCAACTCTTCCTATTGCTCCTAAAATGATATTTATGATGAACACAGGAAATTAATTAATTTTTTTAATAATTCATCTGTATTACTGTTGCTTCTGTAAATAACACTTCTACCGGTGACAAAAATGTGAAAAAATTTTGGGATCGCCACGTGCTCACCCTTTTACTATTCTTTTTTTTTTTAGTGTGCTACATTTGAGGATTAAATATCTTGTTTAGAACAAAAAAATCACTGCCTTTGAGTTTCATAAACCTGAAAAAGAACACACACACTAAAGTAAAAATTTACTCTTAAAAACATTTTCCTTATTTTGCTTCCTACTATTGCAACATAGCTCCTTTATTGATGTGAGCTCTGAACCTCTTTAGAAAGCCAATACTTAGGCAAGATGTCACTTGTCCACTGCCTCTAAGTTACCAGGAGAAACAAAGAACCTAAAATAGTTGCATACCTATGTTTGCAGGACCCTTTGGAGAAGGAATGGAGATTCTGGTACAACAGTTTGAAAAGAATTATAAAGCAATTGTAACATAATTTTAAAAAATACTGTCAACACCTTTCCCTATACACAGTAAACCAGAGCACATAAATTTAATCTAGGCTAATGTTTTGTTATGTGCTCTCTCTAGAATCAAGAAGAAAATAGGTTTGTTTCTACTCCTACCGTCTTTAGCCACTGAAGTCACAGGCTATTATGTCTGAATAAAGTTTTATATATATATATATATATATATATATATATATAAGATCCTATTAAATTAAACTAAATTCACTTACTTGGTAAGCAAACACAAAGTAAGAGAGGATGTATTTACCTTAAGAGGCAAGACTTCTCTGTTAACACCGTAAAATACCACCATGGCTTGTGTCCAAGAGAGGAGTCCTGCCACGTTGCCACACACCTTTTTACCATTTTGGAATGTGTAGTCTTCCATTTCAAAGTAAGGCTGGACTAATTCTACTGTCTCATCATTGATTGTATCCCTAGCAAAGTTCTGTAGGCTGTTCAAGAACGGGCCACTCATCAGCTTCAAAAAACAACACATGAGTTATTCACATATTTTAGGTTCAAAATCTTGTTCATAGGTGAAGCTGTTAAAAAAGCATTCCTACAATTCTTCTGTAAACAGAGCTAATTCATATTGCTAATATTAGAAGTGTGCTATTCAGTTGTAACACCTCCCACACACTTTCTATTATTTTGAAGTTTTAACTAAATACACTCCAGTAAGTAGATTGGAAAATTAATGATGTACTTTCCATCTTCTATAGTCCTGTGTTGCATTTTAGTAGCCTTTAAGAAGCATCATTTAATAATAATAAAAAAAAATTGACCAAAATAAAGACTCAGAGATATATTTGTAGCTTAACTAAAATAAAAAAAAATGTTTAGGCATTTGTGAAATACGATCTAAATTCTGAAAAGTGAAATCATTTGGTTTAATTTTTTTTCTAAAAATGTTTAGCATGCTAAAGGCAATTCATGGAATAGCTGCTAATCTCAATTTACTATATCAGGGAAAAATAGCAGCTTTTGATGAGTTTTTTAAACTTAAAATGTAAAAGCCTTAATAAAAAGCAAGAACATTGTTTACCATCAGGCCATGTGCCAGGAACAGGGCAAGGAAACTCTAAAGCTTCTGCTGCAAAAGTCTCAAAGCAATTCACCTACTATTTCTACCAGTGTATCTATAGTGTATAGATACAGTTTATCTTAAAACAGTATGTTTGCCTTTTAATAAAATTCTGTCATGTTTTGGGTAAACAGAGTCACAAGTTCTCTGAGAAGCTAATTGCTATTTCTGATGTTGAAGAAACACTGTTTGAGAACTCTGCTTACTTTTAATGATTCGCCCCATGATGGCTTGCAGCAAGGCTTTTCTGGATCCATGGTAACTTGATCCAGTCTCTTTTGAAATAGTAGCAGACAACAGTCCATGATCCTCATAATGAGATGAGGAGGCTTTGCAAGTTTTCTAACAGTCGCGATATCCTCTGGTTTGATGGTCTGTTTGAAGAGAGATGTAATAGAATCCTGCATCAATACCATTATTCTATTTTCCCCTTCAAAATCTTGATTTTTATGTTCATTTGTAATTCTTTTCTCTGAGATGCATTTGTATTAAGTATATACAAAAAAAGTGAGACACCTGGCCTCATTAATAAATTTCATAGTTTTGTGAAAACTATGAAAGTGAAACTTCAGTAATTTCAATGAATATTAGACAAGAATATCTTCCCAATATTAAAGACATCATTCAAAAATCAGATTTACATGCAGCAGCATTGACTTGAATTGTCAGTCCAAGTGTTTAAAGGAAACTTTACTATAAAATTGTACAGGACTTAATTAAGAGCAGTTAGCTCGATAAAACAGGATTTCAGATTTATAGCAATCAAGTTTATTCTGAGATGGATTTGATTATTTTTGTTAAGTTATTATAGGTATAAGATACCATTTTACTAATGACCACTAAGATACCATTTTACTAATTACATGATACTAATAGCATCACTGGCACTGGCACTTTGCTTAGCTCAGCAACCATTACAAAATTAAAAGAAAATATTTAAAACTTCAAAACTACCATTTATTTGTGTCTAAAAATATACACATACCACTACTTGCCTAGAAGAAGCAATTACAGGTACATTATAGAAACCATTTTCTAAGTCCACAGATCCTGTAAGTGAATTTTGTGACTATTTTTGGAAGTTTCATTTAGCTCATTCATTTATCTAAATGTCAGTGTAAGAGCTCCTTTTTTTGCTTTTTCTACTCAAGAATTTCTGTCACATAAATTCTGATAACCGGAATGGAAGGCCGTCATTGTTTTCTGATTTCAGAGGTTTTTACTGTTTAATTGTTCAGAACAGAATAATGAAATTATGTAGTACAGTAATGCCTTCAAATTTCTGAACCCTGACTCTGATTGCTGTGAATCCCCATTGTTCCCTGTTTCTCTTAAAAGTATTAGGGTTTTTGGTGAAGAAGGAGATCAATTTTTATTTGTCTTAAAAGACAGGTGTAACTACTTAAGTTTGAATTAAAAACATTCTGCTAGCACAAGAAGTATTCTCTTGAATTCAGAATAAAAGATATTCTAAAGCCATCTGTAGCTTTTGGAAAGATCTACACCTTCCTAATGATCAAGTATTGGGATGGAAGGAAAAAAATAATATAAATTATTCCCTATGTGTTTAAGGTAAAATATGTGTGCCTGAAGTATTCATGAGAGGCATGGCCAGCAACAGTGAGCAGCTGGTGACAGCAGTCAGTACCAAGAGACAACTGTATGTTGGTGGCTCTGGCCTCTCACAGGTGATGCAAATAATACTATACTAATAAAAATGAAATTTAGTCACTTTTAGAGCTTCTTCTGCTGCTTCTAGTGCTGGTTTAGCAGCCTCCAGTTTTTTCTCTGCTTCCTGTTTTTCTATATCAATTGCATCCACAATCCTTTGGGCTTTATCTTTCACTTCCTGGACTTCAAGTTTTATTTTAGTTGCAGCTTCAGCACTTTCTTTGACTTCTTCTAGTACCTGGAATTGATAATAAATTAAAATATAATAAACACGTAAAATCTCTAAATCAAAATGTTGGAAAAAATTGTTGAGATTGTGGTGCACCTTCATTGAAGACTGAAAAGCTGGGTAGTTGTAAAAGTCCAATATTGCCTGGCTAAATCAGCCTCATGAAGGCAGAGTTATTACAGTTCGTGCCATTATGCAGAAAGCCTTCTAGCATAAAGTCCCCAAGTCCCAAGCAGAAGTGGCAACATATTAGCAGCAACAGCAGCATCCGTGATCTGTGTTCTGTGTCTGTTCTAGCATTCTCAAAGCAGTGCATTTTATTCTATTTTTAGCCAATCAGGTACAAACACAATTTTTCTACAGTCTTGTTGGACCCATCTTAACCTAAGATTGATGTGCCAAAGTAGTTGTAATTTCTTACACAAATTTCTTTCTTTTACATATATGGCTCTATCCATTCTATCTAGGAATGCTAGCAAGGCTACATTATGTTTTTGTTGTGTCTAGAACTTAGTTAGCTTTGTAAAAGTTAACTGAACTTTAACTAACTGAACTTTAAACTAGGCTTTGGGGCTTTTTCTTACTAACTAATTCAGTCTCTTATTTGCTTAAGGCACTTAAAATATTCTCTACTTATTTAAAACTAACCTTGCATTTCTACCTCATGTCTGTGTGGATTTATGTATTTTAGTTTCTCTGAAGGTTTTAATTCACATTTCTCACATTTCTGAATACCCTGTGTGGATGGGGCCCAGAGGGATTTGTATTCCGACAACAAATGATTAGGAGACACAGGATAAAACAGGTATGTAACAGCTATTAAATATATAAATCTAACCCCAACTACAGCTAACTATATATGGTATAACTATTGAATAAAAATTAAATGTGACAAGTTCAGTTTCATCCCTTTCTGTCATATATTTCTCTCATGAGATTAACGGCCTCAAAGAATGCAGGCAGTCCTCCCTCAGTTATCACCAGCCAAAATTCCCTCTCCAGTGCAAATTAAATATGCCACCAGAGCATTACGGTATCTTTCAGAAAACAGAATGCCTATACTGATCCATTCCCTAGCATACCTTTCCAGAGAGTCATTCTGGAAACCAGACTTCTACCACACTACCAATCTCATGAACACACACATACCTGGTTAGTGTAAAAGACAAAATCTGAAACTGGACTGCAATGAACATTTTTCTAAGGAATTTTGAAATAGAAAAGTCCCATTATCATGTTAACTTTTTCTCTGCTAGTAAGTGCACATTTAATCCCAAATTTAATAATATCAATTAAGCCCAAATTAAAAAAAAAAAAAAAAGCTATGGCACAAAATGAAATCTGATGCTTATCTGAGTGTGTAAGAAATGGGAGAAGAACAAGGAAAGCACTCAATCTCTGTTGCAGTCTAAAAGTGCCTGACTTTCAGAAGCAAATGCTGAATCAACACGCTATAGAGATAGTAAAACCTCATTTTAGATGAGGCAAATTTTTGCAAATTATGATAAAATTTTGCAATAGCATTTTACCCTCTGTATATTCTAGTGCTATTTGACACTCACTTTATCTGCCTTAATAGATGTCACAGCCAGCTCCTTCTCCTTAATAGCCAAGTCCTTAGAGAGTTGAGCAACAGATTCACTGGCTTCCATCAGCTTGGACAGACCTATCAAGTAAAAGATAAAATTCAGAAATATGGAAACTTTTTTCCCCCTAGTTAGACACACAGTCAAGGTCCAGATCTCTCATACATTATACCTTGTGTTCTCATTCAATTTTATGTAAAGGAGAGAAAGTGGGTGTAAGCAGTCATACTATCATGATTGTGTTTACTACTCACTTTTCATGGATGTAAGTAAATTTGCAAGGAGCAAAATTATGATAAATAAGCTTAATTCTTCAAAAGAAAACAACAACAAAAAAAGGAACTATGTCAAATATACGTTGTATCATAAAATCGTGAGACAATCAGAATTTCTGAACGATGCTTCATTGTGTCATTACAGGAAGAAATCACCTAAGGATCCATGACTGCCTTCTAATAGGGAGTCCCTTCTTGAAAAAAAAATAGGAAAAAGTGGAGTCAAAACTGGACCTAAAGATCACACCAAAATAAAGATTATGACCTCCAACTCCTGCATATTGAGTTTACCCTCTCTTGTCCCTGGTGACAGAGAGGGTGAAAAAGCACCTATGTGCTGAGGGCCAGTCCCATCATAGCTCTTCTGTGTGCTATAGAAACCACCCACAGAGGCCACTCAGCCTTCCATAGAATCATGGAATCACAGAATATGCTGAGTTGGAAGGAACCCATCGGGATGATCTAGTCCAAATCCTGGCCCTGCACAAGACACCCCAAGAATCCCACCATGTGCCTGAGAGCATCCAGAAAGAGATGTGCTTGCTCCCTGTATAGTTACATAATCAGTCTTTCCCATTCACTCATGGGCTCTCTTCTCTTCTCTTCTCTTCTCTTCTCTTCTCTTCTCTTCTCTTCTCTTCTCTTCTCTTCTCTTCTCTTCTCTTCTCTTCTCTTCTCTTCTCTTCTCTTCTCTTCTCTTCTCTTCTCTTCTCTTCTCTTCTCTTCTCTTCTCTTCTCTTCTCTTCTCTTCTCTTCTCTTCTCTTCTCTTCTCTTCTCTCTTGCTCATTGACTTGAGCACAGATATCTGGGCCAATCCTGAGTTCCTTATTGCATGCTGAAGCCTCTCCAGCCTCTTTATTCCTCATCACTGAACCTTTGAATCCTACAATTACTTCCCTGGAAGTAATTCCCCTTATTGCCTTCTCTCCCTAAGCACACGTGTCTCCCTAAGCACAGCCCTGCAGCTACACATTTGATGTGCAATGTTTCTCCGTGATGGTTCTCCAATTTTCTGCTACCACATTTCAAACAGAAAAGTGTTCTCCCTCAGCACAGCTCTTGTTCTGACACAGCAGTCTCCTGATCAGGTTACTGTCATTCTACAGAACCACAGAATCATCTAGGTTGGAAGAAACCCTCAGTATTATCTAGTTACAACACCGATCCAGCACCTTCAACCCGGAAACCACAATTACACTCTTCACTGCTTTACTTTTCCCTACTACAAGTGTAGAGTGTGAAGAAGGAAAGATGGACAGAAAATAGGAATATGCTGATCAAAAAGAATTGAAGAATTATAAACAAGAAACCTTTATAGCTTATTGAGGTCCCCTACTTCCAGCAGTACCAACTGTGCAAGTAAAACTAATTAGAATATTTTCTACCAGGCATTCATATTGCCCATAAGCTGAAACACATGGTTTTCTAAGCATCTAAGTGATATGAAGATGCTGCAGTAGAACATATCCATGCATATGTTCATCTGTACACAATCATTTTGTTCAGCAGAACATGCAAGGAACTTGTAACAACATGTCAGAGGCTATGAAAATCTACATATGAAATTTTATTGACACTGCTGAAGCTGCTTATGTTACTACATCTGAATTATTTTGGAAAGAAAATAAACTGTAGAAAAAATACCAAAAAACCTAAACCAACCCCAGCCTCTTGAATCTTCAAGGTTCTCAGACTTTATCCCCATCTCAAAGTAGACTGAGGATAAGTTCCGATTTCAAGAACTGGCAACAGATCCATAGAGCAAAACTGACACAATTTGAAAATATTGAAGATCACTTACTCCTCTACAGTTCCCTGTAATTCAGTAAAGAGTTTATGAGTAAAATAGCTATGCATTCTTACTCTAGTCTTTTCTTCACATGAAGGGTACCAGTTCTGTTATTAATCATTGTTAAAGTGCCACATTCTTTACCTTTGTATGAAAAATCTTATCAGGTAGAATTCTTTATTCCATTGACTTGGTATGCAATATCTTTAATGAGAAAGGCCAGGTTTCCTAAGGTGCTCAGTTGAATTTAGAGATTTACAAAAGCATGTCTAGATGCAAACTTGAGAAAACTGAAAACACTAGAAAACTGATGTTCTGAAACAATTAATACTAATGCCAAAAATTAGACCATTTCAAATAGATAGCCAAAATCTGTCTGAAGAACATTTGAACCATACTTTTCTGTATTTCAGATCCACAGTTATAAAGTGACACCAAGTATCAACTACTTACTCTATAGCAGAAATACAAAATAAATCACATGTGAAGCACACAGACTGCATGGTGAGAATTTCCATAGACAAGTCCAGAAGCAAGTTAATAACTGTTTAGAATTATCTCTCTCTACACCAGTAAATCAGATACTACCTCTGTCCATTTTCAGGTTCTACTTTCTATTACAAATTCTGATTTGCAAATATTAGAGTTTAATACAATGCTGAGCTGAATGGTTAGGCTGGTAGCTTTTTTGAGGTATTTTCACAAGAGAATCATTGTGAGGTTGTGACTGGGGGAGTGTCTGGTAAAGGCTCTCATATGCTACCGCTTTTGGACTGTGATCCCCTGTAAGTGATGACTGAAAAAGAAGACTAAATATTAAAAACATAGATCATTTGAGAGCACACATGGAATGTATTTGCTTACCAGTTTGCATACGTTCAGCCTGTTCATTAATACTGTCTAACTTCTCAGAATAAACCTCTTTGTAGCCATTGATGAAAGAGAGGTAGGATTTAGGCGTTACGTAAGTTCGTCTTCGATACCTAAACCAAAGCGTATTGGCAACATCAACTTTACGCGTATTTTTGATACATAAAGCTATTTGATCACTTCCAAAAAAAGAGAAAATTATATAAATCAAGTCTTTATTCATTCAAAACCAGATTTCTTCATGATGCAAACCCTTATAATTTTAGTTACATTGTTTTTATGCACGTAGATAATAGTGGGAATGAAGATAAAGAATTTGCAGCATAATAGCAATAATATTTCATGGCCTGAGGATATAATGGTATAGCAGATTTATTTGTTATTACCCTTAAAATACATTTATTGATACATATAACACGAGTTCAAAAAACACTGTCAGTAGCAACATTTTTGAGATTAATTATTGCATTCATAGGAAATATTACCTTTGGAAATAATTCTCACAGCTTTCTGAAACTATATCATGAAAGAGACCCATGGTTTGTACTATTTCTGTTTTAACTGCTGGAGCGCAGACCATATTAAATTCTGAAAGAAAATAGCTGGACACAGCCACAAGAGCTTCCCTGGGCCATCGACTGAACCAATCCATGGTGCACCCTGATATCAGACCAGGAAATTTCAAAGAACGTGCACGGAACTTCTCACCAACCTGAAGAGAGAATCATTCTTTGTTAGCAATATGATTCTTAAGCAAAGGTTGAGGAAAGTGTTTAATTAGTATAGACAATTAAATCATCTATTTTCTTCTTGATCATTTTCCGCTTAGAACACCCTGAAATCTGTTTTCTCCTCAAATACAGTTTTGCAAAATTTCTAATATTCAACATACATGAAATTTGAAGAAAGAAGTTCATTACAAATACATATGGTTTTAATATTTTGAAGCATCAAATAATGTATTTTAATTACCAATAAAATACTGTTTTCCAGTTAAAAGCCATAATTTCACAAAAATACATTCACTGATGTGTATTAGAAAAGAATGTGAGAGGAAAAAAATAAAAATACTTTAACTTGTGAGAAATTATTTAATTTTTAAGTGTTTTGCTGTTATGTTCTCACAGCTGTACTACTACTTTTTTACCTCAGCAATTACAACTAGACTTCAGTAATCTTTTTATGCATCTTGAACTTCCTTAAAAATATAAAACTTGAATAATTCTCTTACACCACGTAGGCAAGTTTGCAAATGGAAGAAAGGAAAACAGACATGTAGAAAAGACTTACTGGAGAAAAGCAGAGGACAACATGCAAGTTCTTCTTTGCCCGACCTAAAAAGTACTCATAAAGATTGTCAAACGTAGGAGGATGCCGTGGCAGCTCTTTTTTCATCACAGGTACTAATGACTGGGTGATTTCATCCAGTTCATCCCGAGCAAATAAATTAGAAATCTATTTACAAAATCAAAAATTGGTAATTAATTGCATGGATGTCATTATTATAGAATTTATAAATATTTGCCTGTTTACATCTGTATCTCTCTCTCTCTCTGCATATAAACAGTTTAGACAAAAAGCCACAGGTTTAAACTTATGAAATTCCATTGAAAACTACGAAGTTTAACTTCAGAAGGGTATAGAACTTGACTGGCAACTGAATCATCATTTAATAAAAGGCTACTGAAATACTATACCACCACCTTTTATATTCTCCTGGCTTACACTGAAACAAAGAAACTACAAATCCAGAGCACTCTTACTTTAGAAGTTGAAATGTTTTAATCATTACTGATTCTACAATGTATCACGAAGATAAATAAAGTAGTGAGAACAAATTCTGCAGTACCATGCCTCTAGAGCACATTGCCTGTCAGGCTGAGATCCTTACCTCTCCTGAAGACAGCAGATTATTTACATATTCCAAAAACGATTCCTCTTTTATCTCATTATCAGTGAAAATAAAGGTGATACCTTGTCCTTCCTGTCCAGCTGTTCTATACAATACTTTTAAATCCTCTGACAGATTGGTTACATTATAGGATCTAGGAGAGATAAGGAACATCACCTGTTAACTCAAAACAACTCAGAATACTGCTCTTTTTGGATTACAGTATTTTAGAAATGACATTGCAAACATACTTTGAAAACACATATTTTGGTGCAGGATTAGCTAAAACACGGTCTACTTTTTTCAAGTCAAAATAAATCCAATGTAGCATACAAACCAGGTAACAGTGTATTGTTTTCAGTGTTTTTTTAATACGTAAAATGTAAATACAGACAAAATGTAAATAAAGCAAAATAAAAAAAGGAGAAAAATCTGGCCAAATAAATACAAAGCAATACCATAAACGTGATTTATATATTTCTTGCATTTCTTACCTGGTTAAAGTGATCTGAAATATTTTATAGCCAGCAATGAATGAGGCTAACTTTGAAAGACTTTGTTTTCCAGAGCCACCAACTCCAACAAGTAAAGCATTTCCATACGCTGTCCGAATAATTCGGGAAACCTAGAGAGGAAATAGTGAAGAAAAATATCAGTAATAAATTTAAATACTAGTTAGCAAAATTAAAAATCTATTACGCCTTATGCTTAATTTACTATAATACAATGTAAATATTATTAAAAAGATACTTGCAGAAAATTTTTCCTCAAAAGAACACTTGTAAATTCTTTAGGAATTTTGTGTGGCTAATGAAGAAGCTGCATATAACAATATAGGATGGTTATAATAAGTTACACATAGGATTTAAATACATGAAAGGGGACGTTTTGAGCTCCAGTTTATTTTGAGGACATCATCCTGAATGTGTTTTAAAATGTCAATAAAAAGCTTTAGCTAGAAGAACAAACATATTAATTTCATAATTTTAGTAGTCTGAAAGACTCTAACATGGTTAAATTATGGTTTAATGTTATCTTCTAGTGAGACATAGACTTTAAAGAATACAGGATTTTAGGAAAGTTAAGATTTTAGTTAGAGATAGGCCTTGCTGTTGCTGGAGTTAATTAAAAGCTTCGTAGTTAGTTAAGAAAAACTAGACAACTTTTTTCAAATAACTGATTGCTGGTCAACTTTATGTTTGCTTAGCTGTGCTTATAACAAGAAATAGAGAACCTGATAAACAGATTTAGGAACACAGCACAATTACAGAAACTTCCATCCTGCGAAACCCATTGAAAGTCATGTACCTAAGGAAATGGGAGTCCTACCAAGGCTCATTTGTCACATTTGCATTGAAAAGGTAAAAAGTTCAGAGCGATGAAGAGTCATTTTACTTCCTCAATTTAAGCCCACTCCTCTTGAATGGGACCACCAACCCATTTCAAATGACAAACTACACATGCTTAATTGCCTTTTTGCTAATTACCATACAAAGCAGGGAATGGGATGGACCAGGGTTATGAATATGCATTTGTATTTTGGATATTCAATAGTTTTGTAAATAAAATGACTCTGTGATTTTCTGTAAGGTGCGATATGTTTTTGGGCGCTATCCTGCATGCTTCCCGGCGCTGCAATAAACATACACTTTCTAACCTTAAACTGTTAGAGCGTTTTTGTCCGTCTCAGTTGGATATCGGTATTAGGTCATTATTCATATTTTTAATAAATCACTAGTCTATCCACTTCCAACATTTCTTTTGTGATAGTTTTCTTACCAAGTCTCCAGATACAAAAGTTGAATTACAGATTTAGTATTCTATTACTTTTTGACACATCTTCTTTGGGTTTATGATACAGTAATGCACTATTTCTTTTAAGATTCTACATTTTATTTTACTCCACATGTAAATTATGCAGAAAATGCAAAAGATTGGATCTATATCAAGTCCTTGAAATACATTCATTTTTATCTTTTATAAAATTTTAGCTTACTGCACACTTCCCTCTGAGCCTATCCAGATAACTTTATTAAAGTCTAAATATGAAATTATTTGGGTGACTAGATTTATTTTCACTTTAGGGAGAAAAGAGCTCTGCTGTCACTAATTGCATATCAAGGATATTCTGGCTAAAACTTGTCAATATGTAATGTCAGAGGCTTTCAAGGTCTTCTGAAATTCACCTAGCATCATGTGAACCATATTTAAAAAGAAATGTATTTACTTCTGTTTAAATGCAAAGCAAACAAACATTTACTTCATTTGAGATCAACTAGAGACAAAAAAAAACCCTTCTTCTGTTTTTGTTTCACTGCAACTTCTGTGTATCTTTCAGTAATCAGATCATCCAGTCAAAGCAATTCCTGAGATAACACTTCTTAAACCTTAGACACAAATCTCATGCTTTGCCTTTATTTCACCCCCATGAATCAGATTTTGATTTCAGATGAATTCTTTTCTTATATATTCCTTTCTGAGTAGGAGAACAAATGATTTTTAGTTGAGACCTACACACTATCCTAAACTCTACCCTACACACTGATTCCATTGCAGCCCTAATTTATATTTGCTTTCACATCTCTCATCCAATCAGATTCTACCTCAGGTTGTGTTGTCCCTTGTCAGGTACAAATACATCTGAACTGTTCTCTGAATTCTAAATGATCAAAAATAATTTTGTATAGACAACATAAATGTCTTTATTTATTGTCTCACCTTTCCTATTGATGAAAATCTTCATATATCTGAATAAATAGAAGTTTAAATAGATGTTTAAATAAGGAATTTATTATAAAACATGCAAACAGGTAAAATGACTGTAGCTCTTTCCTAGTTCTCGAAAATGACCATGCAAAGATGGCAAAGAAGTTTGGGGGTAAGAATAACTTTTCACAATATACTCTTTAAGAATAGCCTGTCCAAATAAAGAATACTTTTTCAACAGTTAAACAAATAAAAAAGTAGCAATACCAAACCTTAATAAGATGTGTCATTGCATCCTTGAAAAACACCAAATCAAGAAATGACCCTCTAATATTTTCATTATATTGTGACTGATATGCCCGCAATTTCTTACAAAGGAATTCATAGCTTGGAACCTGAAAAAAAAAGTAAAAAAATCTGTAATGACAGTAGTAGGGCACTTCAGAATTTTAAAACTCCCCTGATATTTTTACACAAACTTAAGTTTCATGTGTTGGCCATGTGTAATGATATTGTCTTGCTAATTCACCATAATTATTGTAGTTGTGTTTAAGGGGATTTTTTTTGCTAATGGTGGAAGGAGAAAAGGAAACAAGGAGAACATTAAAAATAGACCACATTTATATGTCATTATTAAATCTAACATCACTAAAATGATTTATTGCATACTGATCAGAAAAATCTAGATATATTTTCACAAAAAATGTGGTAGCTATTCAGAAAAAACTTTTTGTATTGTATGAATTCAGCAATATAACACACATAATAATGAAAGGAAAACTTTGGTGCCTAGTATTTGCTGCGTAAAATGAAATACCTCCTCATAAACTTTTGGTGCTTCAAGCTCAACGTCTTCTGGTTCTTCACCAGTTGGTTCAGGCTCATCCCGTAAAAAGTCTACAAAGTATGGTTCAGATTGGAGAACTTCACTTAAATCAGCCTCCACATATTCCTCAATTGTTCTATCAATTGCTTGTTCAAACCAGACTGTATCTTCAGGTGTATTAAACCTGAAAACCATAAATTAGTACAAAATTCAAAAATTAGTTCTAGTTGTATAGAGAGAAAACAAGTAACTAAATACTAAGAAAAAAACTAAAACAAAAAAACCAAAACTTGTAATATTTAAAAGAAAAATTTATATTAGACAATACATACTACACAATAGTCACAGAAATGGATTAGGCAACATTCACAAAAATCAAATGTTTCCATACTGTAAAGTGTAATAGTCAGTGATATGAAATATAAACCAAAACAATTTGATTTTCCAACTTTCACCAAGAATGAGACAACGCCAGACCATGTAATTTTTCAGAAAAAAAAGAGGATGAAAAAGGGTGAATGCTTTCCCAAATAATCATGGCTAAGTGAGCCTTATCATCTTTCAGCCTGCAGTAGAACAGCATAATTTATGGTATCATAACACTGCCTATGAAACTGCAATTAGACAAGGAATAGTGAAAGGAAGGTAGTATATGCCACTACAACCTGACTCCATTCTCAACACTTCTTACACAAAAACCTCATAATTAGCCGAGAGGAATACACATTGGGGTTAAGGGGACTAATTAAAGTCTGGAAACGTACACATGTAGTGACTACATTTCATTATGCCAACAACTTTATCTGCTCCCCTTAACAGATTCAATCTGATTTTAATGCAGATCAGACCTTTGACTACTCTGCTTATGTTTATCTGTGAAGCAATGAAGAATGCTACTTAGGAGTAACTGGCAAATGTAAAAGTCAAGAACCACCTCATCCACAGAAAAAATTAATTCAAACTGTGACTGTCCAAGTACAGAAAAAAATTATTTCCATATATTTACTTCTTTTCAGTGATACAACTGAAAGTAGAACAAGCATAAAGAAGCCCAGTGCTGTGAGTTTTCAGATAAGGCAAGCTAAATTGAAGAACTGTTATAGAGACAGCCTAGATGTGCATTACATCATTATTGTTAGAGGTCTTTAGTAATGACATTATAATATTAACCACTAGGAAATGTAAAAGCAGCATAGAAACAGGGAATGCATGACTACACTCTCTCTCCCTCTTTCTAATACATAACATATCTATACAAATACATATCTTCCATGCATTTTTAAATTTATCACAACGAATTAAAAACATATATGAACACATCAATAAATGCCAGTGATATTGCTCCCAACTTTAAAGCAGAAAATAATACATTGTATGACATTTTTGCCTTAGTAGGGCAGATCCAAGCTTTAAATTAAAATTAAACGTTTTCCCCCGTCTCATGTCATCAGCACTCTGTTGCACATAAAAATGTATAGACATAAATTTAAGCAAACATGTAAGTTTGCATAATATATGATAGTTCAGACAGTTAGAAATATCAGCACTGCTGATATTTTGCGGTGGATGGGCTTTCTCTGATCACAGAGAAATAACTACTTAAATGAGCAGAAAGGTCTGGCCTTTATTTTTATATTCTTGACAGCTGATGGATAAGATTGTCGCCCTGTTCTCTGTTCTTCTAAAGTTCTGTTTCAGCCTTCTGTGTTTGCATTTTTGCAATGGAGCTTCTCACGCACTTTTCATGTAAATCATGATTGTTTTGCACTCCTTTCTGGAGGAGGAGAGAATTGATGGACTGTTGGGTTGACCAATGTGGTTGGAGAGACAATTTTCATCCTCCAATCCATGGTCACTGCTGGAATTCTATAAATGTCGAGGTCTGTGAATGAACTGCCCCTTTTTTGCCTTGGACATCTCAGCGTGTGAGTGTCGTTCATTTGTGTCGTATTGCGACATAAGATTTACTTTTACATTTCCTGCATGCATTTTCTGAACTCAGCTTATGTATCTTAGGAGAATGGAGAAAGTGAGCAAATGCCTGAGCACTTTTCAATTCAAAACTTTTTAGGTGTATCTAAAAGCAAAAGCACTCTAAAATGCCCTCTTGTGTCCACAGCAAAACATTTGTCTTTCCTTTCACTATGTAATAGCTTTATAAAGTCAATGGAGTGTAAGAAAATAGACATAACTGTTTTTAAGAGCCAATATTTAAATTTAATGCTTTAAGTATAAAATATTGCTCTATAAAAATCATTAATGCTATTCCTCAGGGCATCAGAGGAATTGTATACAAAAAAATTGTATTAATTATAACTAAACACAGTGGTAGTGGGTATGTGTCAGGTTTTTAGCAGCAGCTATAGTGCTACATCTAGAATTTCACAAGAAATTGAAACACAATGAACAGAAAAATAATACTGGTCTCCAAGACATACAGGTCATAGCTATATCTATTTTATAAATATTTTGAAAGAGATTTATAGGAAATGGGCCAATTTTTAGTCATAAGCATGCAATCCTGTTTTTTTCTGTGAGGAGAGCAAAGCAATTTTAAATTATCCTATGTGTATAAATTTAGGACACCATAAAGTTCTCTTTTCTTCAGGGGAATCAGCTGAGTGCAGCCAAAAGGAAAAAAAAAAGGTTAAAATACATAATATGTAGGTATTTTGATGTTTTCCATTCAGTTACTGGGTTAATCTATCAGTACATATCATGATATTTGTTGGGATAACACCCCAATGCAGACTGTATGTAAAATAAGACAGAATTTTTTATATTGGCCTAATAAGATCTATAATATTTAGAAATTTTACAGATGTATGAGTAAAAATGAAGTAAATGGCTAAACCTACTAAATATAAAATGCTAAAATTACTATACCTGTCAGCAATTACTCTGGTACATTCATGTTTAAAAAGTTTTAGGACAACAGTGCTGGTTTCGCATTCTTCTGCCTTTATGTTTAACATTCCTTGCCAAATTCTAGAAAGGTCTCGAAGGTTGAAGATATAATGGAATTTAGATGGTGTAGGTAACATCTTTGCCTAAAGAAAAATATTGTTAATATTCAAAATCAGTAACACCCGGAAAGAATCAGTAATAATAAAATTTATAACTTTTCATTAATAACACATATAAAACAGACAAATAACAAAAATACTACTTTTTACACATAATACTGCGGGAAAACTCTTTGTAAGGAGTCACCAAGAATATCTAGTTGTTTGAAAGCGGGATCTATCACTAAGTGTAGAACATCAAGACATACAACATGTCATTTTTTCATGTGTTGCTCTGGCTTTATAAATTAAAAATTATAATTTGTAAAGAATTTCACTCCCTGTTCCTTAGCTATGGAGATTACAGCTTTGGGTAACATGAATTAACTTACAGGAATAAATGAATTGATATTTCCATTCATCTGTCTTTTATACTGAAATCTGATATTTTCCAGATTTCATCTTGAAAATATTGTAGCCCAGGGTCTGTTTTTTAAAATAATTTTTTCTTTTCCTTTTTTTTTTGAGGGGGTGGGGTGGTTTGGGTTTTTGTTGGGGTTTTTTGGGGGGTTTTCTTAGAGATATGATCTTAGGGAATAGTTGCCTAAACTAAACTAATAGTCACTCTATTCAGAGATAAAGCCTTCCTTGAATTCATACCTTTGTCCGCTGCCACAATATTCTTCCTGTTGGGACTAATTTTTCCACCATATCACATACTTCAGGGTTGAATTCTCTACAAGGATGGAAATATCCAGTGGCAATTATACCTGAAATACAAGATGCAATAAACAATCTCAGCTTGTAGGATATAATAAGGTAGGTCACGAGCAACACATATAGGTATTTATTTTAAACATTACTTGGCAAAACATAATTTAAAATAACAGATGAAATTATTTTTCTCTGTTGTCTATGGGTTTTCTGAACTGGTATAGAAACATCGGGCAGTAAGTGCTGGGTTTCTGCCATATCCTGTATTGACAGAGTTACTAGAATTACAAAATTTAGCAACAGAGTGCATTTCAGACAGTTCTGAGGTGGAATGTTAACCTACACAGAAATAGCAGCACTCATAGTCTTCCAGGAAATGTCATTACTTTCTTAATATTTGTTTGTTCAAAATTAGAAAGACAAGAATTTAAAGAGTTTTGTTTCTCTTCCAAAGCACTATTTTTGCTGTACCACAGCTTCAGTTCTTTTACTGGAAGAACTCTGAATTTGCATGATGAAAAAAGAAAACATACTTCTATGAATTTTATGTCCATTATGAAGGGAAATAAATTGTACTAAAACAAGAGAAAAAAGTACCAAAAATTTTGTCGATGGATGTGTTGGATGGCAAAGTACAATTGAATACACAAAACTGTCTTTTTAAACGCTGGGGAATGTCGTTACGGCCTCCTCCAGGATGGATCATGGCTGCTATTATTTGTACATCTACAATTGTAAGGAAGTCTCCAGGTTTATCCAAGCTGTACATTCCTCTCATTTCCATCATCTGACGGACAATTTCATTCGTTATCTGTAAATTTATGTGAGTTGTACAAATTAGAAATTTATGCAAGAAAAGAAGAAAATACACCATGAAAATTTAACTTCTTTTTCTAATTCTGCTAATCCATAGAGACATATTGTTACCTTAATCTAAAGACATATTAAACTATCTTCCTTAGTCATACAGAAGATCTTGGTTTATGTGGTTTTAAACGGCAGGAAAATTGTTTCAGAGCTCTACTGCCACATAATGTCAAAAAAAAGTGTTTGTATTCGTTTGAACTAAACAAAATTAAAGAAATGAACTGGGGGAAAGATTGTTTTGTTCCTTATTTTGTTGCTGGAAATTCAGCTACAGATGGTTCCTGCTGTGCTCTTTGGTTCTCTCTTGGGCCTCCTCTGAAGCGAAAAAACTGATTCTTTCTTTCTTTTATGCTTCTTTTGGAAAGGTTATTCACTCTTCATTCCACTCTACAGCTCCATAGTTTGCCCCATAGCTCCAATGATATTCAGCAAGCCTTATGTATGTGCTCACATACCCCACCAAAACCAACATGGTATGCATTATGTCACTAATCACAAACCATTATCCCATCAAAAGTATTTGAGCCATGTCTTGGGGCCATAATGCATGACCTAGAGGAGGCCTTGAATTTTTCATATGCTTTATTTCTCTCTCCAAGGCATTGGCCTTTCTCTAAATTTTCTCTAAATTTTTCTCTAAATTTTTGGCAGAAATTTATTTATTGGTGCTGTCAGATTAATTTTCTGAAATTGATAATATGCTACTTTAGTATGGTGCTGATTTTTGTTTAGTCTTAAAAAAATAAGGAAGTGGAGATTATGTAAAATATGGCACCATTATATGACATGTCTCATCAGTAAATTTAATTTGCTCTCTTTTTTTGTGTGAGTCAGTGTACTAAAATTTTAAAGCATTTCCAGTAATTAACAGTTAAATAAAATATTTAAGAAGTCTACTGATTCCATGTGTGTATATATATAAAGCACAACAATTTGAGAATAAGTAGTGAATATTAAAAAAGTTTACCTGATCTCCCCATTCATTGATAAATGGCATATTGATATCATCAATAAAAATAGTCATCTTTCTGCCCCCAGGAGGTCCATAAGTACTTCCAACACGTTTGTCCACATAACTCTCTATTGTCCTCTAAAAAGGTAAAGAAAGTTCTCATTTTATATGTAAAGCAACAATATTTAAAATACATTGTTGAAAAACCTGCTACAGCACTCAGCCAATGATTTCCTCTTTTTGTTAGCAGTTTCACCTTTAATTCTAGTATTAAGCAACGCAGTTCCTAAGAAATACAAACTCATGTCCTGCAATCCACCTCTGACTATCACACATTTTTAAAAAGTTTCCAAATTTAGAAGTTATTATTTCATTATTAGCATTCTCATTTCCCTAACTAATATCAGTTGTTTAATATTTGCAATACGACTGCAGAGCACATGGAGGTAACTTAGATTCCTTTAATTATGATTTCCCAGGTGTCTTGTGAGGGATGTAATGCAAAATTTTAGTGTTTTCGTGGCAAGAAAAAGGATGCAATAGACAAGTAAGACTGATATATAACTGAAATGTTTCTTCAAAGTTCTACAACTCTACAGTCTTTCTAAAGATACATAAACAATGACAGAAAAAACACCTTACAAGATGGTACCAGATGTTTTCCTTATACAACTAATATTTTCTCTACAAAAGCACAAATGTCACCCTATATGAGTAATGTAGCATGTGCTGTCATAAAGATAAATGTATTAATAGTATTTTTGAAACAGAAAATAGACACATCTTTTGTCCAATGTTTTCATCCCATTTGTACAACAGGATATTGATGAGTATCTTAAGATATAGACATACAGAGAATATGTGGTTAAGGTGAAAAAGAGAAACTGATAAGTGATTACATAAGAAATCAAGATCATTGTAGCACATCTAATGCACCTGAAATCACACGACATTTCAAATAGTCTCAGAATGGTTACTTAAAATAAAGAAAAAAAATAAAATAAAATCTTGAGTGTAACTCTTTCAAATGATTAGAAGCATTTCACCTGCTTTTCTGCTACATCTCTCCACTGGAAATCAGCAGAGTGAACCACGTGTTGAGCTAACTCTCTGCTAAGGGAGCCCCTCCTCTGCAGGACTGCAGCAGAGACAGGACACACCAAGGTCCTCTGACACACCCTCTGTACCAGAGATGAGCAAGTCTGGGATTTGTCTCCAAGAATGTTCTAAGGACCCATAATATGCTTAGTAAAGGACTCTGGGATGGAGACACTAAATGTTCAAGCCTTGCATGCATGAAAGGATGGCAGCCTTATTCTGTCTCATTTTAATACAAACCATGACCAGAGATCTTACATGTAAGAATACCTGCTGTGAAAAACTCAGCAGCCATTCTGTGAGTCTGGATTTTTTTTAAAAAATAGGTGTCTAATCTATTATTTTTCACCATTTTCTTAATAACATTTACATTAGTTTCTTTAAAAAGATGCCCAACTTTGTGTCTTGGTTTAGGGGTCACCCTACCACACTTTGGAAGGGAGTTTTTAAGACCTATTCCACTAAGAGATTTTTCAATCAAGAAATATTCCAAAATGAATTCTTTTTCCTGCCAGAGGCTCATCACCATGAATTCATTGCATTGAATTGGTAATGAAGCCAATTTAACATAAAGAATCACATCCTAGCAAATAAGTAATATCAAATCATACCACAGTATTATAAAACATCCTTTCAATCACTTGAAAAAAGTATGTACAGAATTTTTTTTCTATTTATATGGATTTTTACCAGTTACATTGGGAAAGAGAAATTTCTACAGAGTTGTCATGCTAGAGGTGAGGTCTTTAGAGATTGAATTTCTGATGCTGTAGCTACTCCTGAGCTGAGGAAAAATAAAATTATCTAAAGGTTGAAATCTGTTCTTTATTTAACAAAAAATAAAATAAAACACTGTATACTAAAAAAAACCCCAAAGTATAAGCAAAAATCTAAAAAGAAAATCAAAGGTCTTTAGCAAAAATAATTGATTCTTAGAATTCCAAAATGAAAAACCACACAGCAATCATGAATGTATGTATCTCTAGGTGAGTGGCTATATTTAACTCTGATCTGCAAAAATTATTTTAATAGAATTTTCTGAAATGTTGAAGTGACTTAGACCAAAAGGATCCTTTAGAATTTAATTCTAAATCACTTATCATCAGAATTAAGTACCCTTTATACACTTACCAAGGAAATGGTATGCAAGATTGTTTAAAATCTCTATTTTTACCTGAAACATAAATGGTTCTGTGGCAGATGAAAAGTTTAGACTTTTTGACAAATGCTCTTCTGGGTCATATCTCTTCATATAGCCCTTAATCATGACTGTCTTCGCAGTCCCCTGTTCTCCTATGAGCAAAACAGCCTGGAACAGATATTTAAACCACATAAGTAACATCAAAACTTCTATTATATGTGCATAGCAGACCTATTTTTGAGAAAACAATAGTTTCTGTGTCTATTTTTAAATCCTACATTTTTGATAGGTTTTTCTTGTCTCCAGATGCACTGAGACCATATGTGCTTTTCATCCCACACAGATTCTCCAAGAAATTTCTTTGCAGAGTTAAAAGGGAAAGGAAGAAACAAGAATGTGCTAGAGGATTTTCTTCCAATTGCTAAACTTCTTCCAGTTTCTGACACATCTGCTGCAACAGTCTCTTTTAGTGGATGACCCTAAGAAGGCTTCCTGTAAATTCCTTTCTTTATATTTTAAAGGTTTGTTCATGCACAAAAATAATTACAGAGGATCAACGTTAAGAAAATAAAAATAAAGCAATATAATGATGCACCTGGGAAGCAATGACTAGAGGATGAAGAACAATTGTAACAATTGAGTTACTTTTTAAGTAGTTTTCTGTTTATTTTATATGGTAGGTATATACTAAAATACGTAATCCTGTACTTACTTTCTTTTGTTTCGCAATTGTGTTTATCAAAAACTGAGTTCTGGTATTATCAACATTTGGAACCAGAATAGATGCATAATCTGGGACATGATCTGTTGGATAAACAAATTCCTGAACTTTTTGACTCCAGTGCTCCCAGGCACCTAAAATGACCAAAAAAAAGAGCAAAAAATAAAAAGGAAAATTTAATAATATTCCAATCATGTTCAATATATTCATAATTTTGTTAATAAAATCATTTTTAAAATAGATATGATGGGTAGAATACTACAAAGTATAAAAAGGGATAAATTTTCTCTAATCTGTCTAAAATGCACCTAACATGGACATTCTTGGTCATTACAATGTCTAGTCTACAATCCTACTAAATGTAGATGTATTTATTAAATTTATATATTGTTATCTAAATAAAAACCCTAAAGAATGTTCACATAGAAACTAGTTCTCACACTGCTGGTGAAAAATTATAGAACATGGCAATATGGATTGCATATGTGTACACTAAATCAATGTTGTTGCAAAAAAAAAAGAATTAATCTGGATACAATAGAAATTAATTTCTTCAGAAGAGAACATACTCTGTCACAACAGTAAGATTCTTGTGACAATGGTTGTGTGTGCTAGTTAAATTTAAAATACTGTTCTAGAAAATAGCACACTATTCAAAATACCAAGAATCAAAATATCTCAATATTCTTTTCTATATCCTTTCAGATTTATGACCTGTTATTAGACATGAGTAATAATTATCAAGCAAAATTAAAATCAGATTCTATTCCTTTAACAAAAACTACCACCTGTAAGAAAACTAAGTATAAAAGTTTAAAGTATAATAAAATTAAGCTAAACTAAACCAATCTAAGCACAAATTATCTACAAATTGTAGGCTGGCTAAATTAATAGAAAAGTAATTTTTAAGAAGAAAATTCAAAAGAAATAATAAAATGTTAGCAATGAGCACTCTATGTCTTGTCTCTGACTTCTCACATCCACAGATGTGTTGGTTCTACACTGCCAAAACCCCTCAACTCTTAGGACTGTATAATAAGGACTAAAGCAGTAACAGAGTTTTAAAATGACAGTTTAAAAAACAATATTGGTTCTTTTTCTTACCACGATCAGTAACATAAAACTCATACATCGTCTGATTGCTGCCACGAGGGATTTTTGGTAAGTCTAATTTATTATCATGAGCTCTAATGAAGGCTTCAAGTTTATCTCGACTGTCCAGCTCCAGAAGGGCACCTAAACTCCACATTATTGCAAAGTTGAACAATTTATGCAGAAGTTGTGTCATTGATACACCACGTTCTTCCTTCAGTGGAATCAAGCCTTCCAGAAGATTAATAGACTGAAAATATTTTAAAATATGCGTTTATAAAATATTGCATAATCACTTTTTATTTATCTATATATATGTATGCACATGCATTATGTCTATGTATTCAAAATTAAAATCAATACAGATTACAAAAAACCACTAAACATAAAATTCGGAACAACAAACCCAATAAAATTTATGAAAGATAGCTATATAAAATGGAACAAAATTTTCAAAATTACTTAGGTAATTTGCTTTTAAATTATCCCTATCATCAGTTATGCTTTTAAATTATGCCTACAAAATAAATGTCATTTATGAGCTAACGTAACAAAATGGCTTTTTAATGGATTTTATTCTATTCAGAACTCCAAGAACAGGAGAATTCTAGCCATTTCTTTCCATTTTTAAGCATGGAAGAATCTTCAGCATCTGATATATTTATCTCAATTATGGTACAATTTATGTTTATGTATCTGTCACATTAACTTCTATTCTTTCATCTTTTAAAAAAATAGATTAAATTAATCTATTATGTGATTGCTTAATTCTGTTTCTAAGGAATTAAAGTCCAGATTCTAGAAAAATAGTAACTGGTTATCTATAATTCTGTGATATTGCTTATGAATTTGGATGTTTGACTGTCTTAGGCAAACCCATTGTACTCTCCTTCTATACAAGGCAGTGTGCAGCAGATTGTTTCAAAATATGTCATTTTAACAGTGAAACAGATTTTCAGTCAGCTCTTGGAATTTGTACTCTTTCTGCTGTATTGTATCTCACACTTGGAGTGGGAAGTAATACAGTAACACATACTTCTAATGTTTGCCCAGCATCTCATTTGCAACAGTGGCCAAATTGGAGAAGAGTAAAAGAAAATAATTTCTCTTGGCTTGTGATAGTGCTGGGATAGTACTTCCTGTTGGTACCCTCTTCAGCTTGAGACTTTCTGAACAATAAACACCATTTCTGCTTTTATAATCCCATGTGGTTTTTTCCATCCTGAAAACAGCAAGACTGGTCTTGAGCCTACATAAACTTTTATTGTCTATTACAACCCTTGGCAAGATGTCCCCATTGGTCTGCTATTCATGGCATTGAACAGTTTGTTTTCTTCCTGTGTGAACTCCTTCATGCTTATCTTCACTGAATTTCATTTGCCATTTTATTACCTATTTATTCAGTCTCATAAAGTCTGTCTACAGTTCTTCATGGTTAGTTGTTTTGTCCTTAATACCCTGAATAATCTAGTGTCGTCAATAAATTTCTTCACTTAAAACTTTTGCAAACTGTTTATGAGTATTTTGAACAGCACTGATCCCAGCAAAGGTGCCTCAGGATCAAAGATCACCCCTGTCCTTCCTAAAAATTGATAAGCCAGTCACACATTTCCTATCTTCCAATACATTGTTTATCTAGCACTGAAACTCCTATCTTCTGCTATGACTATTTAGCATCCATGTAAATTCCCATTAAAGAACAATGTCAAACACCTGTGATGCTTCAGGGAGATCAATCAGATCTCCTTTAGCTACAAGTTTACTGACTTTCCCAATAGGCTCATAAGGCAGGATAACTCTAAACAAAAAACTGGTGTTGAATCTCCTGTGGTAAATGATATTTGTCTACCTAATTAGGTGGGCCAGAGGATGCATAAAGAGTTAGAAAGTCAGTGGAAATTACAAGGAGGAAAGCAAAGGTGAGATCAGATTTATATGAAACCATTAGAAGGCTGTTGTACGTGAACAGGCAACTTAAATTTTGAAAGCTAACAACTGGCACATAATCAGGTAAATGTGCATGTTTGGGTGAACATCCAAAACTCAGCTTTGGGACTCAAATACAAGTCTGCCAGATGCAACTGCTTGGATTTGGTTGTATTTTGAAAATGCATGAACTAAACAGAAGCAGCATGTCCTGAATCCTACAACTGCCAAAGAGATAAGACCCAAAAAATCAGAAGGTTGACAAGGTACAGGGCTTCTGCACAGAGACCATTTATGGCAGAGCTGGGATTTTAAGGTATAAGTAGGGTAAAAATCTCTGGCATCACTGGCTCTTAGATAACACAAGCATGGAGGCCTGCTAAGAGTTATTACTTTGTCACAGATGTGACAGAAACTTACCAGAGATTTTCATTCACACAAAGAAACATTCAATACCACTTAAATCAGAGAAATATTTCCCTGATCAAGCAGCATGAATGGAGCACTGACTTACTGACACTTCCTAACAAGTGCTAATCAAAAATAACAGAAACTTTTGATCACAGAAGAAATCTTCTATGAAGACAAGCTCAGTTCAGTCAGAGGTTCCACAGATAAGAAATGTAGAAGAAAAAATAATACCTATCTCAAAAATGTTGTTCATTGCACACCATAAAATGGTTAGTTCAATTGTTTCTGCCTGGGGACTTTGGTTCTAAAGATACTCTACTTGCATTTGATACTGCACAGTTAAGCTCTCCAGCATTTACTGTGGCTATTAATTTGCAGTAAAATACTTCACAATCTAGAAAATCCGAAACTACCTCTCTAAGGAGCAGCAAAAAGATATTGGGTACAAATTCAGTAGTTTAATAATAAACTGGACTGCTATCCAAAACATCACCTTGTCTAGACTCCTGTACAAGGGCACCGATTTTTTTTCTGAGTGTGTCAAAACAAAAGGGAGATTACATGGATAAATGGAGAGTCTGGAAACTTAGACTCTGCAGATGACAAGAGACTCATAAACAAATCAACTGGAGATAGGCAGTACAGGACTGACAGTCTTGCAAAATCTGCTAAACTTATATTCATATTATTAATAAATCACTGATATAGTTTGGACTCCACTCAAGGTAGAATTCTAATTGATAGGAAAGAAGAAGCAAAAATTACTACATTGACCTTGAAGGAGCTGATGGACAGAAGTACACCTGTTACCTCTGAAGATAAAAAGAAAGATAGAATTATTCTCTCTCTCTGCTGACACCACCAGTAGAGATACAGCGACCCTTATCACAATATTTTGGTAGTAAAAGGACCAAAACTAATTCAGTAGCTTATTAAACATTCACTTCTGGAAATTTACTGAAGCCTGCCAATTCCAGTCATTAGAAGACTAGCCTAGGTATGAAGTAATACAGAGGAGAAAATTTTCTTTTGCACACCTTCACACTTCCTCAGATTGCCCAAGAAACAAATATTGATTTTTGAGCTTTTCTTTGTCAGGAGACAATATTTTCAAATTAAATTTTATGGCCATCAGATGTTCTCCTTGCTATTTCTGCACTTTTACTATAGTCAGTCAATTCATACAGACTCATACAGTATCTGTTTTACCTGCATAATGTAGTTACATTCCAGGAGCTCCATTTTGGGATTAAGGTTTAGTTTCATGTATGTGTATGCTGGTTCAAAGATTCTGTCATACAAACTTTGCAGAAGTTCAGCTTCTTGAGCACTGCGTTTTTTCAGCCATGCCTGAAAAAAACATCCACAATAATGTTCTGTATAACATGTATAGCAAGGTACAATAAGGAGCAGCCAGCAATAATTATCTTACCTGCAATATTGGTCTCCAGCTGAGTACAGAAGAACTGATGAAGACCATACCCATTCGAGAAACTGTTGCTGGAGAGGCATTCTCGATGTTGTGGACCTCAAATAACAGTTTACATGAAGGAGACATAGGAATTCGATCTCCATTCGCAAGGGTGAGTGTCTTGTTATCATCCAACACTGAATTCAAATTCTCAATCCAGATTGCATCTACAGGACCATCTAAAACCAGAAAAATGTTTTCACCTGGAAAAAAAATCAAGAGATAGTTCATATCACGTTGCTGAAAAAAACAAGAAAATAAGTGTACAAAGATGGTTTGGAACCTAAGCGTCATATAAAAATTGATTTTATTTATTGTAATTTCTGTCATCTATATGGATGCTCCTTACTGAATAAATTCCATACTTAGTTAAGGAAATATTTTTGAAACAATTGGTAGCAAATGAGGGACCAAATATACCTTTATAGTGTTGAATATTTGTTACCTTGGCTGGCTCTTGGCTGCGCTACTCTCTCCCTACCCTCCCTCAACAGGACAGAGGGAGAGAATACAGAGAAAATGTTTCTGGGTTGAGACAAAGACTGGGAGATCACTTGACAGTTGTCATGGGCAAAACAGACTCAACTTGGAAAACATTTTATTGCAAATTAACATAGATATGGATGATGAGAAGCAAAACCAAACACCTAAAACACCTTTACCCCACTTCATTTTCTTTCTCCAGATTCAATCTCTTTCTTCACAACCTAATCAAACTCTTTCTCCTTCCTCCTCCTGCCCCACCCCTACTCCAGCAGCACAGGGAGGTTGGGGAATTCAGTATTTTGTTGCTGAAATTAGGGTTCTTTGAGCAACTAAACAAGAGATATTGAATATTCACAGGTCTCTCTCAACTTAATGAAACCTATGCTCACTCCTCTGTTCTTAAAATCTGGTTATTTTTCTTATACTTTGAAATATAAACATAGATGTAAATACCTAAGTTTTGGCAATTAATTTTTAGAATTCTGGCTTCATTTGGAATATAGAAATGTTCTAATAGAGTAAACATATGCATTTCCAATGTAAGAAATTCAACTGTCTTTTAAAATTAATACCCTTATAGAAAGGTTCCCTAGAAGAATTCCCTTTCTTTAATATATTTATTTTTTCAGATACAAATGAAACACTGTGAAAGGAATTTCAGTATGCCAATCCTAAAATATTTGAAATATAAATATGTGCAATCAATATATGTAAAACCATGAAAATAACATCATTATAAAGATAGTGTCATTAGAACAAGTTAATCTAATTTATGATTTATCAGCTTCCCAGTAACACATCTACACTGTAGAACTGAAGTGGCAAGAAAATGATCATTTTTTTTAATGTAGATATACTACTGAAATAATAAATCTTTAAACTGGTGTCCTTTCTGAAGAGGTGTAATCTCTCATAAGTTCTCTATAGTTTTCCTCAAGAGGAACATCTGTGAATTCAATACGCATTTTTCCATATATCATTCAAGATACATTTCCATGATACCAAATGAAAAGTCTTTACATACCCTTTTTGGTTTTCAGTGTTTTCCTCCACAGAGTAGAAAAGATTCCATCTGTCCAGTCATTAGTTGCAGCATCCAGTTTCCCAAACATCTGAGGAGCAGTAATAGCTTTGGGGTTCATGCGCATTTCCTTATGAGGCTGGCCACATTCCGTGAGTGCTTTCATTAATACAGTGATGACCATCGTTTTTCCAGATCCACTAGGTCCAAGTGTCATCAACCCATGACGCACTAGATTGGTTTCATACAACTATTAACAAAATCAAAACAAAATGTTTCCATTTAAAAATCAAAATAAAAATAAATACATGCTTTAGAAAGATTTTTGTTCTTGCACTTAGTAGTGATTAAGATGTATTAGACATACAAGTTATATGCTCAGGATTGAACTTAGCATGCATTTGCTGTATTTCAGTGTTTTGTGGAAAAATAAATATCTTCCTTTCCTAATCTTCTGTTCCTAATCTTTTTAACACTAAATGGTCCACAGAACTAAATCTTACCTGAACTTTTTTAAGCAGCTGAAAATAGTTTCACGTGATTTGAAAAAGGAAAAATTAATAGTAGCAAAATATTAATGCTACAGAAGTATGATTAATTACTACAGTGCTGAAATACCTGAGTATATGTAACAAACATAGGGACTGCACTTTCTCCAGAACTGGGTATGGGTTTAGTTTCAGGAGAGTTCTCTACTGAATTTTCTATTTGTCTTTTAATACTAGCATTAGGTTTGCCGTGGAAGTGTCACTCTGCCTATACAAGTATGAATAAACTGAATGGCACAAAACACCCTCCTGGGTTCCAAAATCTTCTAAGATGAAGCATATACAGTTCTTCCTCTGCAAGCTGAATAAAGGCTTGTATCAGTCCAGGATAAAGATTTATAGGAACCACAGTGCAAGTCCCTTGCATTGGTCTTCCTTAGTATGGTGCACACACAACCTTCAGTTTTTTCCCATATTCGATGTGCAGGTTCTTGGGTAAGACAGTTGTCTAGCCACCAACACATTGTTCTGACTCCTGATTGTGAAGAATGCTTGAGAAAAAAAGTTCTACCTGAACAAGCTTAAGATTCCATGGTGGATGGTTAATCAATCCTGCCTCCTCGACCTGATGAGCTACTGCAGCCTGAAGCTCATCATAGGTGCTGCTGTCCAACTGCAGCCCCGGGAAGAGATCATTGATGAGACTGAGAAACAAAGGCTCATCTTCATCTATCTGAAACAAAAAATGTTATTAAATGTTTAAAGGATGGCTATCCAAAGAACGTTTCCAAATCAAAATTAGTCTCTGTTATAAAAGAATAAGCAGTAACAACACACTTTCTAGATAGAGATGCTTACAGACAGCTAACAGGAAAAAAAGCATTTTGAAAATGTCATCCAGAAGCCATGCAAAAGAGAAATTCAGAATTGAAAGAAATTTCCCACTGAGTAGACACTGGAGTCTATTTATAAAATTGATTTGTAAACCACTTGCAGCATGTATTGGAAAGAATATCCTATCTGGAAAGAAATCTTTTAAAGTCTGATTTAATGGATACTCATTATTCAATTTACTTATGGTAGAGTGGCAATCTGTACACAAGTTAGGACACTGAAAGTCACATGCAGAAGTAAGGCAATATTAATCTATTTGAACCTTTGCATAATGAACACTTTTTACATGTCTAATAAACTCTCTATGCTGTTTAATGATAACGTGAAAGTTATGTTTCAATTTTTAAAGAAAATAATGTTTGAGATTTTTTTCTGATCTCATGCAAAACCCATGAAATACCTATTAGGCTTGCCTCTGCATGGTGCTAAAGTATTAAATTAGATTCTTACCAGCTTAGAAAGATTCATATCTCTTAACCCTCTCATGACAATACTTAATTCGCCTTCAGTTGGCCTGGCTCTCTTTTGAGCCCCAAGAGTCCTCAGTACTGAAAGGATATTCCTCAGACCAAAGTCATAATGGACCTAGAGAGTGGAAGAAGGCTTATGTATCAGTAACAAGTTCTCTAGCTTTATTTCATCAATATATCAAGCTTTACTTTCACATTGTATAATACAGTAGTCCTGCCTGGAAAAAAGTAACTAAAATAGGAATTGTTGCTGCTGCTTAGGAATTATTCTGTTCAAATAAATGAAGGATAATAAAGCTGTTTTCAGGAAGATGTGTGTGTGCTATATGGTTTTTCTTTCCTAATTTAAATTTAATTGATTTCACCATTTATCATGCTATATAGAAAAAAAAAAACAAACTATGGCTCTGAAGAGCAGGGTTCTAAAAAACTAACAGTTCCATTCTAGACCACATCTTTTCAACTCCGGCATCTTAAAGCACAGACTTCAGATCAAGACAGTCCTACAGGACATGAACAACTTAAATCAAGTTAGACATTTCTCCCGTGGTTTCCAGTTTCCAACTACTTACCCTAGCCCTAGATAATTCTTACAGAAATATTATGTGACTGGGATAATTTTTGTCTGGCTGACATGTTTAGGCAGAGAAATTCATGCACTTGCAACTAACTAAAAAGCATAATTTTTTAAAAAAAGGTGCACATACAACTACACATTCATGAATTAATGTAGCAATTTAGTCAGAAATTTTATAGAGGTATTTGTTTAAATTACATTTAAAGTACTTCGATATTTTGTAAAAGGCATGGAAGTGATGTTTCAGAAACTATCTGCATAACCCAAAACGTAGGAGGTTTTACTATGTAAATACAAAGACAAAGGGAATACATAACATTACCTGCTTAGTGAGCTGCTCCTCACAAAGTTTATAAAGAACAAAGAATTTCTTAGCCAAGACCACATTATCAATAAATCCATAACTTGCAAGTTTAACCCTTATAATTATCTGAAATACAAATATTTGTAGAAATTCCATTAGTTGCTCCTGAAGACAGGTCAGCAAATAAAA
This sequence comes from Phylloscopus whistleri, assembly GCA_017589585.1. Lineage (NCBI taxonomy): Eukaryota > Metazoa > Chordata > Aves > Passeriformes > Phylloscopidae > Phylloscopus > Phylloscopus whistleri. The sequence goes on from JADMLD010000534.1 coordinate 1,782,333, forward strand.
ATATATTTTTTCCTTTCAGTTCAGTCAGGAATTATACCTGTCTATCTGGAACCATCATTGCAACACTTCTAAACTGAACTTTGAGATTTTCTGGTAGTTCTTGACGTCCAGCATATCCAGGATTCTACATAAGAAGACATAATGAATCACTGTTATCTGCAATAGTCAAAATAACCTCTTTTTTTATTGTCAAATAAAAATAAATACGTGTATAAATACTTAGAGCAGTTTGGAGTTAGAAGTCTTGCCTATCAATTATTGTAATTTTAATCTCCCATAAAGTAATCTTGGATTGCCATCTGCCTTGGCACTAGGAAACATACACTTTAAAATTTCCTGCCCATGAGATTACAGGAAATAGTCCTATGAAGCCTCAAGAATCCTATGGTAAAAAGACAGCATATTCTGAAAGTTAATATTCCAGGAGATCAAAGAATTTTTACGTATCCATGTAGGTCAAGACCTGTGTCCCTGAAAAATATCTTTTTTATATCTCCCTCTTTAACTGAATGTTCTTTTTCTCCCCCCCTCCCTATAGTATCTTTCTCATTAACACTGTTAAAGTATTAATACTATTAAGCTACAAATATGTTAATATTATTAAAAATTTGTGAATTACTAATGCATTATTATCAGCATTATTAAAGATATGGTAGTACAGCGTATTAGTGTTTCAGTCCTCTCAGTGAGCACAGAGAATTCTGCAAGTTTGGTCAAACTCTTAGTCTGCATGGTGAATAGCAATACAGCAATGAAGGGACAAAATTATGAACCCTTTCAATAATATTAAAGTCAAAATGAAGGTAAGCCATTTATGAATAATCATTTTATTTATGTACTGTGCACTTCAATCTAATTCTATAGTGACATCATTTTATTAATAAAACCAGTTCTTTTCACCTTGTCACTTAACCTCTACATAGTATAATTTGTCTCTTATTTGAAATTATTACTACACTCACCATAGTTAGGAAAATTCCAAACTCTGGATTTAAATCTACACAGTCTCCATCAGAAAAAATGAACTGCTTCTTTTTTTCTTTTCTTGCTGTTAAAATAATGTAGATTTGTTGTGCTGCTACTGACAAGACAGGCAACTCAATTCGATTGAATTCATCAAAACATCCCCAAGATCCAGACTGTGCAAGACCTAAAACAGGGAAAGAAAAAAAAATTATCTCTTGTCCTTCATGCATATTTGAATATCTGAACTAAATTACTTTTCCTGCAAGTAATTAAATCATAGTTTTATTTATTGCCCTGAAGACAAGGGCCTATCTTCCTCCAATCCACCTGACTGTTTCCATATCTGTCTGAATTAATATTAGTTGATTTATACATAATGCTTAAAAGTGAATCAAAGTCTGAAAAAATATTTTGATAATTTTGGGCATTTGGTAAATATTTTTATAGATCATTCTGTGAATTATCCTTTTATTGTAGAGCACCATTGAATTATTGCAAAAATCTGTACTATTAGTCTAAAAAATTAAAAATAAGTGACTTTGAGCTACAAAACATTAGTCCTAAATGTCACCAAAAAAAGTCACTGTTTTCATTTTACCGTTTTAAGTCCCCATTAAACAAGTTTCTCATGTAACAGGATATTAATGATATTTAAAGTGTGGATATGTCTATGAAAGAAAGAGAGAAACCCAGAGAACGAAAAACAAATGAAAAGAGAAATCTGGAAGTACTATATTAACAACAAGAATATTTTTTGTACAGGATTATTTTCACAGTTGCCTAATTTCTGTTTGGAAAGACAACACGTATGCAGTAGCACCTAAGAGAATTGTTTTTCATTTCACAATGTTTTATAAGAAAGCTTCTAAGAGCGTTTTATCCCAAATGATATTAAAGTACCAGCAAGCCATGTTTTTCTTTCATGTATACTGAAAGAATGCTATTTAATTGTGGATAATTCATGCAAGTCATTCAGGGTTTATTTCTGTTGTGTAGTTAAGGCTAAATCATTTTAAAGACATTCTGTCATGAATTTTGTCACTCAAAGATTTTCTAAAATTTTAATGACTTTCAAATGGGCAATATGTTTATAAACCCACAGCTTTAGCCACTTTTATGCCTCTTGCATCCCAAGGCATACAATACCATTACTCTGAAAAATGAGCTGACAGAAATCTCGTGAAGTTCAAGTTCCTTACTTAGATCAGAATAAGTAAGACACACCCATGCAGAGGTACAAGGTCTGTGCTGACTGGGTTGCAAAGCAGATTTGCAGATTTTGCTGTTCCATTTAACAACTTATTAAGCATGAATCAGAACTATGCACCCGTAGCACCGGAAGGCAGCTGCATACTGGGAAAGAGCATGGCCTGCAGGGTGAGGCACAGCACTGTTCACCTCTGCTCTACACTTGTGAGACAGCAGCTGCAGTGCCATGCTCACTTTGGGGTTTCCCAGTAGGGCAGAGACATGGATCTATTTGCATAACTGCACCAGGTGGCTGCTGTGGTGGTCAGTGGCTGGAGGGAGAACATGATACAGTGGCAGAGGCCGAGGGAACAGCATTTGTTGAGCCTGAAGAGAAAGCAAAGGGAAAAGCCTATTGCTGTTGACAACAATAGATGAGATAAATAGGAGGCACTGAGAAATTTGGGTCAGGCTTGTTTCAGAGGAACAGAGGAAGAAGAGAGGACAATGGACACGTGTTTCAGTGTGGAAAATTCCAAGCCAGGGGAAGTATAAAAAATGTGATAATGAGAATGATCAAAACACTTGAGCAGAGGTGTTGCCAAATATCCATCCCTGGAGACAGTCCAAACCCAACATGAACATGATACTGAGTGAGCACCCTGCTCTACCTCCACCTGCTAAATGACCTGTGGAAGTCTCTTCTATCCTACAGGAAGGAGTCTTACCTTTGAAAATCCTGCCCAAACCTCTGAAGTCCATTTGATCAGAGCAGTTAAAGACTACTACGTATTTTCCCAGAGCCTTTCCCATGTCTTTTGTTGTTTCTGTTTTACCAGTTCCAGCTGGTCCTGCTGGAGCTCCTCCCATGTTCATTCCCAAAGCTTGGGCTAAAGTTATATAGCACCTACAAACATTAATTGAGGTTAATCTATAAAATTATATTAGAGACATAAGTGCGTATATATAAAATACAGATCAAGTTATGCAATAGATTCTACAGCCCCTATGTTGAAATGCTACTTCTTCATAAAGCAATTCCATGGATTCTAGTGCAAGAAATTCAGAGAGGTAAAAGTAACAAAATATAGCATTTAAATGTTACTTATTAAAAAAAACCCCAACCAACAAATCAAAAAAACAACAAAAGAAACAAACCCTGGTGTTAACAAGCTAAAAAATGAATGCACATGCCATAAAGGTATTTCTCATAAACTTGTCTGGCAGCTATAAAGAACACCTTCTGCTGTTGAATTCTGCTGTATCATCATATTCTGCAGCACCCTAACCTGTATACATTTAATTATGCTACCTTTTACTAAATCCTCACGTGTGAAAGAATAAGGATATATGGATGGCCCCTTCCCCCATTATGGGTAAGAAATAGTTACAATTCTAGGAAAAAAAGAAGCCTAAGCTTTAAACCCCCCCCCCCTTTTCTTTTTAAGTGTTAAAAGGTTCAGATTACAGTTTTACTTGTATGTGAGCCTTAGTTCTGATTTTCATTCATGGTAAGGTATGGAAGGGTAATGCTAAAGGAATTAAGCAATGGGGTATCTTCACCGTCAAATCAACATCATTTGGACACATTCTAACTGAAGTATTTCTGCTTTTAATCCATAATTGAACAGCATTCTATAACTAACTGGTTCCTCAATTTAGTTTGAATCACTGTAATTTATTATGCCCAACTTGCACTGCAGGACCTTTCTTGCTTTCTCTACAATAAGAAACTCTGAAGTGACAAGAAGGCTTTATCTCCGCTGGTCTACTTAAATCAGTTTTGGGGTAGAGTTTAACAAGTTTACATCAAAACTACTCAATTGCTGAGGGTAATACAGTTCACTGCAGAATCTATTGAACTGTTCATATTGCCACAATAGCAGCTCTACCTCTTCTGGAGAAATAAAGGTATTTAAAAACTCATAGAAGCACATTCACCACAGAGATATCAAAGTAAATGATTGTAGGTTGGAAGGTGCTTTTATTTCTTGAGGGGATCTTTTTGCAAATGAAATACCTCTTGGTCTTCTATTTTCTCATTTGGTTAAAAGTGACATCTCAAGAAAGGATCAAATGGAGAAAGAATTTGAACAAGGGAGGAAGCAAAGCAATTTTCGAGAGGAAAAAAGAAATATAGTTCTTAGTTAAGTTTCATTTGAAACAAAATGACCATTTACTTGCCTTGCTACAGAAGAAGGAAGGTGAGTGCATACAGCTTTTTATTAGACTTTCGAAGAAGCCACAGAGACTTTAGAGAATCTCTTGTTACAAAATTGGAAATATTTGACCTAACCTTCTCTTCAGTTACTATATAACCTTAAAAGATGAATTTCTGTTATTAAATGCTGTTTTTAAGATGGGGCAGTGATAAAGGAGTTAGTAAGTATACAGATTAGTGAGACTCTATTTTACCTTTCCTTAAAGAGTATATTAAGCAAATGTATGAGAATGTTTTCATGAATGATCTAGCCCACACAGGACTTAACACAGATTGTAGATCTTTAAAGATAAATGTTAAATAAACACTACAGATATTAGAAGTACTCCTTATCTATAATTGCTTTTCTAACCTGTCTGTAAGAGGTGTTATAACCAGACGATCAGTGCAACCGAGAAATTCATTTTGGTAGACAAAATCAACATCTGTAATTGCTACGATGACTTGATCATAATCCTCTTTATAGTAGAATCTAGACTGCTTTAACCATTCAAAATCAGTTGGTGTTTTGATGTTCATTTTTACCTTAAAAGAAAGTAAAACTATGTGTTATAACCGAGCTTCTACACTTATTGCCTTTACCAACAGTGATAAAATGCTTATTTGGATGTGAATAATGAGTGATTACTCAGATTAAAATTCCTGTGTAAGTAAACACAAATACAGTAAGTATGATGTAACATGTTTAGATGTATGCTAAATTGATATTAAAAAATATCCTGATCGCTTAACCCAATCAGCCCAATATCTGCATTATCAAACAAATCTTAAACTGCTTTGGTAGGGCAGTCCACTTTCCAAGCAAGAAATGCAAATAGCACATCACTAAATCCACCAAACACATTGCAACAAAGGGTGTGATGAGGAAAGAATGTGACTGAGGCAGAGAAGTAAATGCTGTGTAATCTCAAAAGCCTGTGGAAATACGTGAAGGACAGTGTTGAAGGATGCCATTACTCAGAGAATAAAGGAATGGTAACAATTTCGCATAGTCTTGGAAGGAAACTGTAGGATTGCAACTGTCTGCTGATTTTAGTAGGTTTTTTATTTGTGTTCTATGTAGTCTCCTTAGGAAGGTGCAGCCATGTGCCAACTGAGATTCTGTAAAGTCATGAGGAAATGATGTTACAGTTAGAACACCCTCAGCAGCCTCAACTTCCCAAGTTAAGCAAGTAAGAGTAGTACAATTGTTTTTCAAAGGAAGGAAATAGTTTGTTTTGTCTACAAAAAATACTCTATAGGAAGACATGGAAAATTTAAATGCTCTAAAAGAAGTGCAAACATTTGCCAAAAATATTAGTTGACTGAACTAACTAATGTTATTCTAGTTTAAGCAAAATTGTATTATTTTTACAGTGGTGAGATTATGGACATCTTTCTCCTATATATGTATACACATGTAACTGCAGCTACCACATATAAGAAAGAGTATTATGATAGAAAATGCATCTATTTGTCAGAAATCAAAATCTATACTTTACCAAATCATCAAAAATATCACGCTGATGCACATGAATGGTAATAAGTGTTTCAAATTTCACTCTCTCAAACTTGGAAAGATCCTGTGTGGTCTGGCCAATCAATGTATTCAGAATATCCAGAAATCTAGCATTGGTTACATCCATGATTTTTTTGTCTTCCTTAGCATTGCGTAGAGCTTCTTCTCCATCACGTGTCCACAATATTTGAACTCCCAGTAATCCAACCTAAAAATGTAATACATGAAAAATATACAAAGTAATCACTTGTTGAACTGTACCTGTGTTACAGAAGGCTTAGTTATAATAGGAATGATAAACTATGGTGTAGACAGTTCCAAAATATCACTATATCTACCATGAATCTATCTCACCAGGACACCATGCCTGAATTAATTGGCTCTGCTGCACAGTCTGCTGAGAAAGGACTTAAAATTTTTGCAAACATTTGTCACATAGTGAGATACAGTCAAACTAAGGACAAGTGTCAGTTTCCCTTCTAATATTTTAGAGGACTCCAGTAATACATACCTAAACTGGCTCAGGGGGGAGAAGACCTTCTGAAAATTTTCCATTGCCAATTTGTAACTAATTAAAGAACATTAAATTTCTGTGAATTTTCATTGAACATGGTGTGGCTCGCCCTCTAACATTCCGTCATGCCTGGAGTACAGCCCAGAGCACATTGAACTAAAAGTTATTTTGCTTCCAAATAAATCTAGAGAGTTATAGGCCATTGTACAACAATTACTGTCTCAGATTGGTTTTGATTTACAATACTCACAACAAAAAAAGACAGACAAGCATTGTATCCCTTTATTACCCACATTTTTATATTCACAAAGCATCAAGCCCTAAAAATTTTACTCAACATCTCTTTCTACTTTTCTGGCTCCCTATGCCTGTAGTGAGCTCATGGTTACAGACTTTGTGTATTAGAAGACAGCTTGATGATTTTAAATGGAGAGCTACCATAGGTAGAGTCTAAAAAAATTAATTTTAGAATGACCAATTAGTCAAAGGAAAACAAAAAATAAATAAAATAAATATTTGGATGTGACTATTTCATGCTATCTACAACAGCAGCTTCTGAGCCAGGAAAAAGGCAGTTTGAAGAAAACATTTCATTTCATTGTCAGCATTTTGCCCAATTTCTTCTCTCTTTTTTAACATTTCTTTTCTTTGTAAAAATTCCTTGACCGAATCCTTCCAACACAAACTATTTTTTGAACATAAGAACTTAGCAAGATATGAGAAAAGATCTATGCAGGTGGTAGTAAAACCACATCAAAATGTCTGACATAAAACAAGACAGTCCTTATTTGTTTAAGGTAGCAAAAATTTTCACATAAACACTTCTGAGACAATACTCAATAACATTGTAAATAGAGCTTTAGGAAAATTCTATTAAATATTTAAATGTATTGATTTTTTAAAAAATAGCAACATACTGGCTAGTTTTAATATCTGCAGAATTTTTATTAAAAATTACATCAAGCACCAGTCAGCAAATGATAGATTCAGAATTCATACAGGATGGGAAACAGTTCATTAATTTTTAATGAAATTTATGAATTATCAGTAAGATGGAGTAGTCTCTAGAATCTTTCAACATAGCCTTGTACTAGGACTGCATTATCATGGTGACAAATATATGAACTAGGAGGTAAATCTTGTAAATTATGAGATAAATAATCATAATCACAGCTCTTGCAATCCTGAATTATGAGAGAAATCAATCTGCACATGCAATTTTATTTGCAGCTGAAAGGGATTCAAAATGCATTACAGAAAATCTAAGCTCTCCTTTATATTCTCCAAGAGAACTAAAAAAACTAAATTTAAAGCAGATGGTAAGAAAAATATTATGCTATATACTGGGTATCAAAATCAAAGTGATTTAGGATTACCTTCTACTGACAGATCCTTCCCCTTGTTTCCTCTATGAAAACTTCTTCATACTGCCAATCCCACGTGCTCTTTACCTTCCACTGACCTGCAGATACAACCCAGGCTGCACACACACCCCCACACCTTGTACTCTTACCTGGGCTGGGAATTGATTAAGAAAATTCAACAGCTGATATCCTGGGTCACTAATCTGGTAAAATGCTGCCCTAATTATGCCGTGCAAAGACCTCTGCTGCATCTGCAATAAAAGCTTCAACCAAATTTCTACTGGTCCTTTTGCAAGCACTGGAGAGTCCAACTGTAAAATTAATGAAAGTAAATGTAGAAAATAGAACATACTTATAAAACAGAACCTATTCTGTTCAAGAATACAAGTTACTACATAGTTACTAAATTTCTATTCACGACAGCTACTGATTTTACTTCAATTAATAGCCAAACAATTTGTTTAATGAAGACATATTCTAGTCTTGTTAACAGCAGTCCTTGAAATATTTATTTGTAATTAATAATAATTCACCTCAATACATCTTGTATGTTCATTAATAAAATTATCTACTAATGTCTCCAGGAAAAAAAAAATCAGATAATTACTGGAATTTTTTCTCCTTCTCTTGATATGACTGCCAGTATGCGATCGTAATCCTTTGGGTGAAACTCTACTTCATTTATGTTGTCAGATATGGAAGTCAGATGTGGCTGTAAAGATAATTCAGGAGTCATTCAATGTAAATATTTATCACTGGCAAACAGAAAATATCTCCCAAGTAAGATTATCCCACAAAATTCATCAGAACATACAGACAAATTTCTGCCCATATGTAGGTAACAATTACAAAAATGGTTGTGTAGAATTTTATCTCTGTCGACTGCATTTTTAGAGTTTCCAGAGATGATCTAGCAGAGATCAACTGGCTTATCTCAATCAACTCTCAGTAAAAATCCAGACTAGCTGGAAGAATTTTGCAATATGCAAAGCAGGAAGGCCTCAAAGGATCCTTTCATTAGTTTAGTTGGGAAAGAAAGCACCAGCAAATCGCTTGATCAAACCATGCTCTAGTGTTCTGAATTCTGAAGATTGTTTTGAATTACAGGTATCCATTTCACATTTTGTTAAAGAATGGAGAGCAAGAAATAACTTCTTTTTCAAACAAACTTTATAAAAATAAAATGTTTGTATCCCATTTTACTAAATGTTCCTCTGTATTGTATTTTTTCAATATAAGTAGAGAAAATCATTAAGTTCATACCTGGATTGTATGAGAATCACTTGCTTGTCCAAGAATTTCCACAAGTGCAGGATCAGAAATAAAAAAGAATCTTGGAAACAGGAGTCTTTTCTTCTCTAAATATCTTTAAAATTAAACAAGATTTTCAATAAAATATTTCAGGTTGTAATTTTTTTCTATATAGGGGTGTAAGTAAGACTGAAACACAATTAATGTTTCATACAAATTATTTACAATATAGGAAAGCAGTAAAAATCAAACAATTCATACCCTGTAAGTGATTTCTGACATACTTCCAACTGTTCATGTAAATAAGGGAGAAGTTGCTCCATAGTATCATCTCCAACACAGCAGGCAACCACATTTGGGTTTTCATGAGCTCGTTGCATTATTTTTACCCATGATTTGTCAATATTCTGAAAACGCTTTGCTTCCTACATATAGGAAAACCAAAGCATCATCTGTTGAATGTTATTGCACGGAAAGCTTTCAGTACACAATATTAGGCAAGCGTTGTAAAGTTTACCTGGGGTAACTCTTTTGCAATATCCCCTGCCACAAAAACAGCTTCAAGATAAATCCAGAGGTTCTGCACAACTAGCCATTCTTCAATTATGTGTGAAGAGTTGCTTAGTTTATGAACCCAGCTCTGAATTTGCTTTTTAAATGCTGCATTGTATCTAAAAGTGGAGAGGAGAATAAGCTTTTTAATTCTAAACAAAGCTACTATGAAATAAATACTTACAATGGTGGAAAAAAACTCCAAACCCAAACTAACTCTTGTTTCACTTAGAACAAGAACAACATTATGGAAAGATTTTAGCAGCTACGTTACATTCAAATATATTGAGAGGAAAGTCGTCTCAACTGAATGTGCATGGAAGTCTTTCTCATAAGGATGTTTTTGTAATATTTTGTTTCATTTAAGAAAATTAATTCAAATTTAGTGCTAATTTAGCTAATAATAGTATTGTTACTATAGCAGTGTATTTCTGAAAATGCCATACATGAGCTATGCCAAGTACCTATTGGACATCAGAGAATCCAGAACCATTAAACTGTCCTCCATCAACATCAGAAGTTCTGTTGATTCAATGCCCTTTAACAGTAACTCTCCTCTTGATTTGAATTGTGCAAAGCTCAGACTTTGGACTCCCCAGGTTTCAGCTACTTGAGACAGCTTGGCTTCTATATCCTTTTCCTTCATAGCAGATATGCATATATCCTGCAAAGAAAGAACACTTTTTAGATTCTCCAATATTGTGAAATGAGTTTCCTAATACTGCACATCTAGTCACAGAATATTTAAAAATGCAGATATCACACTACAAATGTTACTCACTCAAATTACTTGTATGGATAACTGAAAAAAAGCACTTTTGGAAATGGATGGGTATATATTTTCTGTGGCTTCACAATTTTTTATTTCTGTGTAAAAAGATTTTTGGATCATAATTTCTACAAGGCTGAGGAGGGGTAGTAATTAGACTCATCACCAGATGAACTCTGACTCTTACCACATTTCAGTTTATAGAACCACAGAATCTAAGAATAGTTTAAGACCAAGCCAAGGTCAAAAAAGGCCAAGTCCAACATTCTATTCAAATCAGAACTTAATTCAAAATTAAGCAGATCACTTTGGAATGTTCCATATAAATCAAATATAGATACATTAAGTTTCTGCATATGTATTTACCATATGAAACATGGAAACTCCACTGAGTTTTCACAAGTTATATGGGGTGTTTTTTTAAAGTTGTGTGGTTCAAAAGAAGCCACAATAATCTAGAAAAAGTCTTCATTTTAAATATTATTAAGCATGAAGCCCTCATCTAAAATTTCTGATTTATCTACAAAACTATGAAGCAACAACAGAGGTAAAAAATTAGGTGACCATGACCATTTAAAGTTTTTTTTGAGGATTTTTTTCCTGCTTAAAAAGAGCTAAGAAAATAATAAAAAATAATGGCAGGAGGAATGTAAAGAGATTATCTAAAAATAAGGGTCTAGAGATTCCAGCTGCTACCTCTGTATTTGCTCACATAGATAAGAGCTTCTAAATTAACACAGATTGTTTTAAACCAGTGTGGTCTGATTGAGAGTCAAGGACTTTAATGAAGTAATTCTTTTTAAAGAGAGTAACTGTTTAATGAGCAATCACATTATTTTTTTTCTGACAATATAAAATGAACGAGGACAGGAAAAACATGTGCACCTACCTCAATATCTTCTTTATTTTGAAGAATTGGTGCTTCCATGATGTTTCGAAGGGCAAAGGTCTCAGATTCTACATCAAATGTATGTCCTGTTGTTTCAGAAATACGATCCCAGTGTCTTTGCTTCATTGCTTTGTCAGACATCATTTCCAGCAAAGAACAACACTCAATAAAATCCTCAATACTTTTCTTGAGATCTGAAAATGCTTGCCAGTGGTGGAGGCCTTTAGGTAGTCTACGGCACCTGCAGTTAAATTAAAGTGATACTGTAGTAAATGCCCCTTCTGTCAAAATAGAATTGTTTAAACAAGGGGAGATACGAAGTGGATTGTATTAAAGTCAACATTTTCTTTGTTAGCTAGCCTATCTGTTTAGGAAAAACTAATACAAATGCCCACTTAAAAATCATAATACTTAATAGTCTCAAACACTGATATTTTCCCTGCAAATAAAGAAAATAAAAAATACAGTAGTTTCTGTTAAAACATAGTTATCTCCTGCTTATCATCAGAAACTCTTTATTGGAAAAGAAAAAAAAAAAAAAAAAATTAGTTAAATTTCACATATGAAATCCTTGTACAAATATAATATTTACTTCAATTTAATACATGTGGAACTTATTAACATACCAATTCAGAGACAGACATGAAAATGATATAAATATGACTGCCTCCTCCACTTCTGGTTATTGATTCTGAAACCATTCACTAATGAAAATAATATACTTCTAATGTGGAAAAATTCTGAGAACAGTTATATAATTATTTATCTCTTTGATCACACTTTTGAAGAGCAAACACACCAAGAATCGAGCATGTGACCTACCACAGGAATGCCCTTTTGCAAATGGTAAAGTATATCCTTATCAGGAAAAACAATAAATCCTTGGTTTTGCATCCTTTATCACTTATTTCTCTACCTCCCACTGATATGATTTCATATTCCCAGTAATGAGGAACAACACAGCAGCATGTGTGTGGCTTAGAGCTATGTCAGTGCTGGGTGGTTGTCAATATGTTCATGTTGTTAGCTCCCCACTCGATGTCAAACTGGATGTTCAACACCTGCCTGCCTCTCTCTGAGGGAGAAAGAATTTTGTGCCCGTTATTCTTATATGAAAAATTTAAAAATCAATGGGCCAATCGTCCCAGCTATAGAACTTGGCTTTCTCAAATAAAATTTCAGTCCTCCTAACCTTTCTGTTGGTTTAGCTAATGAGATCAGCAATTCAACTGATGCCCTTCAGTTTTCAAAGCTACAGGTAAAAAGGCTGCTCAACTAGAAGTATGCTGTTATTTCCTTCCTTCTTGAACAATCTTACTGTTTACAATAAATATTATTCATGGAGGTTTTGATAAATATATCAGTGGCTCTGCTGAACTCACCTAAAGCTTAATGCATTTATCATCTGTTACTATTCATACATTAAACTTACTTGTTTTGATAATCTGTAAGTTCAGTAGTGATTTTTTCAATATCTATCTCTGTCCAAAGTATGTCATAGTAACCATTGATAGTGCTTATTACAGTATCATATAATCCATACAATTTCTGAAGCAAGCCTAACTCCTTCCTGAGGAAAAAGAAGCAATTATGTGAATAATTTCAATCAGTTCTCTGGATAACTCCAAGTATTTAAATACATGATATATGAAATAATAATACAAAAAATAGATGTAGACAATTAGAGTTTCTTAATGTAGAAAAGAATACTTCATCAAAAAGTATCCACAAAAAGATCAGATGGTTTGTGCTAAGGACCTAACATCCACAATAAACCTATTTGGAGGAAGTTTTGCTTTTGCCTAGTTCTCCAAAACCCTTATTACCCCAAATGAAACCTTGTTTGTATACCCTGAGCTGGTTCTGCAGTGCAAAGCAGAGCATGGCAGGTAGAAACAAACTGTCAATTTACTTAGAAGCACTCTCTGAATCTGAACTAAAACTCTAATCTAAACCCAGACAGAAACAGTGAGATCCTCCTCTGGTGTGAATCATCATTGAAGTATTGAAATGGCTGGTGCAAAAACTTAAGGATCTGATCATCATTTGTACAGCTGTGCAAAAAATTCAGACTTTCATAAAAGCTGCGGTTAAATTCTGCTTATATCACAATAGAATGACCTTTCCTTACATTTTCTTCTTCACTTTCTACCATATCCTAATATATAAATACATCTTTTTATTTCTATTTATGTCTAGAACAGGGCATATTACTCCTTTATATAGTATTTATACACAGTCAAATCATCTGGTATCATTCTGTTACAATAATAAATAAATACTATTTTTTTAATTAACAAAGTCATTAGAACTTTTAAAGTTAGATTTATTTATCTATTTATTTACTTATTTTATTCAAGGCAATGGAAAAGTTGCATATTTCTACCTTTGAAGTAAGCCTAAGACTTTCTAACATACTTAATAACATACTTAAGACCACCATATTTCCACAGTTACCTGACTTTATGCAAAATGTCATACTCTGTGACAGGCAATCCAAACAACCGTTCACCAGACGAGTACGTGACAAACTTTCTCCACAGCTCATCAAAGTTAGCCTGATTGTGTTCCATACAGACCAAATGAAAATATAAGTTTCATAAGTTTTAACTTAAAATTGTCTAAAACTAAATCGTTAAACAGTTTCAAACTTTTATTAAGTCTATCAGAAGTGTACATAAAATATCTGAAAATATTTTTGATCTAAACAAATATATAGCTTGAAGAAAAACACCAGACTTCCAAATAACACAATTGCTTTTAAAATATAACTGCTGTCCAAAGAATATGATCCCCATAGAAAAAATGGAAAGAATTATTTTCACAACTAGTATCCAAAAGTAACAGAGCATTCTCTTGGCAAAATAAGAAACACACAAATTGAACCAGAATCATTCAATTTTCAGTACACATTAGATGCATTAGAAGGTTTAAGCACCTTCTGTTAGTCACTCTGCTTTTGACAAGCTCAGAATTTACTTTATACAATCTATACAATATGTTAGACTGACAAAAGTACTACTTAAGTTACTATAACGAACAGAAAAATCAGGACTTTAAATTAGAGAAAATACTGGACCTACGAATTAAGGTTCATAACAAATAAATACCAAGTTGAAAGACAATTATCTACTGAAAATGTGATCTTTAAAAGATTAAAAGATTAAAAGATTGGCTCATGACTGCCTTGTAATCTGGCTTCTTTTCAGCCATTATCAAGGTGTCATAATTGACTTTACCCTTTTCTACTCCTTCCATTACGTCAAATTGATAATTTCTGCTCACAAAATATGAAGAGTGAAGAAAGGTTACAGATCAATCAATCAATCAATCAATCCTTCCACATTAAGGAAAAACTGCATAAGAGAAACTATAGATAACAAAATATTGTTAGGAACATCCAAATCATAATTTGGTAAACTTGTTATGATAAGCAAAAGCAGATTTAATTAATTAGTTGCAAATTCAACAGTTTACTTTCTTACCTGAAAGATCTGCAGCCTCTTACTGGCTTCCTGAGGTGGAATGTTTGGAACCATAGGCCCTTCCTTTCAAATATGCAGTGAACAAAAATGAAATATTAATTCTCAGAGTGACTAAAGGCCACTCTATATTTACAGATCATTACAAAATACATATTTTTGTTAGTCAAACTCCAATCAAGTTATGTAGCTTGGTAATTCAATACTTACAATGGTAAATCTAAGAAGAGGTAACTTCTATGGAACTGAAAATTCCTCACCTTAATTAAACTTACTAAGATCAGACTCTAACTTTTCATACTTCCTTATTTTGCTGAAAATAACAAAACCCAGACAGTGGTCTTTTTAATGCTGATGTATGTGCAAAAATGCCACATGTACTATAATTTCTAAATTAATTTTTAATTTATAATTACGATTTCATTACAAGTTGTATCAACAGTGCTTCTTTTCTTTCTTTATGGAGTTGTGTGCACTGCTATTTCTTCATACTGACTGCTTAGCAACCATGGCATCAAACATCAGTAGCTGAGCAGAATAAAATTCTGGCACTCCTGCAAACCAAAAACATTGAAACACTGAATACAAGTCTTCCCTGCCACTACTAAATGTATTTACCGTTTCATATGCTGTTTCAAACTCTGCTACATCCACCTTAAAAACTGCAACTGCTTCTAGCAATTCACTCTTAAATTTGGGCTGAACTTCAACCAACTCATCTTGAACTGCAATCTGACATGGAAAAGATTAAAATAAAAGTTACTTCTGTAAGAATCAGGAACAGATATTTGAGTTAGATATAAATTAAAATTATGAATAAAACACCTCAATTTTTTTAAGAAAAATTGATTATTTGAAGCGAAATACATTTTTTCCCTTTATGGTGCTATATGTTCAATTTTTGAGAGGAAAGGTAGGGGAAAAAACCAAACCACCTCAACCAAAAACCATAACAAAATCTCGTATTGGCCTTTAAAGGAATGTGTTTCAGTACAAGGGGGTGATGGAACAAGATCCTATTCCCTTTCTTTCCTCCCTCCAAAACCAAACTAATAGAGTCGTCTTCCTCACACAGGGCTCAGCCTTCTCTTTAAAAAATTTCTTTTTCTTTGATCAAAATTTTGAGAGAAATAACCAAGAGCTGCACAAAAATGTAAAACAGACTCTTGAGTCCCTTTCTGAGTGGTTAATCTGTGCAACAGGATGTAGCTTAATCGATTCAACAAAATATCTATGCATTTCCTTCTAACATTCTCCATTAGATAAAATACTCAATAAACTAGGAGTTTTTGAGGGATAAAAGGCTGTCCTAAATAATACAGGTGAATATACAACTATCACTTAGGGGTAAGGGCACTGGCAGACTATGCACTTCTTAGAAAAATGGAACTTAAGGGTAATAAACTCCCTGACCAGACACGAATTACACAAAAACTGGAAATTAAGGAGAGCAGAAAGAGCATTTTCTTGCAGAGCATTTTATATATATATATCTAAAAGCTACAATAATATTTAAATATCAAAGTTATCTATAAAAATAAAATTAGAAAATGAACATACTAATAGAAGATACAGAGGCTACTGCACAACTGATGTCAAGAGTGAGAAGTCACAAAGGACAGACAATTGGTCTCACACTCTTATTTATAACCTGAAGAAACTCACGTTTTCCACAAATGGAAAAAACCATGATTTTATAATACTTACAGCTTGAGTTTTTAATTTATTAAAAGCATATCTCATTGTATCAACACCATCTGATTCCTCTTTTGTAATTTCTACGTCAAATGTATGTAAAATGCCATAGGCTTCCTAGATGAAAAAAAAAACAAAAAAAAACCAAAAAACCAACTTAGGAATATATTACAAGTTCATTTAAGGAAACATAGATCAAATTTGTAAAAAACATTTCAAAGAAAATCAAAGAAAATGTTCTTATATATTAGGCATAACTGGTGGGTTTTTGTTGTTGTTGTTTTGTTTGTTTGTTTGTTGTTTTTATAAGGACGAGGAATGAAGAACTAGGGAACAACAGCAAAAACTATTTCTTCAAAGCTGTCTTGGATGAAATACTAGGAAAACATATACAAACACCATAAATTTAATATCAGAACATAAAAATTTTTATCATTTCAATGGTATTTTATTCCAATTATCTACATTCCACATGAATGCAGATTTTGATGAAATTTCCCTAACTCTGAATAACTGTGCACACTAAGTTACACATCTTTAAATATTTTACCATATCATCTATAAAACCTTTTTTTCCTAAGTTTGCTGAACTGTCAAATATATACATATGTATCTGTAATGGAATTAACTTTTCTTATTGTTTGTTCTCATCTGCAATTTGTTTGCATATCTTCTGCTTTATGATCCTCCTCCTGCACACACTGCATTATTTAAAAATAAGTTCATTTTCATATTTTATTAATCATTTGCTGGACTCACTCCAGTATGAATGTCCATGTCTGTCTTGTAATGGGAAGCCCAGCACTGGACAGCACTACAGATAAATCTCATATCCCAGAGTAGAGGGAATCATGTCCCTCAATCTGCTGGCAATACAGCTTGTAAAAGTCCCAGGAGATCATTAAATCCCCTTGTTACAAGGGCATTTTTCTGGCTTATGTTCACTTCTGTGTACTTTCAAAAAAGAGCTTAGTTCTTTTACTGCAAAGCTGATTTTTACCTAGCCTGCACTGGTGTCTAGGGTTTTTCATCTCCTGGAGAAAAGGGATCTATTGGTGACTTGTTAAGATGAGCAGGATAAGTTCCAAGCATTCTAGCCCTACTGACATTGACAGAACTCATTATTTTGATCTAGAAAGTAAATGTTCACAAGAGATGTGAAATATAAGTAGTTTTGGGAAAGATCATTATCTTAAATATTCATCTCAAAGTGGCAGAAGCACAATTATAATAATAATAAACAAAAATGTTAATTCTTCATCTTTTTTTATTACCCTTTATTTATTTACAAAGCTTGCATCATTTCCTACACAAAACCTAGCAAGTACACAGTGCTGAACTCAGTTCCTCTTGCTTGCTTTATTTAATAGCTATGAGTATGATTATCAGATCCTGAAAACAGACTAATAACATTTAGTAGATGTGAATATTACTTTAAATGTTTAAATTGTTGTTCAGGTTCTTCTATTTGGTGTAAGGCTAAGACTTTCTAACATACTTGATTCACATTTAAGAAGGCAGCTGTAATTCCAGCTTGACTCTACATCATTTAATCACAGAACTCATTGTTTTCTTACAAACCACTGAATAAATTGCTAAGAAAAAACCCACATTCTTACCATGAAACTAGCAGAAGTGACAACAATTACAGAAACTCCTTTCAAGTGTCAGATCAGTCTTCAAAAAAGAAAATCTCACAATACAGCAAAAAATTTCTTTTTCAAAAGGTGGATGAAAATGAAAAGCTAATTTGTTCTATTAAGCTGACTGCTTCAGAGAGTGATTGTAAATACCAAGTACTTATAATGAGCTTGTTTTATCTTCTTTCAGCTTCTTTCTTATAGAAAAAACTAAAAGAATGCTGCCAGTTTTTGACAGCATACCGTGATGTGTGGTTCCATGAATATTCTCTGGCTATATTTTAAGAGGTTAGATGATCAAGATGCTTGATCATACACACAGAAAGAGGATTAAGGCTAATGAAAAGCAAAAGGCAGCATAGTGCTCCCTTGTCTTGTGTTCTCAGCTTCTTATTTCTGCATGATGCTTCCTAGATTGTTTCTATATTATAATTTGAGAAATACTGCGATTTTTTGTATTAATACAGAATATATCAAATTATCCGATTCATGATTTATAATATAAAAGACCAAAAATAATATTTTCTTTCCCATCTTCAGCCTAGTTCCTTCAAGACAATGAACTAATTGTTAGAGTTCAAATTTTATCTTATCTTGTGACATTTATTACATATATTATTATCAATAATAATAACAATATTTTTCCAATTAAAAAAATTAAGTCATCTTACTTCAAGAGGTCCCATAGAGATATCTATATCTGATCTCTTTTCTTGAATGGCAGCTAAAGCTTCCATTGCTAATCTGACATCATCTAAGTCAGTCAGAGGTCGAGACAATTTGTTTATGTAATCATTTATGAACGTCACCACATCTAACAATTTCTTCTTATATTCCTCATTTAAATAACGACAGAGGACCATCTTCCAGGAGTTGGCTTCAATTGTTAAAGCTTTTTTCAGTGGTGCTGGTTTAAAAAAACAATAAAATAAAAAAAAATTACTCAATTAATGTATTTTTTTTCTTTAAAAAGCCCACATCATCATATACGGTTCCTTAACAGCAATTAGAAAACAGGAGACAAGCAATTCCATTAAAGCATTTTAAAAGTTTCAAAACTATTTCAGCTATAATTAAATGTATTTCAGTTGTTTTATTGTATGTTATGGTATCTGTAAAACATATTGGTAAGCTTACTTAGTGGAGCACATAGAAAAGATGAATAAAGAACAAAATGTCTACTTATTAATGTGGATTTTCAGAGAATAGCTTTGATATACATTAACCAAATGTATAAAGATCAGTGATATTTAAATGCTTTATAGCCATTGAGGAAATGGCATCTTGGGATTTCAAAATTGGGACTTGGAATAGTTCACAGCTAAAACTGTAAGGTGACACATCATGTTATATGCAGTTAACATACAAATACAAACCAACACTAAAGAGCCAGAAGAGTCAAGAATTCGAATTTATATTTCAGAAAAAAAATGAGGATTTTCTTAGAAAGCATTTTGTACTCTGGTAAAAGAAAGCAAAATATACTATCAGCATAGAGCATTTCTGCTCACAAAACAACTTTTGTAGCAGATATAGATTCTCCTTTAATAATGTGTCTATTAACATTAAAGAGATGATTCCTGAAGCCCAGGGGTAACTCAAGAAAATTACCACACCCTGACAGAAGTTAAAATCTGTAAATCACAATAAATCAGTTCCCAAACCTAAACTGAGTCCAAGAAAGTACCCACTGTCCCAGATCATAAAAGACATATAATGTCTTTCTTCTGTAACCTAGAGGACTTGGGTCCCTTTGATGCAGTGGTCACAGGCGAGGGAGTACTGTGACCATCAACAAAATCCATACTCTTTTGGATACACTCTTTCTTACTACTCTTGGTCACACAATAATAGATAAGAGTTTTTCAGAGTGGTCTCATTAAGAAGAAATTGCATCCAGGAATTGGATGAGGATGTGAAGTCAGCAGTCTGACATTTTCGCTTGTTCACTGAGAGAAATAAGTTTAACACACCACCAAGATCCTGAAATGAACTCCACACTTCAAAGCAGGCAGCTTCTGCTTCTCTGATGTGCAAGAAAGACAAATTTTACAGATTATTTCTTAATCTAATCAAACAAATCTGTCAGAAGAAGAGGGTTGCTCTTTAGAAATGCAGCCACACTAATATTTGCAATGGGACATATTTTCTACTTGCTGCTAGATACCAACCAGATAGTTGGTCCAGAGAAGATGTTAGCCTTGTATCACCTCACATCACCTCCCAGAGATCCTTAACACCTGAAGCTCAAAAGGCTCTTGAAAAAATCACTGAAGCTCTTCAACAGAGACAAGCTCGTCGATGTATACCATTATTACCTTTTTTTCTTGCGGTGTTTCGAGAAAACATGGTCTCATGTTTCAGTGGGACACTTCAAAAGGAGATCTTTTGCTGACAATGGAATGAATCTTTTTGCCTTACAGGTCCCCAAAAACAATCTTCACAACCATGGAAATGATGGTTCAGATTATAATCAGAGCCAGAGAAACACTGTTAGCCATAGCAGGTCAAGATTTTACTGTGGTTTACCTGCCTTTAAAGAAAGGGTATTTCACAATACCCTGTGTGGCTTCACAAGGCTTTACAATAACCTGTGAGGTGGAAGGGGTAACTGCCATTGGAATCCTAAACACAATCACAAAGGCCATAAAATAAACAGCTTCATTCAGAACATAATGTTCTGAGATCTAGAGATACTAAACATGGCAATTATTACGGTCATGTCTCCTCCTGAAACAAACATGGAAAGTGAAAAAAACATTAATGCTGTTTAATGCTAGTCTTTCACCAGTACCAAAGAAGGTGTTTTATGCGTCCAATGTTCTTTATAATCATTGGCTGACCTGCTGCCAGACAGGAGTACCAAGGATGATCAAATCAGTGTTAATACACATTCATTAACTCTTTGGCAAGCCTCCATAACCACTTCACAGTCATGACAGAACTTTGTGTCCACATTTATAAGTGGAGAAGGCAAGGGGAATGGAAGATGTTTTTAAGTCAGATTTCTTAGAAGGGTCCGAGTGAGCCCTGGCTGACAGTCAGTGAGGTCTCTTCAGTGATTTCTATTAATATTGAAATACATCTAGATATAGTTCAATATATATATTCATATTTACAAGAATAAACCTGTCTCTCATAGCACACAGCTGGATAAACATGTCATGTGATGGGTGAGCAGATGGCTCACAGGTGGGACACAATGGGTTACAGTCAATGAGGTGACATAAGACTGGGGACCTGGCACTAGAGGGGTTCCGCAAGGCTCCGTTTTAGACCTTGTGCTCTTCAATGCCTTCATAAATGACTTGGACATGGAATTGGAAGGAATACTAATGAAGTTCACGGACTAGGTGGAGCTGTTAACTCCCTCAAAGTCATAGAGGCCCTGCAGAGAGACCTCGACATATCAGAGGGCTGGGCAATCACCAACCATATGTAGTTCAGCCAGGGAAAGTGCTGGATTCTGCACCTGGAATGGGGCATCCCTGGATGTAGGGACAGACTGGGGAATGAGATGCTGGAAAGCAGTGCCTTGGAAAGGAACCTGGGGATTCTGGTTGGTAGCAAGTTGAACACGAGTCAGCAGTGCCCTGGCAGCCAGGAGGGTTGGTGCATCCTGGGGTGCATCAGGCACACATCACCAGCCATGCATGGGAGGGGAGTGTTGAGCTCTGCTTTGCACTGGGGCAGCCTCACCTCGAGCCCTGTGGGCAGTTTTGGTCACTACAAAATAAGAAAGATACTAAACTATTAGAGAGGGTCCAAAGGAGGGCAATGAAGATGATGAAGGGCCTTGAGGGGAAGCCGTATGAGGAGCAGCCAAGGTCACTTGGTCTGTTCAGCCTGAAGAATGAGGGGAGACCTCATTGCAGTTACACCTTCCTTGTGAGGGGAAGAGACAAGGGGCAGGCACTGATCTCTTCTTTGTAGTAACCAGTGACAGGACACAGAGGAATGGGCTGAAGTTATGTCAGGGGAAGGTTAGGTTGGATATTAGGAAAAGGTTCTTCACCCAGAGGGTGGTTGGGCACTGGAACAGGCTCCCCAGGGAATGGTCACAGCACCAAGCCTGACAGAGTTCAGGAAGTGTTTGGACAATATTCTCAGGCACATGGTATGACTATTGGGGGTGTCCTGTGCAGGTTCAGGAGTTGGAATTTGATGATCTTTGTGGGTCCCTTTCAACTATGCATCTTCTGTGATTCAGTGACTATTTTACTCATTATCTTACTGTACATACTAAGATAAGAAAATGTCATACCTGTGTGCAATTCAATTGGACCAAGAAGAATAACGGGTTTTAAATGTTTTATCTCTTGCTCAAACGTATCGTAGTGAACTATTTCTTCTTTAATTTCCGACAGGGTGGGATCAGTAGAAAAAAATTCCTGTGTGTAGTTTAAAATATCAATCAACAAATGTCCTTTTCCATAATTTTGGTAAAACATTTTGTAACTGTTATTCAGTAATCACTGAAAATGTATACCATTACTATACTTGTTTTTAGCCTTCTGTAGCCTTGCTAGCATAGTAAAATGAATGTTTAAAAATTTCTCTGTCACTAACACTCAACCTTGTTGGGAAATTCCAACCAAATTTAACAGAGAAACAGATGACCAAGACATGTTAAGGAACTACTTGTTTTGTGAAAACAGGTGACAAAACAGAGATAAAATACATGCCCACACTTACAAAAAGACTACCTCATAAGTCAAATCATGTGTGAAACAATCACAATAAAATACATTTTCTAAGTTTCTAGTAGTTCCCTAAGCAGAACTCAAGGGTAGAAATGTTTTGTTATTCTAAAAAGCTGCATTTCAGAAATGTTACTTAAGACCTGTATTGTTTATGCTTACACTGAATGGGGAAGTAATAAATGCTGAAAGCTTTTTCCCACTTCTACTCTTTTATCCAAGAGTACCCAGATAAGCAGTAGAAGGGTTAGTATTGTGGCAAAGGAAGAATATAGAAATTAAACATGTGTGTATAAAATTTAACTGCCTTATTATAGAAGCTTTCACTGTGACAGTAACAATAATTTGATTAGACTTAAATTTGTAATTTGACTAACAGCAAATGTTCAGCCCTGCTTATGAATTGGTGAGGTTTTAACCCTCATAAACTCATCTTGAATTCCACCATTTCATGGTTACTGCAACCAGACTCCCCTTGAGCTTCACCTTCCCACCAGCTCCTCCTTGTTGGTGAGAACAAGGTAAGAGTATGGCACCCCTTCTCATTGGCTCTTCAGTTACTTGGTCAAAGAAGTATCATCAACACATCCCAGGAACCTTCTGGATTGCTTATGCCCTGCTGTGTTGTTCCTCCAGCAGATAGCAGAGTGGTTGAAGTCCCTCATGAGGACCAGGGTTTGCAAATGCAAGGCTGCTCCTGTCTGTCTACAGAAAATCTCATCAGCTTGGACTTCCTGGCCAGGCAGCCTGTAGCAGGATAATGTCACCTATCCCTGCCCTCCTTTTAATCCTGACCTGGTCCTCCCTGCCTAACCTTCCTAAAGAGCCTGTGTCCCTCCATTCCAACACTCCACTGATAGGTGCCATCCCACCATATCCCTGTGATACCAGTAGCCTCACAGGTGTGTGCATGTCTCTGACTCTTCTTAATTCCCCATGCTACCTGTGCTTGCATAGAGATATGCCTCATATCAAACTGGGTTGGGTTGTTGTGGTCAAAAATCCAAAGTTACACAAACAAAATAAAGCAATTACCAGGTTTTCAGTATCTAGAATGGCACACAAGCAGGTGAAGGCAAACCAAACCACAAAAATTTATTTACACAGAAGTAAAATGCTATTACTTGTCCTTAGCAGATATAGCATCATTCCTACAGAAAGATAAAAGAAGATTTTCAGCTGTAAATGTGTTTTCTACACCTTTTTTCCTTGATTTTTCCACGTGTTTTCTGATTTCAAAAGATAGGATTAATGAAGAATAGTCCTGTAAGTGATCATCGTTATACAGACCTGAAATATGGTATCTTTATCTTCTGTCCACAGCACCTTATATTTATCAAATTCTTGCAGAACTTCATTAACTCCTTCTTTTAGAGAATTCCCAGCAGAAGAGAGAAGCACAACTATTTTAGCAACAGCTTCATTTTCTGCGACACCGGCATAAAAATTTTTTATCTTTCTGGCAACCTTATCATCTTCTGTAAAATAAAGATTATATATAGATCAATGAACTGTTGAAAGTCTGATTAAAATTTTCTTCTAAACCTATGCATACCAAATTGCATAATGATGCCTTTTTGGTAAGGTTGAATATCCTATCCTAACTTCAGCTGAAGTACCAGCTGTTAGCTCATGCCAGGCACTATACAATTAGAAGAAATTCATTCTAAAATGAGGGGTTTTGAATGGAAAGAAAATAGTCTTCTTCATTCACAAATTTAATTTTCTCAATTTTAATTTAATTGTAAGCAGAACATCAAACACCTCACAAGCATTCCACATAATTTCATATTTTTTAAAAAATTCTTATAATTTAAGTTTTTAAATTGTATATATGTTTAAAGCAGAGTAAGCTTCTTGAACTCTTTGATTAATTGCTGAGAAAATCAGGGTCAATACAGAAACTGATATTCTTCAGATCTGATGAGCTACTTCTGTCATAACAATGCCTCAACATTTTGAAGCAGATTTCAGTGAATGAAGAAGAAAAATCCACCCATCCCACTGCATATATTGTTTAATGAGGAGAAATTAAGGCAGCTCCAAGTTCTCTTTTACTCTGAAGACCTTTTCTGGGGTCTGCTTACTGGAAACAGTCTCAGATTCATCCATCCTTACCAGTGTACTCCATCACCCCATGGCCCAAACATTAACACATGCCCCCAGGTGCTGCTGGTATCTAGTTAAAGGTGAGGAAAATGGTCATTT
Source organism: Phylloscopus whistleri (assembly GCA_017589585.1). Lineage (NCBI taxonomy): Eukaryota > Metazoa > Chordata > Aves > Passeriformes > Phylloscopidae > Phylloscopus > Phylloscopus whistleri. Next base: position 1,807,270 of record JADMLD010000534.1, read on the forward strand.
GCTGATGCTGTACTCTGACACAGCAGGGCAAAAGCCTCTGAGTGCCTGATGAGGATTGGCTCCTGCCACCCTGCTTGAAGCTCATTAAAACAGGTTAGAATCATACAAGACACGTCAGTAGAAGAATAAAGTAACAGCTCTGGACTGTCAGAAAGAAAAACTTCCCAAGATGTTACAGATTTTCAAAGGAATGATAACAAAGATATTAACTGGATTGCGTATCACTGGGTCAGTCAAAGAGCTAAGAAAACCCAATGGTAAAAACATATTTAGGCTTTTATGGTGCTTGCAAAATATATGGAGAGATGCTTGGAAATAATACTAAGAAATAAAGTATTTGACTAAAATGGATGTAGGCCTGTCTCCAGTCAAATATTTTTCATTCACATGAAAAAATATCTGAGGTGTTTTATAATCCAATCTAGGAATACACCCAGTAATTAAAATCTTCCCTGAAATCTGGCTCTTGCTGTATCTCAATATTTCAATGAGATTTAGTATAAAATCATGGTTTATGGTTTTAGTTATATCATTATGGTTACATTCCACAATAAGTCGGCAAAAAGATTGATCAACAGCTGACTTTGCCTTAAATTAAGTAAAATATTCAGAACTTAGCAATTTTTCAAAGTTTTGTGCTTATTGTTTTTCAGAGTTGTAATACTTACATAAGCCTGAAAAGCTATTTCTGAAAAATACAGCTAATTAAATCAAAATAAACCCCCAAAATTAATATAAAACAATCCACAGAAGGCTTCTCTGATGAGAAGTGAGGTGATTTTATATTTGTATTTATATATGGCATAGTTATTAAAGCAAAAATAAAGTAAAAAGTAAAATAAAACCTAAACAAACCACTTACTTTCCCCTTTTTTTCCTTTTTTTCCTGGTGATCCAAAGCCTGCAGAAGCTCCTTGCAGTGCGCTTTGTTCTGCTTTTAAAATAGATTTTTGCAAATGCCTCTGTCCCCACTGAGCAACTCCTCGACTTACTTCCAGTGTTAAATGAATCACGCGATTGATGGCGTGCTGTATATCATCTAAACTTGGAACAATTACCTATTTAAAACAGTAGAAAAATTGTTGAAATAAATGCAACTGATTGGCATTTTGGAGAGCTCAGTTTTACCCCACTCGTAGTGAATTGCAGGGTTTACCCCAGAAGAGAAGCTGGAAAATATAATTTTAGTAGGTTGTCTGGCTCAGAATTGCTTCTAAAGAGACGAAACATACTGTAGTGACCTATTATCTAATTATGTAATCATACTGGGGGGGAAATGGCAAACAAGTATATAAGCAGGTAGATTTATTGGCTTTTTTTTACAGCTATTTTAAAAACTCCTACAAGATTTTAAGCATCCTTTTTATAATGACTTTTATATCATGTGTGGGAATACATTACAAACCCTGTTTTTTACACTCAAGAATAACAAAGCATTAGAAATTGCATGCTATGCTGCAACCACCACTTCCCACCCTTCTCAGGCCCTATGTATGAGCTGCTGCATACATAAAACCAAGGCTCTTGCAAAATCTTATTAGCATCAGCAAAGTGGTATTTTGTCCAGAATTACTTGATTACTGCCCTGGATCAGCCAAGCATTTGAGGACTGGAGAGAGAGAAGTACTTCCTTTGCAGTGGGTAGAGCTTGGTGCTTTAAGCTTCTATAAATATCAACAAGGTAAACATTCCACACTTTGACAGAACTTACGTATTGTGTGTACGCACACACACACATAGAGTGAATGTATAACAGAATGACGATATGAACACCAGTTCAATGTCAAAAGAATGTCAGCTTAGAGCAGAACCCTTTATCCATTGTAATTTCAGTATAAAACCATTAATCTTTACAAGACATTTGAGAAATTTCATTATCTTCTCTCATAAAACAAAAATATACATATTGCTGACACATAGTTATCTTATTCTACAAAAGGAAAACAAATTAATGCTTTAGTTCTTTGCAATTGAGCTGCCTTTTTTCCCTGTACATAGAAACCTCCAAGTCCTTTTACTAGTTTTGAATCTTCTATTTTTGTTCAGTGTTCCTCATTCTGATCATTTGACTTCACTTTTAGGTGACTAAAGCCAAACTGAGCAAAGATAATGTTTACTGAAATTCAACAAAAGGATTTAGATTAAACAAGTGAGAGTTAAAATAAATAATAATAATAAAAATACAGCAAGATGAAGAACCTATTCCAGTAATGCAACTACTACACATGAGGGGAGAACTGTATTCGTTCTGCAAAGAACACGGATGAACAGATAGCAATGTCCTTGCTAAACCACACAAGGTTAAAAAGCAAGGCTTTGCAAGCACCACTGAGACAGAGGCCACAGCACTGGGACTGCAAGCACATTTCATCAGTGCTCTCAGTGCTCTGAAAGACGTGAGCAACTGCTCTCCTTTGGAAGAGATGCTGCTTCAGTGGAAGCACGCCCACACCCTGCGCTTGGGCAAATGCAGAGATAATTACAAAACAGCATATCTTACCTTATCTGTATGATATAAAACTTACCAGATTGGGAATATCAAGGTGTATTTCTGCTTTTATAAAAGGAGTGATGTTCCCAGATTTGCTGTAAAATAGTTTTGACACATATCATAAGCACTTAACCACAAAACCTCCTCAGTTTTTCTAAGAAATATAATTTTGAGCTAAATTCTCTGATCAAGCTCTCATGGAGAATTTTCACATGAATTATGTACTATTTCCAAAACTTAAAGAAGTTTCTTGTTTAAAGGATAAAGAAAATAAGATAGAGCTCCACCATTCTGACAAAGGTTATCTTAGATCCAGTCGTTGCTTTCAGACCTTTTTATCCAGAGTATTTTCTGATTCCGCATTTTAATTTCTCAGATTTAGAATGATGGAACTCTGCCAGTGCTTTGAATAGGGCATAAAAAGGTCTCACTTATCACTACATGGTGACAACACTACCCAATGGCAACAGCCTATCAAGAGCAGAAGTTGCCCCATTACATTTTAGATAAGTATTCAACAGAATGGGAAAAAATTTCAAAGATGAAAAGCTAGTGCAAAATGATAAAAAAAAACCGGTGTTAACCTACTGAAAACTAAAACTGAAACCTGGAGCAAAGTAAAATTTTAAATGCTGTGGTATGATATAGTGACCAAATAAGGGAGGATTCAATAATATGATACAGTAGACAAATATGAAGGAAACAACCAAAAAAATGCCTATTGACTTTGATAAGGATTTCAATACATTTTTAACGAAAAATATACTTAGAAAAAGAAATAAGTAATCCAGACTTTAGCAAACACTAATGACAAAACATCATAAACTTTACTTGAAATAAATCATAACATCATAAACTTCACTTGAAATAAATTCTCTTAATAGAATTCTAAATAGGCTTCTCAATATACAACATATTATATTGAAACAATTCTGTCCTGAAGTGTATGCCTGTTCAAGCAGAGAAGAATCTATAGAAATTATACTGAATATAGCAGACTGATTTTGTATGGATCTTGCCATTATCATGAAGAAATCATAAAGAGTGCATACTATTGAAGGAATCTTTAATTTGCAACTTACATTGGAACACTCATTCTTCTTCTAATACGATCCAAAGACAGTCGGGTTGCTTTCTGGAGACTGACTAGCAGCCGGCGACTGAAATAGGCAACTAAGTCTTTACAGATCTGTAAGAAATAAACCATACATTATTTAGCATTGTATTCACAGAGGAACCTGAAAAATATTGCAGAAAGGTTTCAAGTCAAATCTAATTGATTTTGTCATTGTAGCATTATTGCATTTGTGCAATAATGCTACAATTATATTTGTGCAATAAATGCTACAATAATTTGTGCATTATTGCATAGTGCCTGCAAGTTTGAGAGTCTTTGTTCTGTACTTCTACTTTCCTCCTCTGCTGAACATGAAGAGATTGCATTCTTCATGGAAAAAGCACAAAGATTATCTTTATTATCAAAGTTGGAAGAGAAGGATAGAAAGGATGAAAGATCCTGTCTACCTAAGAAGGAAAGCCTTAGGCACAATGGCTTAGACACACTATTGTCTCCAATCTTTACACTTACCAGTCATGTCAAGGATTGGTTTAATAAAGGTGATAATAGGAATAACATGCAATATACTTGTGAAAACTGAAATTCATCTTAAATGCACTTTTTAGGTAAGCTACTTCATAATTTGTACATTTGATACTGTCCATATGATGTCATTTTGTAATATAGATATGCATCTACCAAAACTCAAGATCCTGTTTACTAATCCAATTGGTCTCAAATAATATCCTTATTTTCACAAAATACCTTTTTAAACTCTTCTTCTTTATTACTGCCCTTACTATCATCACTTTGAGATCCTTCAGAACGGGATTTTTCTTTCTCCTTTTCTTTACTTTCAAATGCTATACGTTTTGCTGTAAATTGAAAAAAAATTAATTGAATATATATTCCTCTTTAAAGCCTGATGTACCCTCATTAGAGGAAACAGTATTGAGTTTTATTTTAGTAAAACCTGGATCACCAAAAACTGGTTTTATTTTGTGACACTTTTTCACACCAGGAATGTGGTTAAGGTCCAGCCTACCAGCCTTAGCCTAACAAACACTGTGCACTACCAATCTATTACTAAAGACAGATAGGCAGATATGAATATATCAGTGAAAATGGCCAAAAAAATCAAAATCAGTATAAACAAGTTAACAAAAGACAGAGAACTCTTTTTGTGTCATATTTTTCTGTTTGCATCCCATTGAACCACCTGGAGTATTGACCCTGCCTATGCCTCTACAGCTGAAGAAACCTGAACCCAGAAGGAAAAAAATCCCATGAAACAAAAGAGCTCCATTACTGATTAAGTCTCAAAATAAATTTTTCCCTAAAACATTATTTCCCCCCCCAAATAGAAACTATTTCTCTTGTAATAGTACAGGATCTCCTAAAATCTTTGTAGGACACCCCAAAGAAGTGTGAACCAGCCACACAAGTGCCAGCAGGTGACTATACTAGTTTAAACTGTGCAGCCAGCAAAGCACATAACTCTACTGTGGCAGGAAAGTTAAAAACAGAGGAACAGTACTGAAGAGAGAAGAGAAGAGAGAAGAGAGAGAGAGAGAGAGAGAGAGAGAGAGAGAGAGAAAGAGAGAGAGAGAGAGAAGGGGAAAGGGAAAGGGAAAGGGAAAGGGAAAGGGAAAGGGAAAGGGAAAGGGAAAGGGAAAGGGAAAGGGAAAGGGAAAGGGAAAGGGAAAGGGAAAGGGAAAGAGAACACTGGATTTTCACTTGCAGATGGAGGTATGTGAAATGGGAGAGTTATGATGAGTGACTGAGAGAAATGGAACTTTAATGTTCTCCCTTTAGAGCAAATACTTTGCTAATCTAAACAGAAGGACACCTTTTTACTCTAGAAACCCCACCAAAAATGAATTGCCTCCATATTTCATGAGGTAGTGGTTTAGTTTAACAGTGGTTAAAGGAGGCAGAACTGTGACACAGATGAAATTGTAGTGGGAGGGAGAAGTCTGAAGAAAAATAGATGAAACAGATCAGTTTTGATAAAAACTAGTTAAGTCCACAGAAATTTTAATTTAAATAAGCAACATTAACCTTGTGATTCTGGGGGCTTAGGAGGTGGAAGTTGGAAGGAATGCTTTCCAAACACTTCTATTAGATCTTGAACAGCTTCTTCAATGCGCATGCTTTTGATGTTCAATATCTCAGCACATTCTTTAGTATAACCCTGTTAAATAAAAATATCAACACATTGTCTTAGTATTATCTTATTACTGTTTTTCTTCATGTAGATTCAAAGCATTTCCCTAAAATTGTATTAATCAGACCAAAACTATTTCAAGGAAACATACATATTTATTAAAATATACTTGTATCTTTATAAAAAACTTGTTATATTATCACTATATTTTTAATGCCTAAAAACCCCCCATTTTTGAAATGTAATGGTACTTTTAGGTGCTCAAAAAAAATCCTGAATATTGAAGGGAGATCACAGTCTGAATCTGAAATTACCCAAATATTGTTTCAACTGGCCTTAATGATTTTATTTACTTGCACTGATTTGATAATTAATAAATTTTTATTCTATTTCAGAATAAGAAAACTTCCAGATTATCAAATATACTTGTTGGAAAGTATTTTTTGCCTTCTCCTTTAAAATAACAATTTGGGAAAAATAGGGGGAAGAAAGGCTATATCTTTCTGAGGACTTTCATACACAAAAAAATCTCATGTATGTATAAAGCACTTAAATAAGGTTATTTATGAAATACTACAGCTTAAGTACCTAAAATACCAAAGAACCAATGTATCTTCATATAAAATGTTTTAACCAAAATAATTTAATTACAAATAAAGGTCTGTATTTCCACATAGAGAATTTTTCAATTTTATTTTCATTTACTAAGGCATTTTTTCTAACATGCCCTAGAATTCCAGTTGAAAGATGTAAAGTGGCACACACCTCATTGTCAGTCAACAGATCCTCTATTTCAGTAGGACCATCTACTGGTAAGCTAACTAAAGAAGTACGTGACATTTCTTTTAATACTAAACTAATCCGCACGTCGCTTATAACAGTAACCTAAAAAGAGAAAACCACGTTAGTACCACACACTTATCTTTAAAGCATAATGGATTCTATTTTAGAGAGCTCTAACAAGTAAGAAATATTTTGCAGAAAAGTAAATGCAAGAATGTTACAGAGTAGAACATCCTCTAAGAAAGTGAATAGTAACTAGAGTTATGGTAACTTAAGGGTAATGTACAATGGCTAGACTCCCAAAGAATCCTGCCTGGTTTAACTGCAGCTCTAGGCAGACACGCAGTTAGAAAAAGTCAGACCCTAGATCATTCCTGTCATGCAAGATACACTGCTTCTAGAATAAAGAAAACAGAGTAATAGAACAACTACATCAATAAAATTGGATTCTTGTTTCATCATCTTACTGATCACAAGTCTAGCAGCAAGGCAAGGGGCGGGTCTACTGTAAATTGATTGATGGGTTAACCTTCAGTCCTTCTTTCAGTCGAGTGTTTTGCTGGGTTTTTGATTCTAAATTACAGCCTTATTAGTATACAGTCAACTATACTGAATTGGTTTTGCCATGGCAGAATCCAAGGAAAACTGACTTCTGTCCGTCTTTTAATCTTTTATCTGAAGTAGTCTGCATCTGTGATATTCCATCTTGTTTTTCACAATATACCTCATGCTTCCATTTCACATCACCTTTTTTCCTGTTTGACAATAATACCCCATTCACAGCAATCAAGAGTCTAACCAAGGTTAACTTTTTAAAATTGATATGGAAAGGAGAAGTAAAAAAAAAAAAATACATACAATCTAAATATTTAAGGAAAATAGTGTTTTTACATGAAAACATGGTTATTTTAGTTATACTAAGGCTTAAAAAGCTGTTCATTTCTGACACAGACAACCTTTTTCCAGATTTGGGTTTCAGTGGCAAACAGAGCATTGATCATAATTATGGTTTTCTGCCGTACATAAAAAGAACTAGATACAGTGACCAGTGACTAACAATTTCCTACCACAGGAGACACAATTTATGTTATTCATAGAAGAGATAATAGTCACAGAGTTTAACCATCAAGCCAGAAGGGCAACCTGACTGTAAAGTTAAATTCTTGCAAAAACACCAAGCCAATACTGGTCCTCAAGCATGTTAAATCATAGAATACCAACTGAAAGAGGACTTCAAGGATCATCTGGTCCAACCTTTCTTGGCAAAAGCACAGCCTATACAAGATGGCCCAGCACCCTGTCCAGCTGAATCTCAAAATTGTCCAACACTGGGGAATCCATCACTTCCAGTGAGAAGTTATTTCAGTGGCTTACTGTTCTCACTGCAAAATAATTTCCTCTTGGGTCAAATTGGAATCTCTCTGTGAGTGACTTTACCCATTACCACCCATCTTTTCCACATAATCATTGTAAAAAGGAGGTCTCCATCTTCTTTGCAGCTAATCTTCAAATATTACACCATGATGATAAGGTCTCCCCTAAGCCTTCTTTATTCAAGGCTGAACAAAACAATTTCTCTCAACCTTTCCCCATTTGTCAGGCTTCCCAGTCCTTTGATCATTATTAAGGCCCTTCCCTGAACCCTCTCCAAATCTCTTCTGTATAGCAGGGACCAAAACTGAATACAGTTCTAGGTTTGGCCTCACCAGCACCGAGTGGAGGAGGATGGTGATTCGTTATCTCTGCTGGTTAATGCAACCCAGCATCCTACTGACTTTCTTTGTTGGAGAAGCACACTGTTCACTCACACTGAACTTGGGTGCCCAGATCCTTTTTCACAGAGCTGTTCCCCGGTCAGGTAGATCTCAGCCTATGCTGCACTCCTGGATTATGTTTGCCCAGGTACAAGACCTAACATTTGTCCTTGCTGAACTTTGTAAGGTTCTTGTTAGTCCACTCTTCATGCCTACTCATGTCTTCCTGTAGGGTGGCTCTCCACTTTCCCATTTAGCTTGGTGTCATTGGCAAACTTTGTCAGGGTACGCTTGATCCCATCATCCAGATTACTTACACAGATATTGAATATGGAATCAAATGAATTTAGAAATTATGTGACAAATACCAAAAGAATAAAAGAGCACAGAGCAGCATGCAGAAAACTGTGAGGAAAAAGCATATTCTCCTTCATTATTTTATGGGCTTCACAAAGAGGACAGTTTCACAACATGCCTGCTATGAATAGAGTTAATGTTCCAAAATTCTCCACTCAACAATCTTTACATGGAAGTATCTTTTATGCAGCCGCACTCATGGACAAGCACTCAAAGACAGGAATTGACTCTGAAAATCAGAGTGAAAGCCCCAGAATCTGAAGACAAGAAGTGGAAAAAAGTTCTGTTTTAAGGACAGAAGCAAAAATCAAACATATGATGGCAACAATAGGAGAAAATCATTGAGTATATCCCTAGTCCAATAAAAGGAACCTATTTTTAAAAGCAACAAAATTTCTATGTATGGTACAAAAATAAGTACCAATAATATGAAAATATGAAAAATAGTGTCCTAGAAATAATTTCTGTAAGTTTTTGGTTTTATTTATATAGTGAGCAAGTGCTTACCCTTCTCAAAAGCTGTCTATATACATGCAGAACTTTTTCAGCTTCTTGAAAGAAAGTTTCCAGTGTTACAGATGCCCAAGTCACCATGGTAAGTCCTTGCCTCAACACACTTTCCACCTAAGCAGAAAGATATAATTTAACAGATTAAAAAAACCCAAAACAACACAGCAGAAAACAATTAAAACAAGTGCTATTAGTATTAGAATCACTAACATGGCTTATAAAACAGAGTGGTGTGCAAGGGAGGTTACAAGTTTCCAACAAAAAAGGTCAAAGAAATGTATGCAATAGAAAGGAAGGGCACGGTAGTGCATACTACAGCCTCAGTTTTTTTGTTTCTCACACTTCTGCCTAACTTTGTAGTTATACAAACTTACACAAACCCTCCAACCTTTTGGTGTGACTACTTACAACCAAAACAGGAGAGTTACTTAGAACAGTCACATACATACACTTGTAAATATCTGGTAAAACAAAATGAATTGTGGGATAGACATTCTGCATCTCCAATAAAACTGTACCTTTAACATAGCATAAAAATCTTAGTGTAGCACTCTACACTCAATTTACAAGGTTAATAATTCTCTCAGAGCATACTTCCATGTTAAAGCCAGAGATTTGTGGAGATTAATAGACTTCAAAGGCTATATTTTCTGTTCTACTGGTCTTCTATCTCATAGACACTAAGATTATTTGATTGTAAAACACATTATTTGAGAAGTGTATGAAGGATGCAAAGAACAAATTTTTAGTCTTAAAGATCTCGGTAAAATCCATTAAGCTCACAACATGCAGATCCATCTAAATATTTCAGAATTATAAATTATTATTAAGTTATTTTAACTTCTTATGAGGTATACTGAAGTGCATGCAGTAATACCAACCTTTTCCATTTTTGGTCCCAGCAGGTTTACAAATATGTTTGGTGTCCTTTTACGCAAATCTTCGTAAGCCTCGACAATGTCCTGTTGATTATTAGAAAGGGTAGTATCAAGCAGAATATTTCAAGCATTTCTTTACTCAAGAAAACAATTTGTCATACAATCAAATCATCTGAAAAAGATATTGAAAGCAGCAAAATGCTGTATGTGGAAACAATTGTAGAATTTTACATAGGCTTTACATACCTATGAACATCATTTCTGGGATGTAATGAATTTGTATCATGCTATAGAAGGAGGAATGAAAGCCACCTTTGTGCAACACTTTCTTAAGGCACAAAGCCAGAAAAAGAATGATCTTCCTCTAGAACTAAAGACAGCTTGAGCTTTAGTGACCGTAATTTGCAATACCCTCTTAAAATTGAGTATCGTATGTTTTAGATGCTTAAATCAGGTGTGAACTCAGTTTTAAAATATCCTCTTGTCTTATGCCATACGCACACACACAGAGAAAAGTCTTGTACGATGCACCTCATCCCCAAGATACAGGCTCCTTGAAATAACACCATAGCGGAGGCTGCAGTAGGTATAACAAATGTAACTTCTCTTGCAGGTAACCTGCAAAATTCTTCACATTTCTGTGGCTCACCATATATTCCAAACCAGACTAACTCCAATATTTCTTCTCAAAAACTGCAAAAACCTGCATTTTACTGATTTTCAGACTGTGAAAACATTTTGTATAGCTTAAATTATTTGATGACCAAAGTATACTTAGTGTGCCATTGGGTATATGAAGCATATATTCTTACATTTAAGTATCAACCAGCCCACACAGGACTTAACAGGGGGTTTTCAAATGAGATTTTCTATGTCCACCTGTGCATTCTGCAAATCTACCTTAAACTACCTCTTACCCAGCTTTAATCTTAAGCTATAGAAAAAGAAATCTATGTTTAAACACATTTCCTTTCCATTTTTTTTAAACAGCAATAATGTTCAAGTTTACCTCTAACTGCAACTTGTTTGACTTCAATTTATTTTCTATTATTGCTATCTTTAGTGCTTGTGCTGGTACTTCCAGACCCAACTTCAGCATACATTTTGTCTCTCGCACAATCTCTAGAATATGGGGATCAAAATTAACCACAAACTTCTCATTTGTAGGGTGACGCACAAGTATCGTGGATTGTAAGGCTGTAAAGACATTCTAGTATCAGTTTCTAAGACAAACAATTGCTTAAATTGTTTACATTTCTAAGACAAACAATTGCTTAAACGATTGCTATAAATTATTATGAAATCCAGATTTTTAATATTAAAATCTAGTGATTAATTACGTAGGGTTACTTGTGAAATAGCTTCATGCTGTTTTCAGTTAAAGAAAATACGTGACCAACTTCCATCATATTAACTTTTTGCCTTTCTCTTCATAAACTAAACAAGCCTCAGATCCAGTCTTACTTGTGTCATAATTTTTCTCAGCCCAAGTTAAAAAATACTAAATTAATTCTCTGAAGACCAGGAAACACAACACTTGGATCAAACATTTCTAGACATTAAATAATACTTCCCCTTAGAGGGACAATACAAAGTTATAAATTATTATACCCAAAAAAACCCAGAAAGAATTATTAAATAGTATGCATAGAGAATTTAAATACTGAAGTTTTCCCCTCCCCTCCACCCCCCTGGCTGGCTCAGATTTGGGGAGTTTTGGGTGAGGAGATCTTCAGGATAGGGAAAGGAAATCCAAAAGAGGCTCCTTACCTCAGGACATATTCCTTTGCTTTATTTCCAAGAAGGGATCCCAGGGGCAAAGAGGAGGAGCATGAGGGAGCAGGGGTTTTTATCTCTCTCGGGGTGGGGGGTGGGGTTACCTGTCCGAGGGCCATGGGTCAGAGTCAAGGGGCAGGTAGGGTCAGACCTAGGTTACAGTCTCTGGGTGGGGGGCGGGTTTTGAGGGAGAGACCATTCCCTAAAAGGAATGCAACAAAATACCAAAGTTTTCTGTGTCTTAGATTTATGTCACTAATGTTTACAGTCATCTGTTAAACAGTGCACCAAATCTGCAATCCTCTGCATCAAAACCAAGTATCAAGTTCAGTAAGGCACTGAGATGATATTACTGAGCCTGCTAATTGGATCATGACCAACTTGCACATTTTAAGGGTAACTGAGGCTTAAGACAACTATCTGATTTGATTTATGTTAACTTAGTACTCAGCAATGATTTAAAGAAGCAAGTACATATTTAATTACTTACGATATTGTAATTTTGAAATTTCCTTCATCCATGCATCATGATAGACTACCTCGAACTCCACCAATACATATGCAAGTTTGTTGTATGATTGAACAACTGCTTTACCTTCTGGACTTGTCAAGATATCTGAATGTTTCTATTAAAACACAGTACATTCTAATTAAAACTATATCCAAAACTGCCCATACCACTTGGGTTTTTCTCAATTGAACTACTGTCTACACATTGTGTAGGTTAATACTATGAATTATACTGACAAAGTTCTTAAAAACTGTAACAAATATTTATGATTTAAATTTACAGAGCGATAAAGTCAGTAAGAACTTGTAAGGAATAAATACTAAATATTTAACATCAGTAAGAGCAATTACTTCAATATACTGTCATAAATATCTGCAATTCACAGTGAAATGGATACTCAGTTCTACTCAAAATTGAATAACTGAAAATTTATTGTAAAAGTTTCCTTTTTTAATCAGTAATGATATTTATGCCTGTTTTCCTTGGAACAGATTTAGATAATCATTATTCATAGCTGAGGGAAACAGGAAAGTGAAAACCTCTTTCACATAGAAGTTAACTTGGCATGAGACCCTGGATGCTTTGTAGGAGAATCACTCAAACATTTCAAGAATTCTTCAAGGTTATTTTCAACTGAAATTGTCTAGTTTGTACTATTCCAACACTACATCTTGGATCTACAACAAGGGTTACTGCAGAGCAGTATAAACATACAAAAAAAATGTTGCTTAGAATATAACAAGTGACAATCATAACCAGAAACTTTATGATCACTCTGAAGTAAGACAGTTCACACTAAACTCCTAATTTTTCAGCACATCAACTTACATGGAGATAGATGATTGGTTCATTTACCCTTCTGAATAGCTGTCTCACCCACAATATCTTTCCTGCAATAGGTGGCATGTTTCGAGCAAGAGGAGGGTCATCTTTCTGAGTTTGGTAAAGCTACAATAAGTAAAAACAATATCATTAAACACATGTATTAAAAAATCTATTAGAATGCTAAACTGCTGTCTCTGGTACCACAACTTCTTCCTCCTCCCAAACAGATTAAGTTCACGTGGAGTCACACCACAGTTCATGGAGAGAAAAAAGTATTTTTTCCCTGACTTCAAAGCGACTTGGTATGCTTCAAAGATGCACACATATCAAAGCTGGTGCCTCTCCTGTCTCCATTATCTGATGCTGTTTCTCAGCTGTGCTTACTTAGGAGAGAGTCCTGAGTAAACCAAAAGGCATTGTGAATGCCAGGCTGAGCAGCCAGTATTCAGGATCAAGTCTGACACCTGACTTTGAAGCCATCTGCTGTGAAAGCAAGCTGTTTAAGGACATGGAGTCAGGAGAATCCTTGTGGGGCTTTTCCTCCTTTGCTTGGGAACTGGCCTCAAGAGAGGCCCAAGCTAGATTGTTAACTGAGAGCTTTTTCCTAAACAGAAACATCAATACTCTTCTTCAGACACACATATCTGACTATTAGATAATATTTCAGGATTTGGACTAAGTTGTTCTTGGGGGTCCCTTCCAAATCAGGATAATTTAGTGCTATTATATGCATTTTTCTACTAACTTATAATCAAAATGGATGTAGATACTCCTAGATACACAGCCCATGCTTTTATCTGTGCCCAAGATGAGAAAAAATGTCCCCTGTTCAGTAAATGGCTGAATTACAGTGAAAAAAAAAAAAAAGGCCTAAAATTATACTGTACAAAATTTGCATTGTCAAAGTACTCAATCACTTTAGAACCAGCACTGCAGTAGGAGCAACTTTTTATTAGAAATAACTTGCTTGGCAACAGTAAAAGGCAATCTAGTAATATCTAATAAACAGTCAGAACTAGTCAGTAGAATCAAGACGTTGTTTGACAGAAGAAAGGAGTATTTGTACCCACCCAGCTTTGGGTATGCGAACTTGGGCTGCAAAAACACAGACTCTGATGACACAACTCTTCACTTAGCCCTACCCTGTCTCCTGCACAGACCCAACCAAAGAAATTAAGGAGCTTCATGGTGACCTTGAGAGGAACGGACCTGGATGAAACCCTCTCAGTAAATGTACCCTTTTTCTTTTGCCTGGGAAAATACAGCTAAGGGTGGGCTACATGATTCTTTTTAAGCAATTTTTTTTTTAATGCTGCTGAAAATCTGTTCATCTAGTTAAGTCAGTAATTAGGGGTTCAAGGATTGTTATGTACAGTGTGTAGGTAAGGAAAGGACACTGTAATGAGTTGTTCAGAGCAGCTTTGATAGGCTACAGTTTTAAGTCACTGTTTGGAGGAAAAAATTTCTAATAAGTGCAGAGTTTATAGATATTGGCTCCTTGTGTAAACTTCTATCATTGATCTTACAAAATGTCAACATTTCAAAAAAACTTTTTCAACAGTCTCATTTTCCAGATTCCCTTTATATTCATTGAAGAAAAATGGTCATTTGGAGGGAATTATTTAAATCTTTAGGACACTATATAAAATTGATCAGATTAACTCACTCTAGAGTAATTCTTTCCTTCTTTCTTGAGTAGAAAGGGAGTTTGGACATTTAGTTCTGATGCAGATGTTTATCTTACAGACAAAGTAAAAGTTTACAGTCAAGTGATATGAGCAGTTTCCAGAACTCAATTCTCATTTCTACTTCAGTTAGGGTGCTCTACAAAAATTATGAAAAACTACTTTACAATGAACATAAATGGAACTCACCTATATATTACATGCATTTTATGCTGCCACAGCATTTGATAATAGCTACTTATAAATGCAAATTAACTGTGGAAGCATCATTTAATAAAAAATCCAAAAGGTACATGCAAGCAATGCACACAGGTAGTAAAGAACATGCTTCTTTAAATTTAATTGATGAAGGAATAACAGAAAATATTTTGGGTTTATAAAGTAAAATTGTGATGACAAATTTGCCTTCAAGAGCAATTGTGCATATTGTGTTGACCATGCACTAAGGCCTTTTCTGTAACAGGAAAACAGAAGTAAGATAAATTGAGAATTGGGAGTAAATTAATGAAATAGGCAGAATAAATAAAAATTACTCCTAATAAAATGCCTGCTCCTGTTTTAACATGATGTTTACTAGTTACTGAAAGGAAATTAAATACCTTTTTAGTAGCTTCGAGTTCTGCTACATAATGTTGAAGAATACAACCAACTGTGCGTGCTATTTCTTCTTGAAGGCACGGCATATTCAGAGTTTGAAACCTGTGTTAAAAATTAGTACCCAAAATGACATTTCTAAAATAATAACTGTTTTAATTTATTTTGGGGTATGCGAACATTACATAAAGTGAAATAAGCAAAAATCTAGAAATTCTTTTGAATCTGGAAAACCTTTTTTGCTCTGAGAAAGTTTAAACAAGTTCAAAATTTCTGCCCTGGTGGGTATTTTGGTTGTTGTTGCTTAGTATGTTTTAGGCTTTTCCTTTAGCATCCTCTTGTGCATAAAAATATTCTAATGAAATTAAGGAACAGAATATATTGATTCCCATAAGTAAGATAAAATATATATTTTATCATGGTTATGTGGTTCAGAATATCAGTAATGAAAATTTCTCAATTAGGCCTTTTGTTCTAAAATTTGCTGGGCTGTTTAAATTGTGTTAATCAGTAATTTCAAGTTACTTTAAAATATTTTAAGACATGGTTGCCAATACCTTTGAAGTAACTGAAGTGAATTCTGTGCAGACAAAATTTTCCGAAAACAGGTACGCATAAAATTCTGTAGCTGTGTCTAAAGAATAGATAATTCAGTGTGGTTTTTCAGGTCAGGGAATAGTATTTTGATGATATTTTCTTAACACAGTAGCATTTGAAATTGTTACTACGTAAAGCACAAAATAGCAGCCTTCACCAGGCCATGCTTAATACAATTAATCAACACCTAATTTCAGTAAAATAACCTCTAAAATATTATACAATTCTATGAAATAAACAAATTAGTTGCAGCTTTGTTCTGCCCAAAATCTGACCACATTTCTTCAGGCTAATAAAAAACTTCCACATAGATCATTCTCTCAGGGCTCCTAATTTTTGTCATTTTAGCTGCAGAGTGAAAATCATCTGTGAGCACTGTTTGATATATTTTACACCTTCCTTTGAAAGAAGGAGAAGGAAAGGAAAAAGCCTCCCTCCAGACAAACTCCATGCTCTTTAGAAGACCAATGTAGCCTATTCACAATCCAAGTCTTAATAATTTGATAGATTCTTTCCCAAGTAAGTTATAAGAAGTCATAACATTACTCACCTCTAAACGTTCAACTTCTGTCATGAATTTCACAAAATCCACATCAAATTCTGTTACTGTTGGATCAAGGGTATCATATGGTTTCTTTTGAAAAATGTGGTAGATATTTCTGAATTTTACTGCCATAAGATCTATACCTTCAACTGCACACATAGTCAGTGCATTAAAATTCTGTTCTATGGCTATCATCTCCATTATCTGAAATAAATATATTATATTCAGGCTCATAATGAATTCTTTGTAATTTCCTCTATAAACTAAAACCTGAGCAAGATAAAATAAGCAACAGCCACTCCTCTAGCTACTTCATTCACAAATATGTTGTTTCTGAGTCAAGTATCTTCAATAATTGAAGCATGGTTAATTCAGTTTTCAACATCAGTTCTCACCACAACTCAACACAAAGTAAAAAAATCTTTGCCTTTCTTAATGATTAAGAGGGTTTTTTATGTTTTACTGCTAGATCCAATAGGATAACACAGAAAAGAAGTATGTACATGGCATGTACATATTGATGACAAAAAAATATCCCAAAGAATAAAAAAACCCAGCCCCACAGATTAGTATGTATACTGAGTGATAAAGGAGTACATCAAAGACTCACAGAATTCCCACCTTGTGATGATTATCATCTTTTCCCTTGTCTGGCCTTATTCTGTACCAAGAAGCACCTATTACTTTTTCCACTCAAGAATGTTAGTTTAAAATCCCTTCAATGCATTACCAAGCTAAATGTTAAGACCACACCAAGCAGCAGAATCATCTGAAGATTTGTTTGAATTTTGGCAAGAATGTTTGGCAGTAAATATGAGTTTTTAACATCATTGAAAAAAAGCAAGAGTGTGTTGTTTTTCAGATAATTTTAAACCTCTTAAAATAATGATCTAAGTCCAGATCAATCAGGTTATTTCTCTCCACACTAAAAGAGATAAACTGACAAGTTGAGAAGGCAATTGTGAGGTAATAGCATCAAGCATTGGGATGACTTACTCTGTGGAAGTGCCCAAATCCTCTCAACAGAGAGTTATAGACTCCTTTAAAGGATGATTAAGAGAATGTATGTTGGCAAGCATCCACTTTGGAAACTGTTCTCTGGAGAGACACTTCTTTACCAATAATAACAGCACCCAATATACTCACTTTTTCTAATCTCCTACAAAAAGCTTCAGATTTTCCAAAAATGTACATTTCTGATACTTCCAATGCCCTTTCTCCTAGATGTGCTGAAGTCGCTTGCCTAGTTTCACGGAAGCATTTCTGATATTCTTTCAACAGACATATGCATTCCTAAAATGTTAAGGAACAAACGCCATATTTATTATGCTTATGAGTGAGGGACTAGAGTACTCAAACCAATTGACATTCCAAAGCCATTAGTTATCACTTAATCTGGTTTCAGTCAACAGGCAACAACAACTTAAATACAGTGGTTTTTTTCAGTATCTGCAGAAAGTGTTTGCAACATATGAACGAACATAGAGCAGTACAGTACAGTAAACCAGAGTGGTGATGAAGGGTGTTGCATCCAGCTGGCAGCCAGCTACTATTGATGTCCCCAGGGATCAGTGTTGGGCCCAGTCCTATTTAATATCTTCATTGATGATCTGGATGAAGGGATTGAGTCCACCATCAGCCAATTTGCATATCTGGGTGTCAGTGTCTATCTGCTGGAGGGTAGGAGGGCTCTGCAGAGGGACCTAGCAGGCTGGATAAATGGGATGAATCCAACGGTTCAAGGTTTAACAAGACCAAGTGCTGTGTCCTGCACTTTAGCAACAACAACCCCCTGCAGCACTGCAGGCTGAGGGCAGAGTGGCTGGACATTGGCCAGGCAGAAAGGGACCTGGAGGTACTGATGGATGGCAGACTGAACACGAGTCAGCAGTGTAATCACATGGCCGGGAAGGCCAATGGCATCCTGGCCTCTATCAGCTATAGTGACGACAGCAGAACTACAGAAGTGATTCTTCCCCCTTCTATGCCTTTTGGGGAAGATAGGAACTCAGTAACTGAGGTCTGGAAAAGGAGAAGATGGAAATGAAGTTAACATTGACAACCACTGCTACACATATTTTGCCATAGCATATTGCATTCGCTTAATTTGTTCTTAATAGGTCACCATCAGATGAAGAAGAGGAAGACTATCTTAACACTGACCTTTCATGGTATGCCAAGGAAATCTTGCATGGAAAGGAACTACTGTAACTAAGTCAGGATCTATTCAAATATCAGATTTTCCATGGTAGAGGAAGATGGTACCAAATCAGAGCTATACCCTCCTCCATAGCCCCTCTTCCTCAAGATGGAAAAATGTGGAATATTAATTCCTTGGTTACACATAAAGTAAAGATGCCAATTCCAAGGTCAGTGACAGACCACACTGATAAAGATGAAGCCATTGTAATTTCAACCATGCCCATGGGCTAAGAATTGGGAAAACTTTCAAAGCATCATTAAATAAAAAAAGCCAAGAGGTGTGAAGCACTTGATACATATTGATATGGACTTCCTTATGATATCAACAGGTTATCAATAGGTTTGACATGGAAATAATGAAACATCAAAATACAAACGTTGATTTTTCCAATGACTACTGGTGTTTCCTGATCCCAAACTCGATTCAAGCCAGCATCTGTAATGTAAGCTTTACACGTTGTGACCATTTGGTTTGTAACCTAGGGCAGACAAATGAAAAAAGTTTAATAGTAATTTTAAGCTTAACAGTAAATTTGTCTGTTTCACAAAATCTAATACAATTCTCATATACATGTGTTAATACTATCAGATTTGGAATAAATTTCACTTTTGGAAATAATAGTGGCTAAAAAATATATGCAGTATATACAACAAACACCCTATAAAAACTCTGAGAACACTGCCAGAAGTATATGTAAGTCCCAGGGCATATTTGTAAGTCCTGTAAGTTCAGTAATACATAAACACAGAATGTCATCAATCAAAATTCAAGAACGAAAAGAATTTATTGGATTCCAACTATTCTTCACTTACATTGTTGTCTTTACACTTTGCAGCACTTATTTAAAGAAGACTGCCCTTAAAGAATTTTGTATCCTAGCAGTATGTCTTTACCTTGATTTCATGTGGCTATAAAAAGGAAAAAACATTCTTCTAAACCACAAAAACCCAAAGTTAGTAATGACAGAAAGAGAGAGAGGAGTATGTACAGATATAGAAGACATACCACAGAGAACAGCTACAGGTAGACAATTTTTTTGTCTATTAAATAATATGAACAATTCAAAACAGTTCTCCTGATGATGCTCTTTGGGTTTTGCCTTTTTTCTTTTATATGTTCTCTATATTCTTCACACACATATTTGTAACTCTGCCACCTATTGTATTAGTAGCTAGTTTTTCCAGAACTTTTCCATGGCCTTTCCCTAAGCAGAAAGAAAAATCAAATTTCAGAGCTTCACTCCCTGGGAGGTACAAGACCCCTGTGCCATCTTGGTTCCTCCTGGGAACCAAGGCTGAGAACAACTCTTCCAGATACATCCTCGTGGACAAAGTACAACCAGTGCTGAAGGAGGGGCTCCAGAGAAGGGGCTTGACCTGGGGGAAAATTGCATCACCACTTTTCCTCCTAATTGGTGCTTTTTATCTATTATGCTTATTTCCTGAAACTATAAATGTGTACTCATCCCTGTAAGGGTGAGCTTTTGTGGACATCTTTCCATAACTCCCTCTGAAGGTTTTCATTAAAATCCTCTTTTATATTACCTCCTTACTAAAATTATCTCTAGTTTCTTTTCCAGGTTGGGAAAAAGGCAACACTGACATGAGAGTACTGTAAAGCAGGTCTTAAGTATCCCTAACTGAAAAAAGACTGGAAACTGCCATAGCAAAGGCAGCCTCAAACTGTAAGAAAATTACTGATGAAGTTGGAGATAGTGTCACTTCTGATGATCATTAAACGGAAATAAACAGTAAATAGGGACCTTAAACAACTGGATTAAAATACAGATTTTTTTTTTCCTTGCTATTTCAAGCATAGTTTCATGTAACCAGTTTGCTATTTTTTTTAGCCTCTGTAGTGGAATACTCATTCCCTTAGACCATTAAATAATAGACAGTAGCAAGAGCCAATATACAAACGTACAAAGACCCATTATATGACAGGTAATATAATATACCTAATGTGATATATAGAAAACAGCCACAGCTATGAATAGATACAGATTCAAAAGAGCACATAATTCTTAATATCCTAGTTCAAATTGAAATGTAACAAAATTTTATGTTACATGCTGAACCCTATGGTGTAAGGAAACAAAAAAAAATGTGTGTCTGTGTAATGAGGGTCTACTGTGAATTTCCTCTAAATGCATACTGCAGGTGTGTAGTTTAGTTATGAAGGATTTCTTCTCTATAAAACCATTATACAAACCATCTTTGCATGCAGAGAATACCTGGATTCTGCAAAATACATTGGTATAAACACAAAGCCAGTCTTAATTTTCTCTTTAAGGAGGGAAAGTTTATGATCTGAAACTCAATTAACTTTTCAAGTATGACCTGCTTTGGAAAACAGGAACCTTTTATCTTTCACACTTTTTGGAGAAAGAGCCTAGTCGGATTGACAGCCATCTGCCATTAGGTCTTCAAGGCTGAGAATAAGTGACTTTGTGGATTATGTGATTTAGGAAACAACTGATCAGATTAATTCAGATGAGAAGATTAATCAAGACTATTAAAAAATTAACACTGATGAACCAAGAACAAGCAAAGTTCCTTTCAGAAGAGAACTCTGTAATCCAAGTTTAATCCTCTTGTGATCAAAAGTTCTCTTCCTTTTCTACGCAGAACCTCACTATTTACTATCATTTTTAAACAAATGTTCAACTGATTTATGCAAAATTAATTTTTCTTCTGAAAAGTCACACAATTTTTATAATTATTGTTTTGTTAATAAACTTACCTTTATAAGCAATGATGTAATTCTCTCAGAAGTATTGTAATATTTTGAAATACGGTGA
Organism: Phylloscopus whistleri; assembly: GCA_017589585.1. Taxonomy (NCBI): domain Eukaryota; kingdom Metazoa; phylum Chordata; class Aves; order Passeriformes; family Phylloscopidae; genus Phylloscopus; species Phylloscopus whistleri. The sequence continues at coordinate 1,828,802 of JADMLD010000534.1, forward strand.
ATCATCTGTACAGACTTGATCAAGTTTGGTACTCCCTGTGTCATTAATACCTCAAAGCAGAGTTTCAAGAAAATAATTACTTCCTATTCTTAGCAACTATGTTTCCATTCTATTGACAACTTCTAAATTATGTATTTCTCTAAGCACATAAATCAGTCTTTAAAATGTCGTGACATTTTACCAAAAGTTTTCTTATGAAAGAAGACTAATCATGCTCAATAAGATTCCAAACACCAACTAACAAGAACAATAAATGGCTAAGTTTGATCATTGGCTAAGAAATCAGATTAAAGGTATTACAAGATAAAATACTAGTAATATCCTATTTTGATGAACAAAATTCAACACTGATTCAAAATGTAAAGGTTGCATTTTTTGGTGCAATAGGAAGTATTTTTCTGACAGCAATTGTCTGTGATGGATACTTTTTTCCCCTTCAGGTACGGCTGTTAACGTACTTTCATTGTGATAACAATCTTTACATAAAGTGTTTCATTCAGACACTTCAGAAAACTCATTAAACAACTGTCACAATGTTAGTTTCACTAACAAATGCCTAATTCCTTAAGTATCATATCAAACACCTAAATCTTTCACATATTTTGTGAAATCAATGTTAAAGTCATACTGTGGGATTACAAGTACTTAGTAGCTCAAACACTTCCGAAGTATTCCGGTGGAGTGGGAAAAAAAAAAAAAAAGAAAAACAAAAAGGTAAAACATTATAATTCATTAACATTATCAGGGACTTGTCAAAATTGCAATTCAGGACATCAAGAAAGTAATTTTGGCTGTCACCCTTCAATGGAGAAGCCAAGCTCCTGTAATTAACTTTGAGTTGCAAACTCAAACTCGTACTGTGAATAGACATAAAAGACATTTGCATTTAGCAAGAGTGTGAAATAAATGCCATACAGTATAAAAACAACCATCTGTGTCCATATTGTTCATCACCAACACCACCCTTGAAATAGAATCAGGAAATTCTGAGTCTGTATGTTTTCTTTTTCAATCCTTAACAAAAAATAAAACCCTGAATACTGGACTGTGTAGAAGTCTCTCTGATTCAAAGCCTCAAGTTAAATGTTCAGTCTGAATTTTCATATTTTAACTTACTTCAACACAAATGTCACTGTGTGATGCTGCATACACTAAATGTCATATTTTATGCACACACCAAATGTCATCATAAATCCACATGTATGCCATTTCTTATTCACTAATATATAAGAGTTGTCCATACCAGATACTAAATGCAACTCTACACAGAATGAAGGTCTGTTTAAAACAGGATATATTTAGCTTGGAAATCATTGTTTTTAAGCTGAATGTCATAGAAATTCCTACCTAAATTAACTTGATTTCAGGAACACAATTAAACAGAAATTCATATGTATCCAAATTGTTCCAGACTAAACAAAGAATTCTAATTAACTATCCTGTATTAGTAAAATCATGAAGTCTTCAATGGGTTTGCACCCACTAATGTCAGTTTTTGTATGATACAAAGAATTTTATCTTCATAACACCTATGAAGTAGCTCATCATCATGGCCTGGTACCTGGCACCCTCTAGTGATACCTTGAAGAGCTGAAGATAAACAGCTTCGTGACACTGCTTATCATGCCTGCCTCTTATACTATTCCATGCAATATTATGTCATATATCTAGGTCATATATGAGCAAAGTGCTTTTGCTTGCTCTCAGTTACACCTTTGTAGTAGGATCCTAAGCTTCCAGAGATGCAAAAGAAATGCAGCACTTCCTGACAAAGGGCTGGAGGCATATAGGACCGAAACGTGAAGGATTCAAAACCAAAGTAGAATGAGCACTATTTTTCTAGGGTATTTACTCCTTTCCTCCTATTCTGCAATAGGCATTAGAAAAATACATCTGTTTTAATAATTCATAGTTATTATACCAAATAACTAACATCTTGAACTAGCACTGAATGGTGTACCTGGACAATCAATTGTCTAAATTCTGACTAGCAGGTACTTTTGCAAATACAAGCAGATAATACTGTATTCTATATTAAAAAAAAATGTTTTGCCCATTTAGAACCTCATAAGGTTTCATTATTTGCTATATCACTGAAATTTTGGTACTTTGGTTACAGTTAAGTGATCATTGACATATATGGAATTTTTGTATTATAAAATATGTAGCTGGTTTAATTGCTTTTAAAAATAATACCAGCAGCAGGACTGACTTATTAAAAAATCATATGTATTTATGCTTATTTACTAAATACATTTCAAAATACTATAGTTTATGACATATATGATAAAATAATGCTTCAACATTTAGCTTGACAAGCTTTTAGAAAAAAATCAGGAAAATTAGAAATGTAAACTACAAAAAATTACTTTTAAGTAAATATAAGGAAGGGAACATTTATTGTGCTCTGGGATTTCTACATAAATATCTAAACTATGCATAAAGAATGGTGAAAGGCATACTTACAACATCAGTGGTATAAAGTGGCTCACAAACTTTTTCAAGTGTTCTTAGGTACTTCACATTATCCTTTGATTCATTGGCTGCATCTGTGATTCTACCATCTAATTCTTGCCAATTCTAGTGGGAAAAAAGTTCTGTGAAAATCTTCATACATAATGAACTAGTTCTTTAACTTGCACTCACTTGCCAGAAGTAAACTTTGGTAAATGAATTTTTAAGAGGCATTGTCAAAACAAGCAACAAAAGTTAACTTATTGTATTTCTTACACATCTAATGTACTTTATGTTCATTTTTGGCTGTACCCCTCAAATGACTTGTTCTTTGTCTGGATACATTCAGCACACCAGCAACATATCTAAATTTTCCTCTTTTAATTCTCCTTGGCAAATCTCTCTTAGATGAAATAAAAATAAAAAACAAAACCAAACAATAACCTTTACAGTAAAAAACAGCATAAAAAAGAAAAAAATTAATTACCTTTAGTACTTTAGATTGTGCAACTTTCAGAACATTAATAACAGCTTTACAGTTTTCTCCTTTGATCTGTTCAATAATAAAGTTCAATTTAGCAGACATGTATTTCCAGTTCTCCAGTTCCATCAGTGGACCTGAATCCTTAGCTTCTCTCCTTAACTGTTTGCTCTCAATCAGAACCTGCAACCCAATTGAAAAAAAAAAAAAATCAAATGTCTACTACAATGAATAGACAAGTCATTATAGAGAAGAAATGCTTTTGAGGAAACTCACTTAAAAAGGAACAAGCTTGCAGTTACTGACACACGAAAATGGCTCCCATTTGGAAAAGCTTTCTAAGTCTGAATTGCACTCAATCATACTCTTAAACTGAAATTAAGGCAATTAATACATATGTTGAACTGCTGTCATACCCTGGGTGATTAACAGCATATACAGACAAGTCTTTAACCAGAATCTATGAATTGAAATGTGCCAAATGTAATTTGTCCAGAACTTTGAGAACTAGTTTAATAAAAGTATTAGATATCAGTCACAAATGTATCCATTTTTATGTTGATAAATGTGTGTCAGCTCTTTTTACGTCTTTTACATTTTTATTCTATTGAGCTAAACACACTAAATATAGTATGCCTTACAATAGAGTATGTCCCTGCTTACACAGATTCATATTTTGATGAAGGATTCTCTGTTTTTCATGGAAGTCTCAGACTCTAATATCTTGGATAACTGAGACCTTACCATGCAAGACTTACACAGGATAAAGCATGCCCGGCTGGGCCTGATCAAAAATCTTTCTAAGAGCAGTATTTCCCACCACAAGTGGCAGCAGAAACTTAAGAAGCAATGTACAGTTAGATATGCTCTATACACATATGTGGTCCTCACAGTGTTATTAATCCTGCAATCCTCCATTCTCTTCTTACTCTTTGTGTATTAAGTGCTCAGAAACTCTTATTCTTGCTAGACTGTAAATTCCAAGGCATAAGGACTATCTACTTAATTTCACTTGTGCATGGAAACAGAGCACTTCTCTTAATTTGGGTGGAGATGCAGCTGAAGCCTTTGGCTAACTTCAGGCAAGTCTCATGTATAATTTATAAATATTTATCCATATTTATGATGAATTCATGTGTTAAAACAACAACTTACATGTTCAATTTGTCTATACCATATCATAAGTACTTCCTCTAGCTGGTGAACTGTGTCATAATTGTCAGCAGCTGCAGTTATTTTTTCAAAGGTCTGGAGTTCAGAAAAATTAATGTCATTTATTTTTTTCAACTCAACTGTTCCTCCAATGCTTGCTGCAGCACCTGAGAAAAGGGCAATTACAATATAGAACCAATTAAGACTTTCAAATAAATTTCCACCAGTCAAAGCAATTTAAATTTGAAAATATACATCTGCAGTCAGTGTTGTTTTAATATAATAGCAATTTACTGCACTCACATAAAGCAGAAATGTCTGATCTTAAATGCAGTGATACTCCTTAAATGCAAAGTGTCACTATTTTTAAAAGAAAATAATCCACCCATGTATATATTATGTGAGTAACTTATAATTTTATTTTTCCTTGCAAAATGTGAGAAGTTCTTCATCTATGCACTACTGCCTTTAAATGAAAATCCTTAAGCAGAATTCCTCTGGTTTTTTTCCTAAATGCAATGCTTACCTGCTAAAAACAAAATGTATTTCTTAATTGTTTCCACAAAATTCTGCTTGTCTTTTGTATCCTCTTTGGATTGACCTAAATTACCCCAATTACTTGTTTCAAGGATAGCAGGGAGAAAAACCTTTTCTAGTACATCTTTAACACCAGATAGGAGTCCACTAGAGGCATCCAAAACACCAAAGGAAATTTCCTGCAGTGCAAAAATATTATTGTTATCAAAGCAGTAACTTACACTAGAAACAGTATTATAAGTTCAATGTATTTTTATAAAAGCACTTCAATATGCCACACAAAACTTAAATTCAAGGAGAGAAAATCACTACATAAGACACCTACAGTGTGCCCATAAGATAGCCCTTTCAATAGAAAAGGGAAGGCAATAATTATTTAATACAGTTCTAGAAAGCTGTCTGGTTATGGTTTTGTTATTATTTGTAATTATCTGATTAAATATATGTTTGATTCAAGTTAATTTTTTGAATCAAGTTAATTTTTTTCCTACTCTCCTAAACAAAACTTTACAAGGTCTGACTATTTCTAATATTCCAGTATTTTAAATATTCTTCAAATAAGGAAGTATTAATATACATCATGGAACAAATTTCCTAGAAAATAAATGTCCTTCCTTTATCCCTTTAGCATTTGGAATTAATTGGGAAAGTATCTGATGGAAAAGTAATACTTATGACTAATGCCAAGGCCCTTGATAAAAACAGACCTTGTATTTTCCTTCTAATAGTGTTTTTTCTCTTTCACCTTCTTACTTCTCAAAAGGAATGGAATATCTTAATATGAAATATAAAGCATGTAAACTAACAAAGGATTTTCTGTCTGAAGAATTTGAAATAATACTAATTACAAGATACATATGTAAAACTATTAGTTATCAATTTACAGTCCCTTAAGCACTGCTCAAATACTAAGACATGTAGCTGTGAACTATAATGAAGCCCACACTTATATAAGTTGTCTTGTAAAGCAGAAAATCTTATGCCACATAATTTACACAGGATAAATGTGTATTTTGTATTTTATTTATCAAAACACGTAAACCAGAAAGGTACAGGTAAACTTTTTGTCTCCTGATATTTGCAATAATGTCTTCTCAGTGTTTCCTTGTAGTTTACGGATTTTGATCACAATTAAAATATACTTAGCAGTTTTAACCTCTTGAAAAATATTAAGGAAGATGAGAAAATCATGTTTATTTCTTTAACAAGAATCCTGTAAGATATTAAATTCACAAGTATTTGCTGAAGCAATACAGCTCTTTGTTGTTTACCCAAAATGGAGAGCAAAGCAGTTACCAGTAACTTCAGTTATGTGACAACAGTGAAAAAAAATAATGGAACAAAAAATAGCTGCTTTCAGAGCTTTTAGTTTTTAAAATATATGAGAGAGTACCTCATGCATAGTTTTATCATTTACAGATGTGTCATTCTTAGAGCGAATAAAATATAAGCAGAGTCCTTTTATCTTGTCTGGTGTCTTCTCCACATAAAATTGCAAAATTCTACTTCCTTTTTCAACACCTGGAATTATCCGACCACACTCTGAAAAGGAATTTCACAGGTATGACTCTTTTTGAAAATGAGGGTATTATAAAATGCTTACAATCAATATAAGGAAATAAAATTGAACATATAAATAATTTATTTTCTTCTTTTGTCAGAGAACAAAAACTAGCATAATTCGTAACTGTAATTAATCACACTATTAGAAAACTACACCAAGTGTATGATGTGTATCTTACAAATTTATTTGGGTACATTGTAATGCCCTGAAAAGGGAATTTGCTCAGGCCCATAGTTCTGAAACAATTTGCTGGTGACTAAGGTACTTTATTTCCATTTAGCCTACCTAAAAAGATGTCAGGTCTAAGTGAGCAAATAGAGACTACAAGAGAGCCTCAGGTCCTCTGTGGATATATACCTAGGCAATTTGATAGCTCAATATAAATAAGTAACAGAAGAATTAATGAATCATTAGGGACTTCAGACATTACATTCTAATTCTCTGCCACGCATGTCAAACCTGAAAATTTTCAAATATTTATAATAAATGAAAATTTAGAGACAGGTTTTCTGAAAGTGCTTTCTAATGAACTGAGGGTAAAACTCACAACCAATTCAGTATTTCAGGATAACACTTTATAATCTTTCTTCCAGGAATGGCTAAAATTGAGATTTATTTTTTTCCTAAACAATTTGACTTGAAGCAAGCATTTAAAGTACGAATTTTCAGTCATCAGAGCAAAAGGTTGCAAAATTCTGAAAAAGCAAAAGCAGATCTTACTCTGAGGAACCTCAAACAAAATGAACAATAGAATGAACTGTTACACAAGCCTGTATTGTTATTGCTAAACATTTACCTGCTCCTCGTGCATCTCCTTCTTGATAGAAAATTTTCAATGATTTTCTTCCTCCCTTGGCAAAAAAGGAATCAAAGGGGTCCAACTGTTAAATCAAAGAGTAAATACATGTTACTCCAAATATTTTTATGTGCCTTTAAGACGTGCAATACTAATTTGACCATTCTACTGTTTAAAAAGGTTTGTTGGCTTGCAATGCTTATCCTCAAATATAGTGAGAAGATAGGCAGTGTCCAACTGAAGGACTCAGCCATGGTAGTGAGATCTCCTGTTTCCTCCACATCACAAAAAAAAAAAAAAAAAAAAAAAAAAAAAAAAAAAAAAAAAAAAGGGTCAGAAGTTTAGCAAGCATGTGTGGAGATGCATCACCTGTTCAGGGACAAAGGATACACTTGTGGTATATTTCTTATGAGCATGGGGTTTTTTTCCCCACAATAAACAAATATTAAAGCGGAATCAGAACAGTGATGGGAAAATGAGTGACACCCGGGTGAACAGAATTTAAAGCCACTCTTGTGAGAAGAAAACATTGCATGAAAATAAAAGCAGTAAATGCAAGCCAGCTCTAGAAGTGCATTTCACTTTTGTTAACAGCACTAGTGAACAACAAGGTTAAAACAGAGAAAAATACATTAAAAAAACCCACCCCCAAAATAGTGAAAGGAATAATTGTTAAAGTGCTGAAAGTGCAGTGACAAAAAGCAGGGAAAAAAATCACTACTACAAGAAGCACTCCAGCTTCTGAGGAAGAGGAGGAAAAACAGTAATTTTGGGTTTCTATGATTCTACACAGAAGGTAAGATGTGAGCTGTCTCCACAGCTACTGATCCTGCAAAGACCTTCTGTTTCAAGTGCATGTGGTTCTCACACTCACTGTGTGAATATATGTGCAGGCTAACACTAACTCATGGATATCAAAGACATATGTTTATGGGAATTTATTACATGACAATTTGTTGAGGGACAATGTTGATGCAGCCCCAACAGCCTAAACTGTTTATAAATAAACTAAAATTGGGAGCAGGAAAATATTCAACCAGAAAAAAAATTCAGATGGTCCTGGTGGCAGCCAAAAAAACCCCAACCCAAACCTATCAAACTCAAACAAAAATAAACAAGCAAGAAAACTCAAACCAAAACCAAATACAAAAAAAAAAACCCTCTCAAGAACCCAAAATTTCTAAATTTCTCAAGTGTTTGGATTAGTCAAACTTGGTGTAGAACAGCAGTTACGCATGAAATCAGAATGATTTAAAACCATATATTATTTAGCAAATGTAAAAAAGGGACAACACTTAGCACACCTCTATGTTGTGTAAGCAGAAAAAAAGAAACAAATGAAGCTAAGTACATTTTATGATATAAAAAATGTCAATAAACAAATGAAACCCCAACAAATTTGGATTAAGGCTAAATTTCGCTTGTGAGTGTAGAACGGAAGTTCTAAGAATTGATTTGTTTTATCAAAGGAGGTATTAACTGGCTGAGTTTTAAATGCTAAGTCAAATCTGTCTTAACAGACAAAAATAACACCAATCAGATGCAACACCAATCAAATAACAACAACGCAAACAAGAGAAGTCATCATATCTTTTCACAACAGCCACACTGAGTTTTGATAATCTACTAAAAGTACAGTTAAATTGTTTCCTCCTGTTTATTTAATCACTTTGAAACATCATGAAAGACAACACTAAACACCAAAAAATAATGAAAGCTTTCAGAAGTTCCAGGGGTTTGAGATCCATACACCCTACAAACCCACTTAACCCAATCTTTTAAACATCCAAACATAAATAAAGCGCTCAAAACTGAAATTGCTTAGTGGGTCTTTTTAATGGTGCAGAATTAATCTTCCTTCTTATTACCAAAAACATGCTAATTTTCAAAATGCTCCCATAAGCTACACATTTCTGCAGAATCTTTCAGATTTCCGTGAGAACTTGCCTAACAAAGAAAAGTGATCATAATTAGAACATGATAAAATCAGTCTGAGATGGATAAAACCGTTTGAAACTGGTAGCTGTGAAAAGAAATCCTTTGGTCAAAATAGCAGCAGTATTTACGCTTACCTTGAGGTAAGAAAGATAAAAAAGCCACAATCAAAAACCTTGAGGTTATTTGCAAATCTGCCAGGAAACTTAGCTTAAAGTCAGGTATCCTTTAGATGGATCGTGTGCCTTAGTAATCACATTTTCTGGCAGAAACAATCAAAATGATGGAAAACACTTCCTATCAAAGGAGTAATCTGCTACATATTTTAACTAGTAATTTAAAAAAACAGGCATACAGAACCAACTCACCGTAGGGACGTCCAATATCATTTCTTCCACAGTTGCTAAGTCTAAGCCTGCAATGGCACTGAGAACTTCAAATATGTATTTATATAAAGCATTAACTTTTGCTCTTCGATCTTCTCTTGCTTGTTCGTATTGAACCTAAAACATTAAACAAGACTTTCAAGCTAAAAATACACAAAGTAATCACAACAAGGACCTGCTACCTAACTTGCAACTAATGCTGAATCTACTGTCTTGTATTTACAGCTGCAAAATGCCCTAATATTTAAATTTAAATATTTAAAAATACCTAAATTTTCAGAGGCCAACGGAAGAAAAAACTACTAAGTATTACTATAAGATGTAAAGTCAAATCTGAGGATACGTCAAGGAAAAACAAACATTAAGAATACTACAGTAAGATTTTAAGATTTTTATGGGACGTTAATTGGCTTTCTTGTTCACGATCAAAATTTCAATTTATTAAATTAATACAGAAAGGTTAAAACATCAATTAAAAATAAAGTATCTAGGGTGGGTAAATATTTGCAGGAACTAAGCTAAGTACAGATTTGCTTCAATGTAAATTATAATAGCAGTTAATATCTCCTGATTCCAATCTCTACTACTTTAAAGTACTAAAATATTACAAGCATAGGAAAAAAGACTCACTTTCTGCCAGAAATAATTTAGTAAAAGAACTGAGTCTAAACCAAAACAACAACGGCAAAAAAATATTTAAACTAATGATTAATGTAAACTGAATTTAATAATCTGAGGAAAGAACCAGAAACTTATAACCTTTTTTGATTTGAAACTTTGCAGGCTTGGAACTCCACTAGGGCGGTAAAACTTAGTCAAACTTTGACTTCCAAAAGAACGAGACCCCTGCGAAGAGGAAACGCTCTCCATTCGTTGTTGAGAAGATCTGCGTACATCTTCTCCAGCGGTTGAACCTTCTTTAGTATTTTTTTGTACCCCCTCCATTCTAAAATACAAAATTTGAAAAGAGAAGATTATAACAATCCAGATATTTCAAGTATACGTTTTCCAGAAGCATCACAAAACTGACTTTTCAGGTATATAAATTTAATAGTCTCAACAAGTTCTCTTCCAGTTCTTTAAAAGCCAGACATTTAGATACATTTTTATGATAGGTTACAAATGTTAAGATGAAGATTGAGACATTTTAAAAACAATTTTTCATACACGTCCATTTTGTGAAGTGAATGCCTCTCTATATAACAAATATGTTTTAAAATATAAATAATTTCAGTGCATATTTGATTACTGAGAAACAGAAATGGTTTCAAATACAAACAACTTCTTTAAATTTTGGTTTCTAAAATATATATACAAATACAGCAACAGAGCTCACAAAAAGACTTGCATACACAGAAATTGCTATTCTGCTCAGTGTACTATTACAATAAAGATCAAGATAATTATCAAGAATTCCTTAGTCGTTCATATGAGCACTAAGGGCAGCCTATCACTGCTGTAACAGTGTTATATACTCTCTTTGACACTATTACCTGATTTGGGAAATAAAAATCAAAGGTGAGGCTGACATGAAAAGCAACACCTGAAAAGCAACACCTGGTAGTACATAACTAGCTCCTGATTTTTGTCCATGTAACAGGTGAAAAATTAGCTGATGTTCTATGGTTTTAGGCACGCAATCACCTATTATAGAAAGTTTTCATCTCTTTCTTGAAGTAAACACAGCACAAAAAAACCCAAAAAACAAATTTCGGAAAGACACACACACACACACACACATACACACACACATGAAAAAGTGAAATGTAAATTAGTTATATTTATTTCTTGTTCTTCATGTTTTTTATGATGTTTCTGTGATTGGCCTGGTCATCTACAAGGTTAGCAGTGGTACTTTCCTCCTTGATTATTCCACTCAAGTGGAATAGGTTGGATGGTAATTTCCTTGCCTTTTAACTGGTTCAGTTTTAGCTGATACTTTCCCCTAAAGCACAAGATGAGAGCGGTGGCGTTCTCGCAGCTTTCTTTAAAAAACCCACAAAGACTACGCTGTATCCTGGCATTTTCCCTGGCTCTTCAAAATCTATACTCAAGATACCTGGCAGCTCATGTGACATTCTCACACTTTTCAAAAACCTGTATGAGCCTCATCTGCTCACCTCTCCCGGCTGGAATAACAAATACGCTTTTATGTCAAAAACTCCTTTCCTTCCCTCCAGGACGCCCCAAACCTTCTCTACAGGACCTGTTCATTCAAGGGAAGGACGTGTGGCTTCCAGCATGCATCATTTTAGGAGTGTTGAAGAGGATTACAGAGAGGGAAAGAGAAGCGGCAGATTCCCAAGCACTAGGAATACAGTACAGCCTTTCGGCTCTCTTCTGCAAAGCTGAGCTGCCTTAGCCTGCACTTCAGCTTTGGCAGAGAGATGCAGGCGAAGATCCTCACCCACCTGACAGGAGCTGTGTCTCCTCACAGGGCGAGCAGCGGGGCGCGGCCCCTCAGCAGCGCAGTGCCAGCCGGCGCTCCCCTCAGGGCGCGGAGCGGGCAGACTCCTCCGGCGGGGCGGAGGGGCCGGGGCAGGGGCAGAGCCGGTACCGGGAGCCCGTAACCGCTGCGGACCGGGCTCGGGACCCAACGCCCGCCCGGGAGCCGCGGGCGCGGGGCTCAGGGGGCGCTGCCGGCGCCCGCCCGCTGTGCCCGCGCGCTGCCGGCCAAAAATTCGATCCCCAGAATCCGAACCGTCGTTCCACCGTAAAGATCTCGTGTACCTGGGAACCGCTTGCCCGCGCGGTTGGTGTGGTTAAATGTGCCTATGGAAGTTACTTGAGTAACGCAGACTGAGCTCTGCGCTGCGGAAGTGCTTTGCTCTCGATTATAAAACGTGTGGAATTTTATTTTTTTTTCCCACATAGTGTATTCAATCCTGGTTTTCATCCTGTGTTTCTGAGAGAAATATTATCCTTCACTCTTAGGCCTGAAATGATATTTTTATATTAAAGAACAGTGCATAGCTCCAGAGGGTGAAGCCAGGACTGAAAGGGGGTCTCATCAATGCATATGAATATCTAAAGGTGGGGTGGAAGGGGAGTGCCAAGAGGATGTTTCCAGGCTCTTCTCTATGGTGCCAAGAAATAGGATAAGGGATAAAAAGCAGAAAGTGATGCACAGGAAGTTCCACCTGAATATGAGGGAGTTCTTAATGTGAGGGTGACTGAGCCCTGGAACAGATTGCCCAGAGATGTGGAGCGCCTCTCACTGGAGATATTCAAAAACCATCTGGACACAATCCATGTACTCTGGGATAACACTGCGTGAGCAGAGCAATTGGAACAGATCCACTGTGGTCCCTTTCAGTGTGCCCAATTCTGTGATTCTGTGGCAAATGCTACTTGAAATCTTTTCCAAGCACCTGGAGGCAAAAGCAGAAATCAACCCCTGTCAATACTAAACCAAGGCTGCCATAAGTATGATAACAAGGCAAGGCCAGGATAGCCAAAGAGCCTGATACTGCCAGGACTTACAAAAGCAGCACCATTCCAGTGGAGCTGGGTTATCAGCTGTGTCTGCTCTGGCACTGGTGTGGTACCCTCGGCCTCCCAGGGGCAACTGGAGGGATTCACTGTCAGGTCACTGTAGGGGATCCTCACTTTCATGCCACACTCCAGCTAAGTAATGCCACACTCCAGCTAAGTAATGCCACAGTCAGGGAAGCTCCTTCCTCTTGGTACTTACATTGTCCTGAACTCGTTACCTGTGCAGCATCAATTCACATGCTGAGGCAAGATACTTCTGGTTTTTATTCTGGTTTGCTCCAAGTAGGGAGCTGGGTGGCAAAGCACAAAATGCTGGCTCCCCAATAATCAAAACTTTACAGTATTTATAAATTTCAACAAACAAAGGCATCAGCATTAATTGGTTACAAATTACATAAATTTGCTATTAATTGGTGCTCAACCCCGTATTTGCTAGTTATACCTTTCACTTCTAAAGCTAATTAGTCCACAGATGCAATTCTTCCTTCTATTTGAGTCTGAGGTCTGTTTTGAGTAGGTGGTCAATGAGTCAGTGGTCGTGATTGCCCGTTGCTGGGATTATCTTTTTCCCACTTATTGCTCAGTTTTGTTGACTTCACTCTTGGTGGCTCTCATCCAGACAACCCATTCATCTGGGGATGTCTTCTCTTTTCCTTAAAACAGGAGATCAGCCAAGCAGACGACGTTGACAATGTAGTTGCTTAATCATAACATATGTGCAGATACAACTACTGACCAACAGCATAACAAAAATTGAAAAATTTGATTCAGAGCTTGCGGGGCTTGCTGTGAGTTAGGGATGAACTGGTAGACTTCGAGCTGATCCCACACCCTCGCAGCACTTCTCGGGCATCCTTGCGAGGGAGCTGCCCGGCCGCCGGTGGGGTGGGACGGGCCGCAGCGCCACCTTCCCGCCTCCTCCTCCTCCCCTTCCTCCTCCTCCTCTCCGCCCTTCTCTCCCGCCATGGCGGCCCCCGCGGAACTCAGCGGGCTCACGGACGAGGCAGCCTACGGCGCCTGCTCGGAGCCGGATGCCAGCACCAAGGTGGGGTGCGTAGGGGTGGCGGGCGCGCCCCGGGGCTGTGGCGTCCGTTCCTCCCCGGTCCCCTCACGACGCCTCACCGGGCGGACGTGCGGGGCATGGGGGCCGGCATGGGGCCGGGCCGGGGCCCGGCATGGGGCAGCGAAGTGTGGCCGGGCACGGAGCTGTCCTGGCGGCATGTCTGTCGGGCAGCCCGGCGGGTTTCGGGGTCGTGGCGAGGGGCGGACGGGCTGGGCCGGTCCCTGTGAGCCCCCGACCCCCCCGGGGCGCGCTCGGCTGGGCCCGCGCCTGGCCTGGCTGTGAGCGAGCGCTCCGGGCGCTTCGGCCAGTCCCTGCCCGGGCGGCACAAAAAAATCCGTCAAAACGCCCCCAACCTTTTTGCTTTTTATTAGGAGAACCTTGTAAATTTGGGGGATTTTTTTCCCGTTACTTCTATCAGCTGTTCTGCCACTCAATTTTTATCCACTTGGTCATTCACAAGCCTCTTAGTATATAGTTACCCTGGGGCTTCAAGAAAATATCCGTACAAAGTTGTAGGCCGTTTTTGCTGCCAAGATATAATGAAGCTTGACAGAAGTTCAATTCATGTGACATGAAATAATTTTAAAAAATGAGCTCAGGAGTCTAGGAGGAACAATATTGAATATTCATGTGCGTTGTGCTTGTATGTGAAGTTATTAATTTATGCTACAGCCCCATAAAAGAATAATAAATATAGGACCCTTTTTTGACGCATCTGATAATACATACTGAATGATACCACTCATGAGTTTGTTTATTTGTTTTAACTATTGCGTTACAAAGACGCTTATATAGCACAAATCTGTATGTGTAGAATCAGGAAAAAAGGTTTTATTTACATTTAATGTACTTCTCTTTGTTACTTCTGAACCTGGTGGTTTTAGAGTCATTACTGACTGGCATCTTTGTTAATACTCATAATTCAATTCTGGCTGATGTATAAAGAATAAACCCTTTTTTCCCCACAGGATTTCATGTTTCAGCAGACAATGTTAAGAGTAAAGGATCCTAAGAAGTCATTGGATTTTTATACAAGGGTGCTTGGAATGACGTGAGTAGAATTTGTATGCCGTGATAAGTTTGGGGTTTTTTTCTGTTCTGAAAAGAATTATTTTTTTGGATGTAATTATACTAATTGGTCCAACTACATAAACAATGCTGGCCCATCAGCTGATGCTCAGTTGAGCAGTCTGGCAGCAAGCTGTAGATGCCTAAGCTGCAAATGAACTAATATTGGCCTTAACTAGAAATTTCTTTTTTTCTTAAATAGGTCATTAATTATCAGAGTACAACTTGCTTCCTCTTCATTGAGCCTGCAGCTAAGTGGTAACTTTTATGACTGTGCTTATAATGAAGAGTCATTGTTAAAAATCCTGAAATTAAGTTTTTTTGCTAGTTCTCAGAGGTGGCTTATGACTGCCTCCAGTCACATAAGGACAAAGCGATAAAGGGTGAGGACAAAGTCCAGGCCCAGTCTTTTGGAGAAGGGTTTTGGGAGCCAGGTGCCATGCAGCAGCTTAACACGTTTATGCTGGGGCTTTTTATGCATTCTTAGTATTTGAGTTATTTCAAAACAAAATACTATGTTTTTAAACATCTTGAAATGAGTCCAGACTAAAGTAAAATAAATTACTTCCACTGTAGTGAAAATAAAAATTAAATACCTTGTAAAAAAGAAATTAGAATAATTTTGCATACCTACTTGTTCCAGTTAAATGTCCTACATAAAAATATATGCTTCATGTATTTTTAATTGATCAAATTATCACATCTGAAAGGTATTTTATCATTATAGCTAGCTATTGAAACTGTAAAAGTATTTCATCTAATGGTATGTTTGCTGTGTTCTTAAACTTTGTCTGGCACCAGTGAGCTCTCTAGAATGAGTAAAATTCAGAGTAGATCTTTTTATTCCTTGGTGAAATTTTAAAGTGGTTAAAGGTTTTCCTATGAAAACACAGTCAAGTAACAGAGTGACAACCTGAAGACGCAAGCCTTTGTACTGACTATTCAGTTACTGGTAGTTTGGTTTTTAAACATCTGATTCCTTTAAATTTTGTAGGTTTATAATATGTTCTGGAGTATTTTTATTTAATAGTTTAAAATGTAGCTATTTTAAGGTGTGGATTAAAGAAGAGCAAAAATTCATGGAAGTAATTTTTCCATGGGGAAGCATCTTGATGTATTTGCAAGCTACCTGACTACCCTTTTAAATTACTATTTCAAAATAATTGTTGCCATTTAGACTGCTTCAAAAATTTGACTTTCCTACTATGAAGTTCTCACTCTATTTCCTGGGGTATGAGGATAAAAACGATATCCCGAAAGATAAAGCTGAGAGAACACCTTGGACCTTCTCTAGGAAAGCTACACTTGAACTGACACAGTAAGTATTTACATAAAGAGACATGACACTTAGCTAACAGTGATAAACAGTATTGGACAAGTGTGAATCCCATTAGATTGAATAAAAATTTTAATCATTACTGTGGATACATTTTCACTGTCATACATCCTTACAATATATCCGGGACTGGATACTTGCAAAGGTTAATCTTCCTCTTTCAGAGCTCTATCAAACTGCTAGATGAGCATTAATATGAAACAGTACTTGCTATATTTTATTTGCATGTCATCTTGATAAGTAATTTAGGGAAGCCCAATGTGGCTAGACCTTTCTTTGGATCCCCAAAGCATCCATAATAACAATGGGTAACTGTTGCTTCTGGAATCTAATGTAAAGGGGTATTAAGTCAAAACATATGCTTCCTGTAAACAGGACAATTTGGTTAATGCTACTAATCATTAGAATTGTGCAGAAACAATCTCCCAAATGCTGTCTTACTTAACTCCAGGACCTGCTGCCCTCACTTGTTGCTCCCCAGTCATGGGTAGATAAACTCATTTGTGCAGCAAAACCTTCTCTCTAATCTGAATGAGACAGGAGTATTTCAGACTCATTCAAATGTAGGCCCTAAATAATTGTGAAGGAATGTGAACATGACTGGATTAGCCCCAAGACCATCCCTGGAGCCCATGACTAGGGAAGATCTTCGCAGTTTAATGAATGCAGCCAACAGCTGAAATTCTCTGGTTTCTTAGAAGAAACAACTTTCTGTCCCCAAGGAAACTGAACATTTAGGATTTGTTAATTTTAATGCTTTTCTTCATATGTAATAATTACTTCTTACAGCAACTGGGGCACTGAAAATGATGACAGTCAGTCTTATCACAATGGCAATTCAGATCCCCGAGGATTTGGTAGGTCTTTAGTCTTGTGTTTATAGTTTTTAAGCTTTGAAATAAAATGTACTAACTCTTGGAAAGAAGGGAACTTGCCTTTCATCCTTTATCTCTATTCTTTCAACACGTATACTGTGAAAGATGGTGAAAATAAATGAACCAATGTGTTTCAAAATAATGAGCCATAGTTAAAACTCTTTATCAAGAATCTAATCCTTTGGCAAGCAAACACGTGCTAATTGTAGCTACTGAGTGAAGAACATCAGCTGTGCCTTTGTCTTAGATTATCATGGTGTTTAAACTGATTTAATCTCGGCCTTCCACAGTATAATCCACTAGTTACTGATTTTAAGGTAGAAGGACAACTCCATTTGTCTGTAGCACTGAGGATATTACTTGTGTGCCTTGATCTGATACTTTGAGTGCCTGAAAGGTCACTACTGTGAAATAAGTTTCACAGTCAGTCCAGCCACTTGACATTTAAAGCTCCTGAATTGATTTGTAAGCTCAGTCTTTGCATAGCACTAGTGTCAGTCTCTGCAAAAACAGCATCAATGATAAACTCCATGTGCTGTTAAACAGAGCAAATACAACAAAATCATGTTATGGAACTGGGCTTCAAGGAGGAAAATACTGATATAACAGTTTGATTGAAAATCTTACTTTTTCCTGCTCTAAACAAAGTTCTTATCTAAACAACCTAAGATACTTCAACTCTAACATTAGTATTTAAAAGGCATTATCAAAAGACAGCTCTTTGAAGAAGAGTAATGTTAATACCCAAAATGCTCTTCTTTTTGGAACTTTTTCTTAAATATAGTCATAGCTTATGTGAAATACAGCATGAAATACTAAACAAACTTTTTTTCACAGAACACTCAGCAATACTTACAACGCACTTCACTCTTTTTACCTTCTTGCACAGGACACATTGGAATTGCTGTTCCTGATGTCTATAAAGCTTGTCAGAGGTTTGAAGAACTAGGAGTGAAATTTGTGAAGAAACCAGATGATGGTAAGTCTTAATCAGAAATGCAAGTAATTTTTTTTCCTTGGTTTTAGTGTGTTCTGTCTAGGACATCTTCCTGGAAAGCTGGGTAATGTGTTGCTAGGAGTTGCCACTGCTTAGAGGTTTCCAGAACCAGTTACCCCTGTACCCCCTTATAGAGTGGGCAAAACTGGCAATAGATCCATCCCAGTAACAATAATGCATCAGTCTGCTATGGGCCCTCTGTATGCAGCCTGACCTTCAGTAAAATTCACATTCTCTGTTGATGGCATGGTTTGTATGTCATGTATACTGCTGCCTGGAGTTGTTACTGGATTTACTGTAACGTGGATCAAAATCACATGGTGCATCTGCTTGGTTCTTGTCTCAGGAAAATAAGTCAGAAAACCTAATAGTTACCACCCATTTAAACTGAGTCATTCTTGACTTTTCTGGCAATTTTCATGTAAATCCACCTAACACCTACTATACAACCTACTAGTTGTTATATTTTTAACTGTTCTGTCAGCTTTGGTAGGAGTAGCCACATTAGTGTGTATCATAATTGACTTGCATAATGTACAGCACAAATGTCTAGAGAGTATATAAGCAAAGAATGTCTATGTGAAAATACCCCAAAATGCAGAAGTGGTGAGAAGTCTTGCATTTTTTCAGCTGGATTCTCTTTCATAAAAAGACCTCATAAGATTTTTAGGACTGATGCAGTCAAGAACAGACATGTAATGCTAGTAATTGGAAAGAGATTTAAGTAATTTTCATCTTACTCACTGTGTTCTCAGCTGAAATAAAAAGAAATAGCTGAAAACTTAACTTGATTTCTTGAATTAAGACTAGATCTTGGTGTTTCTGAGCCTTTTTTAATTTGACCATTTGTTAAACCCTGAGAAGCTTGAAATGAGAGTTGCTGACCTAGAGCTGTGCAGTGGTAGGAATGAAAGCACATAGAAGAACAAGCTTAGACTATAAATGGAGGGAATGACAAGAAAGAACTCCTGAGGCAGACAAGGGGTGGGGGCAGAACAAAAGCTCTTCTTTAAAGTTCAGAAACAAAATTGATGCAGCAAATGCCAAGGAGGAGAAAGAAGTTTTGGGCTTCACATTGTTTGTGGAGCAGGCTGGGAGATCAAGCATGGGGTTTATTTTTCTGCCTTACTGTTCAAACATCTATTTTCTCAGTTGTTTTTGTGACTAGAATATGTTAAGAGCTAGGCTGGTTCTGTTACAGTAAATAACTTAATGGAGCAAGTATAACTACAAGTGTGTGGATAACACGTTAAGCTGTGCTATCCTGATGTACTGTTGGAAACAACTTTTGGGGACACTGTTTTCATGAATAATATATATTCCAACAGTAAAATTTGTAACAATCCTACACTTCTCTGCTTTATGAAGTGATGCAGAAGTGGACTGTAAACCACGTCAAGGATAAAAATGTTACAGTAAAATTTCAGTGTGGAGTCAGGAATGATGGGAGATGAACAGGGCAGAGGAGCACAGGATTTTATACCTGCAAAGCCAGTTCAAGAAAATATATCAAAACATCCCCAAGACACAAAAATATTTTTCTGAATTTTGAAGATGAACACATACGGGGGCATATGCAAAAAACTTCAATCAACAAAATATGGAATTCCAAAGTGACTTTTAACTACAGCTTTATTGAGAGTAGGATTGACAGTTTTGCATACAAAAATCTAATGCTGATTAAAAACTAATCTGGATGTTTTTAGAATTATCTGTCTAAATTTGTACTAATTCTCATGCAAAAGGAAAAAAGGAAAATATTTTTCAAAGTAGTTATAATTGACGTTTAGAACCAGTCATGTAGTCTTAATATTTTCTTTTTTTTTTTTTCCTAATAGGTAAAATGAAAGGACTTGCATTTGTTCAGGATCCTGATGGCTACTGGATTGAAATTTTGAATCCTAACCACATGGTGACTCTCACTTAGTTCTGGTGAAGTACATTGTATAAGAGAGGCCCACTTTCCAACTCCTGGAGAAAATCTTTAACAGTGTTTGTTAAATTTGCCTAATAGAGAGGAATCAATCACATTCAGAGTCTCCTCCAAAGCTGTCCCCTGGGACCTCACTTGGATTCCTTTTTTCTTGTCCTGTGATGCCACTGCAAATTATTTCCAGTTAGGAGTACTCAATCATTTTCTGGAAGAGCACTTAAACAGATTCTCCTCTTGAACATTGATTATGTTGATATTTAAATAAACACTGTCAAAAGATATGTGACCAGAACCCCACTGCATCTCACACTGATTAGATTTAAGCTAACAACAACAACAAATCTGGTGTTAATACTGATGAGCATCAACGAAGAGGCAAAAAGAAACTTCAGTATATTTTTTTATGAAGTCAAAAAATCCTGAAGACTTCATGTCCTGTCTTGTATACTAGAAAATAAAATGTCAGGTTAATTTTGACTGGAGTAGTAGCATGCTTATAAAAATCATAATCTTAATTACCTTATTCCAGGCAAAACTCTTTCAAGGAGCAGCCCTTGGAGCAGAGTCTTGCAAAAAGAAATTTTATAGAGGCAATAAATATGTACAGCAGAAAGAATTCAGTCTTTCAGCTCAGCTTCTGACTGCTGATTGACAACCAAAAGAGGTCTCATAGTTGCTAACTCACAGGCACCCTTGTCTCTTTCAACACTAGAAAGAAACTTGCTCATCATTTTTGTTTCAGTAGAAGCCTGGGGCTATATTTGACTTAAATGCTCTGTATATTCTGCCTTAGGAAATTAATAAAAAAAGAGTATCTGAAACAACAGTTTCCTACTACTGGACATTTGAGCTGCCCTCCCAAAACAAGGGATGGTATATACCTGCAAGCAGCAGGAAAACGTAGCATTTCCATGTGTTACACAAATTATTTGATTTTATGCAGTTTCACGTTATAAACAGTGTAAATGATGAGAAGTTTTGAAATCCTTTTTTCTCTTCCAAGAAGGAAAGAAAAACCCTCTGCCTTGTCTTACTCTGGTTAGAGTAGCACCTAACTTCTTCAGTTATGTGGCTATCAAATAATGTGTAGTGTAACCAAAGGCTAACAAATAGTGTAATGGCATTGCAGTTCACTTCTCAATAAAGCATTGGTGAAAACTACAAAAAATTTTAAAGCATGATGTCCTGTTGCTTTGCTCATTGTTGGATTCTAGATGACTGAAAGGCTCACTGTTTTGCTTTGAGGAGTCTGCTTTGAATCATTGCACTCAGCAGTGAAACTTCCCGTGGTCCTTTCCTGTGGGCTCTTCACAGACCTCACTGGTCCACCTCTCGTATTTCTCCTGGACTGTCTTGGGAACCCCATCGATTGCTTGGTGCTGACCAGTGCCAAAGGGAGCTGGTCACCTGAAAACTGGGTGGGGCACTACTCCAGCTCCTGCTGCTGTGTGCAGGAGCCAGACAGTGGAAGGATGCTGGATGTGCCCCCATGTGAGTGGAAAAGCCACGCTATGAAAAGCCAGCGTCCACAAAGGAGACTCAGGAGTCCTGTAACTTTATTTGAATAAAGGGAGAGAGTTCACTGGGGCACACCCGTGAACCTCGGAGGGCACAGCCTCCTTTTATAAACAGCCAGCCACATGTTGCCCTCCTTCTTTCCTCATAGGCTGAGCTACTAGGAAGGTACAGCCTTCCCAAACTGCCTACCACATATTTCCTCCTTAAACATTTAATTTCCCCCCAAAGTGCAGAAACTCAGGCTTGTGCATACCCGTTTTTTCTGTTTCACAAGTCAAACTGTCTGGGCTCTGGAACAAACCTGCAGCTTGAAGTTGGTAGAGACATTAAGGAGTATTTCCAAGACGTTAACACCCATACCCTCACCTGTGGAATTGTTTGGAATGCCATTAGCAAACGTCTTTCCTATCATGTAGTCCAGTGGATAACTACTAAGTAGGAGCAAGCTATGCTAAAGCTTCTCTGCTTAGTAATCAAATTTACTCTAAGCATGTTGGCTAATCTTACGACACTTGTTTTTTTATGTGCTTGACAAGGTGTAGGCATGACAGATTATGAGGTAATAAAGAGGAAACTAGTAAAAAAACACTAGCATCTACAAACTAGTTACAGCACTATCATGAAGTGGGCAAGGTGTGGGTTTGGGCTTTTTTGAAAAAAAAAAAAGTTACTGCTGCTTGTCATACTGAGAACTAATTTAAACCAATATTTGTAGATAGGAAATCCAAGAAAAAACTACTACAGAAAAACATTTAATGGCAAGTCTTTTAACCTGCAACAATACTAAAATATTTTAGACGTAGAAAAACTTTTGAAATTATTTTACATTCTCACTGATTACAGGCCAGTATTTTTACTTCTTCCAAGGAAGGCTTACTTTCTGCTAAATAAAGCATGGAATGACATAGCGTGTAGTGCTTTGCCTCTCGGAGGGCTTAAATATAGCTTCATGCAGTGCAGCAGAAGTCATTCTCACGGTTTCGCAGGGACAGGCCCGCATTCCCCATTCCCGCTGGGAGAGGCCCTCCTGACGCAGGAAAGCAGGACACGCACCGAAGGGCAGCAGCTACGCACGCCGCTGCCAGGGAAACAGGGATTCTGAATGCAGCCAAGGAGCAGCGCACAGGGGCGGCAGGGAGGTTAAACACGAGTCGCTGTTTCCCGGTCCCTGTCGGCCGCCGGCGCTCCCTGGGCGGAGCAGGAAACGGGCGGCGGCGGCGGCGGCGCTCCCGCGGCGCGGCGGGACCCACGCCCGCGTCACACGCAGGCCGCTGCTGCCCGGTGACGCCAGCGCGCCGCCGGGTGACGTATGGACGGCGGCGGGGCGGGGGGAGGAGGCCTCGGCGGCGGCGGGGCCGGTGAGTCCCGCGGGCGGGAGGGGCGCGGCGGTCGCGGCCCCGAGGCCGAGCGGGGTCCCGAGGCTGCCCGGGGACCCCAGGTGCTGCCGTCGGCGGCTCCCGCCGGGCGCGGGCAGGGCGACCCGGGGAGGGTCGGGGGAGCGCCGCCGTCCGGGGAAGGCGCGGGGCGCGTTTGGCGGGGAAGCGATTTCACCTGAAGTGCCTTTCTGTGGAGGCGAGGAAGGGGCGGCGGAGCGGGCTGGGGTCGCCTCCCCTGGCGCCTCCCGAGCTGGGGGTCGGTGGCGGCCCGGGCTACCCCGGGCGCGACCTTGGGCGCATCGCCGGCTCCGGCCGCCGTCTCTGGTCCGCGCCCGCCTCACCTGCCGCCCCCTCGTCCTGCCCCGGCTGGCTTCTCAAGGCCCTGCTATGGCCATCTAATTCGAATTTTATTTCTTAAAAAATTACAAGTTCAGTGTTTTGACGCTCTCGCAGTACTCAGTGTTTTCCTTGCTGCTTTGGTGTCGTAGTAGTTTAACCACTCTGCAAGTTACGCGCTACTGTGATTCATTGAAATTACTCTTAGAAGACATATCAGACTTGAGAAAAAAACCCAAACTGCTTGATGTTAACTTGTTAGCAATCTGCCGGTGATCTCGCTAGCCGGGCAATGCCCTTTGCTCATGTTTTTAAATTGTAGCACACAGCCCTTCTTAAGGTCCTGTGCTGGAATCATTTAAGTTTCTACGTGCTTTAGGATTTCATTCGAGCCTGCTCACAAAGCAGGTGTATTTGATGTGTCTTCTGTTACAAATCTGTGAATCAGGTGCTTGAACTGTTGTGTTGATATGTTTGCTCAAATTTATCGAAAAAAGACCCCAAGAATTTTCATGAATGGTTTTTGAATATATTTTGATGACACAGGCCAACTTGATAACGTGCATTACTTATAGTAAAAATACTTACATATTTCATCTTGATCTTCAAAAACCAGGAGACTGTCTTTGTCAAAAGCTTGGATTTGATTTGCAGGATTAAGGTGTGGTTACTTTCTAGTTCATGAGACTACTTAAAAATATTTTTTCTACCTTCTCCTCCTTTGTTCTCTTAAACATATCCCATAAAGAAAATTAGAGTGACCCTTATGGGAGAATTCATAGATCAAGGTATCATCTGTTTAGCTAATTAAATACAGTTTATTTTTCTTCCTGGAAGGTTTGATGGGAAGGTTGACAATAATTTATACTTGTTGAGAAAGACTCATTATGTTGGTTATGTATTTCAGCAAGTCAAGCTTCTATATTTTTCTATTTCCTTACCCTACAGTTTTGTTTTGGTTTCTTGTTTAAAAAAAGGCTGGTGGAATAGGAAGGTCTGCAACTGCCTTAAGTTTTGTAAAAAAAAAAACAAACCAAAACAAAACCCAAACAGAAACCACAAAACTTTAACTAGGCAAGAACACTTGGAGAATTTTGTCTGTGTAGGGAATAAAGCATGTGTGATACAGTTTGTATGGACCAGGTTTAATTATGACACCCACGTGGGAAAATGGTGTTTTCAGGGACATTAATGCTGTAGCAAAAATGTCAGGATGGAATTTTTTGGCTTCTAATGAATATGGCAACATGTTTCTGTCTCCTGTGATGGTTAAAAATATGAATGGTCAAAAATAAATTATGATGACTGTAAATAGAAGTACTGTTCCTGTATTCTAATGTTTTTACAAGTTTTCCTGTTAAATTGAAGTTTTTTAAAAGAATTTATTTCTGCAAAAAATTGAATTGAGAAGTACGCATCTCTCTCACATTTGTCCTAAGGCTTTTTGCTCACGGTTTCTGATGGTGTGTATTTCATGCATTGTTCCAGGAAATGGTCCAGTTGTTGCTGTGCAGCTGGATGTTGCTGAATAACGTTTCTATGAGCTTGCTGTTCAATCTGTCTGTTGTTCAGAATGGCAAAGAACCCTAATTTCCCGGAAGCGGGGAATCTGCCCACAGGCTACGCTCACTGTAGGGCTTCAGACAGCTTCGCTGGTGAGTGGACCCCATGTGTCTTCTTGAGATTCTAATGTTTTCATTGTGTGCTGTTTTAATCAGGTCAATTCCATATATGTGTTAATAAATAATCTGTACTAAGTATATTGTTCTTTGTACTTAGCTAAACTTACTCCTTCTCTTCTGTGGCAGGGAAGAGTCTGAGCAGAATGTAAAATGTTAGCACGACAACGTTTAAGTGACGGGAATGTGTTTGCGGATGAGCAGGGCATAACTTCCCATATGCTTTGAGTCAAAACATTTTTTGGTACTAAATTGCTGTTTAGAATGCTGTGATTGGATGGTGTGGTTAGTTTCCATTAATGTTACCATCTGCTTTCCTTTTAATCCTTTTACAACAGAAGGGTTGGAGATGAGACTTGAAAATTCTGTGAATTGCACTTGTGCTTTCATATTCTCTATTTATAAAGTGGTAGGGTTGATTAAGTTGTTTCTAATTTTGGCTACAAAGTATCAAAACTTGTTTGTGGTGGTGTTTTGTTTTTTTTTTTCCCTTCATTACAAATGTCACTCAGGTTCAATTTTGTTATTGTTACTTAGACCTACAAAGGAGCTACTGCAGGTAGGGTTCTGACAGAACTGAAGTATTTACACTCTGGCTGTTGAAGTATTTACTGAAAATTTCTTTTTCCTGAGATCATATTTTTATAAAAAGATATATGTGTATCCACTGAAAATATAAAAAATATTATTTGAACCAGTGGTATGTTTGTACAGTAGTGTTGCTGTTACACCTATCATGTTCTGGGAATCTGTGGTAATAGAAATTGAAATGAAAGTATTATTTTGCTGGAATTTATTTACAATACATGAAGTAATTATGAAGTAATAAATTACAAAAAATTGAAATACTACTCAACTGCCATCCAGTCAACTGAGAACCATTTTTCAGATAAAAAAGCAGTGTAAAAGAATTACATTTAAGAAAATTCTCTTTGTGTATTTCTGATTAAAGTATTAGCTTGCTAGGTACGAACTAGAGGATGTAGGAATTAGTTGTTTTAAGGGTATGAAATTATTTGCTCAGTGTTTATAATCTAGACTTATTTCATGAAAAAGTTAATTCTAACAATAGTCTATTTACTTGCATTTGTTTCTAAAGTTTTGATAGAGCTATCAGTTATGTAAGCATTTTTTTCTCATATTATAAAATTTTTCTTCAAATAATTCATGATTAATTTCTTATATTCAATTTTCTACACCTGGTAGGAAAAGCACACTTCTATGTTTCATTGAAGCTGCACTGTTTTTAGAGGATTCTCGAGTGTTAGTCTAAATGAGAGAAGGAAGAGACTGAATGCTGATCTTTCATTGCAGCTGAGAGTCATTCAGAAAGGATGTCGTTGTTGTTCTGCGTTTCCTAGGTCATGTTTTTGTATCCCATAACATGTTGCAGATTACCTGCTGAGTAGAAATACAGGAAACTGAAAGCTTGGAGGGGGTGGTTGTTTCTCCAGGCACAGCACAGATTATGCAGTACTGCATGCTTCCTTATGTCATAAATACTCGGCTGCACTGTTGAAGATGGCCATCAAATAGGGAGTCTTTCAGTGGGGTCAGAGAAGATGGTTTGTAGGCCTTAGGACTTAACAATGCCTTTTCAGATTGTTGCAGTTCTAATGGTGCCTCAAAATCACCGAGAAGGCTGTTTTGTTTGTTTATTTCTGTGTCATGGCCAAAGCTGCAGCAGCTGACTCCTGCAGCAGTTAATTAGCTCTGAATACTTCCTGGAAATAGGTTATGGTGCTGGCAAAGGGCTTGTAAATGTCATGTTCTGTGACTGCCAGAAGAGTAAGCACCTGTATTCCCTGAAAAGGTGATGTTGTTTGATCCGGTGACGTCAGAAGATGCCAGAGGGAGCTTCAGGAAGGGTTTTGCCCAAGTTCTTAGCAGCATCCAACTTTTTTTTTTAATCATAAATAGTACTTTCGAATGACAATTAGAAAAAGACATGTTTAGCTGTACAGGGAAGTTGTGAGCTCACAGCAGCTTGGTACAACTAAAGAGGCTATTAAGTTTTACTTCCTCAAACAAGAAATGTACAGATTGCTTCAAGGGTGGCCTGAATTTTTACCATTAATTAATCCAGCCTAGGAAGATATGAAGTTATGTATTATTTGGTTCTATATTTTGAAGGCAGGACTGTCTCACTAGTCTGCGTGATATGAAAAATCCACAATACAGACAAAACTTGTTTTGGAAATCTGTACTAGTGGAGAATGGATGAGTTGGTGTGTTTCTTCAACATACTGGTGGTACCCAAAGAGCACAGAAAAGGCATGAACATGGTTTTGTAAAGGTGCTGGTGCCCATCACTTTGGGTCATTCAAGCATTTGAAAGGCCTCCTCAGCTTGTAGCCATCATTTGAGTCCTGTATTTCCTGTGCTCAGCAGATTTGTGTTTGAAACTGATGATTTAGAAAAGTACAGGGAACCAGCAATTTGGAGAGCCTTAAACATCAGAAGAAATTTGCCTTGCTGCTTACACACAGGGTG
This sequence comes from Phylloscopus whistleri, assembly GCA_017589585.1. NCBI lineage: Eukaryota > Metazoa > Chordata > Aves > Passeriformes > Phylloscopidae > Phylloscopus > Phylloscopus whistleri. Next base: position 1,856,276 of record JADMLD010000534.1, read on the forward strand.
ATATGTAAATTTCTGCTTTCATTGCTTTCTGTTGTTCAGCGTCTCCACGTTCATAAGGACTGGGCATCCTTGGGTCACTAGCAGCTGTTCTCATTTCAGACTTTGCCCACTTATATACACTGATATTTGTTTAGACAGAAGTTTATGTACTCTTGAGAGGGAAGTGTGCTTTTGATTTTATTTGTTTATTTAACCTTAAATAGAAACAATTTCCCTTGAGCTTTTCACCTTATTGGCACATGACAACATCCGCAGCTAGTGAAAGCAAAGTTAATGTGCAGCTGGTGGCATTCCCTTGTCTTCACTTCTTTTACAGTCTCTCAGCTTTATTCAGACAGTACTTGTTCTTATTTTTTAAAGACAAGAGTGGATTGAGGAAACAAAGAAGTAGAATGTAGTAAAAAAGTTAAAATAAAAATAGATTTTAAAATTAAAATGTGCCAATATTTGTACGTGGATGAAGTATCATAAATCAGCTTCCCTAATCAATAAATGTTTAAACTAGCAGAAGAGAGATAATACAGAGTTCCTTGATGATGTGTAACTCACATATAGTTGGTTTGCCTAACTATTGCAAATGAAGTTCAACAACAGCAATTATGGGTGTGGTATGGAAGTCTCCAAGGAGTACAGAGACCTGAGATTGCAGCTGAGTAACAAATAGCAAATACATGTTTTTGTATCCTCCCTTGGTGTGATAAAAAGTTTTCTATTTTGAGGACATTTCAATTTTACCATTGTCTATAAACTCTCAAACAAGTATGTTGTGGTAAGTGATATTGCTGATACAAACAGATGTTGCTGGGCTGATGTAAGTTAATCTTGCTTGTTAGAAAGTAAATCTTACTGGAAGTGTATCTAGCATAAATCTAAATTGTCTTAACTAATTGTAAATTACCCAGTGCAAGTGTAAAAAATAGTCTGTTATTATGAAAACCTAAAAATTAGTTTGCTTTCATCTCAGGATAGAAGAATGACTGTACAGTGTTCTGTGTTCCCATGGTTAGGCTGCCTCCAGTATCTTGGTCAGCGTTGCTGGTTCTGTGCTCTAGTGGCTGCACAGGCACACGGCTTCTAATTCAAGTAGCAGAGACAGCCAGTGGAAACCTGGGGTTTGTTCTCATTTGTGCTGTGATCTGTTATTGATTTAGTATGCTGTATTTTTCTTAAATTTTATTTTCTATTTCTATCACTTTTTTGGGACTGTGTTTCCACAGTATCTTGATTTTGGGTAAAACTTTTCCATGTTAAAGTGCAAATAATAATTAGTCCCAAGTGCGTCTGTTTGTGGTTTTTTTACATATTTTCTCATAGTATTTTTGCAGTACAACCTAAAGGTGTATTTCTGTCATGAATATTTGACTTGAAAGATTTATGTGCTTTGGTGCATGCAGTGTATGGCCTCATCATTTTCTTGGTTCTTGTTGTACACCACCTTTCTTCAGCACTTGGTATCCGCCCATTTTGAAAAGTGGCTATAACTGGAGCAGGGAAGATGTCTCTGAAGAGATGGATGGTCAGTATCTGAAACAGCCAACCTCTTTTTAAAGAAAAGTGAACCAAACTGTAATGGTAGAAGCCAGTATAAGATCTAAATTCACTTTTGGATGCTCTACAGAAAGCCTCTGTTGCCAAAATAAACCAAAACCATGAAAAGCTAAAACCTGTTGTGAATGAGGAAGAAACAAAAGAATTTCATAGAAGATATGACTAATGCATTTATCTATATTGTACATTAGTGGGCAATCTCCTAATTTTATGAATGAGAGGTATTAGGGGCTTTGTTTTCATATATATGTGTGTGTAAGGGAACAGGAAGTCATCAAGAAAACTGAATGTGAAGAGTAAGAAAATTGAATCGTACATTGTAAAGCTTTTCTCTCTGACAGACTTTGTTATTTATTAAAAGTTATCCTGATTGTTTATTGTCTCCTAATTCTGAAAAGTTGACTAGAACCCTGCAAAAACAGTTTTTATTTTTCACTGATTCTAGTACAGACTGCAGAGTTAAGAAAGACTAAGCTTTATTGGTCACATTGCTTATTTCTATTTTGTGTGTGTGCATTTTAATTCAGATAAAATTGCTTTCTAATGGTTACATGATGTAAAATAGTTTCATTTTTCATTCCCTTTGTTGGAAACTTTTTCTTTTAAGCAAATGGGTTGACTGAATAATAAGATGACAATGCTCTGAAACACTTAGCTAGAATTGTTCGTGCCAGCTGTGTTGAGTCTGGTTGAAAATGAGCTTTTCATAGAAAACCTCTTGGTTTAATTTTTCTTGTAATATATGATTACTTAGATGAGTCACTTTTATATTATTGCAGTTATGCTTACTATTTTTAATTTTTTTCTCTATAACACTGCTTGTTTTCTTTGTCCTTTAGGCTACCAGTATCACCATCCCTCCAAGATGAGTAACAGCCACCCGCTGCGTCCGTACACGGCTGTGGGGGAGATTGACCACGTTCACATTCTGTCAGAGCACATTGGTGCTCTAATGAACGGGGAAGAGTACAGTGACGTTACCTTTATTGTGGAAAAGAAGCGTTTTCCAGCACACAGAGTGATCCTGGCTGCTAGATGCCATTATTTCAGGTGAAGTGAGGCTTTTTGTCAGCTTCACAGGAAATTTTTATGCAGATGAGATAAACATTGTTTCCCTATGAACTTTTCAGGGTGTAATCATCTGTCCATTGAGTGTGACCTTTTCTTTGTGAATGTTTCCCAGCACATCAAATCATTGTGTTCAAATAGAAAAAGATAAATACCATGTCAGAGTGTTATGCTTTTGACCTTCATTAAATTGGATTTGGAAAGTAGTTTGACAAATTCAAGAGAAAGAGAACTTGAGAACATGAAAGTACTACTGCAAAGTTGGTTTGATTTCCCAGAGTATAAATTGTGTGTTCCTATGGAATATACTCAGATAGCAAGTTTCATTTTGATGAATTGGAATTGAGAAGAGGTTTGGGTGACACAGACTAGAATATATATTTTAAAACTAGGAATAATACTAATCCAGGGTTTTTTTTAAGAGCAGGGCATTTTTCATTAGAAATGCATTTAATATTCCCGTGAATTTTGTCAGAGGGATAAGCTACTAACTAAACTAAACTCCCTTCCTTATAGAGCATTATTGTATGGAGGAATGAGAGAATCTCAGCCTGAAGCAGAAATTCCTCTTCAGGACACCACCGCAGAAGCATTTACAATGCTGTTGAAATACATTTACACTGGTCGTGCTACGCTACGAGATGAGAAAGAAGAGGTTCTTCTTGACTTCCTAAGCCTGGCACATAAATACGGATTCCCAGAACTGGAGGATTCCACCTCTGAGTATCTTTGCACAATACTTAATATTCAGAATGTCTGTATGACTTTTGATGTTGCCAGTCTTTATTCTCTTCCCAAATTAACTTTTATGTGCTGTATGTTCATGGATAGAAATGCCCAAGAGGTGCTCTCCAGCGAAGGCTTCCTGTCACTGTCTAAGGTATATCTTTTGTTTGCACTTTTTTTTTTCCCAGGACTGTTAATTTTAATGGTAGTACAATTTTATGGTGAAATACTAATGGGGCACCACTTAAAAACTTCTATTAGCTCTTAGTTATTTTACAGTTGTGAAACTGTGATGGTTGGAAATGTTCAAGACAAGCTGAACTGAAAATTTTGGCAATCAGTTCTGAATTCTTTAGGTATTGACCAGTCAATATAGCTAAATATAGCATATCTAATGGAATGTTCTAAAAGATGGCAGCAGGCAATCTAATTTTGTCTTACTTCTTCTGTTCCTGGTTTAATATAATTTGCCTTCTGAATGCTGCAGAGGGGAAGTCAAATATAGACTTAAATATGACAGGACATCCTTTGTTCTATTAATTCCTTGATATTGGCTTCATCAGTGATGGGTGATTTTCTGCTGGGTAAACTAAAGCATTCTGGAGATTGCTGTGATTTATATTGCTGACTGTCATTGTGTTCTGAACTTGCAGAATATGGTGGTATGTTATGGTGTGGTTTGGGTTTTTTGTGTGATTTTTTTTTTTTGTTAGATGCATAAAGATTTGTGACTGAGTCAGGCTGCTCCATGAAGTTGAAATTTTGCACTTACTCTGGAGGGGTCTTTGGGCTGGACAAAACAGTGATTTCAATAGTGTTTTCAAGTAGTGTTCACATGAAGCAGCAGGGCACCTTGAATAAATGATGCTTTAATTGGGGGTTTTAATTTTTAAAGTGTTTTTTCTTAGGGGAAAATCTGTGAAGGGTCTATTCCTTGAATGAGTATATGACACTTCTGTAAGTTACTTGTTGTATAAGGAAAAAAGATTTTTTTTCTCTCTCTCTGTACTTTGTCATATGCAGTTTGTTAAATCTGAGCTCTGAGAGCATATCAATAAAGAAATGAGCAAACATCATTCATCAGAAGTTCACACTTTGAGGTCTTTGGCATAGCCAGTCCTGGTATATATGAGAGATCTTTCCTTTTTCTACGCAAGCTCCTGATTATTCTGCTAGCTAAGTGAAAGTCAAAAAGCTATTTGATTATTTTTGTTCTCATTTTGCAGTCAGTGGGTTTTTACATAAATAAGAGCCACTGGTGTTTTTAACTGGTGATTCTTAGTTGGTAGCAAAAGACAGAGAGAAAGATTGTGACAGGCTAGAAATCCTAAGTAGTTAAGAATGGTTAAAAAAAGTGGTTCCAAGAAAGACTTTTTTTTTTTCTCATCAGAGAAAAAGTTGCATCAGAGAACTTAGGTTGCTCTTATAGCAACCTAAGTTTAAAGGAATATTTTGAACTATACTGCCAAGTCCCCAAGTCTCTTGTAATATTCCAAAGAAATCTGAACTACTGAATGGTATTATATTGATTTGATTAGTTCTCTACATTTCTCTAGTGAGTTTGCAATATTACCTATTATCTTGGTCATGAATTCTGTATTTCTTGCATAACTAGAACAAGCTACAATTTCAGGGAGTCACCCCTTTAGAGATTATTTTTAATAGTTACAAGCTAAAATAGCCATTAATTTTTACCTTGTTTGAATTTCCCTTGATTAAAGAAATAAAATTCAATTTAATTTCTGTTTATTTAGAGGGTATATTTTTTGTTCTTATTTCTCTTTTCCAGGCTGCTCTTCTAAGTATTGTACTGCGAGACTCATTTGCAGCTCCTGAAAAGGACATTTTCCAAGCTTTGATGAACTGGTGTAAACATAACCCCAAGGAAAACCACGCTGAAATCATGCAAGCAGTACGTTTGCCACTAATGAGCCTAACAGAACTCCTGAATGTTGTCAGACCTTCTGGATTGTTGTCACCTGATGCCATCCTAGATGCCATTAAGATTCGTTCCGAGAGTCGCGACATGGACCTCAACTACAGGGGCATGTTAAGTAAGCATCAGGTTTTTTGTTTGCTTCCTTCTCATTTGGTGACTCTGGTTGTCTGGAGGATATGGTTAATTTGTGCTTTGAGTTTTCATCTATTACTGTGTGTTATGAAAGGTTTGCAGTATGAAACATCTTGTTATGTAACAATCTTGTTCATGCCATTTTTATTTCTCAATATTAGTTAATTATTTTCTTGCATGGTATCTCAGATATTACTCAAACATGAATGTAATACCATTTTCCTGGAGGAAGTGGTAATTTAATAGAAGAAGTTTTACAAAATCATTGAAAATAAAAATGAATAGGTTGTGAGATATATGATATTTGAATGGTTTTATGTTGACTTGTTTTGTAGTTCATAAACATTTTCATAATTTCTCCACTACTTGTGGCTTTTCTCTTACTCTTTACATGCTTGTCTAAGTAGTTTAAACAAGTCTCTGAAGTCATTTTAATGGAAGCCTAAAAGGTGTAAGAAGCCTTGTGTTTGACTTTTTTCTGTCCTTTCCATTAACTTGACAAGAGTATCTAACACTCAAGCTTTAAAAAGATATTGTCAGCCATCTAAGGAGTGAATTTGACCCACAGAAAACAAAAAAAGTTAAATGTTCTTTAAGAGTTTGCACTGTATTCTCAGTCATGCATGATGAGTCCTGAAAATTACTGCTAACTTAGAATTGCATATTCTTTGTTCTCCTTTAGAAGTTACAGTTATTAATATTTAAACATTTGAGTTTAATATTAGGACATTGTAAAAACCTTGTCATGCAAGACATTCTGTTGACACTGCAGCAGATAAATTTGAAGAAGTCAAATGGTCTTTTCTGGCTTCTTTTCCTGGATATTTATCTCCACAATAAAATTCTCCTAATCACAGTGTTTTGGAGAGTGGAATTTCTTTGTTGTTTTAGTACTCATTCAGGATCTTGAAACTTCTTCTATTTGTGGAAGTGTTGACGACCACTTACCACTTGAAATTCTGTTCTTTAGATGTCAAATTTTTAACACCCTGTTAAAATTCATACTTCTGTTGTCAATATGCCTGAAAAGTTTGGGGTAGCTTTTCATCATTTAGTTTTCAGATCATGTTTTCTAGGATGTCTCCTCAAACAAGGCTAAAAATGTCTTTTGAAGAGGCTAGTTTACAGAGTATTGTTCTGTTGTTGAAGTTAGGGATCATTATTCCCAGTTAGCTTGAAGGAAGCTGTTCCTAGGACACAGCTTATTACTGTGAAATGATGGCATAAAAAACTTGTTTTCCATGTGAATTCAAAGCCCAAGTAGCCAGAAGTTTCCCATTTCACTTGAGTTCATTTAGCTTTGCAGGGTACTGGGAGCTTGTATAGCTGTCAAAGGAGCATATATGGCTTCAGTGCTGTATACACCACTCTGCAAATTCAGGATGCATCTTGAACTTTTGATACATTTCTTGTGCATTTAAGTTTCTTCCATTTAAGGGGAACAAAAAAACTGATAAGACCCAAACCAAAAGTGAACAACACTTGACAGGTGCAACAGAATTCTGTAAAATCATGAAGGGGACTGAGAATATAGCTGCTACATAAATTATCACAGCTTTATTACCATAAAACATATAGGAGATACCAAATAAAATTGAAGAAACTAATTTTTTTATGCCTCTTTTTTATCTTTTTTACCTTCTTTTCTTTTTTCTTTTGTTTTTTTCCCCTAGAGCCTGTGTTTGTGGCCAAGAAAGGATACTAGTGATAAATCTTTGGTCTGACCTAATGGAGTTGATATTCAGAACATCTAATTTGCAGCATGAGAGTGCAAAATTAAAGCAATTATTTCTTTTCTTCTTAGTACCAGGGGAGAATATTGCAACAATGAAGTATGGAGCACAAGTTGTAAAAGGGGAGCTGAAATCTGCTCTGTTGGATGGAGATACTCAGAACTACGACCTGGATCATGGGTTCTCTCGGCACCCCATCAACGACGACTGCCGGTCGGGAATTGAGATTAAACTGGGCCAGCCCTCAATAATCAACCACATACGAATTCTGCTCTGGGACAGAGACAGTCGGTAGGTGCCAAGGTGACACAGAAAGGGAAAGTAATGCGTTTTGGGCTGGAGATAATGTAACAGTGCAAACTATAAACTAAGTATTTTATAGAAATATCATGATAGTGTTGGAGGTGACATTGCAAGGTTTGTGTGGAAACAACCTGATTTTTAAATGTAATTTTGGTTACTTACAGACCAGATCATATTTAGAGATGTTAAACTACGCTAAAGTATGTAAATATTATTTACCTATTTGCATTTCAAACGTTTAAAGATTTTTTTGTTCCAATTTTTTCAATATATCAAAACGGTTAAAAAATGGCACACTTTGACAATAAGATTGGACTTGATCTTGGAGGTCTTTTCCAGCCTAAATGATTCTGTGATTCAGTAATTCAGAGATAATAAAATTTATTTAAAAGGTGAATTACCAACTGTGTTGGTTTAGGATAAATTAGGGGGAGAATCTCTAAAAGGGAGTCCCCTAAAACAAACCTCCACCACCCCTTGCCCCCCCAGCCCTGGGTTGGGAAGGAAATTCTTTGGAGGAGGAAAAGTGATAAAAACTGGTTTTATTGACAAATGAAAAACTCTCCCCACCCCGAGTGAAAGGAAAAAAGCTCAGGTTACTCAGGAGGAGGGTGCAAAGCTTCTTTATCGGGCTCTGGGTCTTCTCAGACGTCTCGGGTCAGGTCAGGTCCAGAGCCAGGTCCAAGTCTTTGGGGGGTGGGGGGGGTGGGGAAGAAGGGAAAAAAGAGGGGGAAAGAAAAAAACCAGAAACAGCGGAAAGCAGGCAGCAGAAGCAGCAGCAGCCAAGCAGCAGCAGAAGCAGCAGCAGCCAAGCAGCAGCTCAGCCAGAGCAGCAAAAGCCCCCCGAGCAAAGCAGCCGCTGCTAGACATAACAAATGCAGTCCACGATATGGGATAGGAGGCACCGTCAACCCAGAACACCATCTGACTACAGTAGTTATTAGAAGCCACTTCATGGTTAGACTGCTGAAATATGAATTGTCATAGATGCCATAGCCAGTTGTTACTAAGCTACTTTAGATTATTATGGAATGTATGAAAATTCAAATTAGGCTCATTTGAACAATTGAGAGACTGCTGAAGTAGAAAAATTGCAAGGTTCTTTTTATCTGACAAATTTAATGTATTAATTTTGTAACTTCCCATGACAAAGATCTTACAGTTTAATAGACAGATCAGAAGGTATTCATAAACTGTTAAAAACAATAAAACAAGCTATTTAAACATTTATTAAATACTTTATAACCTGTCTGATAAAGGATTAATTTTTTTCCAGACTCACAGTTTAGCATTGTAAAACAGTTACATTTTTCTTTTTAAGCCATGTTATTCTAGAACAGGCTTATATAGAAGTTTGAGTTAGGGTGGGGTTTTTTGTAAATTTAAATCAAATTTTAAATATGAGTTAGTTACTAATAATTAAAAACCAATGTCATTAATTTTAGCTGTTTAACTGTTTCAAGGAAGTTCTACTTCAGTTCAACTGAAATTTGTTTTGCTTCTGTATCTTTTGTAAAGATCAAAAGTGGATCTTTGAACATATAAGAAATTGCTTTGTATAGTACTACACTAGTTGTGCCAGAAGATCAGCCAATTTTATGAACCAATTATTATCCAATTTTATAAAATCTGAAACAATATTAGAGATATATTAATAATGAGTTCTCTAGCAATGTTTAGAGAACTTGTACAACTGGTAAAAAGCCCCTCATCTGCAGGGCATAAATTTGCTACTGGTGAAACTCAGGGAAAGAACATTCTCCTTGGGACAAAGTTATCTGTTGCTTGGTGTCCTGTGTGCTTCATCTGAAATTTGTAGAACAAACTATTATTGCTGGCAGAATATCTGACAAAGTGGATCTCTGGAGATTTTTGTCTTTATAAAATACTAAAGGCTCAAAGGTTTAAGATCTAGTTTCTATGTCATGCTGATTTTTTTTTTAAATCATCCTGATTTCTGTGGAAAATGTGCTGTTGGGCTTTCTTTTGCTTCCCAACAGGTGTAGGACTGGATTTAGCACTGCCTGTCCTGTGCAAGGCCAGGAGTTGGACATTTATCACCCTAGGGGTTCCCTTCTAATTCAGGATATTCTGTGATTTTGTTCTATGAATTGTCAAGCTTTTTTCCCTCCAGTAGCTCAGCTATCAAAGATAAATGGAAATGGAGACATTTGGAGTATTTTGTCCATTTTTTGGGCTCCTCAGTATAAGAGGAGTGAGACTGACCTTCTGGAGTGAGTTCAGCAGGACACCAAGATGAGGGCTTGAGCACATAAGAACCTGCTGTTCTAGGATGAACAGGTGTAGAAAAAAGAATTTGTTGTTCTCCTCACCTATTCAGTGGAAGAATACAGTGACAGAATTGTCTTGCAGCTGTGTGCTCAGAGTGCAAAGAGCAGTGGACACATGCAAGAAGATAAATTCATATTAAATATTAGGAAAAAGATTTTTTCTGGGGTAGTTAAACTTGGGAAGAGTTTGGCCAGAGAGGTGTGCAAAAATTTGCCAGCCTAGATCTTAAGGAACTTGCTCTGAGATTGTCCTTGCTTTTTGTAGAGATTTTTTCCTTTCTGCAGTCTTTATCTAGCAATTCCTGGCCACTAAACTGCATCTTTCTCATGGGATATGTGAATAATGTCTTCTGAAGAGGTGTTTTAACACCTGTACAGACATGAAAAGACCTGTACAGCATGATTGCTTCTTGTTGAACAAATTTTTAAACTACTCTGTTCATTTTAGCTGTGTGAAGCTCTGGTCTATTGGATATTCTTAACAAAACCAAATGGATACTAACAGGTGTGTTGCACCTCTAGTTCAGGGGTGTTAATAGCTGAATCTTAGCTCTAAAAGTGCTAAGGAGAGTAGCTATCCAAACTGCCTCTGCAAATAAGATGCTATCCAGCCTTAAAAAACTTAAAGGCATACTATTGTGTATGATAATGGAACTGTATTTTTGAGTTAATATTCTTTGTTTGGTATCTTCAGAACCCAAAAAGTAGCATGCTGTGTATTGGTAACAAATATATGTTAGTTAGCAATGATGATGTGAGAACTTCTAAATTCTCAAGGCACAGAGGACTGTCAGTAAGTTTTGTATGCAAATTGTTCAAACTCTAGAACTTTGGGGCATAGTTTGCTCAAGTGCACATATGTTAGTAATAGTAAGGTTGCTAAACATACTCAATTTGTTTGGGTTGTGAATATTGCACATCTGGTTGGTGTGAATGTGAAAGCTGGTTATGCAGCTTACATTTAAAGACTCTGCCTTACCTTTCCAAGGTACTAATAACTATAACATTTTAAGGATTTTTAAAGAGTATAGTTTTAAGTATATACTCTTTTAAGTCCTCTGGAAAACTGGAAATGCTAACAAAGGCATTAATGTTTAATAAGAAATGCTTGTGTAGAGCTTTTTAGGAGCAACTCCTCTTCAGAAATCAGTGTGAAAGGATGTCAAGTGCTGACATGGTGCTGTTGAAATGCCTGTGAATGTTGCAGACTAGTACCTTAGGAGAAAGAAAATACTCTGAAACGTATATTTAGTGATTTGCAGTTCCACAAGGGAAATGTCTACTATATTCAAAGTGTTAGGGTCATGGATATAATAGGGAATTAGCTCTCACTTTTAAGTTCTAGTTTGGGTTTGCTTTCTTTTAACAGCAAACTATAAGGTAAACATAACTGATAAGGAAGAGGAAGACACAGATTCTGTTACTGGCTTTTTTATTTTCCATGAGGCAATTTTTGAGTGTGTAAGGAGGTAATGACAGGCTCAATGATGTATAATAAAGAATTGAAAGGGTCAGAAAGGAAGAACATCAGTGAGAATGGTCATAAAGTAGATTTGCTTTTTTCAAGTGAGGAGTTCAAATTTGCATTTTTGATCTAGTAATTGTTTTTCATTTTTTCTTTATTGATTTAGTAATAGAAATACGACTGTATCACTGGTGGTTTAGTTTTATTCCACAAAGAAAGAATACAAATGATAATTTTTTATGACAGAGTCAAAAGTCTCCATTTCATTTTTTGAGGCATAGTAGTCTCATGACTCTAGATTGTGAGCGTGCGGACATTTTAAATCATTCTGAAAATACATCTTAACTGTGAGAGTTTCTTTTCAAAGATAGTTTGAAAATAGGGACCTGGGTAAGAACAGTTTTCTTTTCAACACAACTGAAAATCCAGAAGACTGTGTAAAATTTAATGCCTGAAATTTATGGACTTGTATTCTAACCAGTGTTTTTTGACATTCCGTAGGTCTTATTCCTACTACATTGAGGTGTCCATGGATGAGTTGGACTGGATTCGGGTTATCGATCACTCTAAATACCTCTGTCGGTCCTGGCAGAACCTGTATTTTCCTGCCCGTGTCTGCAGGTTAGTTCACCAGTGTAATACAAAGTTCCTGACATTAAAGAATGTAGGGAACAGAATAAGTTGCTGGATTTTGCTGCTTCATTATGTGTTTCTGAAAATCTATTCTATCTCTACTTTTATCAGCTGTGCTAAAAAAATAGTTTGTCTTATTCTTTTCTAATATTAATGTAGTTGATTGAATGTTGGTATCCAGTTTGAAAACTCTGGTTTTTCCATATCTACATATCTCCTCCTTTTTTTTTTTCGCTCAGTAGTGAACATCATTCCTTGACCGCCTAAATGTTTATAATGCACTTACATACTTACTATAGAACTTGAAAATGTATTTTTATGTATTATGTATTTTCTACTCATGCACTATTCTAAATAGTTGTGAAAGGGAGAAAGGGGAAAGTTAGAACTAAGGAGCTTTGAGGAATGCCTCTGATGTGCAGTTTTGGGTGCCCCAATATAAGAAGGATATTAAACTATTAGAGAGGATCCAAAGGAGGGCAGTGAAGATGCTGAAGGGCCTTGAGGGGAAGCCGTATGATGAGCAACTGAGGGCACTGGGTCTGTTCAGCCTGGAGGAGACTGAGGGGAGACCCCATTGCAGTTACACCTTCCTTGTGAGGGGAAGAAGAGAGGCAGGCACTGGTCTCTTCTCTGTGGTGACAGTGACAGGACCTGAGAGAATGGCCTAGAGTTGTGTCAGGGGAAGTTGAGGGTGGGTATTAGGAAAAGGTTCTTCACCCAGAGGGTGGTTGGGCACTGGAACAGGCTCCCCAGGGAAGTGGTCACAGCACCAGCCTGATAGAGTTTAAGAAATGTTTGGACAATACTCTTGGACACAAGGTGTCATTCTTGGGGATGGTGCTGTGCAGGGCCAGGACAGGGACTTTGGTGATCCTTGTGGGTGCCTTCCACATTCTGAGATTCTGCCATTCTGTGAAAATGGCTAGGTGGGTTTAAGTGTTGTTGAAGTGATGATGTTTTTTTAACTGTAGGTGTTGGGAATTCTGCTGGAGCTGGTAATCACATTGAAGCAGTCTTATTCAAAAACTGAATTGAGCTTATTGATAGGGAGGATATAACCTGTGGGTACTGGAGATGCTGTCATCATTAGGTTTTGAGTCCTAAACCGTGAGAGGAAATTACCTGTATAGTAATAATTATTCTGTAGACATAATTTTTTTAATTGTCACAGCAACTCTTGGAATCCCCATGGAGAGAAGTGCTTTCTTTTTCCCAAGGAAATCCTGTTCTTTTCTATAAATCTGTTTCTCGTTATCACAAAATGATCTCTCTATTATCCACAAAATGATAGGGAATTTCTTGGAAGTGTAGCTTATTTGAAGAGCAAGTGGAAGAGCTAAAGAGAAAGTCATGTAGCAGCAGAAGTTTATGAGCACTAATTGTTAAGAAGCAGGAAGGCAAAATATGAGTTCTCAGCTGAGTCACCATAAAAATTAAGGGTAATTTAGATAAGGTTGATCTGCAATGTTTATTTACATCAGTGAATTGCAGTCTATATTATAGTAAGAATGCATTTCTTAGTCAAAAATGGCTATAATTTGCTGTTTTTTTATGTATTGTTTTCCCTGTCCATAGGAAGAAGAGGCTATTTAAAATGTAATTAGTGATGTAAAATTGCTGACAAATGTTTGAGGAGTTTCACATTAAGAACTTTTTTTTTGATTGTATTAATATAAATAGTTAGGTATTACTTGAAGGTTGACTCTCCTTTCATCAGGAATTTTGATCAAATTCCCTCCAGGAGAGAGGCTTTGAGCAGAGGAGGCTATGTACACATAGATATTAGTATTAGAGACTTATTTATCTGTCTTTTAATCAATATTCTGTTCAGAAAGAAGTAAGCAAGGACTGCTAAACTTTTCTTTTGTCTCCAATTTCAGTGTTTTGTAATAATATATTTAAAGTAGTTCTGTTTACTTAAACGAGTTAAATTAGTTATTTCTAGTATACTAACATACACAAAACAGAAATCCTATATACATAGTGTTTTCTTGTCATCTAAAGAGGTGTTCTCCAGTCTTGTGAGCACAGATTTAAATATGAGCTAATATGAGATTGTCAGAATTTATTTTTTTAATATTTGATATTGTTTCACAGACATATTGTACATGCTTATCAAGGCATATGTTATAAAATACTTATATGTTTCAAGCATTTTATATGCTCTGTTTTGCTCAATGCTACTTCTGTTGTATAGTCTTGTTTTAGTGTCACAAGTCCCAGTGCCAAAATTTTCCTGTTAATGGGCAGCAGTACAGAGGAAGCTGTCTTCTTGCCATTTGTTTTGATATTTTACTCTTTGTCTTACTATTTTTGGAAGCAACCACTTAGGGAACCATGCTGCAATTTTTAAAAAGTTTTGAATGCATTTTTAGTAGATAATCATGGAGTGAATGCCTTATCAAGAAGGGCTTCAGATAGGTGGTGGTTTGGTTTGTTTGGGTTTTTTTTAATTAAAAAAAATTATTTCAGCTCGAAGTGCTTTATGAGGTCACTGTGCAAGATGTAATTTTGAGGTCCAACAAAGAATTGAACAGTAGAGTTTTTGGCTGGGGTGTTTTTATTTGCATGCCTTTTTTCCAAAGTGAGGAGTAGAACCTGCCAGATTCTGTACAGGTTGTTGAAGGACAGCCAGTTGTCTGATACACTACAGCAATTGTTCAAACACAGATTATAAACAGGATATGAGCCATGCAACATTAGGCAAGGTTAGTTGCCTTTTTGAGATACCTTTCATATAAATAAGGTTGTAAAAGGTGAGAGCTGTCAACATCTGAACTGATATGTTCATCTAAGTTTTAAGAAGCTGCTCAAATATTTCCATGGGCATAAAAATTGATGGACTGTGTCTTTTATTTGTATGTATACAGGTTGGAGTTTTTGTTTGTCTTTTTGAAAACCTGTAACTTTCCTCTTAAGCAAATCTATCCATGTTCCATTCTACTGTTGGTGCCTTTTTCATACAAGCTGGATAAAAATATGCAACCTTCTGGCCTTTGGTTGTTAAATAAAATAAGTAATTTATACCACAGTGAAGACCAATTCAGCCTCCTTAATGAGTCAGTTGTTACGTGTGTCATAGTCTCTATCATGACTTGATTTTTTTGATATATGGGGCATTGTGGACTATTCACAGTAATGTTGGAATTAGGGGCATTGTTGTGCTTCCCATGAAAGATAAATTGTATTTGGCAAAGCACCTATCAAACCATCCAAACTGATTAGGCAAGGTCAAGTAATGTTATAAGATTATTTACACTCTTGGCTTCTTCCTGTTACTTATATGCTCCAGTCTGTCGTAATAGGTTCAGAGTAACTTTTGCCAGCCATGATCTCTGTTAGATTAATAGGTAAAAAAATGGAAGGGCAATAACCAAAGACTGAAATTCTAGAAAGAAGAGAAGGTTGTTTGTGCTTTCTCACACACATCAGATGATTTGTTATTTGTAGGATGTAATTCCTGATTTAGATAAACAAGCTGATTTGTACAAAGAAGATGACCAATTGTTCAGTGTCAAAGCTTAGTATAACAAGTAAGAGGGTGTTGCTGTATTTAGACGGGTTTTAGTAAAAGAAAATTTAGAGTATAACATATGGGGGTTTTATTGACATAATTGTTTCAGACTTTAAATTTTTGCTTTAAATGCTTTTAGAATACATTATTGTACCATCTTTGAAAATTGAACAGTCAGTTACTATGCAGAAAAAGCAAATAAGAGAGCGTGATTACAGGGTATTTTCCCCTCTTTTTTAATCAATACGGTAGTGCATTTTTTTAGAATTCCTTCTGGTCCTGTTTTCTTTGTTTACACTTTTATAGCAACTTTCATATAGAGCTGAAAACTCTTTAGATGGAAGTACAGGACACAGAAAATGTTCATGCAATCAGCTTCCTGTGGAAGTTAAGAGCAAGTGTCAGGTTCATAGTTATTGCATCTTCCTCTTGCAGCAATGAATGTTAAAACAGCTAAAGGGCTTTGAGCAGGTAATGCTGTTTTCTGTTTTATCCTTCCTGCTTTCTTCATCCTTTCATTTTTGTTTTGAGACTTCATCTTTTTACTTCATCCTCGACCACAATATTTGAAGAACTGCATTAAAAGAATTAAAAAATAAAAAAATTAGGTTTCATAATAAGGCAAATGTAGCCACAAGGTGTCACTACAATAAAAGTTTAAAAAACTTAATTTCTTTCTCTTTACACTCCTTTGATGAAAGTGTTATTCCTACTGTGTGCTTTTTTTGTGCATTAAACTTCCCAGATTTACTAAATCATTCTGGTTTGCTCTTTATGCTATAGAGGGACCAAGTACAGAGTTAGTACCTAAAATCAGAAGGAAACCTTCAATTCATTTTCCATCTTCAGTCTGACACTGGATGATTCTGTATTTTAATTGGGGAAGTATTTACCTGGCCAGACCAATTTATAGTCTGAAATCAATGCTATTTTGTCAGTAATACCAATTTTCAAAAAATATATTGAAAAGGTAAGGAGATCAGTTTTTGTCTGTATTTGCTATTATTCTCTTAGCTCTTTTTGTGATTATAATAATGTGATTTATCAAAAAGGAAATATTAATTACTACTGCATAAATATTTGGTCCTAAAATATGTTTCTGTTAAGAGAACTGGTAGATGTCTGTAGAATCATGCTGTAACTGTGGAAATTATTTAGGCATATTCTTTTTCCTGTTTTCTAAATCTGCTTTAAGCTGAAAAATCTTTTTTTAGAGGTTTTCTAATACTAGAGTGTTGAATTAATAGTGATATAAAGGCTCTGTGTTTCCCCTAGAGCACTTGGCTGCTATAGAAGGTGTGGCATTAGAATTTTTTTTACTTTAGGAGGTGTATTTTTACTTTAAATGTATTTATTGGTGCAGGAAAATTACTTGCCTTTCCTTTTATTAAGCATTGATGATACTGGGTGGATTTTTTTGTTTAGTGCTTCAACAGTTTTTGCTATTAATGATTACACCATTTGTAATCCTCTGCCTGAGTGAAGACAAATTAAATTGTAGACTGTGTCTCCAGCATATTGAAAAAATGCAAGAAGAGTAAATTTTTCAGTACTAAGGCAGTTCTAAACTTGAAAATGTTAGTAGTTGTGCACAATTATTTTGTATTTAATGGTATGTGAGGAGATGTGATTTTCAAGTGTAGGCTAGACATAACGTTTTTCTTTAATTATGGTCTTAATCAGCCAGCCTCAGATCGCTGTGCTTTCTACTGATGATGCTGCAGTAATTTTATTTTTCTTTGTCTCTGGGAGAGTCATTGAAAATCTGTACTGATTAAGCAGCAATGTCTCACTTTCAGCCTTACCAGTAGGTCTCTTACAACATTATCTGTTCTGGATAGCAATTTTGCAGTTTTCCTGAGCTTGGTGGAATCTTAGTGGATAATAACTTGCCAAAGGATGTTCCAAATATGGTTTGATTTAAGAAGATGTTGAAACAAGTGAGGAGTCAACTCTTGAGGAAAATGCAATTGGAGCATTGTCCCACATACTTGAAATAAACTGAGGGGAAAGCAGTGTCTGCAGATCTAATCTAGCACTGGGCGTGTTTTTTATGCACTGTTTCCCCTTTCCCAATAGGGAATGGTGGTGTTCAGAAAAAGCATGGAGACATGCAAAAGAAGCCTTTAAACATTGTTTTAACTTAAAATGAAGCCCTACTGCATCACTGGCCTAACTAGAAAACCTAGACTAAGAGTTGCTGGCAAGAGCCTTCTGTCAATCTGAAAAGTATGTGAAAATTTTTTCATCAGTAAGTCCTTAGTATCCTTATAAAGGACTTGTTGCAAATGGAATGATTAAATTTGGGTAACTTTACGATGGTAAAGAAACCATCTTTACCTTAGTTACTGCATCTGAGAACTGCAGATAGTTGCACAGGCAACACATTGGTTAGTTATTTTACTTGTACTGTTCTTCAGGAAGCATTGACTCTTGTGTAAATATTTTATTTCTAACTGTGCAGTTATGTTGGTGTTTGTGAGTTTAGGAAGAAATCCCAATCTTGCTGCATAATTTAAATTAGCTTTTCTTTATTTCTGCATAACTGAAATTTTAAAATCTTTTCCTGAATCTAATACTATAAATGATACAGTAATAATGTGATGTCCAGAAATAAGTAAAAATCATCTTGATTTGTGTTGCAGAAGCATAGTAGTAAATAATAAAAGCAATTTTGAGATGTTACTTCAGACCTTTGAGGCTTTTCACTGACATTATTTTCAAAAATCAATTTTCATTGCAGGCAGTTTTCTTTTTTGTCTTGGGGGTGGGGAGTAGAGCTCAATGTTCTTTCTTATAAGATGTGATCATATTTAGGAGTCTTCATTGGCATGTTTCCAATATTTTGTCTTCTAACTGTGAAATAGGAGGAAATGGTTTACTGTAGTCTCCGTTTCAGTGAATAACTGCTGCTTATTTTTCTGTCTGTCAGTGTTTAAACATCCTTTTTTCTCTTCCAGTAGGTTTTCATTCTGGTGTTTATGTTCCTAAGAAAAGGTGATAGTCTGAGATTTTTCAAACAATGTAGATCATCTACACAGGATCAAGAAAGCTATTGCCTCATCTGGGTTGGAGTGTTTATTGATTTAAAAGGTCTTTTTCTTCATTTCAGGTTGTGTATACTTTTGATCTTAAGCTTACACTTCTAAATTCATCTTCAAATGTGCTCCTAGTGATGCAAAAGCTCATTTCTCTATGGGAATAATCAATAATATTTTTCATCAAGAACTTTATCAAAGCAGCTTTTTTCTTCTCAGATTCCTTCTCCTGTCTGTCATAGCAATTTCAATTACCCTAACTAAAGAGCCCAGCTCAGCTTTGAGGAAAACTAAAAAAGCTAGTGTGCATTTAAGCTGTCGATGACAACCTGCCAGACAACTTATCATCTGAAAATTAGTATTTGTCTGAAAAAGTGTGTGTAGAGGGTCAATATATCTTGTATAGAAATACCGGAGAAATAGGGAGAGCCTGCCAATCCAGTTTGTTGGACATTAATTATAAAAAATGTGTAATATATTATTTTCTTTATGCTTTATGCTTCGGAAGAAACAATTAACTTTTTAAGAGACCTAGATTACATATTTCTCATATTATGTTTGACATAATAAGTAGATTTTTTGTAGTATGGTTAGAATTTCTTTAGTCTGAATCTTAAGGTATTCATTTTGAGTTTCTTAAACTCTAACTTGTTTTGAGGTCTGTTTTCAGCATTTTACCTCATAAATGAGATCTGATGTAGGTGAAAATTATCAGTAATTCTTCAGCTTGACAGTGATACATATAGATACACCTAAATGCTGAATTATCAAATTGTTGATGATAATTCTACAGCAAGCTATATTTTAAAGTTAATGCTGCATAAGACGAGTGTGTTTAAAAGGCATCTTGAGCACTTCTTTTCTTTAAACACTCTTCTGTGTTTTCTCTTGAACCTAAGAGCTTGAATTAACTGTGAAAACTTGCCATACGTATTTACAAAGACAGGATTTTCCAAAAGGAACTCATGTTTTGGCAAATTTGTAAGAATTCTGGTTTATTTTAGTTTGTTGGTCTGTGATGGCCATCTGTTGAAGTTGTTTGATGCCATTGTGTAAAGCATTTCTCTGTATTCCCATTTCATAGCAGATAATGGGCATGGTTTGTCTGTGTGTATCTGAAACACTGTACCACACTTAAAACTGCGCATTATGAATATTCAGATTGTTTACATGAACCAAGTAATGCACTTCTGTGGATTTACTTTTCACTGTCTAAGTTTATAAAGCCATCTGTCAACCAGCATTAGGCCAATCTTAGCTGTGGAAAAATTTGGATGATAAAAATTTTACAGTAAAGCAAATTTGCCTGTAATTAAACTTGATTCTTTGTTCACAAACCTCAAGTTATGAGGAGTAAAAGTGTAGGAGAAAGGTGAGTGTTTGAATGGAAAGGTCCTAAAGTAAACTACTCTTCTGTGTCCTTTTTCTCCTCAAAAGAAGCTCATGGAACTTGTCTTGAAGGTAAAATTCTTAGGCTTGGCCTGTATTTGTTCTTTCTCATCTCAGTTTCAATTGGGAGGATGGGGCTGGTGGTTCCATTTGATGCAGCTTTAACTAGTTTTTAAAAGGAATATTCACTCTTTTATATGAAAGAAGACAGGATACAAACAGTTGAAAATGAAGAATCAAAGTGAACAAATTATGTGCTATAGAGAATCAAATTTGTAGAAGATAAGACATGAATGTGTGTATAAGTCTCTGCAACTGACAGAAATGAGTGAGTGAAAGAAAGAAAACAATGGAAGAGAGATCTATTAGAAGAAATAAAATGTTTGGGAAAACCTCTTTACAAGTGAAAAAAATTTCAAGAGAGGTTTTTTTATGGTAAGGTTAATGATAGGAAAACCATGTGGTATTTATGATTTTTAGGCTGCTGCTGTACTGGAAGCAGTTATTATTTGTAATGCCTCCTAAAAGAAAGAAAAATTATTTTTCTAAAACACCAGATTGTGCGTTTGGGTTTTCATTTTTACCATAAAGCAACTTCAACAGCTTTATGCATGCCTTCAATCTTGTTTTTCCTTTTTAAGATTGGGACAAATTTTTCTATACTTCACTGCAGATGCAATAAATATCTTGGAAATTGTAGATACTGCAAGTAACATCTTTAGTGATCGATAAAGTAGTAGTTCCATTACTTTTCTTCATACCATTGTCTTTCTCGTTTGTATTGGGGAATAACAGCTTTGATGGAAGGTGTATTAAGTATTGATTTCTAAATCTGTATTCTGTTCAATTTAATTACCCTGTCTCTGTTAATGGCAAATTGCAGAGTTGGCTAATCAAGCTGCATTTTCATTAACAGTGTAAGTGCCCTGTTGAGTCAGGTCAGCGGGCACCTCGCCATGTGTCCAGTCTCTGACCTCGAGAGCAGGAGAGGCTCAGGGAGAGGCTGTGAGCACAGACATCCTGTGTGTTCCATCCTTGTGCTCCTCTCATCCTGCTCATACATATCCATAGATAGCTTGGCCATTCATTTATCTAAGGTCCCTCTCTGAATTCCAGTATTGTGGGGTCTTGTGAATAAAAACACTGCATTCACTTGTTTGAGTCTTCCTAAGCCTTTGTGAATGTCTAGTGTAGACCCTTCAACCATTACTCTTTGGTTCCATCTGTTCAGCTGCTTTTATGATTTTTGGTGATGTTGGCTGTACCTTCTGTGACTCTAGTATGTACTCCTTGAGGTGTGGAGACCAGAGCTGTGTGTGAGCATTTCAGATTTGGGTGCAGCAAGCTGTAACAGAGTGACAGAACTGTTTTGTTCTCAGCACCCTTCCATATGATGTGCAATATTTCAGTGATTCCCCTGCCCTTTGATTACCCAAAAGTTTACTCTCATCTGCAGACTTGGAGGCTGCTCTAACAAGAACTTATTAGCTCCCAGGCTACTTAGAAACAAGATTATAGATCTCACTACTTCTGTTCTTGATATTGACAGTACTTGGCAAATGAAAACTTTTTTGGCTTTCACACAGGTATGTAAGTAACTGTGTGAGTCACATGAGAATTCCAGTTTGATTCAATTTTTAAAAGTAAGATTTGATAGTATTCCTTTAAATTTGATGCATGGTTTGCAAAGATTAATTGTCTTACATACTTTAAAAGCTAAAATCAAATGGAGGGAGATGGGGTTTTTCTGCTTGGTTGGTTAGTTGGTTTGGTTTCTTTTTGGGGGTTGGTTTGTTTATTTTCTCAAAAATCTTTTGCTCTAAGCCTATCCAAGGAATTTTCTTAAGTTATACAGTATCTATTTGGGGGGAGAGGATAAAAACCCATGAATTTTCTTTTTAAGTTCATGACTAGAACTGTAGTCTTAAAAATTAGTGAGACATTCTGAAAATAGTTTGTTTTTTTTTTTCTGTGAAGACTTGAAAGGGGAACTTTTTCAGTTGTTTTGCAATTTACTTTAAAGTTACTTGCTTCTTCATATGTGTAGGATTTGTATTTGTGTGGAGTATTTTATACTAATTTTCCATGTGATCTAAGATTACGTATTCATTGTCCCATTAACTGATCAGGCACCCCTGCTCTTTTTATACCAACAAAATTTGGTTAATAATAAACCAAAAATAACCAGAGTTATATATAAATAAAATAACTTCAGTTCAGAATAGCTGAAAAGAGTAATGTTACTGTTTCTGTAACAAGCTTTTTAGATTAGAAATTATGGGTTTAAGTGTCACATACTTGGACATTTGAGAAATTTAAGAGTAAATTATGACTGTGTAGTATTGAGGCATACAGTCAATCTCAACTGTGCCTTAGGGTGTTTTTGTATAGCAGTTGTGTTCCCTCAGTGCATGTTACTAAGTTTATCTGTTAGATTTTCTTCTAATTTCTGCTGAGCTTTTCTTTTTAGAACTTTTTTTAAATTGTAGTATGGGTAGCAGGGCAATTTAATTTTTTCTTTTTCAGTTTTGCTAATGATGTTAATGTTTTATTTGGGGTTATTTTTGCTTTGTTTTTTTTACAAGAGAATTCTTGATTTTGACTTAATAACTAGGAAAACTAAATCTGTATGAAACACTGTATATATATGCATAGGCACTCTTCCCATTCAGATATTATTTCATCCCTTCTTTTTTAAGGGAAGGATTTAATGTATATTTAGATGAAAACTGATTTTAAAACTTCGATAGATCAAAATAGGGTGAAGGGCTAGAAGGCATTATTGCTGATGATTCCAGCTTGTAGTAAATTATAAAGCATATGTAACAGCTGTAAAGAGAGATGACTTCCTGTGTCATATTTCATCTTGCCTTCATAGATAAGTGTGTAAATGAAAGGGAAACAAATTGTTTCAATATAGCAAATCTATATTATTTCTTTGGAGTGAAAATGAATGAAATTGAAATAGTTCACTCTTGGGTGAAGCTAGAGACTATAAATGTATTTTATCCTCTTGGTGTGGATTGACATAATGCAGATTAGTAGTAAGAGAATGTTCCTCATATCATCAACAGTTGTCAGACATGTTCACGAGTATTGAATTATAGTAAAGTAAAAGGGGTTCACTGTACTCACAGGTAATTTACACAGCAGAGTGTGCAATCCATCTTTTTAACAGAAGTTACTGTTCACTGCTAGAAAATTCATTTTTTCAGACTCCCTAATCCTTTTTTATTCTTTGTATTATGGAAACTTTGTAGTTACCTGTGCCTTGTCTGCACCATCTATGCATCACCTGATTTCTCAACTCAAGGCTCTTTACCATCCTCTGACACTTGGGCATGTGTTGGCACCATCACATCTGGCACCTAAGTGGTTTTCCCCATGGGTGTCTGGAAGGAAATATAAAAATGTTTGAGGTCAGCAGCACATTTAGAATACTTTGTTTCTGCAACATTTTAAAAAAAAATTGGGCTTCTTGAATTAAAGAATAGTTTCTAAGTTGGAATTCTCAAAAGATGCATATTAATACAATATTGGTTTGTGTCTAAAATTAATCGAAAGGCGTTTAGCAAGTGGGGAGTTGATTGAACATTTTATTCTGTCTTCTAAGCTCGTTTAGTGCAGATTTCTTTCAAAAGTTATTGGTGAAGAATCCTCTAAATCACAGGCTAAGGAAAATCGTGTAAAGCAATGCATGGAATGTAAACTGTCTGCCCAGGTTGGCCCATTTTCTGTATTAACTTTGGCAAATACTGGACCTCCGTTAAAAATGTGATGTGTATTTTGGGATGAATCTATGATGTATTTTTTATGGAAGGTGTTGCATGTAAGAGGAAGTAGAATCACAGATTCATTTGGGTTGAAAAAGTGTCTGTAAGTGCCACATCCACACGTCTTTTAAGTTCAGGGATGATAACTCACCTACTTTGCTGGACAGCCTGTTTAAAATACCATTCTAGAACTGTTTTTGAGCAATCTCTTGAGGTTTTGGAGGACTCAATTTATATATTTTTTTTAATTAACTGATTTCTAAATATATCTTTTCTATGTACTCTGTTTGAACTTACTTGAAACTTTTTCTCATTTTGTATTGTGAATGACCACTGTTAGAGCTGTTCAAAACCAATCAAATTTATTTAGTAGCTACATTTGAAAAAAAATTGCAGGGGGGAAAGATGTATTTAGGCACTGAAGAACATCTGTTATCCCTTTTCATTTTAAGGTAAGCTCAGTGGTACATTATTTAAAATTGCCATTTTGGTGAAATTCATAATCTAGTCTTTATTATGTAGCTTTATGGCTTACATTGTATCCAACTGCTGTGATGCAATTTTAAAAGTTGAATATATTTGTTCTCTAATCCTTTACCTAAAATGGAAATGTTTCAGCATGAAAATGTTATAGTCGTTATATCAATTTCTTAAATGCACGTGGGAGGAATGGCTATTGATCTAACAGATTTAATAGTTCATATTCAAAATCTATGGAATAGAAGTAATATTTTGCATCTGAGTAACTGCTGAGTGTAATCCTTCAGGCAGAATTCTGAAAGCAGCTGTAAAACTGGAAAATTACCTTCTTTTCTTTTTCAGGCATAACTGCACTTGAATATCTTTGTTCATTTTAGCTTCTAGTGAATTATGTCTGCATAAGGAGCTAAAATATGTATTATTTCACTCAGGTAAGAATTTGGTTTAGCTATTAAAATTAGAAACTGTGTGCAGTTACCATGGAAATTACTTGAAGTAGTTGTAGTACTGTAAGGAAAACAGAGGTCACCAGTGGAGTCACAAACAATGAATGGAGAATGCTTTTGTATGAGGTGCATGGGATCATGCTGCTAGAAAGGGACTGAGCTTTTTAGTGATCTCTGCAGGTTTTTTTCCTGTTTCTAGTGGCCTTTTTAACAGAGAGAAGAGTTGTTTCTGGGCTTCTCTGAAGATCTTTTGGTTTGCTTCCTTCCACAGTTTGCTCCTTCTTCTGTCTTTCAGAATCCATCATTGCTGTTTGAGACATTGGCTAGAAGAAATGTCTTCACAATTCTATGGAGCTTTCTTACCCACCTAGTCTTTTAAGGAGAATTTTTATGTTGACTTTGTAGTTAATCTTGATTTATGGGTCAAGAAATTCATATATTAATACGTCAATTTTTAGTTATCTATTATCTCTACCCAGTTAATACAGTAGTTTCATGAAAGTTGGCTGAAATACTCTTACATTGAGCAAGCAAAAGTTCCACTAAGATGGAATAGACTAATGCTTCTCATCTTAATGATACACAGCTTGCTAGAGAAAAGATAGATATGTACAAACTAGCCCCCCACTCAAGGGGAAGAGTTACATTTTTTTGTGGTTTGCTTTCTTGTGCAGGATGTTTTAGGTTCATATGTGGTGCTTTAGAGTGAACTTATTCCATAATAATTATAGGCAAATGTTTTCAACATTCTACTTCAGAGTTACTAGATCTGGAAGATACAATGGGTATAAAATAAAGTAGTAAACACCAATATGAAGAACAAAACTGGGGGATTCATACCCAGCTATTCTGAAATATGTTTGTGCTTTTCACAAGGTTTGGAGATACAGGGGATATGTGGTCTTAAAAATAAAGCTGGAAATTTTATTCTTTGTAGAATGTTGGCCACACTTCAATGTTAGAAGAATTGTCATTCATAGTTACTGTAACATTAGAGCTTTAATGAAGAATACTTTATTCCAGGGTCACTGGAGTAATTTTTGTGGCCTGTTTTCTAGCATACAGTTTCTGACAATATCCAAAAGAACAAATGGAACAAGTGATTGTTCTCTGGCGTGCTAGAAGATGCATTTCTTTGTGATTCTGCTTTCTTCTTTACATCATTTCCTGTTGAGCAAATTAGATGCAGCAGTTCACTTGCACATTAACAATGTCTTGATGCCCACATTCCTCCTCTATTGCTTTGAAGATCCTTATAGTTAAAAAAACTGTTAATTCCTTATTTAATCCTTTAAATTCTTTTCCAGGCAAGGGTTACATTGTAAGTGGTATATTCTGGTTCAAAAACCCATGTGTTAAGACAGCTGGTTTCTAGGCCTAGTGGCTAACACACAGCTGCCATATGCTGTGCTGTCACTGCTTCATCTTCCTTCAGAAGGCCTTGTTGGAATGGTTCCTGGTGGTCTGCCCTGCCCTGAGCTCAAGGTTAGCACTGAGGCAGGGATTTTTAATGCTGACTCTGATCTTGAAGGGGAAAACTTCTGGAGCTCTGCTTAACCTCATATGCTTAAACTGGAAGTTGGGACTTCAGTGTGTGTGGGAAATTCTGCCAGCCTCTTACAGAAAGAAAAACAATTAGCTAAATTTACAATGAGATACAAAAAGTCATCAGATGTTTTTGCATCATTAGGTATCTTCCACTGGTTGTGGATGCTTGAGAGCAGGATGATGTCTGGTTTGTGAGTGAAGAATAGTTCTTGTTCTTATGCACAGTAATTAAGTAGGAAAACACACTCTTTGATTAAGCATGAATGTGCTC
This sequence comes from Phylloscopus whistleri, assembly GCA_017589585.1. Lineage (NCBI taxonomy): Eukaryota > Metazoa > Chordata > Aves > Passeriformes > Phylloscopidae > Phylloscopus > Phylloscopus whistleri. The sequence continues at coordinate 1,882,576 of JADMLD010000534.1, forward strand.
TTTACCCATAGCACAGTACCCTAGTGACTCTCTGCAGGCCAGTCATCAGTAAAGTGGAAAAGTGCTGATCTAATCAGTCCCTGGAGCAGGCTGAGCCTTGGTATTGCTGAGCTGCTCTTTTCCTTTTCTCTGCTGTTTCTGGTAGGGTTCCTGTATTTTCTTATATCAATCCTTTTTCTTCTCTATTTTTGACAGTCTTAATTCTCTGCTGAGGTAGTGCCAGATAGTAACAGTTTAAAGGTATCTCACATTTGTGCCTTTCCTTTGTTTTTAGTTTACCCTGCATGGCATAATTCCTTAAACATGTTCTTACCTGTAGCCAGGTGTGGTAAGGACAACTGGAGCTCATCATTAATTTCTCTCAGTAAAACTGAGACCTGGGTCATACTGCAGGAAGAAGGGAGGGAAGAATAAGGAGTAAAATTTCATACTTGATGTGGGAAAGGCCTTAATTCCTCACTGGAATCAGCTGGTTTTATTCTGGCAGCATCTTCCTATCCTACACTGGGAAGATACTTAAAAAATTTGGACAGCTAGGTGAATGCTACGTTCAACCATGATACAACAGCTTGTAGACACGGTATTAATTTAATGTGAAATGGATCAAATGGTTTCAACAGAATTAGAAGGAATGTTTTGTTGATTTGAAAATGATGGGATATTTGTTCTAGATGAGATTTGGAACTGTTTCAGTAAATTAAATGGCATATATATGACAGGTAGTCAAGATTATTTGTAAAGCTTTTTGTGTATATTTGGATAATATAATTGGATAATAACTGCAGGATAAAGTACCTGCCAATGTCACTGATTTATTCTCAGAAGTTTCTATCAGAAAATCAGCCTGATAATCACTGTATTTAAAGGGAAACAAATGCTGCACTCATTTTTTCTCTTGATCCAAATTTTGTAGCTCTTAAAGTAAAAAAACAACTATTTCATCCTATTTAAAGGCAGCTGGCATTCTCCAGACTTTTTAAACATACAGTATAAGCCTGATAGGGAGATTACATAAATTCTTAAGAACTGTGTAGCTTGTGAGTCTCAGAAGAGCCTGGGCAGAAGATGAGAATAGGAGGATAAGCTTCTAAAGTAAAGAAAAACCCTTTTAAACTGAGGATAAGAGGCAAAGGGCGAAGTAAGCTATATGTGGAAGGTAGGATTAGGAGTAAGTGTCATGTGGAAAACACAGAAGTATGGCCATGCAAGACAAGCCTGGAGAATGCTTAGGAAAGCTGAACAAACTTAAGGAATTTATCATTCGGCTTAGAAAGTGTGTTTGTTTCTAATAACTATTGTTTTAAACCTTTGAAATGGCTTCAGGTAGTCTATAGCTGTATCTAAGAATTAATGGACTAAATAGTCCAAATGCCTACTCTTTAGTCCTGCAAAGTCCTTTTACATTTTGGCCATATCCATCCTATAAAACTCTGTTCAGCTTTCAGAATGTATTGACTGTGCTCATTGCCCTTGGGTGGAATAGCTTCTGGCCCCTGTGGACCCTCACTGAAGCAGTGCTTGAGAAGGGCGTGCCACTTGGGCTAGGCTGGAATTATGCCAGGGACAGCCTACTACATTAGCAGTGTGTGCAGTGTATCTGCTTCCATTTCCAGATGACCTCAAAAACTGTTAATGTAGCCAGAGTAATCTCGAGACTGAATTCTAGGAGTGGTTTTCCTGTGCTTTTATGCAGAATGTCTGCTGTGCAGAATAGGGGAAAAGCTTGGAAGTCACAGGCCTAAAATGAGGGCTGTCAGGTCTAGTGAGGGCATAGCTTTGGTTTGCTTGAACAGACTTTTACAGAGTGTGAAAGCTCTTTGTGTGAGGTTCAACTCCTTAAATAATTAATTTGGAGAATGTGGGCTGTCATTTTTCTGATGCATCAAAAGCATCTCAGTGTAAGCTGTTCTATGATACAGTGGATATATGTACAGAAAATTTTGTTTCTGTTATGATACAGAGTAAATAAAGTATGTCACTGATAATTTCTTTAGGTTTTGTAGAGTGCATTGCTTATTTTTTTAATATAGGTCATCTAAAAAGGTCCTTTTTGAAAATGAGGAAAATAAAAAATATTGGCTAATCTGCTTTTGTTTACAGAACAAACTAAAATTGCAGTTTTATTTTTAGTGCTTGAAGGATTTGGGTGCTGTATATTAAACAGATTTGGTGAATGTTAGTTGCTGGATTTTTAATAGGGTGTAAGATGCATAAGAGAGTGAAGAAAAACATGTATTCAGCAATTGCCAAATCCAAGATCACTTTGTTTCTGTGGCATGTAGGGAATAAGAAGTGCAATGTCAGTTACTCTTATATAGAATGTTTATCCTCTGGCTCAAGTTGAGATTTATTATTTTTAAATCTTTCATGTTTTGATCTTTTATGGCATTTTGTTAATACCAAGTTGTCTAGCATCTCTGGACTGCTTTTAGGATGATGGAATGAGTGATGAACCTGCAGGGATCGAATTCCCTCTCAGGGGGATGCTGAAGCATAAGACTTCCTACCTCTACAGAATGAGAGACCTTGAGGTAGCATATTTCAGTGATAGAGTTAATATTCAGTTAAATACAAGAGGAAGAGGAGCAATAGTGGAAGGGAGGAGTGAGAAATTAAGTGGTATCTTTTTAGAAGTCTGCCTCATTGCTGCCTACATTGCTCCTTTGGGATTTTTCTATTGAGTGTAAGAAAAACAGCAAGCTCTTCTTGAAAAACCCTAGATGAAATTACTGCCATAAATTTTTATATTTTTTTGCTAGTGTAAAGCCTTTATTTGGTTGGGGAGGGTTTATCACCAGTGTTTTCGTGGCATGGCTAAGTTCAATTAATTTCAGATGACAAGCTCCAGGGTTTTCTTCCTCTCCTCCCTCACAGCCCCCACATCCCAATGTGTAGAAAGTACAATTTGTTATTAGTTTGCCTTGGGCTCTAGAGACCTCATTAGGAGCCCAAAAAGGGGTTTCTGTCTCTGCTGTTGGACACTTTTCTGTTGTCTGCTGAACTGAGGCCATTTGCATTTTGACATGGAAAGGAATACGAGGGCCAGAGGATGAAAACTGTTACGTTTATATTGCTTCTCTGTCATTAAAAATGGTGATAAGAGATTAAAAAAATGCTGTCCTTTAGGCTCTTGTGTTATACTAAAATTTGCAATGTAGAAGCAGATCAGCTCTGAGAAAAGAATGTAAGCAGAAAATCTGAACTTATTTTTTGTTGTGACAATTTATATGCAGAGTGTCCATTTGTTTGATGGTAAGGAAAGATGCCAGCAAAACACTACATTTAGTCACAGTTCTAAGGCACCATGGTAACTTTTCAAATTCTTATTCCTATGAAAATGCTTTAAGAACACCTCTTGGAAGAAGAGACTGGGCTTTTTTGTCTGCACAGTAATTCAAGACACTGTGTTGGAGCATATAAGAACTATCATATAAATTCGTTGTATTTTCATAGCAAAAGTCAATATGCCTGTGAGAAACTATTTATTCTGTCCTTACAGTAATTTCAAGGTTTAACATGAAATGTACACAGTCAGATCTTTCTTTGACTAGGAAACAAAACTGTGTGTCTTATGTATTTAAGCCCATGTAGGGTACTGAATTTTAATTTAAGATATTGTTACTGATGTAAAATAAATTAGGAGTTCAAGAAAAATGATTTTCTTGTATAAGCAGTGGTTCCCATACTATTTTTCTCTGGTGTTGTATCATTATAAAATAATGTGTAGTCAACGTAGAATTGATTTTCCCTTTAGTGTTTTCACAGTATTTGATAGTGTTTTCAGTGGCTGTATAAAGCACCTATATATAAATGCCATATAAATGCACACGCATATTTATGTGTATATGCATGAAGATGTACAAGCCTATTTAAGCAGAGTACTAAGACTACTTTCAGGGAGATTAAATTCAATTCCTTTATAAATATAATGAGTAATTGTTTTAATTGCACATTATATGCTGGTGTAATATCAGTTTATATGGGAATGCAACATTCAAAATGTTACATTGAAATAAGATCAAACTGGGAGTACTGAAATTCTTGCTAGCTAGATACCACAATAATACAAGATTTTTTTATAATATAAGATTTCTTAGATTTGTTCTCTCTATCAAGAGAGCTATGCATATAAGAATTAGAACTTGTTTGTTAAATAAAATAAAGTAAAAAATTCAGAATAAAGTGCTGATAAGTTTTCTTTCCTAAATTATCAGTTCTGGAAACAACCACAGTCTCCATGGTCATGTACCCCGTAAAATTAATTCAAACATTAAAAATGTTTCAAAAAGTATTTTAATTTCAGATAAGTGTTTGACAACCTGAAATAGGCATCTTTTCTGTAAAGTTTTAAAAAGGAATAACATGAATTTATATGGTCTTAAAAAGCCCTCTTGCCTTTTTTTTTTTTTTTTTTTTTTTTTTTTGAGGTAGGATCCTCCAGCATTTAGTCTTTACTATGTTCAGAATGAAAGCTAAATGGTGCAAACTGTTCTAGCAGATACTAGATAGTGGGAAAAGTTCTTTATGGGAATGCAGTTCATGTTTTAAACTTGCATGATGACAACGATCTGTGCTTTATCATATTGTGGAATTAAGGTTTTTTGTAAGGTTTCAAGAATTCTGCAGTTTTTAAGCCATCAGATGTTTATGGTACAACCCTTAAAGGAGTAAGCTGTACTTCCAAAGCTTTTCTGAGCTATGAGTTCACACAGAGATTGTGCTGTGCTCAGCAGAGTTCTCTGGCATTCTGAACACTGGGTAGAGATTGGTATGGGCAAAGGCTGGTTTTGTATCTGTGGTGTTTTCCAGAAATTGTGAAACTCTGATACTAATGTACCAGAAAGGCTTGTTTATTGTCAGGGTAACTTTTCAGAACAACACATGTGCACCTTTACCTTCAGTAAATAGCTAAGAGGCCCTGGTAGTAAAATCAGTAAGAGTCTTCTGAAGAGTGTTCAGAGGCCCTGTATTCTCAACAGGAGCAGCTTACTTCTGGATAATGTAAAGACCTTGAAATAAGAATAATAAGATGAAGAAGAAGTAGAAGATAAGAAAAATTCTGGCTTATTAGGAGTTTTTTTATCTAGTCTCTGGGTCATACCTCAGCTGGTAAGAGGCATCAGCAGTCAATAATGCTTCAGAGCTTGTATGTGTAAATTTTAGGCATGCAAAGAAACTGACCCATCTAAGGGCTTGCCAGTGGGCTATATATTCCTCCAGCACTAGATGGTTCCTTGGATGTAGGTATTTTGACTTGCTTTCTTGAAGCAAGTTCAATATTAAGAAAAATAAGTTATTTTTGCCTGCCAGAGCCTTTTGAATCCCTGGTCCTTGAGTTTGCTTTGATCAGAGCCTGCTCAGCTCTTGCTGTCAGCAGATGGAATGCACTGGTTGCTCCTGCCTGGGGAGCCTGTCTAGGGACCTGTCACACCAACCAGTGTGTCCCTACTTCTCTCTTTGGAGGTTTGGGCTGAAATGTAGTTAAGTAATTAAAATGTTTTAAACTCACTTTATTGTGTAAAAGTCTTGTCTAGAAAGCATAATTGTGCATTTTAATGCTTAAGAAAGAGCCATTTAAACAACAAGAAATGGACAAGTGTGGTAAGTTGTAATGGCTCCTAGCCTCAGACTATAATTCTGATCCTTTCTAATCTAATCCTTACATTTTGTTAAAAAAAAAAGCCCATCTGTCTTCAGGGTTTTAATCTTGCTTTGTCATTTCTTTTATGACAAAGTATATCGGAAGTCAGATGCCTATACTATTTATATCTTTAACTTAAAATGGCTTTTAATACAATTCAACTTCACTTCTAATGCTTCAAAATTGTCATAGACAGTTATTAACAGAGTATTTACAATTTTGTCATGAAAAGGGATTAGCCAGTCTTACCTGTGCTTGTTCTATTGCTAGAATTAAGTTAGTATTTTATTACTCTGCCAGAAAAGATGGCATTTCCTGGAAAGGCATAGAGTGAGAGTTTAGGAACTAGCATGTCCTGAGTGATTAAATAATAAGGTATGGTTGGTTCCATTCCACAGCTGAGTTTCAGACTTGTTTTTTTTTTAATGAACATGGAAATAAGCTCATCTGCATTTGCAAAGTAATGTAAAGGGTTTTGGTTTTTTTCTTAGATCACAAATACAAAAGGAAATCTGTACTGTCTAGCATAAGGATCCCAGTGAAAATTTGCTTTTAGGAGAGATAGGGAGTGAGCTTATTGGAAGACCAGTAAATTCCTCTGCACTTTTTGCAGAAACCAACCTTGTGTCTTTGTTCCCAGGTGATGGATGAGTGAATTTGGGATGACATATGCAAAGATAATATTAATCTTAAAATAAAATAACTTTTAAAAAATAACAGAAAATATTATATACTATGTCCTTTTTTTGTGCAGATTATTGGAGATAGGTGATCTTTGTTGTTTTATGCATTAGGTACAATTTATAATGTACAAAAGCCAACTTGGCTACATGTGTGGGTGTCCAAATCTTTGTTTGTAACCTACTGAATCATAGGCCTCTTGGAAATTTACTTTAGAAAGAAGTATACGTGCAGACTGTAGAAGCTGCCTTCCAGCAGTTCAAAGGGATCTGTACTAATGGGCTATGCTTGAAGTCAGAGAACATCAATGGAGAGTTATGCAAATGCTTTCTGGTTTGTTTTTCATAGAATACCTTGCCTAGATACAAATTAGAAGGCATGATTTAGAGAAAGATAAAATGTTACTAGATTTAGCATTAGTGATCTTCACAAAGATTATATTTGAAGTTACCTGAGAAAAGTTGCATGTGAGAGACTATAGTTTAAAAAAACCCCCAAACTCCACAAAACTAACAAAAACCACCACATAGCTAAGCACTTTTCCCAAACTCCAAAGAAACACAGGTATGCATTAAGCCATGCAAAACCATGTTATAACTTAAATTGTTCAGTCAGAATTGTTCCAATTGACTTGAACATCTTTTGCCACTAGAGAGTGCTATGTAATAACTAAAATCTTTCCAGAAAAAAAATCTCCAATTGCATCTTTCCTTCTTCACACTGAGCAGATAAATTATTGATATTCTTCAAATGGCAAATTAATTTACACTTAACATGCAGACTTTAACTGTAGAAAATCGTTTGAGTGACAGTAATGGTTTCATTGCAAGTTATTTAAACTTTTAAGGTTATAATTTACTCAAAGTCATGTAATTCCTTGTTTGACTGAATCAAAACAAAATGATGCTGATGTTGTTTTTAGCATTAATTCAAATGCATATATATATATAAAAGTCCAAAGTCTTTCTGATTCATATTTTGCTGTCCAGCTGTTGTATGGAAAGAAAGTTTAATGATAAATTAGTAGTAGTTCTGAAGATTTTATTTTTTAAAATTAAAATTTTCTCAATTTATTTATTCTTTTCTTCTGCTTAGTTTAATAGCTCTTTATTATTCTTCCTGTGTTTCTGTTCTAGACTTACAGACAGGATTTGAAGCAAGTTCTGATTCTATGTAGATGTTGTTTCTAAAAAATCTTGACTTTGAAGTCATAATTATACCTTTTTTAATCTGTATGATTCTATAAATTGAGCAGAAATGAATGTTGTGTTTGCTGAAATAATAACATCAGTGTAATTGCCAAACAGGGAACTAAAATGTGGACTTAACTGACAGTGGAAGTACTTTAATTCCTGTCTCCCACTGCTGAAGTTAAAACCTCAGCATTCAAGCCCAGAGATCTCATCAGGATTTTTTTTGCTCTTTGATACAGATTCAGCTAATAAAGGTGTACAAAAGTACTTTATTGTGCAGTTTTAAAAGGTTTGAATTTACTGAAATTAGCTGCTCGAAAGCTGTCAGAGTCTTGGCTGCTTTTCTTGTTTGGAAATTGAATAGCTTACATTGTGTGAGCCCTCAGCAGTACAGTATTGTGTTATCAGGAGTCCATAGCTATAGCAGTTGAAAAAAGTGCTCTCCAACCTCATTAAAATGTTGGTCAAAACCTTTGCATAAGGTCTATTATTTCAGTTTAATTACTGTCAAAGTTATGGCAATCAGGATTCTTTTAAATTCCCCTTTACAGAAGCTCCCTTTAGAGTTTTCACTAATAACCTTTAATCTCAGTGAGGAATAGCAGTGATGGTACAGCCACCTGATCTAATTTTCCAGGTGCTCAGAGCATTTCAACAGGCCTCTGTTTTTCTTGTCACATCCAGAAACAATATTTAAGAAAGCTTAAGACAGAGTGAGCAATGAAAGGAAGAATGAATGTTGCCATATGTCTTCCCAAAAGGAGCAGGTACATGATATAAAGCTCAATACAGCCATTATGCTTATGTATTGAATGCGTTTCTTACTGAACCATGGGCTTTAATTTTACAATCATCTCTGACAACTGTGAAGTGATTTTAGGGTGAATTTTTATACATAGTAATAGAGGTGGTTTGGTAAGAAATACAGTGTTGTCACAGTTTGACAAATAAGCTGTAAATTGTGGTGTAATATACTCTTAACATTTCCTAAAGAGATTTTATATTTTAATCAGACCTGATATGGCATTGCATGAATTATAAAACTGTGTCTTGGGGAAAAAAACTAGAGTGTTGCTACTAGATTTTGGCAAAGAATAATTTTCGTAGTTAAACATCTCTTTAGCCATGTATTTTAATGTTTTGTGTGTTTCATTGCTTCAGATCCATTTCTGTTGCAATTTGTCATACACTCACATTTTAGCAATTTTAGAAGGAAATGCATACGTTTTTTAAAAAAAAAGGAAAAGCAGAATAAATATTTCTGCAAAACAATACTTGTGCATAGGATTCTGATACTTAGCTACTACAAAGTTTTAAGTAGTTATATTAAATTTACTAAGTGTTATGTGGGTTCAACTTTATAGGAATGTGTACAAGTAGCTTGGGTAGCTTAAATTGTGGAAAGCATCTACCATGCTTGTGGTGTTCCATCTAGGTCAGTTGCTCTGCAGCCTGGTATGACCTGGTGGCCTGAGTAAGGTGGTTTTGGAAGCATAGCTGCCTTGTTCCTGATAGCCATGTAATTGCATGTCAGATCTGTTCATCTGTTGATGACCCTTTGCCTTTATATTTATTGGGAAGATGCCAGGTTATTCTGCTTGAAGTACTGACGTGGGAGTTGAGTGTTTTGGGTGCAGTTCTATACTTTTCTTTAGTTGCCTGATGAGATTTCAAGTACAGGTACCCATGTACACCAGCTTCACCACAGAGCTTCTGGTCATCCCCTGCTTCATAGCAAGGCTGTGAGAAGTGCTCAGAGTTGGTGATGTGAATTATGTCTCCTCACTTAAAGTCCTGACATGCTCACTGTTAGAATAATTTTTCTTAGCAGTGAGGAAATATTTGTTTTCTACTTCTTTGAAGCAATTTAGTTCATAAGATGGGCTAGCTGTACATGCAAGTACAATCTGTACCAACATATTGGGAAGGTTGAAAAGGATGGAAGATCTTTTTCCTCATTCTTGGGTGAGCATAGTTGCGTTGCTCCATTGTGATGGCTCTGGTGCATGTGTGACCTCTGCATGAACAGTTTCAATTCACTGACCCATGACAGGGTAGTTTTCTATCTCTCAATAGGTTAAGTTGATTTAAGTGAGTAAGCTCTGTCTGATAAGCACCAGAAGTGTTGCGAGGTAGAACTCCTTGGCCAGAAGTTTAAAAAGTTGGAAGTTTGAAATAATGACATTGGAAATGGAGTAAGACCTCTCCCTTCAGATGGCAGAGAAGTTGTCAGCTTGATCATCATAATACAGCAGTCTAATCACTTGACAGTTTGTCAGATGATTAGACTCCTGTATTAATTCTGTCTTTGAATTTCTTTCCCCAAGATGAGAGATCGAGAGCTCTTTGCTCTTAAATTTAACCAGTCAAAACAATGAGACTTAGAAAAAAATGACAGCTTTTACTTTTTCTGCACTTATTATAGAAGTATCTCAAAAGTAGAGTAGCCACAGCTGAAATTTCCTTTTCAAGGAAACTTCATTTTTTTTCTTTTGTTGGTAGAGTAACATGAAATGACCATTAGTTGTTGAAGCATTTATTTATCTGGTTGTTTTTTTTTTTTGTTTTTTTTTTTGCTTTTTCATTTTTAATTGAAACATGAAATGGCTGTCAATGTGTGCCTTTATAAAGAGAAAACATTTTGGATTCTTGTGACCTGAGTGATTGTTAACAAGAGAAGTTCTGCTTACTCCGTGTTACTTGGTTCAACCTGAAAGATACTTTTCTTTCTTCAACTCCCTTCCCTCATAGGTTTTATTGTTGTGACTAATGCCTTAAATAATAGCTACCTGACTACCTTTTCATGTCAAAGCATTATGGCACTAGAGGATCTACTTTCTTTTTCCTGGGATAACATATTTTCATGGATGACAGGGAAGAATGGACATGGGCAAAATGTATTTGGGAATGTAACTCCCAAATTTCACAAAAAATTTGGTTTAAGGAAAAAACCTGTCCAATTGGGATGCTGTTAAACTGTATCCTGTAGTGTTTGCTGTAGTGATCCCTTGTGGCCTTCCTTTCTCTTGCTCTTTTGATGAAACTGTGAGGAATGAGATACTTGACTTTCGTGGGGTCTTGTTCTTGCCTTTGCAGAACCTGAGTTGCCAGGCTATGTCCTGCCTCTGGGTGGGAGGTTGGAAATGATGTATCAGGAGATAACACAAAAGTTATACACAGTGTTTGAGCGTGCAATACTCTACTGGTAGAAAGGAGTTTTTGTGTCAGGACTTAGAGGTCAGGATTTGCACCAATTTGTGAACAGCACTTAGATTTTGACTATTCTAATCAATATATTTTAAAAGGGTATTTTATTAAGGTTTCTAGCAATCATTATAACTTTTATTGCTTGGTGACGTGAACAAATTTACTGTAATTCATTTTTACTTGTCTTAAAATATTTTACCTTCCAACTGTACTTCATGTTTTGTTTTCAGATGAAGGGGCACTTAATACAATTGGTCTTACTACCAACTATCATTGTTTCATTTTGATTCTTAGTAATTCATAGGCCTAATAACATTAGAGTGGATGTAATGGGTTAAAATATGTTAAACATGAAGTTCACATTTTTATTTCAGGGTGGTGGTGTTTTTCTACCTTTATTTTGCAGTTTATAGTCAGCAATATGGATAATGTGTCTTATTCTTAATTCATTTAATGATAAATATCTCGATGATTGATGCCCTCAGAAGCATGTGTATTCATTTAAAATACAAGATAATTTTCAACACAAAGGAAATTTAGAAGTGAAATTAAGAAAAATCACCTTTCCAAATCTGAAGTGTGTATAAGCATAAATAAATTAAGAAGAAAAATTAAAAGCAGGACTGCTAATTGTGCTGCATTTCTGTTTATACCTAGTGTCACCTTCAGATGTCTTAAACTTTAATAATCAAGTAGGGCACTGGTTTGGAAAGGTCGACAGCAGTATATGACTGAACTGCTGTCTCCCTCATCCAGATGATTTTAAAATAGCACCATCAGTTCTTGAATGTTGGTTTTTCCCTGTTGGCAGCAAATACCTGTGAAACTTGTTTAATGTCCCATTCACCTGTACTGCTGATGGGGTGGAGAATGAGTATCTGTTGTTCCTATTTGCTCTTGGTTAACTTTTGTTGACAAGCCTGCATGACAAATCTGTATGTTGTGGTCATCTGAATGGACAAAAGTGTCACACCGTATCATATTGGCTTTAAAGGTCAGAAATTATTGTTGAGTTTTCTTTGAGAATTTTCTTTGCAAAGTTGCAAATCCAGTACTTGGATGTTTAGAAAGGCCAAAATCAAGGTGTTATATATATAACCTTACTTGGCCTCCTTAAGTTTATGTTTATAATAAAGTCTTTCATTTATTGCCATTTCATGTTGAACTGAGTTTACAATTATGAATGCTAAGAGAAGCCACAGACTTCAGATACTGGGGGGCCTTACTTGATGGGTGCTTGAGAAAAGCCTGTTCTACCTGAGGTTTTGGGCATCCCATCAAAACTGCAGCCTGCAAAGGGACTGTGCCCAGTTCAACAGTGCAGCATTGAATCATGCAACTTTCCCCAGTTATGCCCTTGACTCTTATTCATGGTTTACCCTGTAGTTTCATCCTCAGAAATAATGAACAGGTTTTCTGCAGTCAGTCTTACGCTATTTTTAATTTACCAGCCTGATTTCTTATCTCCAACTATGTGTGTGTATTATTGGCTGACTTGTATTTTTTTTCTCTGAGGATCCAGTGAGTCTACATCACATTTGGACAAATGAATTGCTCTCTTCTTAAACTTAGTTAACCTAGCAGGTCCAAAATCACACTGCAAGCACCAAATTATCCCTTCTATCCCTCCTATCCCTTCAAAATCCTGCTTTTTCTATCATTAAGTACATTAAATTTTTTTTTTTTTAATAGATTCAATTTTAAAAATATGTTGAAGTTAAAGCATAGTAGAGAGTGTGATATTTACTCAATTTTGTGTGCAGGGTTATGTCTAATATTATGACTTTCCAAAGATTTATGTAATATATTGATAAATGAAATGAATAGTAGATAAAAAGGAAATTAGTTACTAAGAGGAAGTTAAATGCTCAGGATTCATTAATTTAAGACTATAACTTTAAGATTTTGTCACTTTTTAAAGTATTTTGTTAGGTATTTTATTTTGTGGAGATGCTATGCAAGTTTCTAAACCCTGCACATGATGTACAATTGCCTTTGTGCCCCCCAAGGCACTTCTAAATTTAACTTCTATTAATTTATATATTCTATTAATATAGAATTTTAGAGAGATTATTATGGATTTTATGAAATCTATTAATTTATATTTATAAATTTAACTTATTCACTTCTATTTATCTAAATGTGACTTTAATGTCTTTTCACTATGAATTTCAAATTGTTGCCCATTGACATTTTATGTGGCCTTGTTGAGTAGAAGCTTTTCAGAAGAGCTATAAATGCTTTCAGGATATAAGAGGTTGAATCATAGTGGTTCAGTTTTATGCTGATACTAGCTTAGCTTTGGTTATGCTACTGGAGTTTTTCTGGATTTCGAGTCACTCATATTTCCATCTTAGAGTTTTCTGTGGAAATTTCTACACATGTTGAAACAACAGCTAAGCCCATATCCTCCACATGGCAATATAGAACATTCCTTCCATCTAGCTTATGCATTTAAGAGCCCAGGTTTCATATATGCGTAGACACACACACTCTCCTACTGCTTGTAAGGGAATAAACATCAGTAAATGTAGGAGGAAAAGGTGGGACAAACTTGTGCTGGTCAACAGCTAGCTAAACATGAGCCAGCATGTGCCCAGGTGGCCAAGAAGGCCAATCCTGGCTTGTATCAGCAATAATACCAGGACCAGGGCAGTGGTCCCCTTGTACTTGGCACTGGTCTGGCTACTTCTTGCATCCTGTGTTTAGTTTTGAGCCCTTCACTACAAGAAGGACATTGAGGTGCTGCAGCATGTCCAGAGAAGGACACCAGGGTAAGTCCTATGAGGAGCAACTGAGGGAGCTGCAGTTGTTTAGCCTGGAGAAAAGGAGGCTCGGGGGGATCCCTGTGGAATCACAGAATAAGCTGAGTTGGAAGTGGCCCACAAGGATCATCAAGTCCAACTCCTGGCCATGCACAGGACACCCCAAGAGTCACACCATGTGCCTGAGAGCGTTGTCCAAATGCTACTTGAACTCTTTCAGGCTTGATGCTGTGACCTTTCCCTGGGGAGCCTGTTCCAGTGTCCGACTGCCCTCTGGGTGAAGAACCTTTTCCTGATATCCAACTTTAACCTCCCCTGACACAACTTCAGGCCATTCCCTCAGGTCCTGTCACTGTCACCACAGAGAAGAGATCAGTGCCTGCCCCTCCTCTTCCCCTCACAAGGAAGGTGTAGCTTCAATGAAGTCTTCCCTCAGTCTCCTTCAGGCTGAACAGACCAAGACCTCAGCCACTCCTCATAAGGCTTCACCTCAAGGCCCTTCACGATCTTCACAGCCCTTCTTTGGACACTGATGTCTTTCTTACATTGCAGTAACCAAAACTGCACACAATATTCAAGGTGGGGCCAGGCAACCAGCAACAGAAGAAGAGGACCAAGCCTCAGATGGTGCCAGGGGAGGTTCAGGATGGACATCAAGACAAATTTGTTCATGGAAAGGGTTGTCCAGCATTGAAACAGATTGCCGAGGGAGGTGGTGGAGTCACCATCCCAAGAGTTTTTCCAGAAACAACTGGACATGGCACTTAGTGCCATGGTCTAGTTGACAAGTTGGTGTTTGGTCATAGGTTGGGTTTGATGATCTCGGAGGCTTTTTCCAGCCTAATTGGTTCTGTGATTCTGTGAACTCAGAGCTCTGCCCTTGAGAGTACTACATTAGCTGTCTTAGCATAGAAGCAAATGATTGAAGCATATAGATCATGTCTCTTAAGAAGCAGATATTGAGAAGTGGAAACACTTCAGGCTGCATGGAGGAAGGTGAATGAGTAACTCAGTGGGGCAGGAGTGGGGCATTGGTGTGTACATAGCCACTGGATCATGAACATAGGGAAAAGTTTTAGTTAGATACACCAAGATGTGTAGGCATCAGATGCACAGGAGTCCATGTAAGGACGCAGGACTTGGAGGATTTTTATTTGCAATGCAGAGATTTAACACTTCTGTTCACCTTTATTTGCAGACTAAGGTGGTACTAGGGATAGCAGAAGTTACTTTTTCACAGTTGTAGATAAAGCCTATATGCAGTTTGTACAATAAAGATATGCACTGATAATTTGTTATGGCTTAAACTAACTTTCATAAAACATTGCATATTGGAAGAACCACTGTGCATCTGTTGAGTGAGAAGAAACTGCAAATGAAGTGATATAACATTGCTAATACTTGTAGTCTTCATTATACTCTCAACATGAATGACAGTCAAATATGAGAAGTATATTATAAACAGAAGGTTCCACTATTGCCAATAATTTTGTCAAAGAGAGAAGAGAGGTCCACTGGAAAATAACAGAATTTTAAATGACAGGTAGTTATTGCTATTAAATGTAACAGGGAAAGAAAACATTAGTTTTCAGGAACCTAACCAAATTCCTACACCCTTTTTTTTTTCTTTATACTTTTTTCTGGTAGAAATTTGACATTACCTGTCTACTTAGTGAATATCTTGTAAGCAGCATTTGCTTTTTCTGGCACAGATTTCATGTGTTGTAGCACAGTATCCTTTGTGGGATGTGGTATGGTATAATATGGGGAGTGTAAAAAAACTCCTGCTCAGGATGCACACACATGGGAATGGCCCAGGGCAACTGCAGAGTTGAATCAGTGAAAGTGTGAGAGAGTGGTATATACTTGTTAAGGATCTTAAATCAACATGATAATTGTCATATAGAAGTGGAATAGCCTTCAGTTGCTTTTGCTTAATCCTACAAATAAATTTTAGTGCCTTGTTTTGGTCTTTAAGACTCTGCAATATAAATATACCAGCATCAAGCCTTTGTAAAGGAAGCATTGTTTTCCTGCTCTGTGTACAATCATAGCGTGGTTCGGGTTGGAAGGTACCTCAAAGATCATCTTGTTCCAACCCACTGCCATGACAGGGTGTCCTGGTTTAGGGCAAATTTGGGAGAAAACCTCCGAAGGGGTTCCTCTGGAAGAGCAAACCCAAACGGCCCCTCCCCCCAGCCGGTCTGGGAAAAGAACTTCCTCGGAGAAAAGTGGAAAAAACTATTTATTTAACAAACAAAATGCCCACAAATGCAAAGAATTAATAATATGAAACAATAAAACCTCTGCCCGCTCTGAAGAGAGATGGCAAACTGAGCCAGTCCTTGCCCTGGGTGTAGCTCAGCTCACTCAGTCTCTCACCAGTCCCAGTTCCTCCGCAGGTCCAGGCCCGGCGGGCCGCAGGTGCCAGCCCTCGCTGTTCCTCTGGGTTTTCAGTCCCGAGCAGATTTAAACAGTCCCAAGGAAAAGGAAAACAAAAAAAAAAAACAGTCCAGGGAGTCTTCTCTGCCTAGCTAGCTAGCTAAAACTAACTAAAAGCACAGGAGATCTCTGTCCCACCACTGTCCGTGCCTCGGACGAACACCGGAGAGCAGCAATGTGGGGGAGTCAGGCAGTTTTCTCAAAACACACTGCGCGCTGTTCTTTCTCCCCCTTCACTCCCAGAACAAGTTTTAAAGGTACAGAACACAATATACAGCACAAACAGAACAGACGATTGGGGATACAAGCAGCATAAAGTCACCCTACCACACAGGGTCATCTTCCACTAGACCAGGTTGCTCATAGATCCATCCAACCTGGCCTTGAACACCTCCAGGGATGGGTATATTATACTAATTCCCTAAAAAATTTTGGTGGTACAGTTACACTGCTTCTGCAGTTTTTCCCTGGTGTGGACATGTTGGTCAAAGGTGTCATTTCAGTTTGGTTTTACCTTTTTCTGTATACTGACATGGATACACACAAGATTTTTTCTTAAATATTATTGTTCCGGCTAGGCTAAAATTCTACAAAGAATGCTTCATTCAGTCCAGAAGATTTTTAACTTTTCCTTAATTCTTTGTAATTCCTTAGTTCTTTTAAAAATTCTGCTGTAGCGTTTCAAAGAAATACTTTTTCATTTGAAATTTTTGTTAACAATGGTAATAATGCTGTACTTTAAAAAAAATTAGGTTTACATTTTGAATAATAGGAATTAGGTTTATTATATAACTGATATTCAAAGAGCAGAAATATAAGTATGTATAAAGTACCATGAGATGTGGTGAATTTTTGATTTGTTTTGTGTGTTGCAGACCATTGCTACATCTGCTGGAATATCCAGTTCAGAAAAAGGAAGATAAACCTGTTTAATCAAGTTTTGCCTTTTTTCCTAAAGATAGGTTTAAGGGGTTTTCTTTTGGACTTTTAATTGACATACTTTGAGAATCAAATGTATTGAATGAAAAATATTCTTTCAATGTGATATTCTTGGTTCAGAAACAATGTGGTGAATAGAGAACTTAACTGAAAATAGACTTTGTATCTGTCTCTTGCCAGAAGGTGTCCGTTTTAGCTTAAAAGAAAACTGATTTAAATCTATTTGCCAAGTTAGGCATTCACATTTCATGGACAAGCTTTGTAGCTATTTTCCTTCTCTGAGTCTGGTAGTAGTGCTGATGTGTTCCTTGCATCCTGTTTTTTAACCTTCTTTCTCTGAGAGGCCCATGTATTTGAGGCATTGCCATTCCTGCTAGGTCAATAGTGTCTGAGGCTGTTACAGCATCGTCTTTTATGTCATCACCAGAATTGACCCACAGCTGAGGACAGGATGATAAGGAAAGTGATGTATTCGAGGTGATTGCTCTGGGGCCTTATCTCTGGGAGATAAAATAAACATATTGAAAGTCGGAATGATGATGTGCCATTGAATGAGTTTGAAAACTGTGTTTTGTTTGGTCTGAAAGTATATTAAATGTATCAAGTGTCTTAAAAAGAAGGACAAGTTTGACTGGAAAAAAATTGCCTGCCCACCTGCTTCTTTCCTACTGTCTTAGAAAAATAATTATCCTATTTAGAAATTACTGTTCTGGAGATGAAGTACTCTGAAAGCTTCAGACTGAGTTTTCTTTGCTCTGACTTTATTCTTGCAACTATATTATCAGTAAAATAGTATTATAATGGGCAGAATAGATTAATCTTTGAGATAAGCAAAAGTTGAACTGATAAATTGTTAGGTGGTTTCTTAGCATGTCAAAACCAGAGTTTGTGTTACAAACAAAAGGGCAGTATTGTAACTAGCAAAGCAATACTGAATCTGCTGCTGATGTATTTTCTACCATCCTTTAAAGGTGGTGGGTGACAGAAGCAACAGCAAAATCATAGAAATATACTCAAGTGGTAAAATATATGTAACTAATTCTCATTTTGTAGGCTTACAATATTTTTTCAAAAGCAAAAATTGTTGATGTTACTTGAAATTGCAAAGTGTCAAAGGCCACAGATCTAGTGTTCTTGAAGCTTCTTTTTGTCAAGCAACTTCTAGGAAAATGGCTCTCAGGTGTTAATTTGTCATTCAATATTTTTCATTTCCAAATATACTTTACTTGATGTAATTTGCATGTTTTGATTGAGCTATTAATTGAAAAGGAGCTGGTTCTGACTTTGAGATGAAAGATGCTTCTCTGAAAATTGAAAGTGTTTGTTTGATTGCCATCTCTTGTTCATCTGTTAAACAAAAATATCAACAAAATAGAAAAAAACAGAAAATAAATTACTTTTCACAGTGGTTTTTATTCTTAAAATTTTTGTAATGTTAGCTCTATTTTGGTAGGGTTTTTTTCTTTATTAAGGTCAACAAAGGTGTCAGGGTCACTGAAGCTGTGATGATCAGGATGCTGTTGTAATGTCCAGACTGCATTGAATGTCTCTAAGTTTCACTTAGTGTCTCTAAGTTTCACTTAGACTTAGCCTAGACAGTCTTTTGCATTTTGGATGGACTTTCAACAAATAAACTGTGATGAAATGCAAAAGCTTATTGTTATTTCACAGAGAAACAGCCGAGCTACTGGCAGAATAAAATGTTTGTATTAAAAATAGAGAGTGAACTATCGGCAGAATAATAAGGTAAACATGTAACTATTCTAGTTGAATGTACAGTGAATTCCTATAAAAGAAAGTGTTATCCCAGGCTGAAAATAAGTGTCTCGACTTTCATTTCAGTGTTATTCTCCATAATGACATAAGAAATAGATCCCATAAATTCCTCAGTGGGATACAGCTATTTTCAGTCTTTGAAATTCTACTACTAATCTTAATTAACAGTCCATCTGAAGTGAATGAACATGAGTCCTTGAAGTTAGAAAACTGTTACTGCAGCTTTACAGTTTGAAGAGCCTTTTATGAAAGGAAGGCTGTTACGTTTAACAATGTACAGACTTTATTTCTTACAGTGAATTAAAATACACAAGTACAGAGAAAGAGGGAGACATCAGTTTGCTTTAGGAGTTTGAATGTACCTTTAACTTAGCTAAAAACTACAGTATTAGGTAGTTGTTAGTAACCAGTAGTTAGTGCCTGGGTTTTAATCCTCTTTTGCTGAGAAGTTCAGCAGGGACATCTTCAGGATGTGTATTTTGGAGCTGCTCAGAGGTGCAGAGTGGGTTACCAGCAACATCTCAGCCCCAGTGCAGACTCACCTTCCTCTCTGCAAACCTGCCTGGAAGCCTCTGCCCTCTGCTTCTCCACTCCTGAAGATCAGGATGATGGGTGTTGTCCACTCCTGCTGTGAACTCTCTTTCCTTTTTTGTTTACAGTCTGTGTACTGGTGTTGTGCTTGTTCCAGTAAAAGTTTGGGTGGAAAATGCTTCAGCAGCTCTGGGGGACTTAACCTGGAAGTGATTTGAACAGTCTTTGTGGATTTACGTGAAATCTGAATGGAAGTACTGCTCTTCCCACACTGAAGTTTCTCTTGGTCACAATTCCAGAATTGCAGTGCTAAGACTGACACTTTCTGAAATAATATTTTACAATCCTGTTATGGTTTTTTGGTATCTTCTAAGATTTGTATATCACATGGAGAAAAATTAAATATTAAATGACTGAGCTTTAAATAGGAAGAGCTGGTAATTAATCTCTCCTGTGGAATAGTGCTTATTCTTCTGTTACCTGATTACAGTCATCAAAGGATATTATAATAGATTTGAAAATTAATCTTAGTAAAGCACTCAATTTTTTTTTCCGAGGTGTATTGTTGGATTTTGTCTTGTCCCTTGCTATTTCTGAGTCTATTCTTGTCAGAAAATATGTCTAAAGGAGCATTTTTTTGCTTTATACTTACCTATTAAACAAACCTGTGTTACTTCAGCTGCCCCAGATGGATTTTAAGTGTATCTCTAATCAGAGTAGAAATTTGGGGGAGGGGGGTACTAAGGTAAGGATTTGTCTCACAGGTTTCTGAGTTTTGTTCTTTTTCCCAATTATCACTGCATTAAATATTACAAGGATACCAACGTGAAACATGCTGATGTATTACCAACACCTTAGGCTGATGTTCCTGAGGTGTAAAAAACATTATAAAACATTTTTAAATGGGCAACCACTTATGTAAAGTGGCAATGCGGCTCTCAGGGTTTTGTTGCAAAGCTCATAAGACATTGTTATTGACACAGCTGATTTTCTCTCTGCTCCCTTACCTCGAGTCTCCAAATTTTGAAACAATGATAAAATTAATGTGCAGGTATTTGCATGAAACAAACAAATGCAATAGATTCTTCCTCCTTGCTTCCCATTTAGCCATATTATAAAGCAGTTATTTCAAATAAATAAAAACTGCACATCATTTTACCTCAACGTTACTACTTTTTGCATATAGAAGAACAGACAGAACTAATTGTCTTCCTTGGGTTTGTTGTGCCTTCCAGCACCCAATTTACATTTAGAAAAATAAATTATTTTTAAAATAGTTCTCCTCTTAATTTTATTATTTATATTTTTTCAACCTCCATATATGATACAGTGATACAGACTTTGAAATGCAGTTTTCTATGGCACTTAGGTTTAGGTAGAAAATGACAGATAATTCTTACAAGCACTTAGCAGATACCAGCTGATCAGCTGTCACACTTCCAGTTATTTCGGTCTGTAAATGAAAAAAAAAATAAGATGGACTTGTTTTTCAGAGCCGTAACCATCCTACCATGTTGAACAGTAGTTTCTGTGCATGTCCAGTAAGATAAGCATTCACCTGCAGAGGTTTTCCTCTTGAGTAGGATCTTCTCAAAAAATCAGAAAGCTGTTGGATTCCTTCCCTCCCTCCCTCCCATCCATCTGTCACATGAAGACAAATATCTTTCAGTTAGCGGGGAGGAAAAAGGAGAATTAAGGTGTCAGTATTTTTTTTTTCTGTAGGAGGGTTGCAGCAGAATATGACAGTCTCAGTTAAGGTCTTTTCTCTTCTTCTGCCTTCCCATGGAGGTCTCTGAGAAGCCTTCACAGGTGTATTGTTAAGGACACTATTGCATCTGATTAAATTAGTGACTAGAGCTCTTGAAATTATGGATTACATTTTGTCTTAACACTAACACTGAGTATTTTATTTCATTTAAACAAGTGTTTCCAAATTACCTTTTTTTAAGAAAAATGGATGAAAAGTTCATGTCATCATGCTTACTTCTTTCTCTATATGTTCTTGATTTATACTCCTTCAAGAATATTATTTAGTAAGGTGTAATTTTCCTCTTCTATTTTGAAGTTTTTTTACTTCTATACTATAGATGGTTTCGTATGCAGAAGTTAGTTCCAAAATTCCTTATTTATTTCAGTACGAGGCTGTAAGGAACAATAGTGATCTTAGGGAAGAGGCAGTACATGTTCTGTTCTTAATAAAATCTCATGCAAATTGAAAAATATAAGTAATAAGCTAAACTCTAACTATCAGCTGTTGTCCTTGAAAATTTACAGTATGTAATCTTCAAATTTCTTGGCAGTAATGCTTACAATTAACAGTAATTGTAGAACCAGGAAGAAAGTTGTTCTGCTGATACCTTAAATCTGTATTTGAATTCCCATTTTATTTCCCTACAGAAATACAGAACTTGCTTTTTACTCCCCAGAAAACAGCTTTTGAACTAGTAGTTGTAGCTTATGCCTATTAGTTTGGAAGATTTACTGATTTTATGAATTCGTGGAAATTACATAATGAGTACCAAACTTGTTCCTTTCCCATCCTTAAAAGAAGCAAAAAGAGGGAGCTGAGGAACTGTGTCACACAGCACAATTTCAGTTTCCTGAAAAATACTGTAGCAAGTAATTGAACCAAATTGTTTGTAGGCACTCGAAGATAAAGGAATTACTGTCAGCTAAACTGGATTTGTCAAAAACAGATAGTCAATTTAGTTTCCTTCTGAGGCAGAAAAACAGGGCATGGATAAGAAATAAATCAGTACATGTTACATTTTGTCATAAGTAAAGCTTTTGACAGTAAAATGGTATTTCTGTATACAAGCAAGAGGAACATGGTCTACAGGAAAATATTGTAAAGTGAGTATAAAATTTGACTAGCAGCTGTTGTAATCATAGTTAAATAGAAATGGAAAATGGAATGATAATATGAAGTGGGATTTTTATGAGGTCTTTCACACAGGTCTGTACTACTCCGTGTATTAGGGATGTATTTTTCTTAAATTTGAAGATAGCATGAAACTGTGAGAGAAGATGCAGTTATGCAAAGGACAAAATTAGAGTTAAAAGGGATCTTGACAAGGTGGAGACAGTTTGAAACAAATTGAATGCAGTTTCCTAAAAACAAGGGCAAAAATCTGTACATGTATAGGGAAATATGATTTAGAGGAGGAGGGTAAGGAGCAAATGGCTTAATAGAGCTTCAGCACCAGAAAGTTCTGCAATTTTTAGTGAAGGCCAAATTGAATATAGGACTGCAGTATCACCTGCTGGTGCAAGAAATACTATTTTGATGTATAGACAGGAATATAACTTGTAATACAAATCAGTGTCATTCACTCAGTTCAGTCATATCTGAATTGCTAATTTTGGACCCTTGAGGGAATTATCATTTTATCATTAGAAAAAGAAAATTCCACTTCAAAACGTGTGTGAAGAGTCCAGAAGGGAACACCAGTAACCACCATAGTCTGACCTAAAAGAAAAGATGGACAAACTTGTGACTGGCTGGTTTAGAGAAGAGAGGTCTGAAGGGAGGTATGAAAAACCTCTCAAAAGTTTTAAAAGTCATAGACAACTTGGAGAATGGCCACTGACCAAAGAATCTGGGAATCTTTGATTTAGCTGAATTTTTTAAATGCAGTTTTTTCTGCAGTAATATGTAAAATGTTTAATTCTTTTTTCTAGCAGAATTGTAACAGATCTGCTGGAATGTATTTTTACCCTTGGAAGATTATTCCTGAGTTATCAGACAATCATACAGTCTTTAAAATTGTTGCTGAAGGTGCTCATGCTTCTCTTCTGATATGAATGACTGTGTGTTGCTGAATAGTCACAGCAAGACTCATCATGCAATTTCTGTCAAGACTTAGTTGCCTACTCGTAAATGTGCAGCTGTGTGTGATTCGATGACAAAGGATAACCCAGCCAGACTTGGGGAACTCAAATCATCATGCAGAGCTCAGGCAGAATCCAAACTGCTAACTTAGGTCATGTGAATAGTCCTTTACATAGTGTACTCTGTTGGTAAATTGATTTGCTTCACAGGAGACTGTTCTTGCATAGCAACATCATCAGAAATAATGGCCTTTAAGTGAATCACAAGACAGCTGCTTCAAAGGTTTCAAAAGGGAAGGGAGGGTAAGAAAGGAGGTGAAGAACAGCAGCAGAAAGTAAGCTGATTCTGTATGTCATCATAGCAGATGAAACATTTTGCAAAAGAATGAGTTAATTTATTTGTGCTTGGAAATTCCATTTTACTGTATAGGTAAGAACTTTTGTGGTAGTCTGGGATGAATATGGTATAATGGCTAAAAGTTTTCCCAACTGAAATTAATTTCTAGTATGACTGGTCACATGTCATGTTTCTATTACAAAGAACACAGGTAGAACACCTGATTTTTTCTTTATGATGTTCTGTGGATTCAGTCAATTAGTTTCTGTGAATTTGTTCAAAATAATAACCTTAACCTTTTCTTTTCATTTGTTAGACAGGAAACATAACTGGGAGAGAAGTGTTTTTTACACTGATTTGCAAATAAAGGGATTACACCTTTATTTCTGCAGCCCTCTTTTATTTTTTTTTTCCATTCAGTGTGCCATAAAGTGTCATACTTGTTTGATGCTTCTTTTTTCTGGTTCTTTTAGTAGAAGTAATGCATTATTTTCACTGGAATTTTCTTTTTCCTAATCAAAATGTTGCCACTCCTCTTTATTTCTTCACACAATCTGTTGTCTACTGCCCCTTCCTTTCCTTCATTTCTTGTTCTCTTATGCTCTGTGTTGTTCTCTTCTTGAGGTGATTTTTTTTTGTGTGGTGGTTATTCTTTTTCAAACATCTTATTCCCTACTTACGTGTTCATTACAGTATCTCTGATTTTTTTCTCCTGAGATCAACTTGATAGCAATATTTCAAACTGAAAGTAATGTGAAGTTACGAATCTGTGTTAATGAACAAAGCACAAGGACAAGGCATGTCCTGCAGAGTTTACAATCAGAGAAAGAAAACATGGATAACTGACTAGAATAAGAGCTAATCAGTACAGATTACTCTTAAAGATGATTATTCTTGAGAAGTTATTTGAACAGTTAGTAATTTTGACAAGCAAGGTAAAGGGAGTCTTTTGCTATTGTATGGGTAAATTAAGTACGGAGCTTGATAGCAAAGGGACTGTTAAGAAAAAGTGATGTGAAATGGTTAGAAATACAAGCAGTGTTCAAATATTTTCAAAGGTGAGGTAAAAATGATATGTTAAGCTTTAGGATTAACATTCACTGCCATTTTCAAATTGTTTACCTAAAGACCATGGAAGTACAGAAGAAAATGAGCTTTAAGCAGGTAGTGTGGCCATCTGCACTCGTTCTCCTTGTTGTGATCTTTCTCTCCATCAAAGTTCTTTACAATAAGGAACACTTAAGATTAGGTGCATCACAAATTCTTGTCTTGAGCAAATAGCTAACAGATTTTATTTTGGATTCAAGGTTCAGACTGGAACTATATAGGTGTGTAACAATTCAATTTTCCTTTCTCATGGATGGACATTTAAAAACTGTATGAGGTTTAAAGGCTCTAAAGATAGATATCTCAAATATCCTTTCCGTGAGTGACCTGGTAAAACCATTGCATGTCAGAAGTGATGAATAGTTTTTGTGGGTTCTGGGCAGGTTCCTGATCGATTGGTTGCTAGTTAATGAGGGAGAAGAAGGGCAAGTGCTGAAGTCCAGCTGACTGTGCGAGAGCACACCTGCCTTTTCTCTTTACTTCATTTTCTCTGTAATGAAGGAACCAATTGGTTTAGAGCAATCAATGCTGACCTGTTAGGATCAGGCAGTTTTCTGGCATTGCCAAGGCAATTAAATTCAGCAGAGCAAGGATTATAAAGGAAAAGATAAGAAAGGACTTGGAACTTTGAACTGAGTAAGAGCTACATTGATATTTTAAGGCTGGCAAAAACCCCCAACCCAATATAGTTAAAAAGAATTAAATCATTATCGTGTTCTTTTGTGTGAGGTTGGGAATGCCAACATAATTGTCATTTGTCCTTTAAATCCTGTTTCTGTGACCAGGAATTTCTGCACAATGTAGTGTATGTGTTTGGAGGAGGCAGTTTGCTTCAAAATTTCATATTGGTAGTTGAAAATGTCCCCCGTTGTTCTCTATTGTATTCTGCACTGTTGAACTCATAGGCTACGTATGCTCATAAAATGACTCATTCCAATTGAGGTAGGTAAAAATAATGCTCAAATCCTTAGTAAATAGTTGTAGTTCTTGTCAAGTGTTAAGTTTAGAAAATTTGTCATATATTTTAAGATTTCAATATTAATTTAAATATCTTGTTGCCTTGTATGGATGTCCCTTAAAAGGAGATCAGTCTGTTTTCTGTAAGAGTTTTGGCCTTATCAAAAGAAATATATTTGGAAAGTTGGAATTACATCAAATGCTAGTTTCCTTTTCCATATTGTAATTTACAGATTCATTGACTGTGTATGTTAACTGGCAATATTATTGACGTTAAATAAAATGTCAGGATATCCCTTCTGCCCTTCTTTCCTGTTTGGAAGAGGCTAAAGCATTGTTTTATAAGGTTCATCTATTCTGAGTCCAGAATAACATTTTTAACATTTCTGTTAAAAAAGCTGTTAAACCAGCCAAAACCTTCAGATAAACCAAAAATCTTGGGAAAAAAATCAGAATATAATATCAAAGCAATAATATCAAAATATAATTTATCTTTCCATCTGATAAGCTCAATTTTATTCGATTGGCCTATGTTTCAGGGCAGAGATGGGTAACCTTCACTTCCTTCAACTTCAGAGACATCAGAGGTCATGTATATATATAAAGTTTCTTTAATCATCAACTGCGTGTTGTCATTTTAACCATCATCACATCAGCATCCCTTAGTTCATGTTTGCCGTTGAGCAGATGAGGAGCACAATCCTATTTCAAGCTTTTAAAGCATTTTTATTGGACCTTTGTAATGAAGTATTATGTTAAATAACTTCACAACTTGAAATTTGAAGCTTCTGAGTAATAGGTCATTTCTATTCTATTTGTTAAGTGTGGCTTTTTGCTGACTTCTTTTTAGGCATGTTTATATATATGTACATGCATGTGTATATACATGTAAATAGATATAAAGTTACTATGATCATGTATTCTGTACTGGGTAGGAGGAGTGGAAATTTTTATGAGGCCACTTTCTGATGTGCTACGTTTTTGAAGCACGTATTCACCCTGCAGTAGTCTCCACCAGTTAGTTTTCAGATACAGCTATAGAAACTTTTAATGTTTGAATGTTGACCACAGCGCAAATGTTCTACTCTGAAAAAAAGAATCCAATGTGAGGACTTCAGAGGTTGTTGTTAGATTGGTACATATCTGCCCTTGGTGTGGGGAGTATGCTAGTGATGGCTAGTGCTAACGACTTCTGTTCTGAATGTATCCTTTTTTGGATATATCATCTGATACAGAAAAGTTTTGAGATGGTTTTGGCTTTTTTTGCTAATTCATACTCATAAGACATGGGACAGGTTTAATGTTAATTTTCACA
Organism: Phylloscopus whistleri; assembly: GCA_017589585.1. Lineage (NCBI taxonomy): Eukaryota > Metazoa > Chordata > Aves > Passeriformes > Phylloscopidae > Phylloscopus > Phylloscopus whistleri. The sequence goes on from JADMLD010000534.1 coordinate 1,909,298, forward strand.
CTGAATTTATTATAGAGTAAGAACACTGGATGTAAGCCTGTATCAGTTATCAATAAAGTGAGTTCTGTGTATTGTGGAGAGTACTAATGTTCAGCAGCTCTGGAACAGACAATTTTAAAAAAAGAAGAGCCAAAGAATATTCATCCCTTGATAGTGAGGAAAATTGGTCTTGGCTTATCCTGATCTGGTGCAGAGCTTAACTGAGATTGTAGTGAACACACTAACAATAATGTTTATAAATATAGAAGGAAATTGGTAGGAGAATATTTCAAGTAACCTATCTGTTTTAGAAGAGAAGGGATATGTTAGCCGTGTATGAAGTCACTCTCAAAAATGAGTGGTTTAAACTGTAGGCTTTGTGCCAAAACAAGACTGCTTTTTCCAGGCCAAAAGGTTCACCATATTTTCAGCTTTTTGTTTGTATGAAGTTTGGTCTCTAGTCCAGACCTTTCATTAAACTACAGATCTGAAATATCTCTTTCTGGAAAAAGTCATCATAGCATAAAATATAAGAGATACCTCTAAAAATGTATTTTTGATGATGGTTTAATATTTCAAAAGTCATGAAGGTTTAACTTTGAGTTCTAATTTAAATGTGTCTCAGGCCTTTAGCTTTAGTATTTATGAGAATGTGAGTGATTTTGAGGTTCAGTTTTTTGGTGTAGAGTAGGCAGATTCATAGACACCAGTGCAGAGCAGACATGGTACATACCAGTCATAGTAAGGTGCACCTACATTGCTGTTCATTTGCAGTGCACTGAAGCAGTCTTCTGCATTTTATTTATTCATTCTAAATGTCCATTTTAGTTTATGTGCAATATTATTGCTTTGAAACACAGGTGGAAAACCGAAGCTGTAGGTGCAGAACTAAAACCATATATACAGGGTTTACTTTTTAGAATACTGACATTCTGCAGTAATAGTGAATTATTGATAATAAAAATGAGCTTTGAATTCTTCCTATTTAATACTGACAATGCACACCTAGCAAGATATTTTCAAAATGATGCTGTACTTGCTTATTGTTTTGGTTTGTTTCTGTCTTTCACAAAACATGGTGAATATTTTGAAGTCTGAAACTATATATGTTAAGAGGGGTCACAGTAAAATCAGATCTCATTTGTATGGGGAAATATTTTGTTACTTTTTGCTATGAGGTTAAATAATACTTTAAAGCAAGTTCCTTTAAAAATATGTGTTAAAATGAGATAAGTATAGAATAATGTGGAGCTGCCTATTTATTCATTTTCACTGCATTTTCTCCTTTTTTCTTTTCTTTTTTTTTTTTTCTGCACTCTTCCTACTATTTCTGTTCTTTCCTAGATTTTGGGGTTATTTGGTTGTTTGTGGTGGGGGTTTTTGTTATTTTTTTCTTTTTGCTTAAATATCTCTTCTGAAACACAAGTGGATGTCAAGTCTCATAGATTAGTTGATCTCCTAGCATTAGGCATTTTGTTACGTTTGTTGCTCAAATTGCTTGTCATGTATAGTCATACATCTTTATATAGGATCTAGTTGTAATGTTTTCACCAAGTAGTTAATGTATGGACTTCATATTTATATATAGAATGGAGTCAGACATTGGGCAAATAATTTTTAGTATTCCAGCTATAGAAAATTATTAGAGCTGAAATTTTTTCGTGTCCAGTCCCTGTACTCCTGGTTTACTTAGTTATTTCTGGAAAATTAACAAATATAGTAGAATCCCTGTGTATAAGAGAGAACTTCAAATGCAGTTTGATAACACAGAAATCCCATTTCTATAGTATATGTGTATAGGAACATGAAAGCGTGATCCTAACAGGAGTTAAGCATCTACGTTGTAATTTTAATCATGGTTAATAATAGCAAGTGTTGTAGGGATGCAGGTTTCACCTACTGAGATTCTGAGGGTTATTTGTTTGACTTGTATGTATTTTAATCAGTAATGTAAGGTATAAAGCCAGTGGTACTGTAGCATAAAAATTATAACTTTGTTTCCTTGTGCTTTGGGCACTTTTGCTAAGTGTCCCTGGTCCTGGACTCCTTCTCTGAAATCAGCCAATAAACCACTCTTTTGCCAGCATTTTGGTGCTACTGGCATCTCCTCCCTGGATTGATGTTTAGAATCTGAAAATTGAAGTATTTAGAGTCAACTGTATATTTAGGTAGAAACAATGACCAGCCTTCTCTGAGCTAATACTATAATGTAATATAAAGAAAATGATCAGAAAGTTTGAGTTTAGTTTAGGATTGATGCACTTGAGTCATTAGAGGTGGTAGGACATCAAGAAAGCCCTCTGATGGGTTATGTAATAAATGGTTAGGGTATACATCAAAAGATATATATTACATACACATCAATACCACAATTACCTGCTAAATATCTAGACAGTCGGGTTTTTAAACATCTTTTTATGATGAAAAGTACACAGGTTAATTATTGATTTCCAGTAAAATCTGGAGACTGTATTCTAAGTATATCAAGATTCATTTTGAATATATCAAATACACTATTTCAGGATACATGACATAGTAAGGAGATGTGGTGCCAAGGTGAAGGAAAGATTGCATGAACAGAGAGGTGGAGAGTAAGGTATCTGAAAATTAAGTGTGAAAAATTGACTTTTAGCATAGGTAAGGAAGGTCAGAGAGGCCAGGTGAGGAAGGTCAGATGGGGGAGCCTTAATTCTGAAGTTCAAAGGTTCTACTCCATGAAGGACAGAAAGAAGTCACAGCCTTGTATTCTCTGTAAATTTCTAGTTAATGAAAATACAGCAATAAATAATATTTATTGCCACCATTCTAAATGTATATTTATGTCATTATACTGAGAATAATAATAATATTATGGAGGAAAAGGTACTATTAGACTGATAATAGCCACCTAACTGACATCAGTTACAACTAGGAATAAAGCAATAAAGTATAACAAAGAGCTGCCTCCTGAAACATGTTTTCACTGCATTCATATGTAAGAATAAAATACATTAACTCACCATTTAGCTACATATCAAAATAATGCAGTACTGGGTTCAAATTATTAGCTTAATAAAGTGAAGTAGATGGTTTAAAAGGTAATGCAGAACATCCAGGAAAATTGAATTGATGTGCTAATGAAGTTTATGTCTACAGAACTGAGATTCATATAACTGTGTGGTAGATTAATTTAAAAGATACTCTTCCACAGAGCACTTCTATCGCTTCTGAGGCAAGAATTGTGTTATTTAGAGGAAAAAATCTGCTTGAAGAAGATACAATACAACAATGCAACCTAATGCCTTTCAGTGGCCGTTCTTCCAATGTAATGTTGTAATGATCTAATTGGATTTCGAATAGGAGGGAGTTGTGTATGCTCATGGACACTTTGGGAAGGCCACATACAAGGTAATAACAATGGAGAGCTATCAAATAACCTAAGGGTAGCTGTGGTGGAACAAGCACATAAATAGACTAGCTTAGCTGATTCCAACACAAATGTGTAACTGCGGGTTTCTGATGGACTGTACAATTGTTAGAGCTAATATCCTAAATCGCTAATTTCATTCTCACTATCTTACCTGCTGTGCAGTATAGGGAAATACCTTTTACTTACTTTTCTTTTTTGGTCTTCTCCTATACTTTTTTCTTCTGACTTTTTGGTTCAAGTATAATGGTTTATTTCTTCATTGGGAGTCACATTCTAAGTGTTAGCTGAGTGAATTCAGCAACAGTAAAAGTAGAAGTCAAAGGGAACAAGTTCCCATCAAACTAAATGTTGGAAACTGTTGGTGCTAGAGATGTGCTGTATAGGCAGAATTCTTCCAGCTGCTATCCAGGTGAAAACAGGAGCGTGACACAGATTTATAAGGTGGTGTCAAGGATATTGTGGTAAGCGTTTAAATGGATCAGAGCACTTGGAAAATCTCCTTCACATTTTCTTTACATATATATATGTATGTATGAATTTTTGAGCTACATTTGAGTGGTTTTGAACATAGTTCCAAACTTAACAGTAGAGGAAAAATGTATCAAGATTTATCTGATTTGGGGTCTAATACAGTACCTTTTTGAGTAATGAAAATATTTCAGAAACAGCTTTAAGCTCGGAAAAGAATTACTACGTGTCATCTGGATTGAGAAAGGCAGAGTTTTATGAAAAAGAAATAAGTTTGTTACATTAGAGTGTCCTAGGTAGATCATTAAATTATTTAAGAATCCTTTATTTTGTCATAACTTGGCTCTAAGCCTATTGATTTGCAACTTCCAGCATTTTCAGTGCAGTTCTTACACTCAGTGAGTTTGTTACTTTTTGAAACACTTGATGAAACTGCTCTTTGGCACTTTTTAATATATAGACAGCCAAATGGATGATGGCTTAATGCATTCTGTCTTTATGTATGCATCCAGATAAAACTCTGTTTCATTCTCGGATAAGAGATTTTTTATTCATACTGGAGGAAGTTATTACTCTGGTGGTTTTTTCCATGGCCGTAAAGCTTACTTCACTACAGAAGTACTCATCCTGCAACTGTTCAAAATTTTTGTTCACAGGCAAGTACTGACTTCTTCATGTCTTTTCAAAGCTCTGTAGAATCTGTCATTAAGTATTTGAATGGCATTACTAAGAAAGATCAAGGCAGATTTGCTGTTGTTACTGATACAAATATGCATTATTGTCATCTTAAACACAGCTGGTTACCTGTGCAGCATTGATCACATATTGAAGTGAGGTATTTCTAGTATTTCTGTTTTTTATTCTAGTTTGCTCTAGTTTGCAAGTAGGGATCTGGGTGGTAATCCATAAAATGCTGTCTCCCTGGTCATCAAAACTTTATGCTATTTATACATTTCAACAAACAAATGCATCAGCATTCACTGGTTAGCAATTACGTAATTAATTAGTACCCAAAGCCCTATTTCTTAGTTATATTCCTCACTTCTAATGTTAATTAGTCTGTATGTAGTGTTCCTTCCATTTGAATCTGGGGTCCATTCTGAGGAGGTGGTCAATGCATCAGTGGTTCCAATCTCCCACTGGATTAGTATCACCCAGAAGTAACCTATGTGCAGCTCACTCACTGCTAGGGAAAGGCAGGTGAGAAATGTACTTTTTATTACACTCTAAAAGAAATAAAGTTTGGGAGAAAAGCCTTACTTTATTTTTCTGGTTTCCATTTATTCTCTTCTTCCGTTGCACCCAAGACGATTTTAAGATTTATGAAATTAGATTTAAAACAGTTTCATATTTTTAGGTGCTTAACCACAGGAAGAGATCTTCTGGAGTGGTTATTGTTCCTTAGTTAAGGAACCAGTTGAAGGCATCTAAATTCAGTAGCTCAGTATATATATTTCTGTTTTCTGCAGGTCTGCTCACAAGTTTGAGTGGTGTATTTCATAAACATGTCAAATGTAAGTTATTTTCATTTTGTAGGAGAACAAGAACTACATTTTAACAAAATAATAGCATTTTCTTGGGCCTGTGAGAGTGTACCACTCCAGCCTGATGGTAGTGTTTCAGTGAATAAATATCAATTGTAATCAGTTTATTTGGTGTAATACTGCAGAGTGCTGTTCTGAATATAACAGTTTTTACTGCTTATTAAATCAGCAAGAGAAATGTGGCAAATGTTGTGTGATACACGTGTCTACAATCAAAACAAACCACAAAAAAAAAAAAAATGGAAAAAAGTGAAGCAGTGAGAACAAGCAGTCATTACACTAGTTGTCTGTCTTAAATGCTCTGTCTTTAACCATATTTCAACTATTCTCACATGAACTTGAGTTTCTGGGTATTTTGTTATTTGTGTACATATGTTGGAGGTCACTACCCTTCTCTTTTGCCATCTCATTGCTGATGAGCTGTGTAGGAGTGTTTGTACAGGTTAATATAGACCACCTACTTGAAATCCAGATTTATGATCCTTCTTTCACCGTGTCATCATTTATTTCCAGTAAAGCACAATTTGATTTAAAAGAACTAGACCTGTGAAGCTTACGAGATTGAATCTGTTGCACTGTCTGTGTTTGATGAATAGTCTCATAAATAATATTTCTTTTGTCCTTTATTTTATAGTTCAGTTGAGGCTGCAGTAGCTAAGAGTTGTGTCTTAAATATGCTGGAAAGTAGAAGCAAGGAAGTTTAGAGACTCTGATTAACTGAGGTAGCAATGGTATATATGTGTAGCAGATGATAATGCTAATGGATATCACACAAAATTTTTCTCATCAAAGACAGAACTTGGTGAATTTAGAAATAATTGGTTGATACTTTCACTACTTTCACTGTTCAGTCTCACATAAGACATTTGTTTCACAAACACGAATAACGGTCTTATAATATCCAATGAGGCTTCTCTTCTCTTTTATAGTATCTGATATATATTTCATGTGAATTTCAGCCTTCATTAATAATTTCTATAATCCATCTAAAGAATAATCATAGTTTAAAAGTTTGGCTAAGCTGTGTGTTATCAGGAGCCGAACAAGTGTCACACATTTTATGTTAGAAAGGAACACCAATGCAGTCAGAACTGACTTTCCATTGCTTTGGTGGGACATTACTTGTGATTTTTTTATTTTTAGTGGTTTTGTTCCTACAAACATTGCTCCTAATGTTGAACAATTCAAGTTGACGTTTCTTGTGATACAGTTACTGTTGGCTGGTGTTTGTAAATCTGTAAATCACTGGGTAGTACAGGGATTTAATAATTGTATGATCGTGTCTTTAGTTAAGGAACCAAAGCTTGTTCAGTTAACAAAGGCATTCTTGTCCCAGATCCAGACCACACTTGAATAGTAACATTACATGCTATATTGTAAATGTTTAAAATGTATGAGACACACTTTGCTTAATGAATTACCCCGTATTTCAGCATACAAGAACTGAGTAGCAAATTTGAAATTAAGCCAGCAATACTTTGCATCAATTTTCTAACCACCTGCAACTTCAAGGAGTTGTATCTGTAGGTATAAATTTTTAACTCATGAAAATATTGCTGAAAAATATATAATCAATCATTTTTATGTTACCAATATTTAGCTGATTTCATTTGAGTATTGTTTAATAGTTTTCCAGTATAATTTTAACATAATGAATGGTAAGGTTTCTTGCATATATTCTTGGATGTATTTTTCTGTGAGTAAAATGTTACAGTGTTTGGATAGGGGTGGTGGTCTATTTAGCTGTTGTGTGTTTAGTTTATTTGTTGTGCATTTAGTTTATTTGTTGGTTGGTCAGTTTGTTAGGGTGTTTTTTTTTACCTTTTTATAACATTTAATTCTTCATGTGCATTTATGACCCCCTTTTGAGAGCCCTGGAAGTCTTCTCTTATTCTCTTATACCTGTAAGCTCAAATACCAGGAGTTACTGTGTTTCTGATTAGTAATGATTCATCCAAATGAAGTTTGTACAAAAAGAATTCTTTCAATAATTGCCTCCTTTTTTTAAATAATTTTCAGACTTTTTTTTTTAATCCACCCTTCTTTACCATTGTCTGTCAGGTTTTTGTGATGCCAGAGCTAAATACAAATTTTTGTATATATCTTCATTACAGTTTTATAGGACAAATTTCAGAATTACATGTTTTTTTAAGCACGGGTCAAAACTGCAGTTATTTCTTTGAGCTATCTTAATGCAGATTCAAATCAATCTATCTTTCTTTTCCTGCCATCCGTCCTTCCATCCTCCCTCACTTTTTTCTAATACTTTTCAGGTGTTTCTTTGTCATATTGTTTATAGTCTGATTCTAGTCTAGATCTAGACAGCACTTACTGATGTGTCATTGGAGCAAGAAATAAGCATTGCATGCTTAATTCACAGACTGGTGGAGCATGAGAAGTTGGAGAAAATGCAAAACATTCTCATATTTCATTGAACAGCACTTTCCTGTATTTTCTTTTGTTTTATTCAATATGTTTAAAAATGTGGAGGCTACAAAGTGTCTATATAATGAAGCTAAATTGATCCTAAGTCAAAACCTCATGAGGTTGTAGTGTGGTTCAAAGAAAACGAGTCCTCTTGAAGATGAGGTTCACTTTGGAAAGAGTCTGGCTTCATGTCACGCTGGCCTGGAAGGTGTGCAGAGCCAGCTCATGTCTGTTCTCTGAATCTACCTGTCCAGTTTGTTCTAGAATTAGATTTTCTGAAGAACAATGCTTTCTTCTCTATTTAAAAGCTACCTTTTTTTCTATACAATTGAATTTATTAGAGTCCCAGTTTATGCATTCAGTAGAGGTGGCATAAAGATAAGTGAGGGTGATATTTAAGTTGTGCTTAGCTCCAAAGTCAAATCAGGAATATGGTTTAAATACAGATTTCTTGACATCCAAATCTTAATATCTTCTTGTATTTTATGTTGTATTCTTATAGTAGAAGTCCATTATGAGATCAGGTGTAATTGCAGATTTCTGCTCATATCCAGACAGGTTCTAGGAAATTGAGCTGTTTTGGGTTGAGGTTGAAATAAAACCAGGTGAACCAAGTTCAGATTTGAGAACTTCATTGGAGCTAGAGATGCATACAGTGTGAAGATGGAGATTAAAGCAAGATTATCTGAAATTGACTTTTTTCTGTTTTAAAGAAATAAAAACTGGAAACCATTAAAAAAAGAACAAAGCATCTGTAAACTTATTATTCTTACAGATCATTGTGCATTGAATACAAAACATATCACATTGTGGAAGTGTTACTTATGTTCAGTGTTAATTTCGTTATATCCTTTGACAAGCATTGGTTGATTGGCTGGACATGCTGCTTGCATGTGGTATACAAACAATTACGTGCCCTGTTCAAGTGCTGTGTACCAATATTTTTAGTCACTTGAATGCCCCATCATAAAATACCTGCATACACATTCTGGTCCATTACAAAGTGAAATGTGTTACATTTTCAAACTGCTTCACTGTCAGTTGTATTTCCAAGGTGAAAATGTTTGTTACTGTCCGGACTTGGTAGGTGTTAAATGTACTTTTCCTACTGGAGTTCAATGATTTTGTCTTGTGTAAGCGTTTTATTTGATTTGTCACTGTTGTTTTCAATATTTGCAGCAGGGATTTCCTTTGGTATAAAATAGACTTTATTAGACTTTCCTGTCTAAGTGCAGGAAAACTTGTCTTCTGTCAAACGACAGATACGCGTTTCATGTTTGTTCTGGCTTAATTCTTTATTTTATGTATTTATTTCTGTCCACTGTTCTCCCACATGATTTAATGCTAGCAATAGATTTTTCTTCCTTGTTTTTTCTCTCTTCCTGCCACAGGTCTGTTGATTCAGCTGTGTGAGTCTGAAGGATTATTCGTTTTAGGGAGTTGTCAATAAATGGAGTTAAGATGGTGTTGAATAACACTGTTTCCTTTTCCACTAAAAAACAAACACAATGTCTTCTAATGCCCTTGTGTGTTGGGCTGTCCCTCATGCATCTTTGTGGTGGTGATTGGAATGTGAATGTTAGTGGTTCTGAGCAGTTAGAGGAGGTATAAAGTATATAATAATTCTAGCACTGGTGTCTCGTACCAAATGCTTCACAAAGGAAAATTAAATGCCAATTTCATAAGGGCACATTTTATTCATCTTAGATTTAGTTCTTGGAGTTTGCTGTTGCTATTCTAGGTTGCTTTGATAGTAACTGAAGAGTGGATAGCAGTGCAAAGTACCTGTTAATTTCCATTCCCTCCCCTTATTTAGTCTTCTGTCTCAATATTTTGAAGGGATTGGAATTTTTGCTTAATATATTTTAGAGTTTGTCTGTATCTTACTGCTTTTATTATAATGAAGGATTAAGATGACTACTAGAGTATGCATATTTTCACACTTTGACACATATGTCCTAAGCACTGTTGTGATGATGTAGGCAGCTGAGCTTTGGTGTTTGTAGTCCTCCAGGGTATCCACAGCAGAATCAGTGGTGTGATCTGCAACAGCTGTTATCTGAATTATATGTGTCAGCTTTACAAATGTAAAGAGCAGAAGTAAAACATAATTTAGTTGTTCACATATGTGGTTACCACAGAGTACCAATATAATAATTTCATATAAAGGAGAAGAATTGCTCTGGGAAAAATGGGAGATGAATGGGAGATGTTGCCATGTAGATGCTAATTAATAAACCCAGATAGTCAGTAGTTTAAAATTCTACCAAGATCCAGTAGAACATGCTGTTTCCCTATAGTCAAAACAATTTTCTTGGCAGTAGGGGAAAAAACCCACCAACCAGATTTTTCTGATATTCCTATTGTAAGAATTTTGGGGTCGTGTAGCTTGACTCTCTGTGGTTAGAGAAGCTTGTGACATGTGAATGAAACTCTTAGAGCACTTATGTATTATCAGTATCCGTTATTCTCAGAAAGGGCCAGAAAATAAAAGTAGGGGGCAAAATTTTCATGTTGCATTCCCGTTTACCTTCTAGGGAAGTTCATTTAAACCCCACAAATTGATCAAGGTCTTTTCTTTAAAGATTGATTCAGGTTTTTTTTGTCTTCCTGTGTTACCAGTCGAGTCTGAAGTCCTTTGACAGTGGAGCTAAGCTAGGCATTGGATTGTGATTCTTTTACTCTGCAATCACATAAAGATTCATAGATAACTTTGTGTCATATGAACCTGCTTTGTTGCTGACAGGAATATGAACAACTTCCAATTGCTCTGAACAAACAATCAAGAAGTTTGCTCTAATGATACAGTTTTATAACATAAAAAATCTAAGTAAATTAGCTTTTAAAGCAAATTATGAAGCAGTTTCTTGTGTTCCTATTAATCTTGTTACTTTGTTTATTCTCTAAGCTCTTTAAGGCAAGGAAGCGTAACTGAAGGATGTCAAAGTACATCTCCATTAGTAACACTCTGTTGGTTTGCCTGGTGCGTTTTGTCCAAGCAGCACAGCTCAATCAATACCCTTCCTTGCCTGGGAGAGGCAAGGGAGTCTCCATGGCAAGCCAGCCTCCATGTGCACTTCAAAATGTTCCTAAATTATTCCTGTGTTTAATTGAATTCTGTGCTTCTGGGGTGGAAGGGAACAAGATCAGCTACCATTGTCAAATTTTGGACATTACCTGTGTGTTTAGGGTTCAAACTGTGGTTGTGAGTTCATAGGAAGAAAGTCAGCTGGTTCACATGGGCAGGTCTGGGGAAACACCTCCTGTTTGTCTGACTGTCAGCCAAGATTCCTGTGATGCCCTTTGCAGGCACTTGGCACAGCTACAGAGTAAGGGCTAAGCTCTGCTTTTCTCTTGAAACGCAGATTCGTCTTCTTTATGACTAATAAATATTTTCTCCACTTTTGCAACTTTATTTTTTCTACATAGAATGACTTTCAGGACATTTGATACTGTGATAATTGATTGATCTGTGAGTTAATATTAATTAGGCAAGAGCATATAATTCTTTGTTCCAAGTTATGATTATTAAAACAATTTCTAAATGAAATTTGGAGGTTGAGCATTAACACAGTGAATAGCTATGATGCTTGTTTTATTGTTTAAAAGTAAAATCTCAGAAAAGATACACAGTATCTTCTCGATTTGATCTGATGAAGAACACAAGCAAAAATGATGCTGTTGGTGAATGGCCATTAAGTTAGAAATATAATTATACCATGGAAATGAAAGACAGACCAAAGATATTGCTTAGGATTCATACATTCTGGTGGTTGTTAATTGAAGTGAGTTAAATTCATACAAAGCTTTCCACAAGTGTGGGTAACCCATCTTGTGAAGTAATTGGTATTTGGTTTAGGTCGTTTTCTGGTTGCTTGTTCAGCATTTATTGAGAGGTGTACAATAGCCCTTTTGAGATTTTTCAAAATTTATAGTAAGAACTGTTGGATCTCTTCAGAAAATGCAGAATGAGACTGAATCAAGGTTAGTGGTTGTTTATGGAAGGTGAAGCCTCCAGGGTAGTGCAGCAGGTGAATAGGTCACAATGTTTGAGAGCAGCTTTATTTGATTTGCAATTGGAGTGTCGAGTGTTATATCACCAGGAATGAAACCCAGAGTAGCTTTATTTCATAATATTTGAATGAGGTTTTTTTTCATTATTAATAAAAGATACACCAAACAGAGATTGATATCCTGTACGTCCAGTGCTAGAATTAGAAAGTCTTAATAAAATGGAATTAATTTCTGGCTTTTGAAGAAAAGCCTGACTCCTTTTTTGGGTTTATCCTGGTTATATGAAATCTTTCACAGTGCTGAAAATTTCTTGGTAAAAGGATTATTATTGCTGTTGTACTTACTATTATTACTGTTATTATTATTTAAAACATCCATGAGCACATGTTTGCACTAACAGACCATTTCTGAAACAGAAGGTCCCTAATTTTGCTTTTCTTGGCAAACTAATTCCGAAACATTTTTAGGAGAATCCACATCTCTTTAAAGATTTTTTTTTCTTCTTAAATTGCACTGGAGCCAGCCATCCTGACTAGATGCAAACCTGCTATGAAATTGATATTCTTTTATTACTCCTTTTTCTTTTTTTTAACAGTTACTCAGTTCTTATGGGACTGCACATTATAATCTAGCTGAATCAATTATATTTAAGTGCACAGAAGTTGGTCATGTTTAACTTGTGCTGTTTACCTTTTTTTGTTTCCCTATAGGTATATTCGAATTGTTGGGACCCACAACACAGTGAACAAAGTTTTCCATATTGTGGCATTTGAATGCATGTTCACGAACAAATCCTTTACTCTTGAGAAAGGTCTGATAGGTAAGAGAGAAAACCATTTCCCTTTTTCATTAACTGTTGTAAACACTTGTCTTTTAAAGCTGGCCATTACTGCACTCTACTTCTGTTGCCATCCAGAAATCTCTAAATTGAGTTAAATAGGGTCGTAAGCATAGAATTGGTTGGCTGGTCCTTACAACTTCTATGAAATTCCAGTACTGTGGATTAATTAATGATGCAAATCAGCCACTGCTGACAAAGCCACTGGTAGCTGAGTCAGTCAGTGCTGGCAATGTGATTTTTCCTTTGCATGTCACAGTATGGTTGCTCATGCCTCCCGGTAGGTTAGCCTGAACTCCCTTACAAGAATGGACTAAGCACAGCTATTTATTGTAGTGATGATGGATTTGGACATTTAGGGCCTCTTACACAGCCTGGTTACAACTGCTGAAAGTAAACTCTCATGTGTTGATTTCCCCCCAAAGAGTCATAGACATGCTTAGCCATGGCAGAACATTATATCAGCTATGCTGCTATTATTCTCAGAACACCACGCTGATGGGGCTCTCTTAGCTCTGGGCAGCTTATATAACACTGATTTAAGTACCTTTATGTTACTTAAGGTAGAAATCCCCAACAGGCCAATGATACTGAATGATAAAATGTGTCACCAAAAGACTTAATATCGATTTTTTTTTAATAGTTCAAATGGGGTGGTTTCTGTGCTTTCTTCCATATAAACTCACAAAAGTCAGATCCTGAAGTTCATTGGAGAGAGTATTTAGTAGTTGTCTAGGTGGGATTTCCCACAGTTTATTACTAATGGCATAAAATCAAGAATTTCAGCAAATTTTTCAAAGTTCGTGCTGGTTTTAAACATATATTTAAATTTTAAATATGTACCCGTCATGAGAAGGAAGATTTTTAGTAAGACATATTCACTCTAATTTTTTTTCTGAGAAAACTGTAATACTTAGCCATGAAAAACCAAGATCCAATTCCTTCAACCTCTTCCCTGTGCATTATACAAAGGCAAATCCAAAGCCTTCCCCTTGTTTTAGGTAGTGTACAAGTAGCATTGCAATTGCTATTGACTACAAAATAGAACAAGCAGTAAGGAAGAACTGTGTTAAAGGAAAACATTCCTTCAGTAAGCTAGTTAGCAGAGAAGCAAAGTATCTCAGATTTGATAAAACATTTGAGCTAAATTTCATAGTTAGCACTGCCAGCTGTGAATTTTTAGAAACTTCATACAAAATCAGTTAGTGTGTACAAATATTTGTACATATTTGATTTCAGATGATCAAATTTATTTAGTAAATGCTGAATTTGGGACTTGAATAGCTTTTTTTGAGTGTTAACACAAAGTTTATTTGATCATAAGTAGGCAAGGCAGTGAATCTGTGCATGTTTGTGTAAGTGAGCTTATGCTCTAAGTGACTCATCTTTCATAGACTCAGTTATTTTTTCTGATTGAGTGATCATTCTGATGAGACAAACTGTTTGATCTCTTTTAACATTTCTTAAGTTTCAAGGGTAATCTAGGGGATGGAGACTTTATAGGGCTTTATTAAAAATTCTCTGTGAGAATGTTTTTATAGAATCTTACAGGTGAAAGTTTGGGCAGCATAAGGGTTTCTGGTGTTAATGGTGATTTTTAATCAAGGGCAGCTTTGCTGTTGTTCAGTGTGGGTCAGTCAAGCTGTTGTACATGTAACTCATTTGAAGTGATGAACAATAAGGAAAGAGAAGCCTGTAGGTTTCCACAGCTTTTTATATTTAAGGGATGTTAGTCAATACAATTGATAGAAAATTAAAAGTAAGAATTTGGGGAGTAGCTAATTGAAAGTGGGATGTGGATAGATGTCCAATGGTCAATGAGGCACCAGCAGTTGTATATATGACCCTGCAGAGTTTATGATGAGAAAGACACAAATGAAAAGATTTGGGGACTGCTAGAGGCCTGTCCAGCTGTGAAATGGAGCAGGGGCACCTATGACTGTTCCATCAGAATTTTTGTCCATCAGTATTTTCTATTCAAAAATATTCTCAACAACTTTGATCCAGCAGAGAGATATTATATCCATTTAATGTTTCTTTTCATACCTCTGATGATTACTATAAGGCACTATATTGTACAGCTCCTGTGTTCAAGCAGACTGTCTGTCCAAGCTCCACTTATGGAAAAACTCAGTATGAGCACCAATGGGTTGGCACAGAGTTATTTTATTGCTCTGATGAGGATTTGTAATGTTTGTTTCTGTTTCTGAAGTGACCAGATACAATAAAGAGAATTGAAAGCAGTTAGGAAAAATCAACTAAATATATGAAAGTGCAGTAATTGGAGTAGATTGCTTTTAGGCTTGACTGAGTAGAGCAACTTTCAGCTTAAACCCTTGAAAAGCAGTTCATTGGGTTCATTGCTTATCCCATATGATATTAAATGCAGTATTAAAATTAAGTTAGAACAAACACAGCTGCTGTTTCTATACCCTGTTTTATTAAAAAAATGAAGTATTGGTCAGCCCTTGAAGGCCATAAGGTTCTTTCGAAAAGACTACGTGACCCCTACTTCTACAAAAAGGGCACTGAAGATAATATGTGAAGACTTTATCATTTGAAAACTCCTTCTAAAGAAATGAGGCCTCTGAGATATTTGGTTAGAGATGTTATGTGGAGACTTGAGTGATTATTTATTTAATTTTTGTGAAAGATACTCAACTTGATCAGAGAGCTGTGTTTGTGAAGAGCATAATTCATCAGATATATTACTACTGAGATATAGTGTCTCTGTAATGGCTGTCACCGTACAGTGAAGATTAGAAGGCTGGTAAACAAATAATAAAAATGAAGTGCTGTTTCATGATAACAACAATTTTATGTTGTTTTGTTTCTGTGTACAAGGTTTTCATGAAAAATTACTAACTTGACGTATTACAATTAAAAGTGAATGTGGAAGATGATTTATCAGTCACTTTGTACGATACTGGATGTGGATGACCCAATGGTAGCTGAGTAGCAGTTTTGAAGCAGAAGTGGCAGAAAATGCTCTTTATAGCACTGTCTGGTGTTTTAAGTGTTGGTTTACAGTTTGTTGTCTTGTGAAATGAGGTGATAGAAAGGAATGTAATCATACTAAATTATTTCCCTAACGCAGATGTTAGGGTTGAGATGTATTTTTCTTTTTGGCATAGTATTATCTCTAAATGTGTAAGTTAACAGTTTTTCATATTAAATTCATGGTATTAACAGAACTCTATCATTTAACAAGGCTGCAAATATTCTTTAATCTCACATAGTGCTTGTTTATAATGAACTTCTGCTTATGAAATTTTGAATGGTCTTTAGCCATTTAATCTAGAATCCAAAACAAAAGAATATTTTCACAAGTAAGGGACATACTCCTTTGGAAGCAGTACCTGGTGTCATGCAGTGTATTGTAAAATGTTCTAGTCTGCCCAGTGGCAAGAAGTTACAGCAGTTAAAGGACTGCTTCTGTGCAAGGCCTCTTTAGGTTTCTGGGAGGTTTTTTCCTGTCTTAATAAAGGAAAAAATTCCTCTTTTCTGCCTCAAATGGAAAAAAGTTTGATAACCTCAGTCCTTTAATCACTACTCAGTGCTGAGGGACAGTCAAGGATTACGTGGGCTTGACCAACCTTCTGTCTGATTTTGAGCCTGGGGAAAGTCATTGGGAGTGCAGTGTGGATGGCTTTTCCAGGAAGCAGTGTTGTTCTGTGCTCTGTCTCAGTCTATTAGACTGTCTTGTAACTTGTACATTACACATGAAAGAGAGAACAGTGAATAATGGCTGAAGAGCAGAAGATAGATGTAAAACACTGGAATGTCCTTGGTCACCCTCTGGGGAATGCTGTTCAGGACTTAGGAATCACCGTGAACCTTCATTTGTTCAATGCCTTAGGAGAACTTGTTTTAAAAGGGATAAAATGATACAAATAAATATTCACTTGTCTTTTACTCTGGCGGTTATTTAGAAAAAAAGAACAAACAAAATTGAATGTGGAACAGGGAAAAACCAGTCTTATCAGCTTCCTAGAGTGTGGTTCAGCTTTGTAAAAGATTGCTTTGTCTCTCCCCAAGGAGGCAGTGAGAGATGCTGGTTTTTGTCTAGTTTAATGTTGACTCCACACAAAGCTATCATATTTTGTTTTTTCTTTTTTAAAAAAGGTTCATATTTTTCTAAAACAATGCAGGATTACCCAGCAGTATAAGTTAGCTCTGCTGCAGCCATAGCTTTAGGAAATTATGAAAAGTTAAAGACAATCTATATACTGGAGGGATTTTTTTCCCCTTTCTGCAAGAAAGGACAGCCACACGGTCAGTTTTGAGAGAAATATGTTCATATGGTTCCAGTTCTTTTTTTTTTATCCTTTTCTGTATTTTTCCAGTGCTACAAGGAGGGATGCACACTTCCTAAAACAACTGATATTTCTGAAAGCCTACTGCAGACATAATGTTTAATGAAAGAGCCCTGTAGCAGCCAATTAGTTGGCAAAAGTATGGCCAGTTCTAGTGACTTGAATGGTTTTGTTCTAATTTATTGGATTAGGAATCATGAGCTGTAGCAAGTACAAGTGAAAAATCAGCCTTCTCTGAAGTTTTTCTAATATAATTTCTGACAGTTGGACAAAAGCACGTATCAGTGGGGTTTTCTTTTCCAGCTAAATATGGCTTGCAGAAAGCTTTTCACTGAAACAGGTGAAAATACTGTTGATAGTTCTTTGAAGTTGATTTTTTTTTTAGCTCTTGATTTCTTTGAATCATTTGATTGAATATTCAAATTAAATGTAGTAGTTTCATCAGCAAGTTTCAATTCAAGAAAACAGAGAGTATGTGGAATGAAAGACAGGACATGTGGCTGTACTTTTAATTAACTGAAAAGTAGATTTAATGTTTTTTCTACCATGTAGCAAATACACAAGGGCTAATTCATATATTGAATAAAGATTAGACTTAACAAATCTTTTGGCATGTGGGAAATGAGAGCAAAATGCCTAATATCCTTTTAATTCTTTAATACAGTATGATCAAACTCTGAAATAATCCTTGCATCCTTAATTCTCTTTTTCTTTAGTCTCAGCTTTCTGTTTTCCAACCACACAGGAAGGAAACTTTTATCAGCTTAGTAGATGTTCAAGTAGAAGAGGAATGCAATTTTATAGTTAAAAATTGAGCAATTGGAAGCTGAACATTTAACAGGTGTAAACATGGGAGGAAAGTCACTCCTTCATACTAACTAAAACAAAAATTTGTTTCTTCTAGTGTAATTTCTTGTTTGTAGTTTCTTCATAATGATGGTTTTGTGTCTTAAGAGAATTCACTAAAATGAACATTTTTGTTGCAATGATGACACATAAGCAGAGAACTTTTGATTATTGCCTGGAGTGCAGTACAAATATATTCAACAGTCCATAATGCTTTAAACTGCTGTTTTTCTATAAAATAAGACTATGTAGTAGATCTACTATCTCCCTATATGTTTATTTTCATAATTTATTTAAGGTTTATTAATAGCTGGTTTTGTGAACCAGTACAAACACCCTCTTTGTTCTGTTCCTTCCTGTATTGCAAAAAGTTATTTGAGGATTTTCTTTCATTTCTTCACCCACCCTCACTGTAGTGAAGTCACAGTGGATGGACAGAAAGCAAAAGCTGACCTGTCCACAATGAGAGATAAAAGGAAATAGTCTACACTCAGATATGGAAGCCACTTGGCAGCAGCAGCATTAATTTATTTTTCAGAGTGCTTCAGAGGAAAAAAAAAATTCTTATGAAAAATCAAGTATGCTCAAAAGACAAAGTAAGAGAAACAAGCTTAAGGAGTGATAAATATGACTGAGACTACAAGACACTTCTGGTACATTTTTATATTGGAAGATCTCTAAGGGCATGTTGAGTAACATCTGTCTTATCTTTAAATATAGTCAGTATAGATGACCCTTAGGCCGTGTCTTGAAAATTGCAATCCTTTATAAAAGTACTATTGCTAGAATTAAATATACTGCCAGTTCTTCATTGCTTCATACTGCAGCATAAGACAAGGAGACAAGAAAGTAAGTTTTAATAAATGTTTGATGCCACTGTCCTGTAACCTCAATCATCTTCTCCTTTTGTTTGCTTGCAGAATGTGTTTGCTTTGCTAACATGTCTTTTCTGTTCCATAAAAGCAAATCAGACTTTTCAGCCCAAAACTGTTGTATGAACAGTAGGAAGAAAAAGACAACAATTTTTTTTTTGTAATCTTCTCTTTTCCTTTCTCTGACAATTTTGGTTACTGTAAGAGCTGCATAGCTGGTGGATTAAAAAAAAAAAAAAAAAAAGAAACAAAAATAGAAACAAGACTGTTGGTTTTGACAGTTTGTATTTGTAAATAAGTGACCTAAATTGAGGCAGAAATTCTAATGGGAAAGAGGAAGACAACCAAAAGACTTGAAAATACAGCACAGAGCAGAGTCCCCACCAGATGGTACTTTTAATAAATTTATCAAGCGTATACAAAAGATGATAATGAACATTCAAAATAGGGAGTGGCAGACCCCCTAGAGAAAAGGAACAGGATGGTACATTCTGTGCACTTCAATTAGTCAGTGTCACTTTCTAATTAGCTGTTGTAGGCAAGACCAGAGAATTATATTAAAAACACACTAAGACAGTTTCTGTACGGTTTTAAAGGAGTTTGACTAATCAGGGTAACATCTTCTTAGGGGGGTCATGGGTTAGTGCAGAAATCTAAACATGACAAGGAGCAGGATGATGCTCAGAGGGCATGCAGGCAAAATACTGCATGAACTGAGCTGCACTACATACAGTTAATCACTTAACAGAGTGTGTCTGGAACATGCCATGGAGCCTCAACATGAGCATTGATTTTGACTCTTATCTTTTACTCATTTTCTCTTTTACCAAGATTGCAATAGCTTCCTCTTCCTATTAAAAAACAGCTCTATGTGGAAGATGCTTTAAAGTCTATATAAAATGAATACACAAATAAGTTCCCTTACTCACAGAGAGGAGAGGAAAATAAGGAAGTCAAGGCAAATTGTGATTCAATACCAGTACTCTTAGTTTGCATTGTTAGCCTTTGCTTTATTCAGATAGTTCCCAGTGAACTATTTCTAATGTCTAACACCTGCTCCCCCATAAGAATCTGGAATTGTTTAGTGCCTCTTTTCAGTAATAGGGGAATCAGGAGATTTCTAGAATAGTAAAGTGATGGTTTTAGTAATTTTTGTATGAGGAGACAGAGATGATAGTACATTTGATAATGCAGTAGCTTTTCTAGAACTGGTTGCTTCTCCACTGCTTTGGATTACTACTTGGCAATGAGCTTGCAATTTTTTCCCTATGTTCTTTAAGGTGTTTTGGTTGGTTAGTGCCTTTCTTAAGATTATGCTTCTGACACTAGTAGCACAGTGAAATCACAGAATCCTAGCTCTTCATGCAAAATTCTTTTTTTGCATGCTGAAACCTCATACAGTTAGCTCTGAAATTCCTCATAGCTATGTTTCAGACATTTTGGGATGTTGTAGTAGAGGGAGGTTTCATCATGAAAACAGAAATTATTTCAAAATTTCCAAAGTTTTGCTGGACAAGCTATTTTTTCCCAATTGTATTAAAAGAGTGCTTTCCTATCACTGATACTGAAATCTATCTGTTAATTTACCAAGCTATTCTGGAATCAGTGCTATAAAAACTATCTGTACCACTTGTTCATCACTTGTTCATAGTTCATGTTATGTGAGTTAAGTTTCCTTCTGTTGATCGTATTTTCTTTCTTTTTTTTTTTTTTTTTTACCAGTTCTTCTCCAGAAATAAAGACCATTGGCATCTGAACTGCTTTCTGACTGTATGTCTGTCATCTTTGTGTTTTTAATTCACAGTTCCCACTGAAAATGTTGCAACAATTGCAGACTGTGCCAGTGTGATTGAGGGTGTGAGTCGCAGTCGCAATGCCTTATTGAATGGAGACACAAAGAACTATGATTGGGATTCTGGATACACATGCCACCAGCTTGGGAGTGGGGCTATTGTAGTGCAGCTGGCACAGCCCTACATGATTGGATCCATACGGTAAGAGCATTTCTTTTTCTCTAAATTAGGGGCCACAGTGAAATTTTTGCTGAGCAGTTATTTTCTTTAGAATGTATGACATTTCAAAGTGACATTAATTAGTTCAGTAGTTGTCATTTGGCTTCTTACTTCAGTGTAACAGGCATGTTAAAAAATAAATGTGTGAATTATATGTCAAGACACTCAAGTGCAATTCCAGAAAATATTACTTTTCAGAGGCGTAATAGTAATAGCAGTCAAATTATAAGATTAAAGTTATATACTTATTTTAAAATAGAATTTAATTGCAGTCTCGCTTATGGTTAAATAGGTGCAGTTACTCTTAGCCACTTCATTCTGAAAACAATTTTCTTGAAGAAAATCATCGTGTCAAGTCAGACAGGTTTCCTTTTCACTATGCAATTAGTGCTAGTTCTTACTTAAACATGGAGGGTGTAAAAAAGGTACAGCAACTTGAATATTGATTTACAAGGCTGGATTGATGAATGTATTTAGATTTGGATTGAAGTTCATTGCGCTGTTTCTGCTGTAAATGTGTGTATACATGTGAAGATCAAAGTTTTGGCTGATGTAGACACTTAAGAAATAGATAGGAGAGTGGGATTTTTCACAGATAAAAAGAAAAATATTCTTGCCAACTTCAGATTCTCAGACCATAAATGTTTGGGGTGTTAGTTTCATAAAGTCAGGCACACAAAACCTTGTCTTAATGGCATCATGGTCTTTGTAAATTTAGACTACGTAGTCAGGGACTTAATTTGTATGCTCTGTGACAGTGAAATAAAGATCTCTGAAGTTCAGAGTACCAGTGATCAAAGGCTGAAATCCCAGGTGAGTACTGGCTTGCAACAGAGACCGTGTACATAGATATGTATTTCTAGGAGCTCAGTGCCTTCCCCCTGTTAAGAGCTGCCAAAGCTCTTGAAAGACTTGAAAGCTCTTTCCTAACTGCCAGTTTCTGTTTTGTGTGGTTTGGGTTTGGCCTATGGCATTGTTATGATGGTTGTAAAACTTTGAAGATAAAGTTTGACATCAGCCATCCAGGCAAACCCCTAACCTAATAAAAGTAGTGTTTTGTGTGTATGCAAGCTGTAGATGTTCTGCATAATGCAAGTCCAGCATTGTTCTCACGGTGTGAAACAAGTAAGTATGGTTGGCAACTGCCCACACTCATTTGAGTTTGGTGTTGTTAACATTCTATTAAATATTGCATCTCAAGTAGAAAACCAAGCAGTACTCAGATTTCTTTAAATAGATAAATGAAAATGTAATTCCAGCATTTTCGTGACACTTTAGACTTAAGTAGCAGTTAAGGCTTTGGCTGTAAAACAGAGTAAGAGACGACTATACTAACTGAAATGCATTGTTTCTCAGTTTCTTTGTCTACCTATCTTACTGTTTTCTGTTATCCTTCAATTGATGCATTGTACCATCTTTTCCAGTTAGTGAAAAAACCTGACTTTCAATAGCAATAAATGCTATGCTATTGTTTATTCTTGTGCAGAATATTTTAATAAGTTTTTTTATTGAATTAGTGTGTTAGGTGAATTAAACTTTCAGTGCCAAGAAATGGTAACTATGTAATCAGCAAGTGTGTAGAGCAAATTAAAAGAAAAAAATCCCCAAACATCACATCATTCAAAATAATTAGGCATTTAGTGATTTATGTGGTATTGAATTGTACAGCTACAGGTTCAGAATCTCATCTTTCTTTGTCAGCTTCCCTACACATACAGTACAAGCAAGATTAATAGCTTACTTTACAAAAATAACAATAATAAACATCATAGTCTGGGGTATCTTCTGACAGAGGAGACTACCTGCATTGCCTAGAGACAGAAATGCTAGCAGCATGTCATTTTTCCCTTTTTGTGTACTGCCTAGAAGAACAAATGCTTTGAGTTGCAGCTGTGTCTGTTGCAGGTCATAGGCAGCCAAGGGAAGCTGCACCTTGGAGTTGGGAAATGAAATTTTGCTCTGTGGCATCTACAGCTTTGACAAGGCTCTGGAACAGGTTCTATATTAAGCAGTGCTAAAGATGGTGACAATGGTCTCTTTATTCAGCATCAGGAAATCTATGTTTGGTAGAGAAAACAAGTTATATATAAACATAGATGACAGCAAATATCTTAGTATTTAATCTTAAGGGAAGCAAGAGAATTTTGTTGTTAGCAGAATGTCTGCCACAAATGATGGAAGTGTATTCACTACCTGTTTTCCTGCTGTTTGCTTGTTTGAAAACTCCCTTGATCTCATGCTCCCACCTAATAGAAAAAAAAATTCTAGGAGCATTTGCTTTAGGCTGGCAGTATACTATGACTACAGAATGACATCAATTCTACTGCCCTCAGAAACTGAGTCATTATACCCATGGGCTTGGATTTTAAGTGAATAATTAGGAATTAAAGTATGTATCTTTGTAGTTCAGAAACACAAATGTGCCATTGAATATATTTATTTCAGAGAGGGTAAATATATAAACCTTTGAAAAAGGTAGTAGCTGCTTTTAGTCTATGGAAATGGGAATATCACTGGAGAGAGCCTCCAAGACATAATATGTTACCATGGCAACTAAATTCTGAGTATGAAAAAAACAGAAGAACTATTGGTGTTCAAATATGGCTTAGAAATGCAGAGAGTTCAATGTTTCAGGAATATATATTGTATGCATGTTTTCTGCCAAAGTCATTCTAATGTCTAACAATCTTAGCACCCTTCAGGCTTGAGGGAGAAGACACCTAGCATAGGTTGTTTCTCAAAGGAGGGTCAGTTATGAAAAAAGACCATCCCAATCAAGGCTTTATGCGCTCAGGTCTTGAAAATTTCCAAGGCAGGAAATTCCAGCACTTCTCTGGGTAGCCTGGATAACCTGTTCTCAGATATTGGCAAATGCTGTTAGGTTCCTCCCCAGCCCAAGCCTCCTTAGGCTAAACAAGGCAGCTTCCCCAGTCTCTTGCACAGGGTGTGTGCTTCAGCCTCAGGAACATTGTGATGGTCCTCTGCTGGAATTGCTGAGATGTATCAGTGTTCTGTTTGGATCCAAAAAGGGATTCAGTATGCCAGGCATGATCTAACAAGTACAGAACAATAATCTCTTTCCATTGTTTTGCTGGCTCAATTCCTGTTACTCCAGCTCCGTATGTTTCCAGCCTTCCTTGCTGAGAAGGCACACAGGCAACTAGTGACATCTGTTCAATTTGACTCAGGAATTCCATGGGAGACCACGTTGAAACTTTGTTAATATTGAATATTTCTTTATGAATTGTTATATAAATTTGGAGCTCTTGACTTCCACATCAAATTTACTCAGAAATTCTGAAAGAGGTCTAATGACAATCAGAGCTCAGTACTCTTTTCTAACAGAGAAGACATGGAAAACATGGAGATTTTAACCCATCCCTTTCAATCCGAATTATTCTGTGATACTATGAGGGGTTTTTTTAACAATTGTTACTAAATATGGTCTTTTAGATTATAAAATTTTAAAAAATATTTAACGGTTTTATTCTTTTATTAGTTCTCAGAACAGCTTACGAGATACTTGGAACAGTTAACAGAGTAAATGTTAGTTTAGATGTTTTTCCACATAGTTGCCTGTCTAGACACAATATCTTTCTCCTTTTAGTCCCTGAAAAAGCCAGTATTAGTGACAGAAAAACTATAGTATTTAATTAGGAACAGAAAGACAGCAACTGGTGTGTGTAACATAGTAAACATAATTTAATTTTTAAATGGCTAAAACGTGAATATTGCAGCAGCTGCTGTATCACAATAACCTTCTGTCTAATTCCCCCTGCATTTATCTGGAATAGAAATATAATACTATTATGCTGCAGTCTTTGACTGATTTTTCCTATAAATAAATTTAAAAAAGGATTTGTTAGTCTATGTGGTAGAGATGGAATTCTATGCCATAGTGATTTTCATGTTAGATACACAGAAATACTTTTTGTCTTTAGAAAAGTACATGAACTACTTATCCAACTTTAATCTTTAATGCTAGTGTGAAAACGATAGCTTTTCATATTCAGAGTAATCCTTAAATTAACGAACAGCATCAGTGACCTTGAATGTGTTTTCTGTTTGCTTATACCATCATGATATACACCTCTTATGCTTTTTGATTTTCCATACCACTTCCATATGAAGCTTTTTTTTCTTTGTTGCTCATTTTCTGTGCTTGCCTGCCTCGAGAGCAAATTCATGACTCAGAATGAATGATCATAGGAACACTTGGAAAATATGCAGAAATTTTGTCTCCTTTCTCGGATCTTTGTAGGAAGAAAGACTGCTTTCTTGCAGGGTAACTACTGAAACATAAATATCTGCAGAAAATTGACGGGATTTAAAGACAACCAGAGGCAAAAATGCAGCAACAATTGTATAAAAACCCTCCTTCCATGCAGAAGGGTTTTTCGTTTTCTTTTTCTTTCTCATTCAAGATGTGTCGCTACCTCATGTTTTAATTTCTGTCTTTTGGGTTTCTACAAGTATGCAAGTGGTTCATGAACACAGTACTGTCAAATGCTTATCTGTATGTTCTCTGTAGTGACTTACAGTACTCAGGAGGCAGGTGTCATCCTGTCAGGTGCACAACTAATATTGTTTGGTATTCTGCTAACACCTTGAGTATATGTAGTTACACAGCAGTCTGAACTAAACAGTGACAATCATTTTTACAGAAATCTGAAAATAAAAAGTAAGCACAGACAGCAAAAACTGTTTTTGGAAACATAGAGCATTCAATCACAGGGCAGCACATGACATTTAGGGATGTACTGTTTAAAAAAGTCTTGCAGCTTTTCTTTTTTTTTTTTTTTTTTTTTTTTTTTTTTTTTTGTAGCAGGTAGCCAATACAATCATTTTCCTATGCCTGCAATGTGAAGTTCTATTCATATTTGAAAAGCTGTTATTTTATAAAGGGAGGCATTGTGAACATGTGATGTAAACAGCAATGTCGTATTAAATGATTCACAGGCTTAGACTCCAGATACCCAAAAATGAAATATGTTTAAATCTCACAGTGTTGCAGAGTGTAAGCTGGATAAATCTTCACTCAATTTTTCTTTCTCAGTCCTGAGGGCAAGATACATTAATGAGCTAATTTAGCTTTTTACTTCAATATGGGAAGTCCTAAGAACATGGGCAATTTTGTTATAAACAGATGCATTTCCAATGAGTATAGTTCTGACTTTATAAGTGGAATATTCTCCTTCCTGTCATTTAATATTCATCTTAGCAAAAGATAGCTTTGTTAAAAAAGTTTAGCATGGTAATTTGTCTGTAATGTGTTGCAAAGATTATTGTGCCTGGCATAAAAAGTGGCCTTTGTGCTCAGTGTGCACTGGTGAATATTCCAGTTATCACCTGAAAGTTTTTCACTGCTTATCCAGAAAGGCATTTGAGGCAGAGTAAATTCCAAATAAGTTCTACTGTCAGTCTACATCCTGGGTCTCTCCTAAAAAGCTGCTAAAGAACAAACGACTTTTTATTTTCCTTCAGAAGTATCAAAGAAACAGAAATCTCCATTTAGCATTCATGCAAAGTCACTTTGGAAAAGATGCTGCTGACTTTAATTCACTCATTGTTTGGTTTGTAATAATTCTAAACCATATGATTTTTAAACCTATTTAATAAGATTAGGTTGATTTGGGAGAGAGCAATTATATATTTTTGAAAGGAACAAATATGTCCTGTTAGCCTTTTGCTTTAAAACCAAGCCAGCTCTGTTTTAATTACAGTATTGTTAGTTGAAATTAGAGTCACCAGTGTGCTTCTGATATTCAAACTCTTGATCATAGCTTTGAAAACATAGATCAAGGGAGCAGCAATGAGTCACCATGATAAAAGGATTCTATTGAAATTATTCTGTTGAAGTAATTAGCTACATTTTGAAGCTAGCCTTTTTGAAGGAAAACAAATTTTGATTTTTTTATTTTTCCTCTTTTTTATCATTTAGAAGACTTGGTTTAAATATAAATGTTAAATCAATTCAGGACTACCTGTTGATTAGTAGTAGTTTCCAAATAGAGGATTGTAATCAGTAAACTGGTTTTTTTTAAGAAAATGCACTTCATTCAGTGTCTTTGGAGACCTTTCAGCTGTAGAAAAGCAGCATGGGGCTAATGAGATGAAGGAGATGTGTTGGGGTGTGGGATTTTTTTTTTAAGTCTGTCATGACTTAAAAACAGACCACTCTTTATTTTTTACTAAGTCAACTCTGAATTTTTTTAATTTGCAAATAGACAGTATTCTTATGTGCTGAAAGACTTTTGTTCAAGGTGTTTTAATTTAGCTTCTTAAAGCTACTTTTGACAGCATATTATTTCTGATAATATTAATGGGCTAGATTCAGCATCTAGGGAATCTGCTTGGCCACTAGACCTGATTCTACTTTTAACACTGGGGTTTCAAAAGCTGAAAAGGAAGGGCTGAACTAGGTTGTTTCTCTCTGTACTTGGTGTTGGGAGACTGCACCTTGAGTACCGTGTCCAGTTCTGGGCCAAATATCTCTTACAACAGGGAGATAATGCCCATATAAAGAAAAGTAAAGAAGATAAATTTGCCAGATGTGGGTTTTGATAGTATTGAGCTTAATGCTGTCCCTGATGCTTTAGATCTTCCTCTCTGTAAGGCAAGTATGGAAATCAAAGGCTATTCAATATCATCTAGTGCCCTTCCTAAAAAAATGCATGTTTATTAGATCTGCTTTCTTTTTCTTCTGCCTTTTTAGCAATTTGTTTAACAATTTGCTAAACAATTGCCTTTTTTCCTCTTAGGATGAACCAGGACTGGGAATTCCTATTTTCTCTTTGTTGAATACATTTCTGATATATTTGCTAAATCCAAGAAAATATAATTAAGAAGGCAGCATAATCCTTTTAATCACCCAATTCTTTTTTTTTTCTGTCCTCTCCTGAACTTTTTAAAACAGATCTTTGTATCATGTCTAAAGAAGGCAGTGACACATGGCAAATAAATTACAAGTAATTGGATGAATGTAATAGATTCATAAGTTGGTTATTATAAGCCTGTAAGTCTATTACTGGCCTCAGGATAATAAGAATAGAGACACCATAGTTCGAGATGGCAAAAACAGTAAAGACTTTGTTGAGGGTTAGAGGTACATCCCAAAAGAAATAGTTACATTTAGAAAGGATTAAGTGGAGAAAATAAAGGGCTGGAAAAATTTAAAGGTTGGTTTGATGTTTAACTTACCACTCAGCAACTTCTTCATACCTAGGTTGCTGCTTTGGGACTGTGATGATCGGAGCTACAGCTACTACATTGAGGTCTCAACGAATCAGCAACAGTGGACCATGGTGGTGGATCGCACAAAGATTTCCTGCAAGTGAGTTTAGCTTTTCCCACTCATTGGCACAAATGATGAACTGGGGGTTTGGTAGGTTTTTTGTTCACTACTTATGTAGGTTACTGTGAAAAGAATGAT
Source organism: Phylloscopus whistleri (assembly GCA_017589585.1). Taxonomy (NCBI): domain Eukaryota; kingdom Metazoa; phylum Chordata; class Aves; order Passeriformes; family Phylloscopidae; genus Phylloscopus; species Phylloscopus whistleri. The sequence goes on from JADMLD010000534.1 coordinate 1,937,455, forward strand.
CATTGCATTACCTGTAGATGAATGCAAGACTTTCAAACCAGAATCAGTTTCTTAAGATCGATACTGGATCTTCAGACAATCAGTTGGATTCCTCATTCATAAAAAGTCTACTTACCATACCTTTGGTTTTGTGATCACTAGAAGTTAAACTGAGTTTTTCTGGAGGTCTCATGTTTATGGTGACCCCTGGTGTCAAATCACCCTGCCTTGGAAAATGTGGTAGGAGGGGGAAAAGAGCATACTTGGTAAAGGATCTTGCTAATCAAATGTCTTTCTCCCTTATCAAAAGGCATAAATGTATTGTATGCCATCTGAAGAGATGGTAGGAACCAAACCATAACAGACCACACAAAAAGCTTGACCTTGTCTGTGTTCAGAAGTGGAGTAGCTGACTTATGCACTGAACGCTCTGCTTTTGAAAAGAATCGTTCCAGAGAAAAAGAGTGCTCCTTAAGCAGAGATAAAGAAGAGAGAAAAACTTCCATTTTCATTTGAATACTTAAATCAGGAGCAATCAGGCATGAATACTCTCCACATGTATACTCTCTGTTGCCTTTAATGCAGTTTCTGCTGATAAAACCCATTCCTCAAATATGGAAGAAAAATTAAGTGCTGAGAGCCTTCTTAAACCATGTGATGATGGTTCTAGCAAAGAATGACCTAGATACTGGTCGTGGGACTGAAAAGACAGTCTGCAAATTTATATATTACGTATCCAGAAGCCAGGTGTGCTCAGCATTCAGTGAATGTTGATGGGACGTGATTTCCTGATTAAGCCCCAGGGATGCTCAGAATTATAAAAATCTTACATCTTTCATTTTCCCTGAGTCAGTTTTCTATAAGATTTGCTTGCTTTCTTTGGACAAAAAGCTTATATGGGGTCAGCCCCTACCCATCTTGTATTTGTGCCAACCAAAACAAAATTGATTTTACAAATTCAGAGGCATTCTGAATTCTCAGTTTGTCACATCTTGCAAGAGTTACTCAGTCCTTTGCAGCAGCACTGCTGACACACGTTTTTCTCAAGTTTATATTTCATCTCTTAACAAACAGTGTGACTCAAATGCTTTACAATGCACTCTAGACGTGTTGGTGAAGGAGAACTTGACACGTCCTTTCAGTGCCTGTAAAGGGCAGGGTATTGATGAGCAGAAAACCTGGGTTCTGCCTGCAGGTTTGGAGAATGATTAAATCTTTACTCCTTCTCAAAGACGTCTCAGCGTAATAGATAAAACTCATCTTTTTGTCTGCCTCCAGCAGTGGGAGCACTAAAAGGCTGAAACCACAAAAGGGAGAGAAAGAGATATCAGGAATCTTTGTGCACTTTTTCCTTTTACATTTTGATATTGAAAGCCTTCTAACAGTCAAAAGGAGCACTTGCTTAAGTATGCACAGTGCAGGTGAAATTGCTGATAGACTGCCCAGTTCAAATATCTTTTTGGCATGTTCAAACCACGCTTTTTTGCTTTTTTTGTTATTTTCAAAGCCTTAGCCTTAAGCAAATAAAGGTACATCCCTAAAGTAAAGATAGCTGCCTTCTTTGGGTATACTTCAAAATCTTGATTCAAAACATAGGTACTCTGGAAGTTCTCAAAGCTGTGACTGCAGGAATAATTTTCATGTGGATTAAAGAATTGCATTTTGCCTAATTTCTTGCTCTGACAGATGTGCAGTCAGCTGGCATAATGCCAGTCTTTATTCTTGAAGTCTACAGACAGAGTGTCCTAGCACTGTCTGTAACTATCTGCTTTAAACAGATAAAAAGACATGGTCATGAAGCTTCTAGAGTTCACTGGCCATCAAATTTCAGGTGATTTCTTTGTATCTGATAGCCTTTTTTATGTTCAATTTATGTCTCTTGCCTTTATGATCAGAAATGTAGACTGATAGAAATATAGACTTTTTTAGTCAAAGAAAGCTAAGTATGTTTCATTTTATATTCAGGTACAATTTGCAGAAATACTGAATTTACTTCAGCTCAAAAATTACTTGAATTGTAGTTTGATTGCTAGGTATATGTATTATATAAAAATATAAAAATAAATATATAAAATATAAAAATAAAAATATACTATAATATCTATAATATCAATTTTTTTCTCTAGTAAATATGTTAAATAAACATATAAAATGCTATATAACTGCCAAGTGCTAGAAATGTTAGGACTGGTCTGTAAAGAACAGAGCATTGTAATTTCATACAGTGTATAATTACATACAGTACTGGAACACTCATTTTTTTACTGAAAAATACTGAAACACAGTATACTCTTAAAAAGCCTTACTCTTAATGCTTAAAAACAGTTGAATGTAGAATGGAAGAGACATCATCATTCAGTGGCTCATGTGCTGAATGAAGGCCCTCACTTAAAATTGTTGGGTAAACTTTCAATATGGTGGTAGAGACTTTTTAAGGAAGAGAGAAAAATTGAACCGGTCACTGCCAGGAATGAACTGACTTTTTGGAAGAACTGACTTTTTGGGTTAGTTTCTGTAATTAAAAGGAAAAAAAAAAGTTCAGATTGAAAACCTGGGGAGGGTTGCCATGAAAACAAACAACTTGTTTTCACTTTAGGTAATTTTAACAGCAACAGCAAACAGAGAAGATAGACTTGGATTTTAACCAAAATTAACAGATGCTGGTAAAGCGGAGGTGGTACAGTTTTTCTGCTTTACTGTCATAGTGTAACAGTGAAGATGCTCCTGCTGGATGCAGAGGATTTCTTTTTTATCTGTCTGTCCTTCCTCTTAGCATTCCATTGGTTTTTTAGTCTGCTTCTGAATGCCTTCTGTTGCTGATTTACAGGCTCCCCAAGGGAAAGGAAGGATCAGACTGAAGCACTGTGCCTGGGTTTGACTCACCATCAGGTTTAGGCAGGCAGTTACAATGCCTACATTTGGTAATTTTCATTAACCAGACTAGAGCATACAGGGCTAGAAACAAAAGTACCCTCATCTCTCTGTTCTCTGTGTTTTTGAATGTTGTGCTCCTCCCTCATTTGGATGAAACAAAACAAATCTTTTGCTAATGTGGTCCAATTTTGCAGCTATTTTTTATCTCAGCCAAATCCCATTTTTTAATGAATTTTTGACATCCCAGCCTGAAATGAGCTAATCGTATAAAAATTGTCTTCACTTAGACTTGTGTCTTGGTTTAAGGAAAATAAGAAGTAGATATGTCTTTCCATGGGACTGTGATTGCCTGCTTGACTGCAAGTAGCTCTCAGAGGAACAGTCAACTTCTACATGTATTCATGTCAGGCTAAAATATTACTTCTTTCTGAAAAATATGCTCCAAAGTACATCTGTTTCTCTTACCAATACTGGAGATGTGAGTGCAATATAAGTGGTTAATAAGATCTTGAAATCCTGAGGTGACCCATTCTGGCATTACTCCTGTGTTTAATACATTGCAGTAGACTGAAGAAGAATAACTCATTTGCTTTCCAGTGTAGAAAATCAAAGTGGATGTGGTTAAAACATGGGAGAATTTCACAGGGACCCACATTTGAAGAGACAGAATACTTCAGTGAGAAGTTTTGCATTGCTAGTAATATTCCCTATTAATTTTCCTGTCTTCAAAAATGTGTATGTAAGAGTTCTTCTGGTGGATAAGACTTTTTTCCTTCGCTGTTTCCTGCCTGGCTTTCTGACTACCTGTTCTTGCAGTGGAGTTAGACTTCTGTGGAAGTCATTAGCCTGCTGTCTTCCAAGTGTTTTGTGAGGTCTCCAAATAATTTTTGCTCAATTGCTGGCACAAAGGGTAGGATGAACCGTCTGCCAAACACAGACCTTGACAGACACCTTTGATAATCAGCAAGTGGCAAAAAAAAAAACAAACCTATGAGAAAGGAAATTAAATTATGTTTAAAGAGCATGTATTGGTTTTGGCAGACGACTGAAGCATGAACTTCCCCTTTAAACTATCAGTGTGCTGCTTTAGGTTGTATTAATGGCATTTTTAATGTAGTATTTTGTGTAAATTAATAATTCAGTGCTCAAAGGCAGGAGGTGACAGGCTAGTCCTAACCTTCTCTTCTGCCAGTTTTAAAAGGCTGAAGAAGAAACTGGATGTCTGTTATCTTCACAGGGGAAGCTTGTGTACCTTCCCTAAGTGAGAGCCAATTAATGCATACTGGTTGTGTAATTGACAATTTTCACATGCTCTTTGGAGGCTATTTTTTTTTCTTTTCCATGATAAACTGTTTTTCTCTACACAGTATGACAGTAATGAAAAACAGTCATGTTCCCTTCTATTTTTAAAAACATTTATGGTAAGTGGACTTGAGCGTGTTAGTGTCAAACAATAGAGACTTGCACTTGTTAAGAGAATTTGCTGACAGAGTCTGAAAGTCAAATGAAAAACAGAAGATACCAAAGGCCAGTAGGAGAACCAGACCTCAGAGTTAATGACACTTCTGATAAAATAAACCCTGCAAAGACAAATACTATGCAGGCTATCGCGGTGCTCGTCAACTCAGTATCCTTCTTCAAAGTTCTCTTCTTTGTAGAAGAAATTGAAGAAATTTATTGTGAAATTGATCTAATCCCTTGGCAGCAAGCATAGTAGGTTCTATCTAATACGTGAGGTGATGGAATTTGGGAGACAATGAATATTGTTTATAGAAGGGCATTTCTAAAGCAGTTCTTCTCAGCTGTCTGTGTGGCTGGTTGAGATTTTCTTGTGGCGGGCATTACTTGATTTCCAGGAGGTTTATAACATACTGCATTATACATATATTTTTAATTCTTTGTTATTCAGCATGTTCAGCTGTTATAAATGTGTAAAAGCTGCCAAACTTAATTTCATGTTTCCATTGCTTATTGAGTTTTTATTGCATAATAGCTATTTCAAATTCTCAATTCTCAGTTCAATTCACCTCAAAAAATATTTTTTTGTAGTTTATGTATACATCTAATCAATATTTTCACATGAAGCAACCTTTGGGGTGTGGATGCAGAGTTCATTATCAAAATTTTTAAACTGTCTTCTGATCAATTTTTTTAGAATAATTTTCAGTTTTGAGGTTTTTGCTCTTGTCCAGTGTTTCATTTTTCTACCTTATGATGTATTATATCCATTTCAAGTTTTTATTCACTACTCTATTTTACTTGATAATAATTCACAGGTAAAAAACACGTAGAGAGATCTAGGTCGTGCACTTAACAGTCCTAAACCACTTTCCAAATGTACAGAAAAGTATTTTCCATGTTGTCTGAGGATTTCAAGTGAGAAAATACTACTTCTCTAAATAATAGTAGCAAACTCAAGTTGGGATTTTTTTCCTGGATATCATTTGATGAAACCAGGTTGATATCTATAATGATATGATTATTTCTTCTGCTATTGAGATAATATTTGAAGTGTATGAATATCTATCCCTGCGAAGGCAGTGGCACATTATGTACTTGTAGTTTCTTATATTTAACTACAAACACAGCAGTTTTTTATTCCTGTCCTCTTCTAGTTGCTGCACTTTACTGCATGATCCCATTTCTAGAATTCCCTTGCATCAGTTCTCATTCATCGTTATTCTCCTTAACTACTTCCACAGAAGTGTTTTCTTGCATAATAGAATGGCTGGAACATTTCTCAGCTCTGTTTCCAGCTGCCTGTATGCCTGCATCACATTTCTTCTGTTGTTTCCCATCAGTTTTGCATGCATCTATTGTCCTGTCATACCTAGAATGAAAAAACAACATTTTTATTTATTTCTGTGTAGTCCTTAATTCTTTCTCATGCCTGAGCTCCCAAGTGGCAGGGTGGACCAGGATAAAAGGAACTGGTATTTTACCTCTGAGTCAAGCAGGTTTTTTTGACCATACTTTGTCCTGTTTTAGATTAAGTTAATTTCACAGCAAAACTCTTCTTTGTACCTCTTCTTCTGTCAAATGGAGTATATTTCAACTATGGTTCATCCTGTTTATTTCACATGAAGAACATTTCATAGCAGCTCTGTGAAATCCAGATGCCTGCTCCAGGGTTGCCGAACTCACTGTAGCCACATTCATACAATACAAAATGAAATATATTTGAGCAAGATGTCTGGGAAATTGCTACACTGTTAAGCTCAATTTCAAGTCTCACTTCACAAAAATAAACTAAGAGTTCTCATTAGTCTGTTCATTATCCCAGTAATAATGCCTACTGGAACAAGTCAGACAGATATAAAGGGTCATTTTGTGTAATTATTGAGCTTTTAAGCCCTGCACGATAGAGGCATCCAAGTACATATTTTTCCCTGTGTTTATATGCTCACATTTTCGAAAGATTCTAATAAGGCAAAAGAAGAAAGACTCCAGCTTCACAGTGCTGTCTTATTAAGCACAAAGAATTAAGATTTCACAGAGAGAAACCAGAGTTTCCATTTCAGAGCATTAGGAGCCTCTCAGCAGTGCAGAATTTCTGCATCTAATATTTCATTTGCTAGCTTCTATTTTAGGTGATTTTAGCTTGATTGAAGAAAGCTCTGGCTTCTTGAAAGTTACATTTCTTAACAGCAATTCAGGATCACAAGGTTTTCAAATTGTTAATTTGTCTTTTCTCTTTTTCCACTTCTACCTTCAGTTCCTTGTGTGTGCTTTTCAGCCACAAATACACATGGATCTTTTGAGCAAGCCTTCAGCAGAGTAACGAGCTACAAACTGCAGTGTCCTATTCTGCCTTAAGTGTTTTCCTATGTACTTGTTCACTGTGGCTCTGCGTGTACCACATTCATTAAACTTTTGCCTTGCTCCATTTTGCCCTGCAGCTGCCATGGTCTTGGCTCCTCTTCAGGCACATTGCTGTGAGGAGAGGTGTGAAAACATCACAGTAACTCTGACATCAGGCTGGATGTTAGCTCAGTTCTGCCTCAGAGAAAATAAGTGATACCAAATAATACTCACAATATCACTACCTGTTTCTTTTAGGTACTGGGTTTTCCCCCCATGCCGGCAAAGTCTTGAATGTCTCTTTGGAGACCAGCAAAAATTGTTAAATTAAAAATAGATATATGTACTGCCGTTACCATCTAGAAAAAATGCTTTAAAAAGAAAAGGCAATTCAGTATGTGTAAAATATTTGTGATATAGTCTTCTATTCAAAATAAAAATCAAAACAAACAGTCATTTACTTTCAAGAATTATTATCTTATGGCAGTACATTTGATTGCCTTCACAGTCATAAACTCTCTTGAAGATGTCTGTGTGTACATGCATATACCCACATGTATGTAGGCATACCGACACATGCACCCTCTCAGCACCTGTATAAATAAATATTACTACAAAAAAAGTTATCCAGATTGTATATGTCTCCTGTGAAACTGGCCCATTTATCTGCCTGAGATAAGAAAGGAATGCCTAACACCTGAACTATTGTTTTGTGGCTATGTTTGTTTAATTTGAAATTCAGTATTGCATAACATAATAAACTAATGAATAAGAGATACCCAAATATTCATCATCTAGAGTGTAAGTTGTTTTTTTTTGTCTGTAGCTCTTTCTTATAGGCAAAATCATTAAATAATACAGCAACTGTTGTCATCTCCTTGTACTGTCAGGTGTTAACATGTCAAATCAAGAGATTTGCCCTAATTTGGTTGTTGATATTCAGGATCTAATTTCATTAAAACTCTGAAAAGTATATATTTGTTTATGCTGGCCAAAACAGGTATGGTCTTTAGGTTTACAAATGTTTCGCATTGAGATTCATGCAGTATTAAACCATTGATTTATTCCTAGTAATGCTTTTACCAGGACAGGTTATAACCATGAAACACAAAGTTGAAGAATTATGTCTTTAGGTTCATCCTTTGAGGTTTTCTGCACTGTGTGGCATGTGGTCTATTTTTTTAGAATAATGCTTTGTCAGTTTGTTTCATATACTTAAAGAGATGATGCTTCCATTTTGCTCTCTGCTTTTCTATTACTCTGAATTCCCACAGTAAGAATTTTTTGTTTCTCAATACCAGTACAGAATATCATCATATTACCTAATTTCATTCCATTATTTTTCTTCTATACCGGTAAACTAATTTTTCTTTCTTAATGGATTTTATATATTTCATGTACATATTTATAAAATTATTCTACCTTTTTCCTGATACCTTGGTTGCTATGCAAACAAATTTTGCCTGACTTTGTTTTGTGCTATTTCATCATGAGTTATCTTTCCTTTCTTTTTAAAGTTGTATTTGTGAGATTTTACCCAGTTTTTTGTCTATAAGTTCTGAAGGCAGAGAATTCCCAACTAAATACTAAAATTCAGTTTGCCAGACACTATTCTGAGGGATTTTCATTTTTTCTGTTCAAAAAGTAACAGAAGAAAAGTTGTATTTGTTACTTTTGTCTGTCTTGGTTCAATTCACTCTCATGTCTAAAATTACTGCAGACATGGATTCGGGTTCAGGGTTTTTAGTGGGTGAGTTTCAATCTGAGGTCACAAGGCTTTTCTTTCTGACACTGAGGTTAATAGATAATTCAGTATGGTAGTAGAAAGGGTAACAGTTTTCCTCCCTTCCATTACCAAACCTCACTATGCTTGTATTGCTGTTGGGAGGAGGCACATGCTGATTTACTTTTTTCACTGTTTTATTCTTCTTCGAGGCTGTGGTTCAATTTACTGCATTCCTTGGAGGTTTGACATGTCAATTAGATGTTATCGACAGTAATAGAAGAGCGGTTGCTGTAAATGCGAAGTTTTTACGAGTGGGCCGTGAAATGACACCCGGGGGAACGGAAGAGACAAGCACAATAAATAGTGTTAGTGTGCATACTACAAAGGAACTGACTAATAGGGAGCGTGTTTCCCCCTCATAGCTCTAAAAGAATTGTTTATATATTTGTTTTTCATCAACTTTTCCATTGGTATGAAAAGTTACGTAATAAAAGTAACCCACAATCTGTTGTAGATTTATGGGGATGAGAAGTCTTCAAAGTTGAAAGCATCCCATTAATTGTATTAGTGGGTATGTTATTGCATTGGATGATTTTTCATATCTTTGCTACCAGTGTGAACATCAGGAGCAATATCTATTGGTAATAAGTAAGCACAAAAAACCCAGTTCAGCCTCTGGGATTATGCAGACTTGTCATGTGCATGTGTGCTCTGATGTACACACGTGGAAGATGAACTCTCAAGTTACTCCATTTCACAGCCTTCATCTGCTGTCAGCTTCATCTGCCACTGCCAATCCCCAAGGATGTGTGTGTAGGTACTACATGCAAAGTTCTTGCTACAACATAGAAATTCGGCTCAGGGCTTTCTGCTAATAACTTAATTTTATGCAATATTTTAAAATATAAACTATATTTTGGGGAGTACAGAAAGGTGACCTATTGAAACTAAAACAAAAGGTGTAAGCAAGCTAAATTATATGAGCTTATGCAGTACAGAAATGCTAGCAGCTGCCTACATGGGCATGTGGTAATATTTGAAAATTGGTTGCTTCGTTTAGATAGAAAGATAATTATTACATTCAGTTTTCCCATAGTACAATTTGATATATTTTAACATTTTCTTCTTGTAATACATTTTCTAAAAAAGTAAAAATATCAGCACTGAGGTTTTGAAAGTAGGTGTTACTATACAGAGTCTTTCAAGTGAGAAGTTTTATAAAGATGTCAGAAAGCCAGTACAGACTTCATGAAATCTATTTTATGTCAGATTTTTTTTCTAGTAGGTCTGTTTTGTTAAGCCCACATTTGATTTCTACAACAAATCCTATTCAATACAACATTTATAGCAGTTTAGTAAAGTATTCTTATAGAGGACAGATATTTTATGTGGATTGGTGCAAGGGACCAAATCATAGAAATTCTCCTACAAATAGCTACAAATTTAGTTCAGATGCTTTCAGAATTATGCAATCCTTAAGGTAAGTGTATTTATGATAAAATCTTTTGAGGGAGTTTCCCAAAAGGTGTTAAAGCATGTTTTCACTTGTCAGTATATAAAGCTATTATTTAACAAATACTGCAGTAGGTGACTTATAGTATCTATTATTATTCTCACATTTACTCTAGACTCTCGTAATATTTATACAAACCATTTTTATTACCTCTGTTAATACTTAAAGTCCTTCTTGGCTGTTTGATGTTTTTTAGACTTTTTTGCCAAGATGTATAACTAGGTCAGTTTTGCCTCCATCTCTGAGAGCAATAGATAAAAAGTTGTTACTTCCAGTTTGTACCTGCCTTGCTTCCTTAGGAGTCCCATGTTTGATAGGCCACCTTTTGAGAAAGTGCTGTCATGGTCACAACATGAGATGGAAACTCAGTTTTAGTTGAGGAAGACCAGTGGTAGAATTTATCTTAATTGACTTCAGTTTATGAACCAAAACATTGATGACCTTTGATTCCTAACAATATTTTCTTTCTCGTGCTTTGTCTTCCCCGCTGTGTGGCTTGGGAGGCTGGATGGCAGGGGGTTGGCTGAGCCAGCTACTCAAGTCTGACTTCTTTATGGGTCTGTCTTTCTAAATTCCTATGTTAAATTACAGCTGTAACAGGAGAGGGAGTATTACTTCATTGTTTAATACTGTTATGGAGGAAAACATGGGTTTTATAAGCAATTTATGAGGTAGCTGTAGGCCTTTTTATAACAAAGAGTATCTGTATAACAATTACGGTTATAGCATTTAAGGTGTGTGCTTCTGTGTTTATTTTATAGGTACTCCTTAAGAGAGGTTAGTATGGTATTCATTAACAAAGCAGGGAGTGTAACCTATCATGCAGAACATACTGTGGTATTCCTCCAGGCTCAGTAAGCTTGCTTATCTCTGCACACATTTGGCAGCATCACATCCTGGTTACTATCTTCCTTCTTTATATCAGTGCAGTCATCAGACTAATGTATAGAAAAAGGACACAACTCTTCTTTCACTGACCTGTTGCCTGCTTTTACAAATTCCATTTTAAAAATACATAGTCACAGTTGAAAAAGTCTACATCCAAATAAGCTAAGAAGTGTTTCATCACTTACTGTAGAATAAGGCATATGTAGACAAATACTAGAAAGTAAAATGGAGGTTACATTTGCTTCCTAGTCTACTTTGCCTTTTTTGTTTTTTTTTTCTTGGAGTGAGGAACAGAAAAATGGAAGTTGTATATCATCTTGGAAAGTGAGGAGACATGATGTGTACATTGAAAATGTGCATGCTTAGCCTAAAGCAAGCCTTGGTATGAATATGATATGGTTATTACAGCTTGATGAATGTTAGTTACATGTAACAGCTTTCTCCTTTGTCTGACATCTTTAGCTTGAACTGGGTTTCAGCTCTGATCAGGCCCACAGTGTGGTAGTATTCTGCAGTGCCACTGGCTCATTAGAAAACCTCAACAAAATATAAGCTTCCACTTCTTTCTTAATTTGTTCTTTCCGGAAGAGAAGGAAATAATGGGGAAGAATCATTATTTATGTCCTATTATGTGTAATAAATCTTTAGAAAGATAGCAGCTTTTCTTAGAAATAACTAGCAAAATATTCCAAATGCTGAAAAAACCCATTATGTTCTTTAGGAGGTGAATTGCCTTTTTGGAGCTATAGATAGTTTAAGGAATAGCAAGGTATTAATTTAATTTGCCTGGACATCAGAATTTCTTGCATTCTTCTTGCAGTAGCCGAATAAGGAAAGAGATAAGAAGAAATATGAAAGTGGGGTGATTTCTGATGATCTTTTTCCTTCCTCTGAATAGAGTATGGTGAAGAGATTGTGATATGCACAAAGCCATCAGGTTTTCAGCTGTTGCTGTTAGAGAGGTGAAAATTCTTGGCCCAAGAGTCTGTTTATACATTTAAACAGAGAAAGTGATTTCCATTGCAAGGAGCTCTAAGTGAGACAGGCAGAGTCAGAGAATAAGAGAGCATAAGATAATTATCTAAATTATGTTCAGGCTATTATAGAAGACGAATATAGTTAAAATGTAATTAAATATGACAGGCTCACAGGATGCAGGCATAGCTTTGGAATGCTAATCATCAATTACTGCGTCTCCTTAGGGGAGTCAGGCAGAACAAGAGAGTTAGAAGTCGTGTGGCTGAGGTGAGATGTAGAGTGTTAAACACTGTAGGACTGTAACAAGGCTGATTTCTTTTTTAAAATGGAGCTGCTAGCCAAACAACTTGTAGTGCTGCATTTCAGCTTGAGGATCCTGGTATAAATTTGAGTAGGCTGCTAGTCCCGGGTCTTCTCTTTGAGATGGAAACCTCAGCTTGACACAGTGATTATTTCTGTTGGGAAAGTGATGTCCAGAACTGCTGCAGACTGAGCCAGCAAGTCTAAAACAAATCAGCCAGCAAGACAGGTGTCAAAGCATAAAAAACATCAACACTGCCTGAATATTTAATAAAGCTAAACTCTGAGAAATATATTTGTTATAGGGTCACTAATAAGGTGTACAGAGACACAAAAAGTCCAGAAGACAGCAATGTCATTTTATGAGAGAAGTAAATTCTCATAGCTTCTTTATGACTGTGTCCTAGGTAAAGACACTAAAAGTATTGCCACCAGTTTGGAAGATTTGTTTGTTTGGCATACGGGGAGTAAAGGTGAAGAAATGCCATCCATTACACAGGACTATCTTATCCCAGGCTAAAAATTAAGTGCTTTTGATCTGCATTAATCCTGCTCTTCCTGGTATAGAGTGGCTTTTGTGTGAATCAATGTGAGAGCAATGTATAAAGTTTGGAGGAAATTTTTGTAAAGACCATCAGAAGTGATTTTGAGAATAGAAAGGCTTGTGTGAGGAAAGTGTAAAGCACATATGCATGGCAGGACTAGATAAAGGACATGACTACAAAACAATTTGCAAAATAGAATTTCTACAGAGAAACTGAAATTATTGAAATAATACCAGCAGAGGTAACTAGTAGTGAAAAAGGAGGTTAAAAAGAAACTTGAGGATTACCTATGATGTCTTTAATTGAGGAACACCACTGAAAAATGGTTATGGCTCTAAACATTAATAGAATTCTAAGTGAATTTGTTATATCAGCAAAAACTTCAAAAAAGAGGTCAGATATGCCTTGATAATGTTCTGTCAGTAATCTCTTTTCTCATATGGGTATAGTTACATGCATAAATTATCTCTGCTGCATAATTATACTGTAGAGATGCCTTGCATATATTGACATTCTCAAATGTACTTGTTGCAGTCAAATCCATGCATCTTTCTAGTGAAGGTTTGCTGTGCTTATTTCAAAAATTATTCTTCCCAAATCCCTTTAGCTTGTTTTCTGTTTTGCTTTTCTCCTTTTTGGTAAGAAAATAAAATGAGACACCTAACTTTCTCATTATGCAATCAAGTATTAATTCTCTAGTGGCAATATTCTTGAATTTTAATAACTCTTCTGCAAATTGTCTATGATTTTGACTTCTTTTTCCAGTGGGAAAGGAGTAAAATGGACACATACCAAAATAGTAAATATTCTTAGGACTGAATTTACTGAAAATGCTGTCTATCACACCCTCAATATTTTTTTTTATTCTTTTCCATTATATTTTAATATTATTAAAGGACTAATTATAATCCAATCCTAATAATAGCATTGTAGCAGAAGGTAAGGACTTGCAGTGCAGTGGGAAGTAAACAAACATAGAAACTTCCTGGAGGAGTTGATCTGGAAGTGTCACCAAAACAATCTTCATTGCTATTTTTCTCGGTCTCTCTTACTATCTGTTGTGCTCTTCAGCTGTATTCCCAGACAGATGCATCAGCTTCCCTGGTATCACATCACAGGACAGACAGTGACATTTATTGCCATGCTTGGAAATTCTGCACTGAGCTCTTGCAGTGTGTATTTGATCAGTGATCAGAAAGAGTAGAAATAAATACAGACCCACTTACATTCTGTTCTATGGTCTCTAATTAATGCATTTTCTTACCACAGAACACAAACTCTACATTAGTGTCTAGGGAGGCACAGGCTCTTCTTAATAGCTTCTTTAGGATTTTAAACTCTTATTTAGTGCAGCTTTTAAATATTTTCCAAATCACTAGAAAGCAAACTGGTTTTTACATCATGGTTGTCCTTGTGTAAAGTTTGTGTGTGTAAATGTCAAAGCATATGCACAATACAAACTATGGCAATGCTTTGTTATGAGAAGGAGTGCTGTGATCATCTCTTTGTCCCAGCCTCTCATCTTTGGGACTTTGTAGTTCAAGGTAATAAGTTCTGCTTGCCCATGGAGATTGACTGTACTAGAGTAATGTTAGAAGGGATCACAAGAAGAATAATTCTCCTGCTTAGGGGGGAAAACTGTAAATCATAACAATCTTTCAGGTCTTGAAACAATCAACAAAATAGTCTATTCCCATTTATATTTTATTTAGAGCATGAAGAAACAGCTTGAGCTTTAAAATGGAGGTATAGCCACATAAGGGATATAAATAAACCATACCATTAGGTAGGTAACTGTCTGCCTCTGAGGCCTGCCACAGACCACACTTTCCTGTTACCATGAATGACTCTAATTACACCCATTACCTCATGGAGTAAGACCAGTAAACTACTTGAAGTTAGGACTTGATTGGATTTGTAATCTTTAAGCAAATACAACTAGACAGCAGTGATAAAAGTAATAGCCAACTAAATTAAGGTGAGAAATGCTGTGTTTGTGACAAAAGGAGTTTTCCCAATAAGGAAATAGTCAGCAATGAAGCTGTTCATACTGCCAGGCTTTGGGGTAGTCTGCTGGTAGTTAGTGGTGCTCTAGTCCAGTTTTGCTTTGGTCCTCTTTTTCTTACATGAGCACTTCTGAAGGTATTAAGAACCCATTCTGGAAAACTATCCAGCTTTTTTCCATAGTAAGTTAATCAAGTTAGACCTAACTTCGTTTTGTTTCTGAAGCCTTCTGTGACAGTCTGGCTTGGCTGAGAAGTTAAATTCTAGAAATTTTTTTCATGTTTTATGAATATAAATTAATTTAAATTTTAATGTGTTCAAGTACTAAACTAGTGGAAAACTGGTGTCCAGCTGAAACCTCTAGTTCCTGCTATTCTTTTTATTTGTTCTGTTTTACTGTGAGCACAAAGTTATGGTGTCCTTTTCCTGCTGTGTATTAGGCTGCTTGAGGTGTGGCACCTCACTCAGATCAGATGAGTATGAGTGAGGAACAAAGATTATAGTGGTCCCAATGTAGCTCTAGTGTTCTCAGTCCAGCCTGAAAATTATACACCAGCTCTGGAAGAGTGGTCTGTTCTCCTCACTGCTGCTGTGTCAGGATGGGGAAATGCTCACAACCTGAACTGCAAATGATGCTTTTTGACATTTGTAACTTCCTGGAAGGACCTTGGCCCACTCAAAGAGAGCTTGGCTCCTCTTGTTCTGCTGCTACACTTACTGTGTGAAAACTTGGAAGTTTTAGGTGGTTTGGCTTGGGGTTTTTTTTTTTTTCCTACAGTGGTAATTTTCTTTAACCAAGCTCTGGTGATTCCTTGTGAGAAGTTAATAGGAGGATATATTTATTTTTATTTATCTGACCTTTTGTTTCTCTAATACAGTCAATATTAGTCAAGGATTTTAGTCTTTGATCCAGGCCTTTTTTCTTTGACCATTTTATTAACTTCCAGCAACAGTATGATCGTTGTCCCTGCATACAAATGATAGTGGTATAAGGTATGTATGAAATTGTATAAGCAGAGTCAAGACACTTAAAAATGAGGAAATAGTGCTGGAAACTCAGGAAATGAAAAGTCTTTCTCCATTTGCCCTGTTAAGTGATAATAATCCATACTTGAATGCATTCTGTATGTTTTATTGCAGGCTTATTGACTGTGTTCAATATTTGTATGTCTTTCTGACTTTTCTGTGTAGATCCTGGCAAACGATCACTTTTGATAAACAGCCTGCATCTTTTATCAGAATAGTTGGGACTCGCAACACAGCTAATGAGGTAAGGAACTTCTAAAAAACCCTCTGTTCTTCATGAATATACAACAGCACAGTTTTTCATATCTCGCAGGGAAATTGATAAGGCCTTCTCAAATGTACATACTTCATCTTTCTGCCCTGGCAATCTAGCAGAACACTTGAACAGTGTTATTATCTGTTCCTCGTTTTGACCTTTCCACACTGCCATCAAACACTCCTATTTGGTTTGGTTTTAAATTAATCCTTATTTTGATGAACAATTAAAATACCAGTTTAGTGCACTAGAGAAAAGTGTATGGTCTCTGATATGCTTGGGTTTTATTACCCGTATATTATCTTTTTAATTAATAAAAAATAAGAAAAATCTCATTATTCATAAGAAAATATTATTTGCATAAGATTAACTTAAAATTAATTTTCATACCTGGTAAATCAGGTGAGTAATAGTGGCCAAACCAAGAGATTTTTTTTTCATTTTATACAGAAAAAATATTTTATCCTAGCCCATCAAGTGCAGTATCATCCCATCTTTGTTTACTTGTGCTTCTCTATTTTGTAATCATTGTGTATTGTCTCAGATGAAGTCCAGATTTTACTCTTGACTTCAATGAAACAATTTACAATATGTGAATTTAAGAGTGTATGTATGTCTTTGTGAGATTAGGACTTTATATGATGACATTATGAGGCACCAAGAGCCCCTGTTTGTGTGTATAGGCCTGCCTGTCTGTATCCCATGTAGCTCAGCACCAAACAGGGTACTTTGATACTACTTAGGATAGCACTATTGCAATTGGATTCATTAGAATTTGTCAGCTCCAGAGGTGAGGTTTTCTGATTGGATTTAGCATTTGGGGCTGCTGGTTCCTAAGCACTGGGAGCACCACCCAGTGGCATTGTCTGTGCCCAGTTGTAGCACAACTCTTGCAAACAAAAGCAGCAGCAGATACCAACATCTCAGCCAACTGCTGGAAAGTAGCTGACCAACCAACAGAACTGGGAATACAATTTTTTATTTTGTGTTTCTGAGCAGTGTCTCCCACCACATACAGTTCAGCCTTAGAGTCCTTAGAATTAGTGTCAGAAGGTGCCTGTGGGGTGGTACATGTGTGAAGAAGGCTTCTTCCATTGCTGATCCATATTTACAGTCTTGTCTCCTCTCATGCCAGTGTCTGTAAATTCCCAACTCTTTGTTAAAAAAGTTAGGTGCATTGCATAAACTTAGCAAACTAGGAGACATTGCTTTCAACTTTGAATTCTTAAAGGTAGCTTTAAGCCCTGAAGAGCAATGGCCTTTTAGCCATAGTTCTACTTTCAAATTGGTTTCTATTTCCAAGGAATTTAATATCCTGTGTAATTACTTATATAGAGCACTGCATAACTATAGTGAAGATGAGTGTGGATAGAGGTTACAGCTATTCATGCAGTGTCTCAGTTGAATTATAAATTCGTGCTGTTTTCCTTTGTCTTTTCCTCTTTTGTCTTTAAAATCTGCACCCAACACTAATTGGTTTTTTTTTAATTATTTCTTCTAACGCCTATAGAGGAGGAACATTGTCAATGTGCACCTATTACTAAATAACTTATATATATATTAAACAGAAAGTCTGTAACATTATGTCATAGATTTTAATTTTCCAAAGAAAGCAGCAAGATATTTTTCATATTTACAATTTAAATAGTAACAGTGTAACTGAAGTCTTGGTTTGTTCTATAATCTCAGTAGTCTCTTCAGTAAGAATACAAGCAGTGTCCAGAATTACTTGCCCACAGCTGGTTGAACAGTATGTCAAACCATTTTCATTTTCAATAAAATATACAGCATATTCAGCAGCATATTCTTATCAAGGAGTGTTACTGTAATAGGTACAAAATACTCCTTACTTGTTCTACCAACACATACCTTTGAACTTCGAAAGACAATCTGTACATCCCAAAGGGAAGAGTTGATTTTTGGAATTTAAAAGAAACCCCATAAAATTTCTCCATTTTGTGAATTCTTTAACCTTTTAAACTCATCTTTTCCTCTCCATGTTTTCCCAGTTTTGAAAGACATGATCACAAATTTTTTGACCTGGAGTTTGAATAGTTTTTGGTATATTAGAACATGATAGAAGTGTAACTTCCTGTTTTCTTGAGCTTACACACATCCTACTTTTGTAGAGGAGAGAATTATTTTTCCTTGTCATCATTTATTTGTCAGACAGGTCACCTGATACTTTATGTAAGTTTTCTCTTGTTATTCCTTTCCAGTATTACTGACCTGGAAAGGACACCTAGTTGATGATGTGAGAGCTTTATCTTACCAATTATGTGCCAGTGTATTTGTACTTGGCCTGTCCTGCTTTGTGTGCTCCGACCTCTCTTAAAATATCCATGAGAAGTAGAACATGTTGTGGGTCACAGGATGATCCTGAACTGTCATCTTTTTCTTTTGAGAGAAGCACATGCAAGATTGTTTGTTTTAGTGATACTGTTCTGAAATGCTTAATTCTGATACTGGATGAAGCAGCTGTGCTGCTGCGCTTCTCAGGCTTCTCTCACACCCTGTATTCTTTATATGCTGAGGTGGCTGAGAAACTGAGAATCATGTTCCAAATTCACAGGTTTGTCAATATGCCCCATGTTTTGACCATTAAAATTTAATGTGAAGAATCAGTAAAAATGAAAGTTACAATTTAGGAATTGTGTACTTCTCACTTTCTAGATTAGTATTAGCTAAATTTCAGGGCCATCTTCACTATGTTTAAAAAAGCTGTATCACTGTGTAAAGTGAGGTTTTAAATGAGAAACACTATTATTCTGGGATACAGTAGCACTACAGAATCTTCTGGCTTAGAGACCTCCATCACATTCTGTGCTTCCTTTCAAGGAAAGCAGCATCTTAGAGAGGTACACTGATGAGAGAATGTTCTTTTCTGCAAGGCCTTATCCTGAAAAGTGCAGCTGGAAAAATTTCAATAGCTGTTACTTTAACAACATGTGAGTGGGATGAGTACAAAAGGGACTTCTCTAGAAGTGTAGATAAATACAAAAATTGGCTTCTCCAGAGCTATAACAGATGGAGAGAATGCATGCCAGTATAGGAATTAGTTCAGCTTTGGGAAAAAAACAGAAGAAATGCAGAGGAAAACCATTTTGTGCACATGTCTGTGTGTGGGTGCTGGTGCAGATTTGTAATCTGTTCATATGTGTATATATAAAGGCATAGCAATACATCTTTATGTGAGCACGAGTGTATCTATAGAAATATAAGAATGTATTGCAATGTCTCTGCATAAAAAACTTACACTGAGAGGCACAAGAAAATATAATGGGGATTTAAAAAACCAAGCAGTGACTGAAGATTTTTAAAATTAATTTTATGTATGCTGTCAGAATTCGAATTAGCTAGCTACATCCTCAGAAAAGACCTGGGGCTACTGCAGACATGTCAGTGCAGATGTCTGCTCAATGTTCACTTGAGCAGGGGTGGTCAAAAAGAATAATAGGATTTTAGATTGTATTGAAGAAAAGATAGAAAATATAGTATTCTGTAGTCTTGTATGAATATGTAGTATATCCATGTCTCATTTATGATATTTGATTTCACCCATATTAATTTGAAAGGGTCTGGGAAAGGGCAGTTAAGATTATAAGAGATTATTTTTGTTTGTGAGAAGAGCTTTAAAGCCAAGAATAATAGAGGATGTCTATTATTTGTAAAGTATACAAAGTTAAGACAATAAGTTTAAAATTCAGGATTTAATATTCATCAAGCTTTAGCTTTTAAACTGCAATGCATGAGAAAATAGCAGATTTAAAGCAGTGTAAGAAATATTTATGTTTAGTTTGTGGGAAAGTTGTGCAATTCATAGCAATAAGAAATAATATGGAAAGAGGTTTTGTAACAATTTTAAAGAGTTCCTCCCCCTTCTCCTCCCAGGCTCTTCAAGAACAAGTAGAAGTAAGTAAAGTAGAAAATAAATTGGAAAAAATGCTTAAGCACATGGTCCTCTTACTCTTAAGATACAGTCATCTGTACATTGGGCCCAGGTATTGTTTGAATCATCAGCAAATGATCACTATTTCAAATGGAATATTTCATCTGATGAAGCAGCAGCCACCTTGGATACTCTGAATGCCTTCCTGCATACTCCAGGACATGTCTGTAGAGCTGCCATTGTTATTACAGCAGAGGGCAATCTTGAAATAGAATCATGTTGGTAATGATTTAAATTTCATTTCTAGTGTGCATGAACATTCAGCCTCTTGAGGAAGTGATTAGATCATAACATGTGTTTAAGACAATTAATGTAATTGTTGTTATTATCCAATAGCATGTAGTAGGTATTTCTGCTAGTTGGCAAAGAAAATTGTTTACAAATATCCCTATCTGCTTTGGAGCCATTTTTCTGATTTTAGTGTCATATGTAAAGGTTGGTATAATTTGAAGGCCTTCTCTTGTTGCAGTGTTGTCCCTGCCTAATGTTTACTGCCCATGAGTAAATGGTTTTGATCTCATGGTGAAACATTCTATTTTGACTTTGTCACTGATCTGGCCTGCAGGCTTCCATTTAGATTTCCATATAAATTTCATCTTACTTTGATCATGCTTTTGCCAGCATTAAATTGTTTTGCTTTATCTTGATTTTTTGTTCTCTCCAGGTGTTTCACTGTGTGCATTTTGAGTGCCCAGCACAAAACAGTACCCACAAGGAAGAGAGTAGTAAGGAAGTAGCAACAACAGAGGTGGGGACTGGTGGACAGTAGTTTGTTTCTCCTGTTGGAGCTGCAAGCACCTGGTTCCCTGCATTCACCTCCTGGATCCACCTCGCATCCTCATGTTCACCAACCATAAAGGAGGTTGAAAGGGAGCTTTGGCAGCCCCACTGACATTCTATGAAATTATTCAGAACCTTTTTGTGCTGACACCTTTTCTTTCTTTGTGAATGAAGGGGACCTTCATGTGCTGAAAGCTGGAAGTATTGAAATGGAAAAGGCTTTTCCCCAAGGACGTGAAGAGACTGTTTCACTCTCCTCGATATGTTCAAATCAGGCTGGTCTCCAAGGGGGGAGAAAATAGGTCTTCAATCTTCATCAAGTACCCCATTAACACCCTACCTCTCTAATCTAACCAAGGCAAGGAAAACAGAAGGAAATAAAAGGCAGAGCTACAGTGGAAATCTAAAATTACTCAAGCAGAATGGAAAGCATATGAAATAAGTATTTGTTCCCTGGAGGGTTTTATTAGCAAAAAAAAAATGTTTATGGAACACAACAGTCCAAAATATATTTTATTTTTAAAGTGATTCTTCATCCATATTCCTTTGTAACTAGTAATCTGTTTTCTAAA
Source organism: Phylloscopus whistleri (assembly GCA_017589585.1). Taxonomy (NCBI): domain Eukaryota; kingdom Metazoa; phylum Chordata; class Aves; order Passeriformes; family Phylloscopidae; genus Phylloscopus; species Phylloscopus whistleri. The sequence continues at coordinate 1,958,646 of JADMLD010000534.1, forward strand.
TAATTTTGATTCTGTATTCCACTTAGTTTCTTATTTTTGGCTATAGCAAATGCTGTACAGTAGATTAAGGAAGTATCAGACATGTTTACCTGCTGAGATGCAAATTCTCTCATTCATCAGTGGGATGACAAGAAAAGCATTCATGATATCAACAAACTAATTAATGTATCTATATTAATCTTGACCTTAGTTGACTTTTCAAAGTACAAAATTGTCATTTCCTACATTCAAAAGGAAGTTTCTAAATCAAACATCCGTCTTGAAGAAAATGGTATTTTTTTCCCTCCTGAAGATGATTATTTAAATTTTGCCTGCCTAAGACAACTTGCAACAGAACATCAAAAATGTTTGGTTTAGAAAAGCGGAACTCCATCTGGTCACTGACAAGCAGTTGTTCAAATACCAAAAGAGGAATTTACAGATAATTTACATTTTTCCAAGAAGAGTTGTTTTACAGTCTGGAGCTAAAAATTCAAAGGCTGTGAATGCATTAACATTTCTGACAATTTTCATAAAATGTGATGCTTTTGCACTGTATTGTAAAAGATCTGGTTCTTACTTTACAGTCACAGGATTCATTATCCATCCATATCTGTCTGGATTACATTGCCTGCTGCTTTGCTTATTCTGTTGTCACACTGATGATGATCTCTTACTCTCCAGATCTGCATGACTTTTGGGAAGAACTCCATGTTGGTCTTTCAGTATGGGATAAAGAGATTTTGTATTAGGACAAATGCTGATGTAATTGGCAAAATTGATTAGGATGCTTGTTCCTCCTCACAAAGTCCATTATATTGGAAATGTCAGCTAACCAGTTTTACAAACTTGGAATTTCCTGTGGTGATAAATAACCTTGTCAGAAGAAAACAAAGCTAGTGCAGGATAAATACGGTTTTCCTTTACATAGCCATAGTGATAAAATGAGTTATATCAACATAGCAAATTGTATGTTAATTTATCACACTACTTAATTTGAAATAATTTCCCTGTTGGATACTAGTTGTGCTAAACCCGAGAAGAAATATAAGCAGTGGTAGCAATGAATCAGAGGGTATTTCAAATAAGAAAAGCATCCCTTTTCTTTCAAATAAAATTGATTAGGCTTTATCAATAACATTATAGTATTTTTCATTGCCAAATTACAATTTAATTCTGACATTTGCATACAGTTCCCTCCCTTCACACTGCTGTGTTCTGACTTGTGGATGTCTGTTGGTGAAGATGGATGCCCACTGTGCTGTATAAAGCTTGTAATTCATGTGCCACAGCTGCCTTACACAGTGCAGAGTTCTGAGGCTTGTGCCAGCCACCTCCCAGTCTGCAGGGCTGATGACCTTACGTCTTAACAGCCTTTGGAGCATGGAAGAAGTGAGACCAGCTACTGAGGACACCACTCTCATGTTTATCTATAAGTCCAAAAAGTTGGAACTTATAAATTTTCCCTTTAAAAGCAGAAAACTTTTTCAGTTGCAATCCATGCTGGAACTACTGAGATGTTTGGAGCATGTCTTGCTTTTGGTAGATAAGTCCTTGCGTGGCAGTGGTGGTATTTCTTTGCAGTTCCATCAAACAAGTCTGCTTTTTTCAAACTGTGGATAAGCAAAGGGCATAACTTCCTAGCTGTTAGTATTTAGTAGCCAACCATTGTAGAGAATGTAAAAAAACTAGAATCAAAAAAGGTTGGGCCATCTGTTCTGAGCCTAGGCTCTCAGAGAAAGAATGGAATTTTTCCATTTGTAATCTTTGATGTGCACAGTTAATTTTTATGATAACAAGTAAGTCTTGTAGGCTATAACCTGTGGAACATCTGTTTGATCTTGTCCTGTAACTCATTGTGGAACAGAAATGTCTCTTTATTTCCCATGACATTCGTTCTCTGCCAAGAATCTAGATGAACATATCTGAGATCCCCAAAGCAAAAACTCTTGAGGTCCTACAGACCCTTCATTTTCTTACCCCCATAAATGAATAAAAACTAATTTTGCACTGTCCCTTCATGCAGGTGAATAGCAGTTTTTAACATTAGACTTCTCAATAACAATGGCGTTTCCCAGAGCCTTTATTTTATTTGGAATTGCTCTGAGAACCTGGCATCAACGTGAGCCCAGTGAGCTCCCAGGCTTTTAAGGCAAGCCCTGCCACAAGCCTTTCATACTTTGAACCTTTACCCTCTTTATTTAAAGATATAATGTTCAGAGAGCTGAACTCCACTGGGTCTTCTAATATTGCCCACCAACAAACACTCCTAATATATGTATTACCTAGAAGAGGTCTCTTGTCTTAAACATTGTGTCAGCAATGTATTGGTAGTGACAAAGGAGGATGCAACACAACTGATCTGTGAGTTTGTGTGAATATTCTCATTCTTTCTAATTATTGTCTGTATTTTTTGACTCCCAAGTTCAGAAGTACTTCCTGTATATTCCTCTGAAGTTGTTGTTTTGTTTTTGTTTTTGGTTTTTTTTCTTTTTTTGTCTTTGTTTTTCCTTTCAGTGAAAGTAAGTTGTGGTGTTATGGCATAGTATCAGGGTTTATCAAAGTGATGAAATGCTGAAATTATTCAGAACTGTGTAATCAGTCTTATTCTATTTAGAACAACGTAAGAGCAGAACTGACCAGGTACTCACTGTTTTTAGGATTCTGCATAATGGAAATAACTATACTGACAATAGTCAGCCATTGATTCTATTTGGTACTTCAGTATCTTTAAATTCCCCAGGTCTCCTTTTCTCAATTTTACTTCCATAGGTTGAATTCAGGCTTAGACTTAACTCACATAGAGCTCAGCAAAGGCCTTTGTAAAATCTCTTTATTTAGTTAACTTTTTCCAAATGAAAATAAAAGGTTTTCTATTCACAGAATGTAGAGGAAAATTATTATCTGAGGGAATTAATTTTTGAAGTGAGCAAACATTGTGCAGCTTACAATTTTTCAAGATGTTTTTCAAGCCATTTCCAATCAGCTTTAAAACGAGTTCAAATGGCTGTTAAATGGAATTACAATGAGAGAAGTTAACACAAGTCTAATGTAAAAGACAATACAGAGGAGAAATCACTAATTTTGTTAGAGTAAGAACTCTTTTTCATTGCAGTTTCCTTCCTTCAGAGCTCCATTTCTTTTTTCTTTTCTCCATGAAAATCAGATTTTCTTATTCATTATGACAACTCATGTAAGAGCTCAGTGCTTCTCAGCATTGCTGAAAAATTCAGTTTAATGCATCTTCATCTGTACTAATGACAACATTAGAGAATTTTTAGTTGAGTACCTGGCTTGATGAGAGTTGGTTTCCATGAAAGAAAGGAAAAGAAGTCTGTAATTGTTTCAGTCTAATTAAATTTCAGTACAAAAATTAGATGACAAAAGTAATGCCATTCTTGTCTGATTGTTGTGTCTTCGTAGTTCTGGTTATGAAGTGACACCCACTCACAGATGCTTTTAATAAGGGATTAGAACTTTGATTTCACAAGCTATAGATTGCATTTCTCTATGAATATATTAATTGGCTTATATTTTGACAGTTGTTAGTCTACTGTCAAATAAACAAGTGAATGCAGTGGTAATTTTGTTGTTGTGGCTAGAGTAGTGAGCAAATGATAGAGCCAGTAAGAGTTAATGTATCCAGGAGTAAATGTTTAGGCTTGTGCATCATCATATCAGTTGCCAGAGGACTAAACCATGCTTCAGAAATAATTGTGGATCTCAGAGGATGCTTGAGGCCTGGTTTCCATCCCCATCTCTCAGGCAATGGTTTTGTTTAGGTTAGAATTGTTAGTTCTCTCTGAACAGACTGTTGGTGCTATCAGTTGTACTAGTTAACTCATATAGGTAAGTGGAAGCTCCACAAAGCTTTGTTCAGGATATAGAAATAAAGGTCCTGGGTCAAGTTTTAGGACTGCTTAAATACTCATACAGCTATATGTATATTTATATGTATATATATATATGTACGTGTGTGTGTATATGTGCATTAAATTGAGGTCGTAGCTAATTATTTAGCTTGCATTTAGGATATGTTCCAAAGCTCCAAAATAAAAAAAAAAAAAAAAAAAATCTATGCAGACAGGTGTGAAATGCTGCTGTTGTGGTAGGGCAGGATGCTGGTTTAAAATTTACACTTTAAAAGTGTAAATATCAAAAAAAGGTACAGGCAAACCAGTCCCAAGTTTTTGTCCAGTTGTTAAATATTGGCCATTTGGTTGTAGTGAGGTGGATACAATATAAAGCAAGTTAAATGCTCATCCCAAAGTAGGGTGCAGTCCGAAGTACACAGATATTCCTCCTTAGCTACCTTGTGTGCCATGGCTTGCAGTGTTTACAGAGTGAACCTTCATAGGACTTCTGTTACCTGCTGAAAAAACCCTGCAGTCTTTTTGGTCCTTTGGCTGCAGAGCTTTGGCTGAGGTAATGACAAAGTCCTACTCACATTCCACGGTGGAATCTGGGTCTGTGTTTGAATGCTTACATGATAAGTTTTAAAATCAGTCTGCAATTTCCTTTGGATAAAGAAAGCCCAAATTAAAAAGTGCAGGATAGTATGAGGAAACTACAGGTATCTGTCATATGTGCATGTACTGACTGCCTGTGCAACAACATACCTGTCTTATCATGCTGTATGTGCTTAATTACTACAGCATGTCCAGATGGTGGATGTGAGGAATGAGCTCCATACACCCATGAGATTATCCATTTTCACACAGCCAGTCATTAGAGAAGTACTTCTCATACTGTTCCTTGCAGCCTAATACAATAATACAACTCGGTGTTCTGAAAAAATTATAATTGATTCCTTACATGAAGGTAATGGTATTGAAGTTTGGATTACTAAATATTTGAGTGAGTGGTGGCATCACCCTGCACAGGTGTAAACATGCCCCTCTTACTACTTTAGCCCCTGGGCTATGACAGAGGTGGAAGGCTGCACTATTGGTTAAATTAACTTTAATTCCTCCTTTTTACACTTACCATCTTGGCACATCTATTCTCTTTGTGCAGCTCCTCACCTAAAACAAGTTTCTCATCATTTTCAGAATTATCCTCTAACTCCTGAAAACTGGCAGATACACATCAGCAACTTCAGTCAATTTTATTAACTGGTCTGAGGAATTTACAAAATGAATCTAATACAGTCTTTTACACCAAATTCTATGTGTCCAAAAAGTACCAGCCAAGTCCTGAAATACCAAGTGAGTTGGGCAGTATTACTGTTCAGATGATGGTGTCTGAACTATCTGCCCAGTAGCCCAAGTGAACAGCAGTTATCACAGCAGCTTTCTGTAGAGGAATCAGGAAATCACAGAATGATTGGAAGTGTCCTCAAAGATCATGGAATTCCCACCTCCCTTCCATGACAGAGACACATTTCACTAGACCAGATTGCTCAGAAGACCCACCCAAGCTGGTCTTGAACACTTCCAGGGATGGGCATCCACAACTTCTCTGAGCAACCTGTTCCAGTGCCTCACCACCCTCACTGTAAAGAATTTCTTCCCAATACCTAATCTGAACCTACTCTCTGTCAGTTTGAAGCCATTCCCCCTTGTCCTTGTAAAACATCCCTCTCCATCTCTCTTGTAGGCTCACTTTAGGTACTGGACAGCCACAGTCAGGTCATCCCAAATCCTCTTTTCCAGGCTGAGCAATCCCAGTTCAGCCTTTCCTTCATTCAGGTAATTTGTGGTCTACATCACCTGTCTGTTGTCTCTGTATCCTGAGCTAGAGTTGCTAGGTTTATTGTTGCTAGATTTGTGGTTGATACCTAGAATCCAGTGTTTATCTGTGTTTAACCACAGATGTTAAGAAATTTTTGTCTTGACTCAAAAATTTTAGTTTGTGCTTTTGAAACATGGTCAGGCCACAGAATTGGCTTTTGGGCTATCTTCTGTCTGTTGGATTTTTGAATTATCTGCAGTTGCTAAAAGATGGTAAGATTCCTCTCAGGAATTTCTTATAGTGATTTGTTATGGTGGGAAATGGCTTTTGAAACAATCGTGGCAGGTTCATTGCTGGAGAACAGGGGCAGGTTTCTTCTGCTTCTACAGGCCAGGATCCTGTTTGGGTTATTCTCTAAGTTTGTTTTTGCCATTTTTAATAACAGTGTCAGTGTTGTGTGATCTGGATCTGTTTTAGAAATTGTGTCACTTACTCACTTTGAGAGGTAAATACTTAAATGAATGTTTTTATGCGGTAATACAAAGCTCATGAGGCTTGGATGATCAGATTAGAAATATTGCTTAAAGCAAGAGCTGGAGTTGCAAAAAGAGTAGTTTGGGGGAAAGAAGGACTGGTATGGAATTATGTGGTTGCATCTGTGCATATGTAGCAATGGAAATGTATGTGTTAAGCAAGTTGAGTAACTATTTGCAAAGATGTGTTTCTATATGGCCTTTTTTTTTTGTTAAAAAGATGGAATTTTGTTAAGGAATCTATCACTCATCTGAATATGAATGCTAAAAGAGAACATAGGAAGTGAGGCTTTAGTAGTTTTTATGGCAAGAGCAACACAAAGATAATAATTCTTCTGGACTGAGCTAGTTCTGTTTCTCCCCAGTATTTCCTGCTCTTACTTTTTCCTACATACTTTCCCCAACCTGCTTGTTAATCTTTTTATTTTCCTCCCTACACAGCATCATATCACTGTTGCTGGGGTGTTCCCTGTAATTTTCCTCTGTATTGTGATGTATTAAGGAATTTTTAAAAAATATTTATTTTTTACCTCTTTATCCTATGCTGATTAAAATATCATCATCCCTTTCATTCACATCAGACTCTAAAGGCAACTACCCCTAGGCTGTCAAGTGCTAGTGAGCAACTTTTGAATTTGTCCCTCTATGGATGTGTGAAATACTAGTCCTTTTGGGCCTTGTATTTCCATGATCTGTTTACAGTCTGTTACCCTTAAGAGGAAAATAAGTAAGAAGTTTCCTGTTGACTTGGGAAATAGGTCAGGTTTTATACTGGCTTACATAACTTAAGTTTAACTATAAATTTTAAGTATCTCTTTCTCACCATGGTACACCAGGTACACACTCATTTTGCTAGGTGTGCATTGTCCAAGGTGTTAATTGTACATAAGTGTACATTCTTTTCTAAGTAAACTGCATCATCAAGAGTGAACCTTGAAAGAATTCAAACTTTTCAGTGCCCCTGTGTGAAGGTATTTCAGCTGTCCAGGGATCAGAACATCACACTCAGCACATGAACTCACTTTGTGAGGGACATGGTTTGGACCCCGTGTCTATTAACCTTGTCCAGTCTCTCGTAAAAGGTTCTTTCCTTTTTGCTTTGCTCAATTTCACTATTGTCTTTGGTTTTCTTTTTTAAGTGAATGTTAATGTTCAGAGCCAGGCTAAATAGAAGTTCAGCTTTTAGTGAACTTTTTCACTTATTCTCTGTTAGTGGCTCCTCTTTCTTGACAGACAGTAATTTAAATCCATTTTACACTATGTTACCCTCCCCTTCTCTTTAGCAATTATAATTGTATCTTGAAATCTTTGTGCATTAAATCCCTTTCCTTCTTTCTCATAGAGTGGTTCTAAACTACCTCAGAGCTTGTTGTGAACAGGTACAAGTTTCAGCTACAGTTTTTAGCCTTTATCATAGTCTTTGAATGTTCTTTAAGTGCATGTGTATGTAGCAAAACCAGCCTGCCAGACCCTGATTGCATTTTCAGGAATACTGTCCCAAGTGAGACATGTAATTGGGATGAATTCACAGCCACACCTGTTCAGGCTCTTGCTGATACCTCTTTCAAGAAAAGCTTTTCAGGAGCACAGCTTCTGCTGTGGGAAGCGCTTCAACTTTCTCTCTGAAGGGACATGATGCTGCCTGCACTGGACGACTTCCACCTCTCCCTTACTGTGACAAGCATCATAAAACTGCATCAGCAGGCCTCCATCCTGGCTGCAGGAGCCATGCTATTGCATTGGACTGTGCTCATCATATGAGAATAAACCCCACATGGTGTGTTTTGATGGCCTTGGTGTCATTTTATTGTCATTTTCCACTGCAGCAGGTGTGCATTACCAACCCTTCGGGCTCATTAGGTTTCAGGTGAAATGGTGGTTGCAGATTGTGCTGCAGTGATAACTTTGGGAATTGTCTGGTTTTGTAAGTAATTCATTGAACCTCATTAGTACTGATTTCCTTTTCACCAGCAGACATGCACATCATCAAACAAGCATTTTGTAACATGGAATTTTCTATGAGCATCCGGAAAAAGAAGCATCCCAGTTATTTTCTTAGTAGCAATGTGTGTATTTGTAAGGAAAGTTTTAGAATTACTAAACTGCTGTAAGCTATTTTGTGCATGCTCTGGCATTGTATTAACAGTTTGTATTAACAGCTGATAAGCAGAGGGCTGTTGCAAACAAGGAAGGCTGGCTGTGGATTTTACAGTTTCAAAGAGCAGCAGAGTGCCAGAGTAGATGCAGGACCAGACAATGCTCAAAGCAAGTCATAAAGTGAAACTGTTGTGCTTTGTATTTATTTCTTTGGGGATTCTTCTTCAAAGTATTTAACTTCACAGGAAAATATAGAGTATATTTAAAATAGTAACAATTAGAAATACACCTTTTCAAGAATGAGAGAGGTGTGATTTGAAAAATAAAGTGATCTTTTGTGCTTAACTGCTTGTCTGTAGTTTTGTTAACATAATATTAGAACCTGTCTGATGCTGCTCACATATTGCATGTGTGAATAGAAGACTTTGAGCAGGACTGAACTGATTTTTCATCACAGCAAGGAAGTTAATAACCTCATCATTGATTATTAACTCATAACAACACCATCTTAATATGGCATAGAAAATGGTGGTGATTTTCACTGTGACTTCCAGGCCACCGGGCATCCACAAAGGTACTGCAGATGTTTGGACCAACAGGTGCTGGGTGTTGCTACCAGGATGTGCTGCTACACTCTGGATGAAGTGTATGAATGAGTATTTCACTTTATTTCACATAGAAGTGGACAAATATCGTGAGACTTGGGATTCTGTTTCCTAAAAACAAACCAAAAAAGGCTTGATTTTTCAGAGGTTTGTAGCTGATAAACCCCTTGGTGTCCATCAGACTACCATGAAAGGTGGGAGCATTGAATGTTTGATTCTTGAATATTAGACTTTTTTCTTCCTGGCTTATCAGCCTCACATACCAAACAGAATTTTTGTAAGCCTTGCCCACCTTTCAGAACTTCATGCCCTAAAGCAGTGACTGTTCTCCAGCCTCTCTCTGCAGCTACATTCTTCTATCCTGTAATCTTCTAAACGTTTGTGTGTCATGCTATTTCCTTCATAAAAGTACATTACCTTTGTTGCCTAGAAAGTGGAGAGGTCAAACTTAAAAAAAGACGATACTAAAGTTGTAAGATCAAGCTGAGATACCACAGCAAACCATACACTGCCATAATGGAATTAAATCTAATTTCTTTTGTGCCTTGATTAGTCATACAATAGTAAATATGTTTGACAGTTAGTATTGGATTTTGAGAATAAAAATGAGATTTTTAAGTGTCAGATCCTCCTGTTCATTTTAAGGAGCAGATGTGTAGATTCTGAAGCATAAGTTCCCACTCAGCTCAGTTACTAAATTGTGGCACATGTGGAGATACTGAGGCGAGGAAGCCTTACTTTTGAAATTGTGTGTGCATAATAAGGTACAGGCTGAAAGCAAGCCAGCAAGTGGTATAATCCAGTCAATGAGAAGAAGCTCATGCTGGAGCCATCTGCATTCCCATGCCATGTGTCCAAGTTAAATTTGGGAAATTTTCATTGCAGCCCTCAGCAAAATTTTGATTATGTTCAAGATAATGCAATTTGTAGTGAGTGCTGGATATATTAGACTAGAAGAAAAAACATGTTAAAAAAGGCATAGAGAGCAGGAAAAGAGTTAGGATGAGAACAAAGCTAAGAAATATTCTTTCTCCTTGCTCTGGTTTATCCAGTTTATCTTTGTGCTTAGGTAAAATCATCAGCAGGGAGGGCTCATGAAGGGAGTGCAGACTGGAGTGGAACTACAGCTGCCTTTCCAAGCAGTAGTGGAGTGCAGTCAGCACTGTCACTGCTACAGCCTGAGGATTTATTTCAAAGTTGTTCCTAATTCTAAGTGATGGGCTCACTTGGTAATGAGCAGTGGCAATTGAAGCTTAAAACACCATGACACATCATTTCAGTAGGAGTTAGAAAAACCAGATACAGATCAAATCACAATCATTTTATCTTTACAATACAAAGCAAACTGCATGTAAACAGGACGTTTTTGTTGCTTATTCATTTTCTATTTTACCCTCTATAACTGCTGCTTAAAATATCCTTGTAGGCTGTGTTAATTAAATTGAACATCCTGGAAAGTAGGCAATGGTTGCCTTATAGCTCAAGGCAAGAAAGAAATAATCATATAAAATCTTATTTGAGCCTGTATTTCCATGCTTTGCCATTCTCTTTCCCTTTTTCTCATCCAATAATATGCTGACCTTCTGCAGCTGGAGAAGAGTGTGGGTTTTGCCTCAAAAGAAGAACTGAGGTATAGAGATAAAAGCATATTGCACTTAATAAGAGTAGACACATCACAGAAATATTCCTTGTTGCAGCTGAGTCATTGGGAAGTGCCTGGTCTATGCAGTGCCACAGCAAGACTGTTCTTTGTTGGCTGCTTTTTAAGGTGGTAAACATTAACTTGAAGGTTGGTGTTTAAATTGCTAGGTATTTTTCCTTGAAGACTGCATGACTCGGGGAGAAACTGAAATATTCACAAATCTTCACCCCCCTCAGCACCAAACTGATTGCACAGGAACCCTCCTGGCTTGCAGAGAGGGCACGGGCTGGTTGTGTTCATGGAAACGCATCTGTAGCTCTGTTTGATCAAACACCTCCGTGTGTTTCAGATGTGAATGTTCACAGCATGTGTGTAAGGGAGATAGTGGTATTCTTAGCACTGAAAAATCACCATCTCTGGAATAAAAATCAAGTTGGCAAGAAGGAGGTGTTTTTATAATATAAAAGGTATATTTGGTTTTCTATCGTCTGAACATTTTTTCTATTTTTTGTGAGGGGACATTCTACACCCTATGACAACTGAGTTCTTTTTGGAAACCTAAATATACCCACTAAATCACTGGTATCCTTGTGTTCATTGACTTCTTCAAGGCACTAAATGTGTTTGTGACTTAATTATCTCCTCTACAAAGCCATCCTGAGTGTTCCCATTGTGTGTCTTGAGAAGGAATGAAGATGAGCCACTCTTCTGTGCACTGTGCAATAGCTTTTACATTTTCACCTCTGCCAGGTCATACCTGAGTGTGCTTTTACCTGAGACCTGCTTGTCACTCCCCAGTTTCATTCATAGTCCTTCACTCGCACTTGTGGTATGGTTTTTAGAAGACAGGAGCTGCTGCTGGGCAGCTGCCTGTGCTGTATGCAGGTGATGAACCTGCCCCAGAACAGCCAAGGGCTTTGGTCATCCTCAGAATCACAGACTCAATTAGACTGGAAAAGACCTCTGAGATCATTGAGTCCAATCTTTGACTGAACACCACCTTGTTAGATAGATGTTGGCATTAAATGCCATTTCCAGTCATTTCTCAAACATCTCCAGGGATGGTGACTCCACCACCTCTCTGGGTTGTCCATTCCAATGTTGAAGCAACCTTTCTGTGGGGAAATTCCCCCGGATGTCCAACCTGAACCTCCCCTGGTGCAGCCTGAGGCTGTGTCTTCTCATCCTGGCACTGGTTGCCTGGGAGAAGAGGCTGATCCCCACCCAGCTACAGCCTCCTTTTGGGGATTGTAGAGAGTGATCAGGTCTCCCCTGAGCCTCCTGTTCTCTGGGCTAAAATCCTCATGAAGGTGTAACTGCTCTTCAGTGCATCCTCCCTGATCTGCACTTGGCTACTGCCTTATGCCCCGAGTACTTTCAAATAGTTGGATCTGCTGCCTGGAGCTATGCTGGGCAAGATCAGGGACTGAGACTCAGCTGTGCTTATTTAATGCAAAGACCTCTTTGCCTTGTAGGTGATGCATGCTTGCACATGTTTCTGCACACCTGATCTATGCAAATAGCCACCAGCAAATCAGCTGTGCTCCTGCACACACTTTGCTAATGAGAGATCCCAAATTCAATACAAAGAATTTGTGAGCTTTGAAAATGGGGGCTGCTGTATCCTTAGGTGGTAAGCTTTGTCACAGGTTCCAGGATTGCTGCTTAAAAACCATGTGAAAGTGATTCTAGCAACAATTACTCCTAATTGCCCTTGCCTTGGAGATGCATGAGACCAAGTCTGAGCTCTGTTCAGAGGTATTTGCTTTTTGATAAATAGCCATTTTGCAGCTTGATTTAATGGTTTCATTAGGCACATGTACAAAGAGATCATGCATAAACAAATGTGCTTGCACTTATCAATGAAGGGCACAGTAAGAATATTAGAAATTTGCTTAAGGCACAGCTGAGGCTGCCTGCTGCAGTTCTGTAAGTGCATTCTGTTTACAAGGTAAATTACTATCAATCCATCATTGCAATGTGTTAAACTGATGCTGCTGTAAGAATCTGAAAAGGTCTTGCTTTCCAGCAGTCTAATGAAATGAACACTTAACAATGTGTATTTTAAGAAAGCAGAATGTGGTAGAAATAGATCTGTTTCTGTCAGGTGTGTTCTTTATCCTGAATGCTCTGTGCTAAACCTCTGCATAAATATCCTTGTTGTCTTAATTCAGATGTGATGTTACCACATTTTGTTATCAGTTGCTGGGTGAAAAGATATTTTTGCCAAGGTGCTGACACAGTATGGTTTTATTGCTACTTACACTGCTCAGGCTTCACATAACGGAGGTGATGCTTTATTTTATAGATGTATTTCTAAGCTGAGGTTTGACTATTAATAAACAGATAAATGGGGTTTATTGATACAAATGGAACACGTGTCACAATGATCTTTTAGCCATGTTCTGAGCTGTATAGTGTTAATGTAAGTTTGCTCCCAGCACATAAACTTACATTATAGTTATATTTTGATTTATCTGGTAATTAATGGTAATACCAGATGGAAATGGCTACCTTTGGAAGTGAGTGGAACAAGGAAAGGAATTGCCCACGCTTTTGATACTGTTGTAGTACTGTCCTGGTTAAAACTTAGTAGGGGAATAAAAAAACACAGCTTTGCAATTGAGGCTGTTAGAAGAGATGTGGTTTTCTGCAGCAACACAGGAGATAACAGTAGGGGTGTTCAGATATCCCCAGTCAACAGCTTTCCAGTTGATGTGTACATTTAACTCTTTTCCCACATGTTCAATGATCCTGCTTTCTTGTCCTGCTCCCAGCAGCTTCCATCCTTCTGTAACTCCAGTGTGGAGGGCTTTCTGCCAGTGACAGTTCTGTTCTCCAGCTCTCAAGTTCAATCTCCAGAAAGGGGAATAAAGCATATAATTACTACACAGATGTTTTCTTTGTCCACGTTCTCATATAGGCTTAGTACAAATGTTTATTTAAATGGTGGGAAATGCCAGTAGCTCCCTTGTCAAAAGGATGGCTCCTACCTGCAGACCTGGGGAAGTATTTGGGCAGAGAACAATGAATACAGGGTTAGTACTTTTAAAACCTTGAAAACTAACTGGGGAAGGTTTTGGCACAATTGTGATTTAGTGTTTGCCCCGATTTGAACAGCCAGCAAGTCCAGTATTCTTTCTACTTTTCTGGAACAGGGAGCAATAGTATAAGCATATGTATATTATCCTGCATATTCTATGAGATCTGAATTCCCCATTAAAGTGACCTTTCTTTTTGTTTCAAACTATTCTAGACCCCTCCCCATGACTTACAGCAAGAAATCCTGTAATCTTCTAGCATTTGCCAGATTCAGCCTTGACTGATGGAGGTGTTTAAGAACTTCCCCTGTGCCTGGCAGTGGCACACAGCTGCTTGGCCCAACACGTGGGAGTTCTGGTACATGACCAGGGTGAGTAAAACATCTGCTCAAAGAGGATGCTGTTTTCCCTTCATGTCATTGTTAATACTGGCAGGCTCAGAAACACAAGCCTGCCAGTAGTAACAATTTTACTGATTACAAGTTTACTGATACTCCAGGGCATTTTCTTTCTTGTTTTCCAAGTATTAACTCTAAACTGCTCCCAGTGGTAGCTGTTTAGAGAAATGACTCTCCCAATAACTTAAATGCTATGATTTCTAAGCTTAACTGTTACACATTTCAGATCTTCTCTCAGTGGTATGAGAAAACAGGAAGCCAGCTTATTATTCATCTTCAGAAAATGATCCTTTAGCCAGATTTATGTAAATGAAGCAGCTCATGAAAGGGCCTGGCACTTCACTTTAGGCTATCATATGATCCATAGTCAAGGAGATGCTCTTGTAAACATTGCAAGGATTTTTTCCTCTCTGACAGAGATAGGAGCTGATGAAACATGAATATTCAGTGACACAACAGCCAATTGACCTACAGGTAAGGCTGGTGTCTAGCTCTAGCAGTTTCTAAGGTCAAGAGATGACAAAATAATTTGGATCATCTGCTTTCCAAGGCTGTAAAATCCTGACTATGTAGTTGAAAGTAGCCTGAGCTTTGAAGCTGGCAGATCCCTGTATTAGGGGTATTGAATATGATCTCTAATTGTCTCCACTGATTGCAGTAGTGGGCAGGCCAAACCACCCATGCTGTTGGGCAAGACATAGGTTTATGTGCCTTCTGCTAAGACACCACAGAGAATGCTCATGGTTGCCTGAAGCAGTCCTGTATCAAATGTAGTGGCTGACTTTTATTCCATTAAGATGCCTCAGTAAGAACTACATCCAAAATATTAAACATTTCTGACTTGATTACAAGTTTGTGTACAGTCTCTGTCACTAACAGCACCTACCTGGTGACATAAGATCACAGTTCTGCTAGTCATCTAAGTGATGAAAACATTCCCTGCTAGGTACCGTGCAAAAGTGTTATTTCAGGTGTAGTTTGGAAGCTGGCTGGTCCATTTTGTGGCAAGGAAGTCAACTAATACATTCTGTTCCCCTGAAAATATTCTAAAAACTATTAGGTGACGGGTGTTTTGTAGATTGTTCTGAGGATGTGAAGTAGCAAGTTGCTTTAACATTTTCCTCTAAAGTGAAAATAAAATTGCCCATTGTTTTTTGAGTGATTTTATTCTTAAGGTTGATGGGCAGATGACAGTCTTGTTTTACTCAAGATTAATAGGTTTCCTTACCTTTCTCCCCATTGTTTTTCCTTTTCCCTCCACCATCAGAGCCAAGCTACTAAAACATAGCAGATGCTGACAAACAGAAAGAACCCCTTCTGCTCTTAATTTATCAAGAAAGTGCTAAAAATTTCGCTTTCTTGTTCACTTAATCATTTTGACAAGTTGACAGTACAATGTATCATCGCTAGACAGGTGACAATGCTAATCCTGCAGCAGGTTCTCAAAGGAGACTTTTATTGTAAAAATTGACATCTACTGTATCAAGGCAATCAAAATACATTTAGGAAAACAGCAATTTGCTACTTTGTGCAGTTAAGTATCTCTCTGGGTCTTTAACACTGTTGAGACAGAGTTTCTGCTAATCTCAGCAGCCTCAGAATGCAGGCTCTGGTAAAGCTGCCGGGTCCTGCATGTCAGTCAGTCCCCACTTCTGGAGCTGTTGCAGTGTTGACAGATAGGAAGTAGACAGATGTTTGCTTAATGGTTCTTTCCCTGGCAGGAAAATTGGGGAATTTCCTTGGAAATTGCTAGCTCACTCTCCCAAAGCGATAGACCAGTGCATTACAAAACAAATCTGACCACTTTGTGAATGTATGAACTGCCTCCAGAAAGGGAGGGAAACTGTTCCTAGCATAGATGCTGTCCACAGCTCTTGCTCTGTCAAATCAGTTCCATTGCTGTTGGCAAGGACTGGTGTCTGATGCTTCACCTGAAGGGAAACATTCTCTAAAACATACATGATTTGAGTGGTCCTGGACAGAAGACAGGAAACAATTCCTGAGAAAACATGCAGAGCAGGGGGGAGAGAAAAAATAAGTTTAATTTTTGTTTGAAGTGCATTTCCAGAAACTGTGGTAATCAGCATGGTATAAGATTCAGGTAAAGAGAAATTCTAATTATCTCCTCACATATGACACTTTGTACTGCTGTGTGAGGTCAGATTACCTTTTTTCTTCATGGTTCCCATAGTGGTGGTCAGAGGACCAGGCTGTAGATGCAGGGAACTGAGATGTCTGTACCCCTGTGTGCAGTTAGGTGTTGGAAGTGTCAGCTGGCAATATATTACACTGCTTATTTTGCTCCATGGATTATGTACTGGGCCCACATGTTGAGATGCTTTTAACTCATGTGCAGACTTTGATCTTTCTTTCTTTTTTTTCTTTTTTTTTCTTTTTTTTTTTTTTTTTTTTTCCTTTCCTGATATTATTGGGTTTTATCTGTGACCTGTGCAAGAAACAGCCCAAACTGAGGAGAATATCTATGCCTTGCTGATGCCTGCCATATGGTGACTTATCCTGAGATATATTTTTTCTTGATTTCTCTGATATATTCAACATCACAATCCCCATATGGTTATTGCTTCTTTGTGTATTCCAGTGGGAGTTTATCTTTTGCTTTTCAAAGATTTGCCACTGAGCCCATCCTTAGTGGAACAGCACTGTATGCCTGGCTCATCTAATCATCCTCCCTAGTTAGGGATGCATCAGGGACTCTGTGTTAAATTGGGAAAGGCTTTTAAAGTTGAATATCTGAATACTGAAAGCTGTAGAAACACTGAAGAGCAAACAGAAAGCATTAGGGTGTTCAGTCAGCTTTGACTTCCTACTGCCTACAGCTGACTATGACTTGATTTCTGTGGCAGAGCTTGGAGAATCACAGTAAAGAAATATCCCCTCCTCCTGAAGTGACCAGAAATATTTTCTTCCATTACAGCAAATTCAAAACATGCAACATGCTCAAGGATCTTTGCTGAGCTATGACAGTAACGTAGGACTGCATCATAGTTCCACCCATGCAATATCAAAATGTAAGAGTACCTTGTTCGTACTGGCAAGTCAAATCTATCTAGGTGTTCAGTAGGTTTTTAATAAAATGACAATAAAAAATCAAACCCCTGTTGTTCATCCTAAAGTGCTTTTCCTGCTGCTTCACCTTACCCTGAAGACCACGATTTTTCACATCATCATACTGGGGGCATGTCCATGGTAGTGAGCAGTGATTCTGGGAGAGAACAAGTGCATTGGCCTGCTTAAGACTCACCTTGTAGAGGGCAGCGTGAGTCAGTGAAGTCAGAAAACCATCCTAAAAATTCCTGAAACAGAGTCCAAAGAAATGCAGACTCAGTGGGACTCCTCAGGGTACAAGCAATCTGCTGCTCCTAGGCAATGCTTTCCAGCAGGAACCACAGTGAAAAGAGAAACCCAGACCAAAGTAAATGCTGCTTTTTCCAGTTCCCAGTAGACATATCAGTGCACAGCATAGTGTGATTAATTCAATTACATGTTTGTCATTCAGACATCTGTTAGATTTTTATATCCTTAGCCATAGTAATAAAGGAGTTTCATATAATGTCTTATTACAATGGTATCAGATGCTGGAAAGCAGCACTGTGAAAGATGTCACTGTCATTTTCAGAGGTACAGTGCATGCATATCATCAAGATTAATTAATGGTAACAAACAACAGTAGTGTGAGAATTTTATTAACCTAACTGCCTTTGTTTTCAAAACAGAAAATATGTAAGCAATTATAATAGTCTGTCCTTCAACCCCCAAGTCCAATCTTCTGCCTTTTTCCCTCCCCTTGTTAGTCAAAACCAGGCAGATGGTGTGTAGTGAAAGGCTGTAAATCAGGAAGGATATAGTCTAAGGTCTGTGGCATATGTAGTATTTATAGGTATCTCCTATACTCCATTAGTGCTTCACACCTCTAAGGCATCAAGTACACAGTAGCATTAAGAGTAATAAGAACAGGTTTTTTAAAAAAACTCCTGGGTATTTTTCTGAGATTAATGACCTGGTCATAGATACTGATTGTACAACTACTTCCATCATGCAAGTCTGGAAGACAGACTGGAAGACTCTTCACCCACTTTTCTGTATGGTAAGCTTATGTATGTGTGAATCTATGCACTTGTAGTACAAAAAATGCAGATGCACACAAACAAACACACGCACTCACACACAAGAGCTTTCATTGATCCAGCCCCCCCAATCTCTTAGCTAACTGGCAAATACATATCAAAGCTCCAATAAAGTAGCTAAACCAAGTACATACAATGTCTTACATTTATTCACAGTTTCTACTCTTCCAGTTCTGCCTCACACAAGTCACAGTGTTTGGCAATGTTCTGAGCTGCTGTAAATCCTGGAGTTCTGTAGTGAAGCTGCACAGTAAGGGCTGCTGAATCACAGAGTTCTGCCAAAGATGCTGCAATATCAGCTGCTTTCCTGAATTGCTTGTATTTATGGGGAGGGTTCATCAGTGATAGTTAAGATCAATTTCTGCTGCTGTCATCATTGCCCAGAGACCAAGAATGCAACGATTTTTTGGAAATCTGTTCTGTTCCTTTCCTGTCCCATGTTACCTGGAGAATGAACTCTGGTAAGAGCAATCAACAGAGTGGCACAGCCAGTGCAGACTCTGGGCACATTTGAGAGACACTTCTCAAAATTGCACAATTATCTGGTTTACTCTATTCTCATCAATAAAACTGTTGTTGAGCTGTTGTTTGCCTGGGCACTCAGGTGCCATAGCCATGATCACCATCCACACTTAGGTAGTTAAGATGAGCACGGTAAGTCAAGATTGTAACATAAAACCCTGTGACTGAATCAAGATGAGTTTTTATAATGTAGAAGTTCAGAAAAACCTTGGAATGCAAAGGCCCCATGCAAAAGCAGGAGGAGGTATCTGTGTCCCAGCAATAGCAAAGTTAGGTGTCTGAGAAATGGCTTGAAGACAACCTCTTCCCCAAAGAGCTGGTATTTTCACAAGACTAAGGGATCTTTAAATAAGCCAGAAATAACATAAAAACCTTCTTGAGCTAATGACTTTAGTGATGACTTTAATGAAACCATCTCCTGATTGGTTAGCTGGGTGGGGAGATTTGTCTTTACTTACATGGGTGACAGGAGGTCTGTGAAACTAAAATGTTGTAAAAAACATTGTGAGTATAACCTTTACTCCTGGTTTGCCCACATGCAATCTTTAATTCTGAGGCTAATGCAAAATCTTTTGTATGAGAAGTAAAAACTGGTGGAGATGTGCAATAATGGAGGTCCATGAAATTCAGAAACCTTGGCATGTTATATTTTCTTCTTTTTAATGTGTTTTTCAAGTCAATTCAGTGTATTCTAAGGATCTCTATGTTGCATAATACGGGATTCCTGTCTCAAGGAACTTGAAATTGAAATCTAATTTCAAACACAGAATAGTAGGTAAGGTTACAAAAAATTGACAGCACTTCAGTCAGTGCATGCAAATTTCTTGCACCTGAAAGGGGATGTGAGGTGAAAGTGCAAAAAGAAAGTGAGGTGGGAGTCCATCACTTTTCCCAAGTAACAAGTGATAGGAAGAGAGGAAGTGGCCTCAAGTTGCTCCAGGGAGGTTTAGATTAGACATTAGGGAAAATTCCTTCACCAGAAGGGTTGTCAAGCAACAGGCTGCTCAGGAAAGTGGAGGAGTCACCCTCCTGGAGGTATTTAAAAGAGTGTGGATGTGGCACTCAGGGACGTGGGTTAGTGGTGAACACAGCAGTGCTGGGTTCATGGTTGGACTCAATGATCTTAGAGGTCCCTCCCAACATAAATGGTTCTATGATTCTAAATGAAATAAGTTGGTTTTTTTGTACCCAGAGAGTGGATTATGGATTTAAAGGGACTTTTCCAAATCTCTATTATATGAAAATAGAAACCACAGAATAGTGGTGTCTCTGTAGAAGGCAGATTTTTGTTTTCATTGTAGTTTTATATTTAGAGAAAGCAGCTAGTATATTCTGTCCCAGGTGGCCTTTCCTCAAAATTTGCTGCAAGTATCCTACCACATAACAAATTTAACTTGGGATGTTGGGATTTTTTTTTTTCATTCATGCCTTGAGGCAAAAGGGATTGTAACAGCTGTCTTTCATATTTCACCATGGTACATCTGTGTTTCAATTACTGTTTTGTCTAGATTTCCCTTTAGCAGGATTTAGATTACCAAACATGATTTAAAGCTTCACTATGCAAAAAAAAAAAAAAAATCAAGACACAGAAGTCACTGTATTTATAATGATGCTCAGCCTGATGTGTTTCTACAAAACAGCACAACTGAATTCAGTCTGGGACATCAGACTTACAGTTTAGGTGGGCAGGAAGGAACATCTATGTTGAGGGAAAAAACTGCTGAGAGAGGGAGGAGAAAGCAATTAGTGAAACAGGGTATCCTAAATTAATAAGTTCTAATCTCTGCACATTTTTGTCTCCTCTTTCCTGATTCTTCCTGTTGTTCTCTTGGGCAATCACTTTATGGCATGTCTTTGGTGCAAGTGTCCCTTTGGCCCTAGTTTGTGCCAGGAAAGTGGCTATCCTGCAATATAACCAGCAAGGATCAATACAGTGACAAACTGTTTTACTGGGAAGGGAGTTGATAAAACATAACCAATAAACTTTGCTGAAAGGCTGACAGGGCTGACAATCACTAAATTCAGAGGGGCCTTGGACTTTGTGAGAATCTTTTTGCTTGACAAGTTCTCTAATTAATGATTAAAGGAAACAAGGAGGCTCAGCACATGAAGCAGAGTGGGAGGAAACTGCTGGCATGATTAACAGCTGGTAAAAACACAGATTTGAAATAATTGCATTGTTCTCTGTGTTCATGGCCTCTTTTTAATCATTCTGTACAGTTCTTTTGATGGCAGAAAGAGAACAGGCTAACTAACTTGCTGGCTAGCCTGAGATCTGTAGGAATCCATTTTGTGGCCTCTGATCAAGAGAAAACTCTTCTCTAATGATTGTGCCAGGGAAGGAGCAAACAAGAATCATTCACTACCCTGTCAGGCCAGGGACTTACAATCCATGGTTATAGGACAGTTTAAATTCTCTGTAGGATACAAGCTCAAAATGGTAAATCTGGGCCTCATTTTAATAAGTTCAAGAGTGAAACACAAAATAGACTTGCATTTCTGACTACTGAACAGGTCCCTGCAGGCATGTAGAGGATCTTGTATGCCTGTAATTCGACTGCAGATGGAAAGTTACAGGCTTTCATTTTTTCTGATGTAAATTTTATTTTCAAAACATGGTTTTCTTTTTAAACACCCCTCCTGAAATGCCCTTTTTGGTGAATCTTGGTACATACCTCTGCATTCCAATGGGCTTGTCAGCCTGTTGGATGCTACTGGCAGGGCAGTGATTTGTCTATGGAATTTATTCCTTCTCCTGTGATTATTAATCAGCTAATAACCACCTCAAAGCCTTGGCAAACCATGACATATTCTTCATCTCTGAAGTGAAACTTCTGAATAAGCAGGAATTTAGGACAGTACTGGAGAATGACATGCAGGAAGTGGAGACAGTACAGAGAACAGTCAAATTGAAACATAACACTCAAAAAACCCCCCATGCTACATTCAGATATTAAGGGTAACACTGAGACTTTTCTACTCTAAAGGTGGAAGCCATTTGAAGGTGGAAGGCTTTTCATACAAAGCATGGCAAGAGAAAAATCCTACAGGACTATGGTGAACAGGCTCCACAGTAGAGAGAAGATGGAAAAAAAATTAAACATTAGAGGAGTGGAAAGTAAGCAAAAAATAGGAGGAAAAAAAAGAGATGTGGAAAACTAGAACAAATAAAAAGGGCAGTGCAGATCCTCAAGGAAAAGATGGAAGAGGTATTAAAAAGGAAAACAGCCAATAGAATTTTCCATTAAGGAAACGGAGTTATTTCCTGGTTCTTTCAAAAAATGGAACCTCAATAAGCAAAGTTACTCAGAATCTCAATTTTTGTATCTCAGCCAAAACAAAGAGAGAAATTAGAAACTGTGACAAAAATCAGGTACAGGAAGCCAAAAATCTGAAAGAAGCTTAGTCTTGGAGAAACTGAAGTGAAATGAAATGTGCAAATATGCTTTCTATTAAATCAGCTTGAAGGAAATCACACACACCAATGGTGCAAAAATGACAGTCAGGGACTTGGGAATAGAGCTAGAAGATGAGAAATGGTAGTCATAATCAGCTAGTCCAAACAATTATTTACAGTTATTTCCCTCCAAAGTGTTGTTTTTCTTGAACATTCAATGTCTAAAGGATATCAGATTTATTACAAACTACAGTTAATTAATTTAGCATCCCTGTTAAAGAAACCAGTCCATTTTCCTCTGTGCCAGGTGGCCTCTCCAGTAGCACACTAAGCCTTGGCATGCTGCCTGGCCATTCCCTAGCCTCTTGGAAATGTAGGACAGGTGCTACTTTAGGTTGAATTTGTTGATCTTATCTCTGTGTAAATAAGTAAAACATCAGAGGCAACAACTGAGCCAAGAATGAAGCTGTGCTTGATAAAGTCATACCTGGGCATCTTTAGATCTCTTGCAAAATGTATTCAAACAAGAATGGAAATGTTGATACTGAGCTGCTACAGTTGCAGTGTTTGGCAATTTGCAGATCTCAGCCACCTTTGTTCTTCCCATATACATAAATACTATTGGCTAAGAGATGGGAGAGAGATCCTACAGTAGAATCTCCCTTCTCAAAGGTGGTGGGTAAATCTGTGAGATGAGAAGCCTACACAGGTGCTATTGGGTGCACCTGAGACCACAATGAAAATGAACACAATGTCTGTGTCCAGTGCAGGGCTGAATTCAGTTGAGCCTGGTATCTGGCTGTATCAGAGATAGGCTGGCTCCTGCTGTCACACTGGCTCTTGCTGTCACAGAGCAATCCCCAGTCTTCCAGAGAGGCTTCACCAGTGCAGGGCAGTGCTAGTCCACATCTGGGTCTGCAGCTGCACCGTGGCTGGAACAAACAAGCCCTGGGACCAGGAGCACAGAGGTGCAGTGCACAGGCAGTGGTTCTGCACAGCATTAACTCAGATGCAGCTTGCACAGGGCTGCTGTGCACAGCTGTACTCAGTCTCACTGCTTGTGGCTCTGGAACTTGTTCCTGCATGCTATTCCTGACAGCCCACCTGCTCCTGCCAGTGTGGCACAGGCACTGAGGCACTTTGAATCTAAGGTTTACAGTGGGGGCTCCAACACAGAGTAGCTCTGTGATTTCCAAGCCTCTCAGTGGTGTGTCATTGTTCTCCACCTAAGCAATAATACAAACTGTATCAGAAGCCAACTCTCCCTGCAGCCATACCAGAGATAAACCACAATCTGAGTATTCTGATCCCAGAAGACAGAGAGGTGACTGCATAGTCGTGCCCATGGTATTAGTTTCTCCAAATTACAGCTCTGCAAGGCTAGGATAGTGTGGAGGTGCAGGAGAAGCAAGACTGCAAATGTGTCTTGAACTGAACATGGAAAAGTGCTTGTCTTCTACACTGTCATGATAAATCAGATACTTGGCTATGAGTATTCTCAGGGGGAAAGTAGGATGAGCTTCTTAAGTCAGCTGAAATGTATATGCAGGAGAGGCAGCTAAATGAAAAACCCCTTGAAGGGAATCCTGGGTACTCAAATATTTAGAGAGAACCAAAGCAGGTTTCATTTGCCTCCTGGATATAGTCACCTCCCTGGGAGAACATGGAAAACTGCAGGGGATAGCAGTAATCTGAAACATTCCCTTTCTTGGCTAACAAGGGAAAAAGGAAAATTCCATTAAAATGAGTATGTAACCAACCACTAAAATCAGCTCTCTCTGTGATTCTGAAGCATTTGAAGGAGAGCTGTATTTTCACTCTGACAGCATTAATAGAATATGCTGATTCTCTAACGGGTAAAGGATACCCAAACACCAGTGTCCCTGTCCCCAGAATTACTGATTCCTTTTTTTATCCCTTCGATATCCTGAAGAAAGGACACAAAGGTTTTAGTGCAATTAAGCAAGAGGGAGACAGTGTTTTTAATATTAGTGACTAATCTATGCTCTGGGAATGATGTGAATTTCTGCCAAAGGAATTTTATACCTTCCTCTGATTTATCTGGTGGTGGAAGTGCCCACGTGTGACCAAGACCATTAAGCTCAGTGGGCACACTGTTCTGGAGCTCTGTGAGAACGGGGCACAAGCCTTCATTAACCAGTCTGCTCTAAGGCAGCAGTGCCACATTTCTAAGATGTCTTCCCGAAGCAATACTCCATGAGCCTCTCACTCTGTTTACTCATATTTGAAAATGAAAATAATGGCTCCAGCGTACCTCACTGGGGGTTCTGAGCCTGAATTAGCAATTATGAACTGTGATAAGATCTCTGGAGAGCTGACAGAGCATAGTAGTATAATCTGTTTTCTGCTGTCTCAAGTACTGGGTTTGTGTAAGTTGGTGTATGTATATTCTGTTGCCCTGTTTTGGGGAGACAAAAGGGAGAAGAACAAGTCAGGCACAGATTCAGAAATTCTTCTTTATTACTATATAATGCAGGGTAAAGGCATGTTGATTCTTTTGACAAATTCTTCTGGTTCCCATGTGCTAACTGCTGAGGCTCAGAGACTGGAATTTTGATGGATGCCTCTGTGCCAGCACTTCCTTTCCATGAAGAATCAATTGTTCTATTTAACATGAAGCAATAACCAATATGAGCCCAACATTTCACATCTGTGGATAAGGATTCAGAATGAATGTTAATGGAAAAGTTCTAGTTAAAAGTCCCCAGCTTCAGTGAACTCCCATTTCCTTTGCTTATGTTGATGGCAACAAAAAAGATGACTCAGGAACTGATAGAAAAGTATGACTATTCCTTGAAGGGTGCAAAAGTCAAGTATGTTCTGAGAGCAGGACTGGACCAGAGATACTATTTGCAAGATTCCTACCAGTCAGTATCTATTTCATCTTGCTGCCAAGGCTTTTTGGAAGCTTCAGATTTTCTGAGGAGGTCAGATAAATGTTGTTTTCCTAGTCTGTGTGATGGTGATGAGGGGAGTCACTAATCACCCCTCCTGGGTAGCCAAGTGCCTTCACTGCAAGGTTCTGTGCACTGGGATCATAGCCAGCCATAGTCAGGATGAAACAGGTTTCAAACCACCAAGGTTAGGAGTATCACGTTTCTTTAACAGGAAAAGCATAATGTTGTACCCAGTCCCACAGAAGTTCTCTCTCCAGCCTGCCTGAGAGCTTCAGCTCCTTATAAAACTCTGGAAGAATAAATCTTGGCTGCCATCTAATGTGATAGTGACACTGATATAAATGTAGACTAGGTTGTCCATCTGCAGCTTCCCTGATTTATACATATTGCCCCTTTTCCCATATCCCACTCAAGCCCCTTTCCCAGAGTGAAACCAAATCATATTCCAAACTCCTCAGCAGACAGCCCTCACTGCTGGCCACCTTAGGCCACCCTTAGCAAGGAGGGCATTCTTACACGTCAGTCCCTGACACTGGCATTACTCAGTCTCACAGAAAATACTTCACAAGTTGCTCTGGGTTTTAATGAGCCACATTTAAGCAATTCATCAGCATCAAAACCCCTGTTATTATTTCAGCTGTGCCTCTGAGATAAGACAGGTGGTAAACAGATCCAGTTGGACAGCGGATTTGACTGCAAAAAGTGTGCTTGTTCTTTGGAAATTTTATAGAGCACTTACTTGACTTGCCCTTTAGAAAAGCTTTGTTCTATTAGAGCTTCCTCTTTCCTGCCCACAGCTTCATGTTGTCTACTGGAAGCAGCTGACAAAAGCATCATGTTCAGTTTTTCCATAAAGAAAATGCTCGATGTTCTGCTTGTGCTTTATGTTGATCTGCAGGATGCAGCCTTACAAATGTTTTTTTTTGTGGGTACAGAGAACAGTGACAGAGTGCCCAGCCTGCCACTGTTGATCTACCTGAGCTATCTGCAACAAATTATTTACCCACTGAGGCTGAGTTTTGTTTCCGAACAGAGAAGAGTTTCTCACCCAGAGCTACTCACTGAGTGTTTTGTGTAAAGAAATCCTAACAGAGGGACTGCACCGATAGCCATCACTGTTTGGCACTGTAATGTTTGCAATCTAAAATCAGATTGATATGGGCTTGTTCCATGAGGTCATATAGCTGTTGGAAAATAGCTCACATCTAATACATTCATCTCACAAATGAATCATTAGCCAATAATATGAGCATATTTAACTACTCATTCTAAATGCAGAACACTCTGCTCCTCAGATGTGTAAGTTACGTCAAAACAGCCACATTCACTGTCAGCTGCCATCTGTCAGGTGGTTTTGTAATGTGGAGTTTTGAAAACAATTATTTTTCTACACTTAAAAGGCTGTTCTGTAGTCAGAGATGAGAGACATTATCCTAAATCCTTATTAGTAGATCTGGCATGGTAGAAAGACCTTTGGGAGTGGCTACACCCCAATACCGCTCAGCAGAGATTAAGACATTCTTTCTCTGCCAGTTTCTTCATTAATGCTGTTCCCAACATGGTAGGAGGCTCAAGGTGGTGACATTTCCAAGGGTGTTTTCCTAGCATGACAGTAGTGCCTTAAAAAAATAAACTTTGTTGTTATGTATATAATGCCCTTTCTGTGGGGAAAGAAGTTGAAAGCAGCTAGGTGTTTTGTTTTCTAATCTGATCTCTGATTACAGTGAATTCTTGGAAAAGAAAGGCTTCCAACACTGATACTCAGATGGAGATTTCTGAAAGATGGGACACTCCAGATTTTCTGCTGTTGCAAAGTATTTTGAATGTTTTTGGTGCATTTGAAACATTTTCTGGTTTTATTCTCTGTTTAGCAGAGTTGCATTCATAACACTCTGCACAGTATTAATTATAATTATCAAATTAAACAATACTGCACTATGTAGCCAGAAAAGGTTTGGGAGATGTTCCTCTTCCTTATACACAGATTAATCCCAGCAAGAAGCAGGATGACTAAAGAAGGGCAAAGCTTGCTCTTCACCTAATAACTACAGCATGAAAGTGCTCCCAGAAATCCTTACAGATGGGAGTCCAGGAATAATATCAATTTGAGATGCTTTGAAGCTAGATTCATAAAGATATCACAGTAAAGATTTAGCTGCTTTAAAGAGAAATTTTATTGAGTTTCACTAGTGCATTTACCTACAGAAGTCTTGACAAAGGGGACCTTTCTTCTCCCTCGCCCTGCTGTTCACTTGCTCCTGCTGTGGTGGGATGAGTTGGCATTAGGGGCTGGCTTGTCACCTGGAGTTTCCACTGAGCCAGTAAAACCACACCCACCATGAACTTGTTCAGGAGCCAGCAGTAGTCTGCTCCTCAGAAATATCTGTATTTGAAAAATGAATGAGTTAGAGATAAAAGAGAGTGTGTTAACTCTTCTAAGTAAATTATTTAAACTTGCAACCTGTTTCTATCTTTTCCATATGAAAAATTAATGTACCATGGGCCGTTTTGCATCTTCATGGTAAAAAAAAAGAATCATCTTTTTATAGGTTTATTCCTCTTATGGGCTTTCCATAGCCAGTATCAGTATTTCAGCTATCAATCCTCAGGCCTCTCTCCCCCATCCCTCTCCCCAAAGGGGACAATTCCATTAATGAGCATCTAAGTATGAACAGAACAGAGCAGGCCCACTAATCTCCAGAACACTGTGTGCTACTGAGGAAGAAAACTTGAGTCAAAAATGCTGTTCTTCACATTTGCAAAGAATGAAATGAGGATTTTTTTTTTTTTCCATTTGCCACATGGACCCTGCACTGGGCCTTAGACTGATGCTTGCTAAAAATCATGGCCAAAATCTTCACCCTGGGTGCAAAAAAATGGGCTTCTATTTTCAAATTGATGCAATACCTGAATAAAACCATCCTAATTTTCAGCAGTGCTGAGCAAATGCCCCTCCAATTCATTTCACTGGTAGTTAAGAAATATCAGCACCTCTGAAAATCAAACAGTGCTTAAATTTACTGCTCCTCTATTTGAAAATATCTCCCTGAGTCTCCATCTATTTAAGTGGAAAACTGTGAAGCCAAGGGCACACGGTGATCTGGGCAGTTAATAATGTTCCTTGCTATATAACAAATCAATGAAACTCTTGGGAATAATGGCATCAACTTGGATTTAACAGTTTCATGACAGCATCACTTTCCCAACAAATGTTGGACACATGGCATTAGGGAAAAGTGAGTATTGCCCTTCTCATCTTGGAGAAAGGGAAAGAAAGAAGAGGGGATTTCCTGGTTTCCCTGAATTGGCTTCAGTCATTCCTGAGCAGATTTTTAGTGACCTGAAATGGCAGACTCCCTGACCTTCTAGGACAGTCGCACAGAGCTCATCATTGCAGGTAGGAACTGATTCTCCTTCCCCTTGTGACCTGCAATTAGCATCTGGTTCCTGTGAGAAGCATTAATTTTTCCAGCCCTGGAAGTGCCTGTGCCTGCACTTGGAGTCTTACTGCATCTGCCCTCATCAGTGGTAGCTTTCTCTTCCACATCCCCTGTGCTGAGTGGCTGTCTGGAAGCAAAGCTGTAGGTTTGCTCTTTTACAAGACTGCTCTCCTGGGCATTCCCACATCTTTATGGCCCCATGTTTCAGGGCCTTCTGCTTCCCCTCATTATTTATTTATTGCATTTAACTGCTTATTTGGCTGACAGTGCACTTTCTGTCCTTGTATACCTTGTCCCCTCCAATGTTCCACATACATTTTAAAGACAATTTTATTAAAAAATAAAAGCAGGTGAGTTAAGTAACAGTTTGTGGAGACAAGACCTCAAAGGAAGATTTAGATGAGATTCACACCGTAATAGAAGCTGAGGCAATATTTAGTTTTGTTTCTTTTACATAATTTCTTGCAGAGTATCACAAGCAAATGCTGCCTAACTGCTGGGCAAGGAAAGATTGAAGGGAAAGCCACCTACAAACTACTTAATGCTTTTTGATATCCACATAATGCTGGCTGATATCCACCAGCCAGAAGGGCACTAGTGACATATTAAGGTTGACATTGTGAGCTTAATGCAATCATGTAATTAAAGGTTTACTGTTTTGTTCTAGGGGGAAACACAGCTGAAAGAACCGATTTGGGCATTTGGGGTGCCAGGTGTAATTTTGCATTAAAAACTTCTAGGGAAAGTTCTTTTCTCTGTAGATGGATAATCTACAATGGCCATCTATTTCTTTCCTTAGTATCAATAATGTGAAGCGTGTACTGAGCATTGCTTTGTGAGAAACCCTTTGATATCTTTGTTAAACGTTGTCCTTTGCTATAGCTTCATCTCTAGCAACAAAGCCGGTGTGTTTCGTACAGACAGAACAAACGATAAAAACAACTTACTTTATTGAAAGGGACCATTCAAATTGGAAAGGAGACTGCTTGCGACAGGAGAGGTGGTTTATGTGTCCCGGGGAGAGGCACCTGGCTCTGATCAGACCCCCGGTGAAAGGCACAGGGCTGCACCGCTGGCCCCGGGCCTCCTCGGGAGGCTCCGCCCGCCCCTCACGGCGGAGGCGCCGGGAGAGCAGCAGCGGAGAGCAGCGCTCCCTCCCTGGGCTCCGCACCCGGGTTCCGAGCCGCCCGAGCCGCGCTTCCAACACCGCACCCCGCTTTTCTCCTCTCCTCTCCTCCTCCGGGGCCCGCTCCTCTTCCAGCGGCCGCACCCCGAGCGTCTCCCCCGCGGCCGTGCCCGGCCCCTCCCTCAGCCAGCCGGGCCCTGAGGGACGGACGGGGCCGCACCCGCCCGGGGGCCGCGCTGCCGGCAGAGGGAGCCGGAGACCTTCGAGCCGAGGAGGCGGCGCCGGGGCCCCTGGGGCCGGCAGTTCTCTCTCTGGGCAGAACGAGCGCTTAGCTTTCCCTCCTGCTGCCAGGGCTCTCAAGCCCCAGGGGTGTTCGGTGTGTCCGTGCGTCCCGGTGAGGGTGAGGGGCTGCTCGGGGTGCCGGAGGTGTCCGCCGCCCGCTCCGCTCGGAGCGATCAGCCGCACCTTGCGATCTGTAATTCGTATAATTTGATTCGACAGTAATTCCATCGTTGTTACGTTTATTTACAAGAGGTGCCCTGTTATCCGTTCGGTTCCTGCCCATTCCAGCCGTGGTTCCATGATTTCCTGTGCAGATCTCGGGCCCCGCCGTGCGCCGCGGCTCCCGGGGTGTCGGTCACTCCTCCGTGCCGTGCCCCAGGAGGGTTTGGGTCTGTGCAGGACCTGCTCGTCCTCGCCTAGGTAAAATCACTGTAGTCGTACCTGAAATCTCTTATTTCATTGTATTTTTACAATGGAAGGTGCTGTCGGCTTCCCATCAATTTAGGTTTGTACCTTCCCCCCCCACACACGTTTTTCCTTTTAAAAGCAACTTTCTGTGTTTACCTTCAGATGCTCGTTTAGTTCAAGAAAAGCAGGGAAGTACAGCTTCATTATATCAGTTTCTAGGAGCTAGATACCAGAAGCAATTCAGCACAATGAAGTGCAGCACTTTAAATGCCAAAATGTTTTATTTTTTAATCACTTCTCCATGGAGCTGAATCTGAAAGCTGTATCAAATCCCACTTGTGCTTCTTGAATTGGCTGTAGAAAAGCTGGGTGTATCAACATGATTTCCGGAACAGTATTTCAAAGATGTTTTGAAATTACTTCCAGAATAGTGTTTCCAGAACAGTGATCCACAAGATAGCTCTCTCTAACCAGTAGGAAATTGTGAGTGGAAGGGTTCATCATCCATCATGTCTCTTTTTAGAGCTCAAGCATTTAATTAGGAAACATTTGGGATACTGTCTGGAGTTCTTTACTGAGCAGAGATGCCTACAAAGAGAAGAGAGCTTTTATTTCTTCCTTAATGCATCCTTATTGTGGGAGATGAGATGAAGGTATCAATTTGGTATATAACACCTTGTAGAGAAACTCTGCAGCAAGTGAGAGATTGTTCTCTTTGCAGCCTCACAACTTTCAAAGTCACATCTCTCTTTACTCCCAGAAATACTCTAAGCCTGCATTTTACTGGGAGAGAGGCACAGTACTTGTTACCAGAAAATAATACACAAGAAAAGAAAATTTGGCTCCCACATGAAGTACTTCAGTTACCTGTGTGTCCAGAGTAAATCCTCAGGTGCTCTGTAGAAGCAGACCATTGCCATCAATAGGCAACAGCTGAGTGAAAGCTGTGGATAAGTAATTTGGGATCTTGATACCTTATGCCTAGAACCCAACTAGGTGGCTTTGTTTTCCTCTTAAAAATATAATCAAAGAAATAATGTTCTGATCCTCGTTTTCAAGACTTCCTGTAAATATGGATATTTCTGCATACATCTGAATGGTAAGATGGTTTGTTTTTTTTTTTTTCAGTGATGCAAATGGCTGCTTTGGATATAATAAGAACATTTACAAAATCGGGTTTTAATATCTGAATCATGCCTGTGTCTGAGCACAGTGAAAATTTCAGGATGGAGATTTTAAAACTAATGAAAAAATTATGTAAGCATACACATGTGCCAGATATGGAGATAAAAGTTACAGAAAGAACTTCTAAAGTTGGATTTGCATATATTAACTTTGTAATTGTATGCACAACAGGCAATTACACAAGAGTTAATAAAATAATAGTAATAATGATTTGTACTAGGTAATTGGAATTTATGAAGCAGTTTTGGTGTCTCTAATAAAGCTGTGATGTCTTCAAGTAGAGCTAATGAGTATGATGGAAGTGACTAGCATGAATAAACTTAATTAATGTTGCATTTGTCAAGCAAAGATAGTAAAATATTTTTAAAGGTGTCTGAATATTAGTATCCTGATTATATAAATGGAAAACTGAGGTAGTCACACTTCGATTTGCTTTGCATCTTAAGTCAGAAATGGGATACTACAATCTTTCATCTAAACACCCAATTCTCCTACTCAGTAAAATCTTGGCTGCTCTTTACAAGAGCATGTAAGGTGCTGTTGTGCTTCAGCATTACATCCACGGGCATGTTCCCCAAACCAATGTTGTGTTTAGCAACTTGATTTCTTTTCTCATGTTTGCACCACTTTAACTGCACCTGTTTGTTGCTCTTGAGTTCAGGTGTGTATCCATTATTCTGAAGGAGTAGCCTGACAGCTTTGGGATCAAGGTGTCTCTGTCTATGCCCTTGAAGAACGAAGGAAAGAAAATCTCTGAATGTGAAAATGTTTTTGTCTGGGCACGTCTCACTTTTAAAAATACTGGCTTTGTGCTTAGGATTTACATTAAGGTTGCCTTCTTTATCTTCTGTACTCTAGGATGTATTTAGCACTTGATAGCTAGTGCTTTTCAACACCAAAAAATTCTGCGTGATTTGAAAGTCAGGTAAATACTATCCAAACAGAATGGTCCTTACCTTATGTGTTTTGTGGGGGTTTCACCTGGACAGAAGACCTTTATGCTGGAAGGGTTTGCTTTTCTTTATGTTCTTGCTTCATTGCAATGTCCATCTCCTAAGAAAGTACATTTACTGTAGGATAGGATGAGACAGTAGAGAATGGACTCTTTCAGCCCTCTCACTGATTGCATTACTCTTTCTTGCTGCATAAAGTTACTGGGTTGCAATGGCATGGATTATTGGTGGTTTAGGGGGTTGCAAGTAGGAGGAAGAGGGGCAAACTCCAGAAATAAGGTAGTGGAAAAAGTGCCAAGTGAGCCAAATTGTTGCTGAGAAGTGGTGTCAGTAGTGGGGAGCTCTGCTGTCAGCAGTGAGTAAGGACTGCTGGGGGCACAAAGGTCATGAGTCAAGGTAACATGTAGTGGCAGAATTACCTATCAGTATTTTGAGAACTAGATGGATGGAATTAGGTTCTCTATTTCCCTCCTCTCCCATTCCTTCCTTGCCTCCAGCTGAGTTCCTAATGGAAATACTGGGGGGAGGGGAAATGGGAAACAGCAGAAGGATGTTTATTGCTGCTTGGTAGGAATGTAAATTAAGTAACTAATGATGTGCATTGAATAAATGCGTTCGGGTTTTTTTTGGTCTTACTTCTTAGCACAGATTGCTACTCACAGCCTGTCTCTGCCCTTCACTCACACATAAGCATGTGTAAATTTGACCTTTTCCTAGGAAAGTATCACCAAACTGAGTTTTGCTTTTGAGCGTCTTCCCCTTCTAAAGGAACCAGAAATTTCTCCAGCCAGGAGTGGTATGGCAGACCTCCACCAACACTTGTCATGTTTATAGCTACAATGCAATGTGAGAATGATGGGTCTGGTTGCCAAAGCTCTGGGAACCATTCTTCTTTTTGAAAGTAAGGAGGTGGGGTTTTGGAAAATCTGTGAGAGTAAATGGAATGGTGGTGCTCCTCCACACCCTTTTTGGGGGGAGGAGTGGGGAATTCTGAAATGTCTCTGGGTGTGGGGCTGACTGGCGTTCATCGCTTCCAAATGGTCTCCTCACACCAGGAGAAAGTCTACAGAAAAGGTGCCAGAAAGCTGCACAGAGGCAGCTTTTCCTTAAACTGCATTTCTGCATGGAGTTTGAGCTGGTATGAAGTGGGAATGTTCCACATTCTCCTCTAGCAAGAGGAAGTAAGAGGAGGGGTTCAATGTTATTTATTACTGAGCATGCTGTGTTTGGCAAATGACAGAAAAAGGAAGCAAAGGGGTGATGGCCTTAGGTGAGATCAGCTCAGGTCATATGGTGATCTGGTCATGTCATAAATTTTAAATGTCCCCTCTAACATTTGTCTAAAATATGGTGATCTGGTGCTGATGGGCTAAGAGAATAACTGGACTGACACAGGCAGTAAAAATGAGTGATGCTACATGTCATACCAATTGACCTTGGAATTTAACCTAGGACATTGTCAATTTAACCTAGGAGTGAGGAACAGTGGTTCAGCTCTTTCTGAAAACCAAAGGAGCCATCAAAGGACTTTCCATAAATACAGATCAGCAGCCTGCATTGTATGTGGACATAATGCCTGCTTCAGCTGCTTTAGGTTTGGTATAGAAGATGTTGTGACCCAGTCCCAGAGTGCAGTCTCGTGTCTGAGTTATGTCACACAGCCCTTTACAGCTCTGCTTTCTTATAGCTGCAGGTTCATTCTTATTGTGTAGGATTCTGTTCTTCTCTTGCTAAATAATCCAGTTTGTTTCCACCCTAACTTCACTGGCCACGTTTGAGCCATCCTTGCTGATGTGTACAGGAAACTGGGATCTTAAGATTGGGAGCTGTCTGCTGAAAGCTGCTTTGCTCCATTTGGTACAAAAAATTGCAAAATACAGTACAAAGCCTTATCTGTGGCCTGCAATGTCTGTCTTCGAGAAATCATAAAGAAGATGGGTGACTGCTTTAAGGCAAAGCTGCAAAAACATTTTGCTTGATTTTTGGTTGGTTGGCGGTGGTGGTTGTTTTTAAAATCTTTCCCTCCACTTCCTTGTTTTATCTTTCCACTCTTGTTTTGCCCTTATGCACAGGCTGACCCTGAGAAACAGGGATTATCTGCTGGGGTGGTAAATCCAGCTCCTTCCCAAGCTGCTCTCATAATTCTCACTGTCTCTCCGAGGATCACTCAAGCAGGAAGGTGTGAAGAGAAGTACTGGTGAGAAGGTGTGAACAGAGGAAAGACTTGCAGAAACAAAGAGGCTTTGGCACAAATAGTTATGATCTCTTCCTGCCTGGTTCATTTCTTCCTAAACACCCAGATCCCTGAACTGTGCATTCTCTGGACAGCATGTCACTTAATTATTTTTCACTGGATGGAAAAAAACTGTAATTCCAGTAAATTAAAAATAGAGCTGCAAATGGGCTTGGTTTGATCTCTGTGGTGTCTGAGGCAGAGGAACAAGATTAATTCCCGCAATTAGATGTTAATTGATGTCTGAGCATGTCTATTCCTAGAAACAGCAAGACCACGTACAGCATAACCAGCGCCATTAAAACAGCATCGCCTTCCCTCTGTGCTCAGCAAGTGCAGAGCGGGAGGAGGGCAGGACTCACATCTAAATAGAGCAGTGGGGGATGCTGTGAAATGAGCAGAAACTTGTGATGGGGGAGAGGGAGTGCAGCCACCTCAGATGGTTGTGAACTGGTGGTTAAATGCACAGGGTATTACAGGAGAACTGTGGCTTTGTTTGCTAAACCTATGTGTGCTTTATTTTCATTTCTTTGCTGGTCAAGTCTGCTTGAGATTCACATCATAAGCAACTACAAAGGTTTATTACAAAGTGATGAAATATGTAATAAAGAAAAGAAGGAAAAAAAAAACCCAGAAATTTTCTTTGGCCTTTGGAAAACCATATACTAACAATTTTGATTAAATGGAATAAGAGGTCATTGAATCTGGTCTTTTACCTACTGTGTGTAACAGCTTCAGCTACATCCATTTCAATAATGAAATTCTGTTCCTGTGCTGCCTGTGCCTTATATATAAAGCACCATGCACTGTATATATTTCATTTTGTTTCCATTTTACAATACAGTAAAAATCTTTTTCAACTAGAATAGATGCTAGCCTTGGATACTGAAGTGCTGAATAGAATAATAAATCCTGTGCATCACTAGCTTGACTTTCATCTCAGAGTCTGAAAAAGCTTTATAAACATCAAGTAATCTTTCCAGCATGCCCATTACAACTGGAGAATATTACCACTGCTCTGCAGCTATTATTATTATTTTGTATCATTGCATTTAAGGGCCCCAATCAGACTCAAGTCTGTACTCTGTATGTAATGAAAAGCTAAGCCCTGTCCCCAAGACCTTTGAACAATTATTAAAAAAATGGAGGGATGGAGGCCAGAGTAATGCAGGATAACAGTAGAAGGGGG
This sequence comes from Phylloscopus whistleri, assembly GCA_017589585.1. NCBI lineage: Eukaryota > Metazoa > Chordata > Aves > Passeriformes > Phylloscopidae > Phylloscopus > Phylloscopus whistleri. The sequence continues at coordinate 1,994,412 of JADMLD010000534.1, forward strand.
GAAAAAGTAGCAACATGGGGAGTGACCAGTGTTGGAACAGCATGATCCATCCAACCATTGTCATGTATCTTGTAGGCAATGCACTGAAGATGAGACCTGAGAATTTTCTCAGTGACACTGTAGATTTTACTGTGTGACTACTTTTGTGTTTAAAGGGCAGCACAGGAAGAGCCTGAGGCACACTTGACTTGATGAGCAATTAAGTTTGCCTCAACATTAGGACAAAAATCTGCAGAGTGGAGGTAACTGAACTGTGAAGGAGTAAAGGCTGTTGCATTATGTCAGGCAGTAATGTAAATGGAACCAGTAGGCTGAGGGAAATAAGAAAAGAGTGGCCAGCCCCTTGCCCTAACAGAGGTGATAAATGGAGTGTAGATAGAACCTCACTGTCCCAACATCTTGTGATAATCTCAGCTTTGCTTTTCTCTTTCCAGACATGCTTAATGAGGAGTTTGCAGCAGCAAAATGAAAGCACAAAGACTCTACCAGCATATGTAGAATATTGTATGGTACAGCCTGGTCACCTGTGGCCAAATCAATTAAACCACAGCAGGTGTGGAGCGAGCTTTCTGTTAATTTTACAACAACAGAAGCAGTTTTAGGAAGCAGTGTCTGGCATGTTGAGGCTGTGCAGTGATTCTGTATCACTCAAGATGACTCCTGCATTCTTTGTATAGTCTATAAAGCAGGGCTTTCACTGGTGTTTTGGAGGAAGGAAAAACTTCTCTGGGATTTCCTCCTAGCCCAGTGCCAGTTAACACTTGGGCTGCAGGGACACCCTGCAGGCTGCTCAGCACACCCCTACATGGGCAGTTAAGGGGAGGTGAAGTGCACCTAAAGCATCTATGGCATGATTGCTTTATTGATAAGCTGATATAAAATATGCTGGATGTCTCTCAATTTACAGCTCCTCTACTGCAGCAAAATTGCAGAGCTAACAGGGGTTTTATACTTTCCATCTTGGAGACCTCAAGATGCAGAGTCTGATGAGCACCTACAGAAGAGTTGTTCATTTTACCCTGAGATGTGTTCTCCCACTTCAGAGGTGCTCATGCCCAGTTCTTACCAAAGGCAGAGATCACATCTCTGACTGCTCCCAGCTGTTGAGTACAGAAAACACCTGGGGAAGGAGAGTGTTTGTGATTGCTGTGTGCAGCTGCTGTTGGACTGGACCTCTCCTTCTTTAGTTTCACCCTGTGACACCATCTCTGTTTTTCTCATTTGTTTTCTGATCACCTGGCTGTTCATGGGAAAGCTGAAGCAGAATTCACTTCACAGTCCAAATCTGGACAGCAGTCTGCTTTTTTTTAGTAGATTGTCTCTACTGTCTGTCTCCTTTCAGCAGTTCAGACAGGCCCAGGTCATCCCTGATGTAAGAGTACAGACATGCAGAAAGCTGTACCACTGAAAGGACAGCTGTCTGTAGAATATAAGAACCTGTGTCAAAAACAAACCAAGAGAACCCTCAGAGCCCTCACACTGCTTCTACCAACCAGACTGTGGGATCCCAGGTACTTCTTAGGTACAGTCTGCTTCCCCATCTCCACGTCACCCAGGACTCCCACAGGCTTCCTTCATGCCACAATTGCAGCTCACACTTCCAAAGTGCCAGGCACAGGTCATTAGCCCAGGTTTGTTAGCCTGGGCCCCTTTGCTATTCCACACCATTCCTGCCACCAAACCTTGCTGTAGAGCTCTGCCTCAGTGCCTGCAGCCAGTGAGGTGGGCACAACATGAACCTGCTGAAATCTTTTTACAGGTGTTTGTACTGTTCCTCTGCATCATCAGGGGGCTGGGGTGGCTGCTGTGTCGGAGGGTTGGGGTTCCTGAATCCTGGGCAGTGAATCTCTGCCTCTGTTGTTTAAAATGTGTGTACTTGAGAAACTCCTCTTGAGAAGTTTGTGCTCCTTGCATTCTGCCAAGTTATCCCTGGCTTTAATCTAGAATCCCAAAGACTTTGTGGTCTAGCGAGAGGTCTTCTAACCCAAGGATAATGGACCATGATATAAACATGAGGCTGTGCCTTGAATGTTTCCAAGTCAGGCTGACTTTGAAATACTGGCTGTTGAATCCTTCTCTTCCTGATTAGTGACCTTCCAGAAAGCTATCTGACCTGTCTGGGACTTGTACAGGTGAAGAAAAAGAGGGATGATAATTTGGGTGACTGCCCTTTAACATCAGTAAATGTGGTATTCCCTTTGTGTTTCTTGTTTTCCCATTTGTAGTACCCATCTCCTTGTTGGGCTACAATATCCGTGTCCCACGCTGGTGCATGGCATTTCACAGCCATTTCAGTGCCAGGCTGTTGTCATGAGCAGTGTGGTATCTTGCAGCTGGTCTCTTTGAACATGTCACTAGAGTTGAGGATCCAGCTCAAAGGCAATCAGTCAGGCTAGAAAAAAGACACTGCACAGATCAGAGTAGCATTTTGATTGGCATGCTGGCCATCTGCCACGGGCTGTGATTCTGATAACTTTTGTGAGATAATGCAGGTTCAAATCTTGTCACTTCTTAGGTGGGAGAATGCTGAGGGCAAAGCTTGTGCTGCAAGGAATGAAGTTCATTGATGGAGGAGCTGGCATTCCTCTCTCTTCAAGGGCAGACAGCACTTTGCTGTGATAACAGGGGCTGTTGTCCTTCTGGAAGTGCCATCATTCACGCACTGCATGAAAATTGCATCTGGTTTATGCTGCACTTAAAAACTTCCCAAGGCAGTGAGAATCTTATTCTGCACGGCCTGTTCAAATTTCCATGTAAACAACTTCAGTGCTGCCTCCCTAAATCTACAATCCTATGATAACAAATGTTTGAGGTACTGTGTGTGAAGGCCTGTGTTTGCAAGAGGAGAATGCATGTGAAGAATTACTGAAATGCTGCTGATAGATGGTAACTTAGTAGAAGATTTTAAGCTAGGCCACATGGAAGTGGTTTTACTTTGCATTTGCAATGGTTTAAGGGCACACCACGGCCTTGGCTGCTGCTGCTCAATGGACAAGCTCTGATCCACTGTACACCACAGTAACTCAATCACTTGCAGCTCCATTCAGGATAGAGACAGCAATCTCATTTGAAAATGATTGGGTTTTTTCATGCCAAAGAAATGTGCAGTGTTGCCAGCGTGCTCAGAGGGATAGTGATGAATCTCTCTCTAATCCACACATTTGATGATTTTCCTGTGTGAAAAGGATTGGGCCTTGTTTACCTCTGTGTAGGCAACTCAGCAGGAGAAGAGTGCTCTTCATATTAGAGATTTTCTTTTTTGAAAGAACAAATTGTTTGTGACTGAGGCTCTTTGCAATTGAGGCCACATCTAGCAGTAAAATTTCAGTAGCAGAGTGAATGTTTGGATTTTTCTAGTGTAAAGGATAATGAGATGTTCTGATGCCTTGTATCATCTCCAAAGGGCAGATCTCTGCTGCTTGTGGCATTCTAAATGCCACGTGAAGCATTTCACTGCTCTGATCAGGAATTGTTTGGCACCAAGGCTTTGCGTGGGATTTCTAATAACTTCTTTGTTGCATTTAGACTTTGGCTTGACTGCAGAAACTCCTAGCAAATACTTCAGATGATATATTAGCATTTTTGCTGCCTTTTAAAATCTAAGATGAAAAAGAATGTAATGAGCCACCTAATCTGTGCAGTACTTGCTCTCCCTTTCTTTCATACAAGAGGAACTGCTCTTTTTTCCTTTTGCCACTAATTGACTGGATCTTCCCTTTATGCTGCTGAAGTTAAGATGCTGCTATGCTCTTGCATCAAGGAGGAAAAATGGCATGTACAAGGTAGGTCAGCTCAGCTACCACTGAGAAATAGGTACTAATTGCACTGGTTTTTCACCTGCATCTTAAATGACAGAACTGCTTGAGACAGAGGCTGGGGCCCGAGATTAACCATTGTAACCAAACTTGCCTTTGAATGGAAAACCTTCTGGCTAATTTTTTTGCCTGCTGGGTGCCTGTTTTACAAAGGCATTAAATGATTCCAAATGAGAGAAAAGAGCCTAGCCAACATATGCCTTCTCAGCTGTCTTCTTTGGATGGTGAGGAGATAAGAAAGATTAAGGGGTGCTGCATTGCTGTAATTAATGAAAGAAGATAAATTTATTTTTGCTATTCAAAAAGCACTTTGGTTCAGCATCTGACATTGACTGCTTTGCACAGTTTGACTCTAGACTTCTGGAATTCTGATCTCAGTGGAAAGGTATTGGAGAAGACAGAAATGGAACAAATTAGGAACCAAAGACTTTTCCATGTTAACTAACTGAGTATGTCTGAAACACTGAACAACCCCACAATTGTTGCTGAAGCTCTTGCATGTAACAGCTATGGAAATTCTCAAAGCATGTAGATATAAAACATGTTGGCAGCTGAGAAAGGAAGCCAGTAAAAAGGGAGAGCATTTAAAAAAACTTTTGGATTACAAGTTCCCACACCTCATTTAAAAACAAACAAGCATAACAATAGAGCCGTTATGCAAACCACGTCCCGGTGTTGTCAACACGTGCCCTTCCCGTTCTCTAGTGAGGAGCAGCCATTCAGAACGATCCGAGCCACTGCACAGGTTTTCAGGCCATCTGTCAAACAGTGCTCACCCGCCCGGCACGGGAGACCTGGAGTCACCCCTGTGCTCATGCAGACCTGCTGTTATCTCAGTTTCTCTCTTCCTGTCGTTTGTTGACATCAAAACATGGAGGTTATGGGAGATATTATTTACCTGACTAAAACAAATGCTACCTTATTGGCAGCTGCCTTCTGTCTAGATTTTTCTTTGTAAAAGGAAGAATATTGTCTTCATGGCGTATTTTTAAGTTGCCCACAAAATCTGACAGCAAAAATCCAGGTTTAATACTCTGAATTAAATTTAGCAGGCTTATTTTTCCCAGCTTTCCTGTTTATTCTAAATGACTTCTTAGTTATTCTTGGCTGCAGAAAATTCATTATCTAGGGTGTACAGTAATGCAGGTCAGGCACATCAGCTGAGCTGTCCTAGTTCTTGAACAGTTCTTGGTTTTTTGATTTGTTTAGCAGATGCAGGTGATACCAGATGCAGCAAAGGCTGCAGCTGCTTAATTTGTTCCCTTTGTTTCTTGTGAGGTGTGTTGTAGTGGAGTAGCAGTGAGGAAGAGCTGCCTGTGTGTCTTGCAGCTGCTACATGAGGGTGAAATACTGTTGGAAGCACTTGTACTTTCTCTTGGGGGTGGTGGGGGAAAAAGACATTCTTCTCAGTCAGAAAATCTCCAGCAGGAAAAATCAGCTTTGGGTAGGGAAATTCTAAAGAGATACAGAGTCCCTCTCTTTTTCCGTAAGAACAGGGTGATGGGAAAGGGAGAATGTGCTCTGAAACTTTTATTGACTGCCTAACCAAGCAAATATCAGTTTTTTATCTATTTGAAGAAAGGGCTTATTTTAGAGCCTAATAAACTAGAACATCTCCTGGTTTAGAGATTGAGAGCTTCATGGTGTACTTTGATGTGCTTATCTGAAAGAAAAGGTGGGGAGTTGTTCCACATGAATACTCAAGTTGTTTCAGGGTTCTGTCACAGCCTATTTTTCTTCTCTCCTTTTACTTTAATTGGACAAATGGAAAATAATGAAGAAGGTACATAGAACAGGCTACCTGGATCAATAAAAATGTCAGTTTGGCCGCATCAATGTAATAGGCAGGGCTAATGTCATTTGGCTAAATAAATGGGTATGTTTTGTGCAGCATTGTGGTTGTCTAGAGTGCTTTAAAAACAAAGATAACAACAGAGCTCTGCAGCTGGCAATCAGTGTGGCCTGGTGATCTTAGAGCAGAACAGACTTTGTCCAGCTTTCAGCAGGAAAGGGTCTTTATGCCAAAGCACTGGCTCTGCTGGGGCCAGGTGAGGATTATGAGGCTCAGCAGGGCAAGGCTGGGCATGGTTTACCTGATAAATGGCAAGTCTGCCAAATATAAGAAACAACCCAAGGTTTTGCTGAAGTCTGGGCAGTGCTGCTGCTGTCTTTGTGGCATTGTGGTGGTAGTGTGTTGATACTGAGGTGCTGAGCACTGTTTGGGTATTACATCTGCAGTCAGGAGATCTCAGCACTGGAGGTTTCCAAGACCCACAGATTAAATTGGTGGCAAGAATTCAACCAGACTTGATGTAGACAAGTACAGCCTCACTCTGGTGGCCAGGTTTGCAAGCCAGCTTGAGCAATGCCTTTGCAAGGCAAGCACTGCACGCTGAGCAATGCCCCAGTGAAGCTCAGAACTGCTTTTGCATCTGTGTGGAGTGGATGGTCAGTGCCACCACAGCTACCCAGCTGTTTGCTATGCCCTCAGGGTGGCTGCCTCTCTCCTGGCACGAGACCCCTTTGCTGCTATAAAGAAGTGTTTCTTCTTTTGCTCACTTTATCTCACACAGCCTTTGAGCAGAATTCCATATACTGTGGCCTTGACACAGCTGCATAATGCTGTGCATTTGATTTCAGTCCACAGAACTGCTATTAGCAGTACCAAACTAAAACCCTTTCTGAAAGGTCACAACGTGTCACTTAGTCTTTGCTGCCTAAAGAGATGGCAGCAAATGCATTTTCATGGCATTGATATTTGTTGGGGTTTTTAAAAATTCTGTTAGCCCAGAAATTTGCAGAAGTCTTGTGCAATTTCTGTGATGCTGCAGCATTCCCACAGAGGTTTTCTTTAAATACCAGTGGAATTGGGAGGAATCTTAATCGTTGGGATAATAATCAGGAACTTCTGGTTTATCTAGGATCTAGTTTCATTCCAGCCAGATACCAGAAGTATTCATAATTATTTGGTCTCTAAATTCTCAGCTTTAGTTCTCAGCTGTGAAATGTGGCAGTTCAATACATTTTATCCACTTATTAATAAATACAGATGTGAAACTGGAGTGCTACCAAAAACCAGATCTGTGGAAGAGGTAGCCAGGTGAGATGTGGAGAATTTCTACTTTCAAGGCTGCTAAAACAAAAATGAGAGGAAAGTCCTTTAAACCCTACCCTTTTGGTTCTGGGTCAACAATGTTCATGTTCTTCTCAGAAGCCACATACTGACTTTATTTATATTTAGGGTCACAGACTTATTTTACTTTCTGCTACACACAGGTTATTCTGAAATGAATACTGACAGACAGCCTCTTAATAGCCTGTATGCAGCACTTTTTTTACAAGTATTTCTGTGCTTTACAAATTGGATTGCACACTGTGATCCCTTTCCCAAAGGGCAAATACCTCTGGGAGGAATCCGACACATTTAAGACATCGAAAGCTAAATCAAACACCCCCTTAGGGTGGGAAAGAGGAGAATAGTACTCCAGCTAACCTTAGGAAACTTGAATGGCTTGTAAGAAGTCAGTGTAATGTACAGCCCAGTCACCCTGGCTAGTGACCTGTCCTTTCAGTAATCTTCCATGTCTATTTGTTTTTCATTTCTTGTGAAAATGAAATACTAAGTCAAAGCATTAGTTCAGCATGGAGCCAGATATTTTATGTCGCACCTTGACATTGTGCAGCCACTGATGCAGGGCTCAGTTTGAGCAGAGAATTAAACTGTGGCAGAGAGATTTACTGTTCCTGTTCTTGAGGAACAGTCTTGTACCCAGAGGTTGGGTCACTGACTAAAACTTGCTCCTGCAGGAAGCTCTATGTCCAAAATGATAAAATGGGCACTGTCAGCTGACTAAACAGAGTCTGGTTCTTGCCAGTTTTTAAAAACAGCAAAGCAACTTCCCTTGTTGTGTGGCAAGAGGACATTTCCACCCAAGTTCTGCATTCCCATGCCATCCACACCAAACTTTTCAGTACCATCAAATACTGAGCTACCACTGCAACTTTGGACAGGAGCTAGTGAGATGTCAGAAGGAGGCTTGTCTGGAGCATGTGTGTCCCTTCACTTTGCTTGAGAGATGTCCAAGACCTGAAACAAGATTTGGAGAATGGGGAGAGGGAAGGTTTCAAATTGGCCTTCACCAGTCCAAAGCAGCACAAGGAGTTCTATTCTTTTTCCTTCCCCTGAGGGCTTTTGGTCAAGCATTTGCCAGTGTTTATCTGCCACTTTTCTGAGGCAGGAGCATGGATGGATGTTATTGCAGAGGAGCTCTTAAGCCCTTTCTACTGCTGGAAGAGAGGGTCTGCAGAGTACAGGCAAGTCATGACCAAGTGATGTAGGGGCAGAGCATGGAGCTCACACTGCACAATTGCTGTACTGACAGTATCTTACACATGGCTGCCCTTCTGTCCTGCCTACCAAAGTCAGTGTAGGAATGTCACAGTGACTTCTTTCCACAGGAGCAGAGGGTTGTACCCTTCTCTCTGCACAGAGGCTGGTGCACAGGTCTCAGCCTGGCTTGGCCAATCTGAACTCCTTGATGCTGCCTATGACTCTGGAGTGACAAGGGGCTTGTATGACAATCACACCATGGATGGCATTTCTTTTAGTGGTTTGGCATAGTCAGTATGGGCAAGAACAGAAACAGAGCTTGATTCTTCTATGTGGGTAAGTGTGGACTGGACCTCAGAGCTGGCTACCACATTCAGATAAATTTGGGATAAGTGGATACTTTAGAGCCCAGTATTACTTCTCTCTCCTTGCCAAATTACATGAACTAGTTGCTGAATTGCCTGTAGGTGAAGGTTGCACAGTCTGTCATCTCTGAAGAAATCATGCCTGTGTGAGACTCCCCTGTGAGTGTCATAGGTCCATCACAACTTGAGGAACGTCACCAGGTTTCATATTCTCAAGAAGGAAAGATCCTTTTATTTGGGGGATGGTTATGTGCAGTGTTTAGTTGGCTTGGCACAAAACAAAAGCATTTATTACGCTTCTCAGTAAGACCTATGTGCCAGCTGAGAAGTAAAACAAAGATGGTTAGAGCAGCATTGTGTAAACCCATTATCTGTTGCAAACCTTTGAAGTTCAGCCGCCTTCAGGCACTGTGAGAGTTGACATGCAAAGCTTGTACTTCTATTTGTGTGGCTGTGCTGGCACGGGCAGGGCCCCAGTAGTCAGGGATAATTCACATGGAACAGAAGCATGGCATGAAGAATGTGCCTCTGGCTGGAGTGAGCGAGTCACTTTATCACTGAGGCTTTTTTAAACTGAAGACTGTTTACCTGGCAGCTCTCAATTAACATGCTGATGAAATCCATGCAGGAAGTTTACACAGGCTCCTTGAGAAAATTTGCTATTTTAAATTTGCCTGGTTTTTTCTATATTTAGGGGATCAACCCCTTAGCCATGTGCCCGAAAATACAGGATAAAAACGAGACATTCTAAGACTTAATGCTTTCATTCTCTCACACACTTTGGAGTAGCAGTTATCTAGCAATGGAATTACACAGTACCCACTAACTGTAGTTCACAGTTAAGCTCTCTCAAACAGAAAATTACACCAAGAAATCCATAAACGGTAAGAACAGCAAGGGTCAGACTGTTTTACTGTGAAGAATTATATGGTGTGGGAACCCTATTGCCTTTTGGTTTTTTTCTGCTGTTAATGCACCAAGCTCGGCTCCCATGGAGCTTTCTGAGAAACCAGAAATGTAGTGTTGTATTTGAAATGCATTGCGGTATTGGAATTCTATTTTGGTACACTTTACACAAAACTGTGTAATCCTTATAGTAGATATTTAACTCTGATATGTTTTATCTGCAGACTGTTCTCAGAATGATTGATCCTCCTTGCCTTTACTCTAGAAAGATGCTGAATGTTGGCTGAGGGAAACTGATCTGTGTTGATGTTAAGTGGCTGAATCAGGGCTGGTGTGAAATAAAAGCATTAATCTTTCTGCCTTGCTGGATGTATGCAGATGGCATAAGGCCTAACATTTGTTTCAGATCCTGTGGGGTAATTTAAGTTCCATAGGCTTGTTGAAGTTCCTTACCCACCTGACTGCTACCAGCCAAAGGCTGCTAAGAGAAAGCCACCCCAGAATGCACGATTCAATGGCAGGTCAGCACTGTCTTGTTTAATACATCACATCTCTTCATAAACAGTTTTATTGTTTTGCAGAACAAACATGTTTAGAAAGAGGAGGTACAATGTACAGCTTGATTGCCTTCATGGACTCATGGCTGGTGGTTCTGTGACTCCTGAGATCTTTCAGGGCCTGGGGCACAGCACAGAGCACCCCTTCAGCTGCTGAGCCAGAGGATGACTGGCACAGGCAATGCAGCTGAGGCAGCAGAGTTGGCTTTACCTTTATTCTCCACATGGAGAACAGCAAAGGCAAGGAACTGCTTCTGATTCTTGTTAAGATGCCTTGACTTGGGTCTGCCTGACCTGTGGTTTCTATGTCAGTCAGATCTGCCTGTTTCAGTAGTTAACACTCGAGCACTGTCTTCATGAAGCTTGGTGTAAAGAAACCAAACATACCCACAGTATCAGCCACATGCTAAAAATCTTAAATCAATCACTGTGATTGATAAACGTTTAGCATCACCTGGCAAATGAGTGATAGCTTTATATTTTATAGCCAGAATAACGATATTGGGTTAACAAGAGAAAAAAAGAACTTTATAAAGCAGAACAAAGACACAAATTTTTATTCTTGGTCTGGATGGGTGTTTTGTACTTGCAGAGGTGCTATCAAACACTCCAGTGGCTGCAGTATCAAGCTAACCTAAGATTTCTCAGATGGACAAAGTCCAGGGTTAAGAGCAAGAAAGAAGGAGGTTGAGTTAGAAGCAGATGGAAGTTGGAAGCCTTAATGTTATTTGCTACAGTGTATTAAAACAGCACTAGGAATTTCACATCCTAAACAGCAGAAGTCATTTAACATTTAAAGATTAGGGTTTTCATTACAGATGGCAATACAAGCCCCAGCACCTTTAGATATGTGATCAGCTCTCCTGTTGTATTCACACAGACTCGATCTCGGAACATGACAATTTGATGTAGGAGTGGGCATTGCAGTCAATGAGGGAGAATTTGCAAAAGGGATGATGGATAAAAGCTTACAGAAATCACAGCAAATAAAGAACTGAAGGCCAGTAGGGGTGCTGAAACAGGCTGATAAATAGATATTTATTGGTTAGTAAGTTTCAAACAGCACATATTTACCTGCTCCCACTAATTCAGCAGGAGTTGCTGCTTCAGAGGCAAAGTGTTTCTGTTAAGGTGGCAGCTGAAAAACTATCAGCATCACCTTGCTGATCCTGCACATGTGCACACTCCTGTCATCCCTCAGAGCTCTGTGCCCAACAGTGGGACACACACTATGGAGAAAGACCAGAACTGCTGGCAGTCACTCAAACCTCCCACCTGCTCAAGGGAGTGTTTTAAGTGAAATTGCAAATGAAGATGATGGGGTTCCAGGACCAAGTCCATAGTAGTTGACAATAATTTAATTACAGCTACTATTAAACAGATAAACTGAGATATAGGGACTAGCTACATCTCACCAGAAGACAAGCCAGACAAGGACTGATAATACACGTGTGGGTGTGCTGGAAGTGAAAGCTGGCTTATTCCAGCAGCATCATTCTGCTACAGCCATTTGATATCCCAGAAGAATTGAGTGTCTATAGCACAGGAAATGTGGAACTATTATTTTTGTCAAGACCTGAGACCAAACAGTCAAAAGGAGAAAACAAGGGGTATACAGAGTGACTGGAAAATAGGTGTATAGCTGTAGAATTTGTAACTAACTGCTGCTTACCTGGTGAGTGTTTCTATCTATAGAAATGTTGGGGTGGGTGTGTGTAACGAAGGGCAAAGTCTGCCTGCAGACAGGACAAAGGTCACACCTCTGGCTGCTGTGCACGTGACAGACTACCCAAATGAGAAGGATTCATGCAAAGCTGATACAGGAGGATGAGCTAAAACATTTCTAGGTAGCCATCCTTTTAACACTCTAGAGTGGACAAGAGCTGTGCTGGCCAACAGTGACTAATTTTCATTTTAATCTACTGGAGCTCATCATCTTCCTCATGCTGCTGCTAATGCAGCGTGTTAAAAGACTTCTCCAGAAACTGCTCTAGCTGAAACTTTCAGGAATGCAAAGCAAATCCAGTATAAACACTGCAGAAGGAGGAAGTGGGGGGAAAAAAGACAAATTATTGCTAGAATGAAGAGTGAATTTAGCTTAGCTTTAGCTCACAGCTCTTTCCTCCCTCCTCTAAGAGTCTTGCATTTACGTGCTCCGTTAAAAGAGCATGAGACTGAGAGATGAGACTGAGCATTTCAGGAGTCAACAATGAACCTTTCATTGAGCTGGCTTAAAGCAGCAGTGCTGATCATGCAGGCTCCTTTCAAAGGAAGATACAATGCTGTGCGTTTCTTTATTTTTTGGATATGTTAAGGATTAGTTCTTTGCTTCAAAGAGATCCTAAACAATCTACAAAAATAAAGACACCCCAAAATTTTGAAGTGTTCCTTCCAAGAACCCTAAGGAGAGCTCCTTCTGGAGTTGCATCTGACATGGAGGATGACTTCAGTACTTCGACTTCAGAGATGTCAACTTTTTTTTTTTTTCTAAAAAACCTTTAGTTATAATTTGGTTTTCCACCTGCCTCAAGCGTGCTGGTAGAGGGAAGGAAAGTGTCTTCTGCAACTCAGAAAAGAATAAAGGGGACTGAGCAACAAGGAAAGAGTGGGTGTTACCTGTCCTTTCTTGTGAAGGGAGAGCCACAGACAGGAGTAGGTCTGTATAATTTTATTTTCATTACTTACACAGTCACTGCACCGTGCTACAAGTTATTAACTCACAGCATCCTACTGCATGTTACTGGCTTTGCACAAACCTAGCAGAAAGTAACATTCTGCTTATGGTTAAACCACTGCCCTCAATACTTGCTACTCTGTGAAGAACAAAACCCTTTTGTTAGAGGATGCAGTCATCATCATCATCTTTAAAAACTATATATAATTTCAGTAATCTCTTCCTAATGCTTCAGATGCATGTATTGAATTTGAGATAATTTACAGTTAGTCTTATAAAGTTCTGCTTGTTTTTCTTCCAAAGAAAATAGCAGCATATTGCAAAATAGGAAGATCAGTAGCAAAATACATAGTTATTACTAAATAATCCATCAAAATGTTTTCTTACTATGAAGGTCCCCTTTCTTTTCTTTGCATATAACATCTGTTGCAGAATTGACTCAAACTCTACACAGGTATAGTCACACAGATAAAGCAAAATGGTTTTCTGCAGTATGAAGTCAAAAAAGTTGGTGCTGTTTGGCAAGTAACTACCTGCCTCTTTCCTATTCTATGATCCGATCTGACTTGGAGAGAAAGGTGGATGTGATCACTAGGCGTTTGTCACTTTGCATCCTCTGCCTCCTGTTTTCATGCCTTCTTCTGTCCTTACTGAACTTCGAAGTGGAAGATGAAGCATGCAGAGTTTATGGGAAGGTGCGTGTGAACAAAATCACAAAACTGAAGTTCAAAAATCCCACAGCCCAACGTCCAGAACTGGTAAATGGTATCTGCATCATGTTTCAGTTAACTAAAGAAATAGCCTCTCACTGCAGTAAAATACAAGGAGGTCATCACTTGTGTAGACCAACACCTGTATTTTAGTCTGCTTGAACTAACATGCAGGGACTTGCAAGAACAAAAAAGTTGATGCTTTTTTTTTGTTTTTTTTGGTGGGGAATACTAAAAAGCCAAAAAGAGGAACATTCAAGCAGAACTACTTTCAAATGCCCAGCTGCACATGCTGCCTCAAGAAAAAGCAAAAATGAATGAAGATGAGGAAGAGTCCTTCTCACTGATGTATTTCAGGACCATTATTTAAGAGTGGCTCTTTCCAGCAGCAGCGAAGTTTGCTCTCCCAAAACAGCTGCTGCTAGTGAGAAATAAAGCCCATTATTGCACCAGTTCACCATGTAAAATGTGCACTGCAAATACTTTTGAGCAGTTTAATCTTATGCACTCTTCTTTCACTGTGGTCCTTTGTGTAGTAAAGTATGTACAGATGCAGCCTTAACTAAGCATAATCTTATGAACTGGTTATACTAAAACTACATCCTTACACAGAAGCTCCTGCCACCACAGCCTTTGTGTTGAACCACGGGTATTATTTTTGTTCTTTATGCAAAATTCTAATCAGATATTTAAATAACAAGACAAACATCTGGTGCCAATAAATATTTTAAGAAGTGCAGTCTTAAATGTTTCCATTGGTTTTCTAGGCATAAAGTTTTTGAGGAGAATATGAATTTATTTCCAGTGTGAATTGGCTACAAGGTCATTGTTACATTAAGGGATTACTTTGCTTAGACCTTCTCTTGGCTGTTCCTCTGATGACTGACAGTATCAGTAACTACAATACAACAAAGAGAATGTTACTACCATTTGTCAGGGCACTTAACTGTCTACACATCAACTGTGAGGACAGGTGCTGTCAGATATTACACTGGCATACTTCTTGGAGTCTATTATAAAATCTGTATTTTTATGACACAGTTAATATCAGATTTCCTCCCTGGTGAGCCTTTGTACTGAAATAATAATTGTAAGATTAAAAAAAAAAAAAAAAAAGTGCTTTTATCCCCTAGAGATTTATATCTAAGATGTAGGATAATCACAGAAGGAACTGCTGATTATAGACTGAACTGAACACCACAGTGAGTACAAAGCCAAATATAAAGAGGATATTGTATTCACTAGGCCAGAGGATCACAATTTGTCCAAAAGAAAAGTCATGCAAAATTCAAGTTTTGAATGTATTTATCACCTGCCATTGAGTTAATAAAAGCAGCTAATATTACTTCTGGAATGCTGGAATTGCACCAGGACTCTTTCCAGGGTGTTGCCTGTACACTACTGAAGAGCAGTTCATGTTCTCAGGTACCTCATGTTACGGATGTGCTGCCACTCAGTCAAGACATGAAGCTGCCTCAACACAGCAACATTCCCAGGTAATTCTTATTTTTCCTCGAAGCCCTGGCTTGCACCTAGTCACAGGTTTAAAACTGGCTGAAAAGGCAAAGCTGTTTTATGTAACTTACCTTCACTAGAACACAGCCATCGTGTTCAAGAATCATGCAGTTTTATAACTGAAAGTACTATAAGAATTTGAGAAAAAAAATATGGATGTATGTATCCCATGAACCAGGCACAATTTCAATTCCAAACGATTTTCAAAAATTTTTTAAAATTATTAGTTTTACATTCTCTCTCCCTCTAATACAGGAAATTGTAGGATTTTTAATTAGCCTTGTGTTTTTAGCATCTAAACGATTAAGAAAAAATAGTTATTCCTCTGTTTATCCATTATGAATATAGCCCATTCTGACTGGGAATACAGCTACTCTAGGTGAAGCTGCCAAAGTGCATGAAAGACCATTTAAGACATTTTAATGCCAGTGACACAGTGTACAGTATGCATTTGACCTGAAGAGTATGTACAGCTTACTCATCTGATTGCTGTATCTAACCTCAAAGTTAAATGGACCAAACTGGCTACAGTAGATTTGCTTACAAAACAAATCCCTCAATTCAAACCCAGCAGAAACACTATCGTTCCCTTCCAAACCTGCAGAAAATCCTGTCCACCCTTCACCGACTGTAAATTCAGCTTGAAGTTACTGACCTAACCTCGGTCTTTTTCCTGTTTATATTTCTTGCATGAATTTACAGTAGAAATGGTGCAAAATAGCAAGACCTGTTGGAATAGGCAGAAAGGAATTCAAACTTTAATCTGATTGGTTTAATTTTTTTTTAGCATGAGGAAAAAGAATAAAGTTACAAGATTCTTTTAATATTTTCACAATGTTAAACTAAAACTGAGCTCTAGGCTACATGTGTAAGTAAATCTAGAACACAAAAGGGTTAAATAAGATCTTCTTTTAAGATACAAGAACTTAAGCTTTCTTTACGTTTAACAAACTTCACAGAACAGATACTGCAAAGGAACAACCCCCTCCCAACTTTTTATTTAAAGTGAACATTGTCCATAATTCACATGAACTTTAAGTAGTGTCCTCTCAAGAGCCACCTTGAAACCGTCTGTGCACTTGTAACGAGGTTAAAGAGAATATTAAGGAGGAACAAAATAGCATCTTCAGTATTAATGCAGAAAAGTCTTGTTTATCAATCAGAATGCCCATCAAATGCTAGGATAGGATTTTGTAGGAAAAGAAAGTGCGTATCACAGCAGCCGCCAAAATCCGTGGTTTTTTTAAACTCCTCACAGCAAATATAAATAATATCCTCAGACAGTCCCTCTCACGAGGACCACTTCCTGAAAATGCAGCCCACTACAGAAGCTTTTGCTGCTGGTTCATATTCTTGAATAAGAACAAGGAAAAAAAAAAAAACCAGCTTGCCTTCCAGACAGCTTGTGTTTATAATGATGGGACACTTCTGATTTGCTTCATGGTTAATGCTAATACAGTCAGATGCTGAGTGTGTGTGTGGAGAGACATATATATATATAAGGGTGTATATATATATGTATTCTTTTTTTAATTAGTTGTCTCATTGTTAAATGTTCCTAACTGGCTACCAAAGTAACAGTATAATTTGGCCTATAAGGAGTTAATTACCTGTAACAAGTAGAATGGAGGATGACTCATACAAGCTGGGGTTTTCCAAGTGACAGGTTACTTCACCCCCGATGTTTCACATCTGCCCAGTATTTGAAGATGAGACAAAGTCAATCCCTCTCTCAGGTTTTCTTACGAATTTACCCACTTGTTAATAACTTACTAATGGTCTGAGAAGTTAAACTCCTTCAGGATTAAGCTGGGCGACATCGGCAGGAATCACCTTTACCTGCGTGAGCCCTGTGTGCGGCAGGAGACAGCCCGGTTACGGTGTTGGCTTTTACGTTTCCCAAGTGACAAAGCTGGTGCGGTTGGGCTCAGCTCAGCGTGACACCCCGTAACACAGAACCACGGCTCTAACCAGATCCAGAACGTTCTAGCCAGGTCATGCTTTTCACATCCACTTGCTATACTCACTTTGCGGGCAGGGATTCTCGTGGGCGCGTTCAGCTGCATAGAAGGAGGGCTGGCGGGGCCCCTTGGATTATCTCATTGACACTCTGAACGTGAGGAACACGAACTCGTTCTGACAAAGGGTGTTTTGTTTTACAGGTTGTTCCCCAATACTGTTACTGAATTCCGTTTGCTACAAAATGTCCTTTTTTCCCCAATATGTAAGTCTAGCTACAGAAAGTCAGTCTGTAGAATCCAGCCATGGCTACTGTGCTGTGAATTAGCCTTATTTGATCAATCATCAGATACCTGCACTTAGCAAAAGGCAAACAAGAGCCAATCAGGTTTCGGCCAGTGGGAATGGCTGCACTGCTCAAGGTATGTGGAATCTGTTCACACAACGCGTAGAATCTCTGTGGATGCCATGTAAAAAGGTATGCACCATTTACTGCTCCAGGATGGAGTTGGCTTTAAAGAGAGATCATAATTTAACAGAGAAGAAAGAAAAAAAGAAAAAGAAGAAAAAAAAAAAACAACCCTGATAGGTTCTTTATAGTAAGATACATATAAAAATTTTTCATAAGAATCTCTGTCCCCCTTTCTTTTTGGCTTCCTGGAAGAACCAGAAAGGTGTTCCTACCCCAACAGAATCCCTGATGCTGGTGACACTGCCTAACTCAAAAGCCACACGCGATGAAGGCACGAGTGACCAGTCAGGTCTTCTGGGCTTAAGCAGCTGCAGTTGCTGCTCCAAGTAGTATTTCACCTCCTCAGGATTCAGTAGCAGTGAAGAGGTGAAAGGCTGCACATTAAACAGTTTGTCCGAAAGCCATGTGCATAGCAAACTTTTACACCAGCTTCTATACGACTATTTGTTTTAACTCTGCAGCTGGAATGTTTCCAGCATAAGGCTTTTAGAGTGACTCCAGCAATAACAGAAGCCTTTGGATTTTTCTTGCTTTGTTTAAATCCACTAGCCATACTCAAAAATAATATTTCTTCATGTTTTATTTTTATACGGTGGCTAGCAGGCACCTTAGTAACCAGCCAGAGATCAATTTCAACCACCATCAATCCCTAAACTACAGTACCAGGACGGTTGGCTAAAGAAAGGAAACTGATTGGCTGTAGTCTGAAACTTGCCTAGTACAAGGTGTCTGGCTGACTTTGTCCTAAATAAGGCTAACATTAGTGAACTAAGAGAACAGCATTTGGTTGCAGTCTTGCACTCAGGAACATCCTTCGCCAATGCGTTGGCATGATCTCCCTACTTTCCGATCCAGTTTCACCATTTTCATGATGGCCTCCTCGCGCCCGCGGCCCATGTGGTCGAACGTGCAGTCGTGCTGTTCAGGCAGGCGGTGCAACATGCAGAACACGTAACCTGCCAGAGGGAGGCAAGGGACATGGTTAGGGACTGCTTGCAGAGCTGGCATCTCACCTGAAACACAAGAAGGACACCCGTCTGCTGGGGGATTACTCAGTTCTCAAAAATTAGTGCCAGTTTAAAGCTTTTACTTATTTTCTTACAGGTCACGAATATTTGATCATTTACTGCATTTTGTTGAGAATTTATCAACACAGTAGCAAAGCTCAAGTCAATATGAGATTTGTGGGGTTTGTTGCCATCCTCCCATACAGAAAACCTCCAAAATCATCTAGGCTGCGTACGTCCACATAGTAACAAAGCCAATGCATTTGGGTTTTAATCACCTTTGCTGAAATCTTTCCCTCTTTTAAGCGAACTTTGTTGTCATTTCTGACATTCATGCCTATGGTACTCTAGGGTGAGCTCCCAAGCAGATTTTCAAGTCAGAACTGTTCAATTTAAGCACCTTTCTTCCCCCTCACTGCCAGCGTTGGCAGTGACGGCAGGAGAGTTCACTGCTCCTTTGCTGTCCCCTCTTCAGAAGCTTCTCCCCATGAACCATTCTGACACCATCCACGGGGGGAACAGGCATTTGACACAGGGATGTGTCACACCACACCACTTTGCTCTGTAGCTGAGAAGATGAGGCTATTGCCTCGTTGTCTAAAGCTCCTCAATGTTATTCAGCTTTCCAGGGAGCACATGACTTAGAAACATGCCAATACTTTTCCCTGCAGGTGAGGAGGGCATCTGCCACAGCCACCACTTTCTAGTCTACAAAAGAAATCAGCTTTTCTCTTCTTTGTCCCTAACATTTTGTAACAGTAGAGAAACTGCCTCAAACTTCCCACCTCCAAAATGAATGTTAAATAGCAGTAAGTAGCATTAAGATGCTATAGGAGGGGAAAGTCACACAGTTACAGGGCTCACCAGTCCACTGTATACAAAACCGAGTATGGTTCATACAATATTGCCTGTGCTGGGATATTTTTCCTGCCTGATGGTGCAAAGAGTAACACTCTGCCTCTTACTTGAATGCTTTACATCAGTGCTGCTCCTTAAATGCTCAGAAAATATTAAACCCACAAAATGATGGTATTTGAGAGATGGAAAAGGATAAAAATGAGTGAGTGAATGATTGGGAAAGTGTTTTGTGCATATATACACACACACACACACACACACGCATATATGTGAGAATATGTGCGTAAAGCAATTTAAGTTCCTGGACTGTAAAACATCAATTGCAGGAGAGAACAACATGCTACTTTTATATTAGAGTGATTGTTAAGAAAACAAAGAGGGGGAAAGTGTCATACATGGAATTATTTTTAAAAAGTGAAGACAAATTGATTTATCTTTGCTCTTTGTTTCAAGTAGCACCGGGCTATGAAAAGGCATGCCTATTATCTCTGGCTGGCTTTGAAACCCAGTTCTAGGAACAAAGCCAAAAAAGACAAGTTTTCTGTATTGGTATGTACAGTTCAGAAATATGGATGGAAACTTGCAGATTGAATTGATATGTATCTCACCCCTTGTGATCACTGCCTCCACTTCAATCTCAATCTGGGTCATACCACACTCAAATGTGACAAATATCTTTCCCATGGTGCCAAAAATTCAAGGTCTGATTGTTAAAATGAAAATATCCCTGGACTATAGTGCCAATACTAAACAGTCATCTCACTCAATTCTCTCTCACAGAAAGCAGGGTCTGAAGGCTTCCCTTATTTCTTGAAATAAGATTTCAAATTGCTGAACCAATGTCCACTGCAGGTACCAGAATCATAAATACCTGACTGGATGAGCTCAAAATTCAAGTTCATCATCTCATCTGCAATGAATGTCTAAGAAGAAGATGCAAGACACCACGAAGATACAGACTGGGCAGGAGGTATCTCAGTCCCTTCTAAATAAAAACTGGTTTTAAGTCCTGGTAGTTTTACAGATCCTTTCCAAATGTTTAACAAGCATATGTAAAAATGCCATCTAATGTTACTGAAAAGAGATCTTGAAAATTTATACAATCTTCTGCACTGCTTCATCAACACTCTGACAATTCTGTAAATCTAAGGAAGGAAGTACATACCCCACATGATTTATCACTTTTGAACGTGACCTTTCAATTTCCCCATCTCTTCCCCTTCTACAAGGCCAATGCAGACCAGCACAGCTTCATGATGTTCCCTTCTACCCTGCTACCCCAAATACAATCTATCCTGTGCTTTGCCCAGTCTTGATTTAATTTTTAACACCTTTTATTTTCTTTATAGAGCACCTGTTTTCACACACGAAAAGCTGTACTGTATGCTATATTTATTCCACATGACACATTATTTATTTTTTTCTGTTCATCAAGGGTTTTTTATGCATTCTTGAACAAAGTTTCAGTAACTGTCCACAAAAGAATGGCAGGTGATTTTCATTTCTCCCAGAGTATTGGAACAGTATGTCTAATTTCAGCAACTAAATGATCTAAACCTGTTATTAATATATATTTAAATATGTACTGCTAATTAGAACAGATAGTAGCTAATGAAAGAATACCCAAGCTCATTTTAAGTGTTACAAAAATAGTTCTGCTTACATTGGCTGATTTATGGAAGGGGGCTTATTCTGGCTGAATTAGCAATGCAGATCTCCTGGAAGCTCCATTTCCAAAAAGAGAATTCAGATCTTTCGTGCTTAAATCACTTTAAAGATTGGAACTTGTATTTTTGCAGGTTTTATTTAAAATTTAAAGGCCTTTAAAACACTGTTATTCAGCAACTAATTGAGTGACAGTAGTTCTGAATATTTTTTCATTAGTTCAGAGTGGCTGTATTCAATTAAGTTATTACTGCTGTATCCACTCCTCACTTCTTCAGTGGTTTGAAAATCAGAATGGACATTCTGTGGTCTGAATGTGCACAAGTGCCTGATGTTGTATCAAGGCCATCAGATTTTGCAGCAGTTCCATTATTAATTGTGTGTGCTGGGGCAGAAGGCCAAGAGATGCATCTGTATTTTGATCCTTAATGCCAATCCATATTTAGCAGAGGTGAAACCTTTTCTCTTGAGAACTCTGCTTTTACGGTTATTAAGTAAGTTAGATAAATAAACTCCTGCAGGGTATTTGCTGTTAAGTTCATTATGGGATGGTATCAAATACAGGTTGTCTCCCTTAAAAGAATTTCCTGCTTCTTTTTAGCACATGATAACTAAAAAAATAACTTTCTACTAGTGGAAAAAGCATTGAGAAAGGGAATCCATTTGCCAACTAAAGTTCATTTACCCAAGCCATCAACCTAAAACATGCTAGATATCCACTGCCAGCACAGAAGATTTCAATCTAGTAAATATAATAATACATCTCACAGCACTGCAATTGTTGTTTTCTGATGTTAGTAGTAAACTGTGAATCACCCACTCCTTAGGTCTCTAATGCAAACATCTTGGAAAAACATTATGTAGTGCCTCAAAACATTTGAGGTCCTCTGAGCACCACAGAAACTTCTTCACAATACATCATAAAAAAATTCACTTCCATAACATTGCTGGAGCAAAAATGGCTAAAGACATAAAGCAGAGCACCATCCCTGCCTTACAGAGAAAAGTAAGGAAACCCAAGACTGCACACCAGCAACTATGAAGCTGCTTTCATCATTCCTAAGGAACCTGATGGGAAAGGGATATTGGAGAGAAAAGAAAACAAAACAGGCTTCCATGATCCAGACCAGAGAGTATCACAGACCTACAGTATGCTGTGTGTGGGTAATGAAAAACCATTGCCTTTTCTTCATTGCTACACTCAAGAGCCCTGGTACATTTTTGACTTTCTGAAAGTTGAGCCGTTCAAGTATCACTGCTGACATGGAAAGGCAAAGCCCTTCATTACCAAGTATCATCAATCATCTTAATTGTTCACTCTAGACATTTATGCTTTCATTGCAGGCACCAACTGTTTTGAAGGTTTAGCCTTCTATACTACAGTGACCCCTTTCCATACATTCAAAGAAAACTCCCATTGGTAGGTAAAAGTGAAGTCAACATTATCATAAAACCCTGAGCTTCTGATACTTAAAAATCATCTTACCTGCCCACTAGGATCGGTATTTATCATTTTCATTTCCAAGTCAACAAGCAGAAGTTCAGAACTGTCAGAACTTGTAGCTTATACCATTTTCAAATTTTATTTAATAAACAACCTGTGTTTGTATAGGGCCCTATACAAAGACTACTTGAAAGCAGTCCTAGTAATGACACAGACATAATCCTGTGCAGAATTCTGTGCTGTGCTTTGACTTCTTCACATTCTTCACAAGATATTTTACTTCTCTTGCAGATTTAAAATTCTAATCAACAGATGTTCAGAATTTAAAAATACTTTGTAACTTATTGAACTTTGTAATTTTATTGAAGATGCTGCAAAAATTCTGTAACAATGGTCAGAAGTCAACTAAGGTTAGAAGTAAACTAACTACACCAAAGGTGTGTTACCTAACCAGGTATTGTGTGAGCCTACAAGCAGATTTCTGTGCAAGAACAGATTTTAACATCTCTTTAAACAATGAAGATATCTGCAGGCTATCACACATCACAGCCAAACCAGTAGATGAGCAAGCACACAAGATCAGCTCATGCTGCTGCAGCACTGTTCAGAACTGCACACCATTCACTCCAAGTGTGTAATAATCCCCAAAATAAAATTTATGCATCTCTCCCACCCCTTCCAA
Source organism: Phylloscopus whistleri (assembly GCA_017589585.1). NCBI lineage: Eukaryota > Metazoa > Chordata > Aves > Passeriformes > Phylloscopidae > Phylloscopus > Phylloscopus whistleri. The sequence goes on from JADMLD010000534.1 coordinate 2,017,371, forward strand.
CTGGAAAAATGATTTAATGTGTTACAAATTATACTAACAATAAAACTATAAGTTAGTGTGGGAAAGAAGTATTTTTTGTTTTTTTGAAGACATAAAATAGGTAAGAAATGAATGGAAGAGTAGAACAAATAGCTCTGAAGATGCAAAGCAAGATCCTAAAGGCTTGAGTACCTGAGAACAGCAGTATGATCCAGCTCGCTCCCCTGTGCTCTGGAGCTTGTTTAGCAGGAACACGCGGTAATGGAAGGATGGGAACGTGTGCGATAGCACAGCCAGGCAAAACTTCCAGTGCAGCTCGGATGTGCTGTGTTTGGCAATAGAAATACATTCTTCTCTGCTGGTATCTTGTATTGTTCTCTTTTGCACAGCTCCATTCTTGCATATACTCTAGTTACCTCTCTTCTCTCTTCTTTGGGAATGCTCTGCACTGGCATTGTCAGCTTTCATTACACAACTCGAGGAAATTTCAGTTTCACTGACATTTTCTATAAAACCAAACCAAATCCCACCAAGCTAAACAATGAGGTTTTGGAAATAAGTGAACTAAACTCTTCTGTTTCTCTTTCCCAGCTTTGCAAGTCATCATGGACTTTGATTAAGTGGTAAGTACCTCAGAATAACTTGGTTGGGAATCTTGTCATTCATTTCCAAGGGGAAAGGGGAGCAAGCCACAGTATGATGAAGCTTTTTAACCAGAGAGATGTATTTATTAAAATTCCTCAAAATTGAGGCAGTCCTTTCTATCACTTCCACTCCAAACTGAGTGGATAGGCAATGTTAACCTCTAGGTGCTCACAGTTAGAAGTCTCTAAACACCAATTCACATTGTCTTAGGCATTGCCCTCTCAAGGCATTTCAGTTCCATGAATCTCCACAAACAGCACACCTGCAAAAGCTTCACAAAACTTATTTTTCTAACCATTTGCTATGATTACTGCAACTTAGTTTTCAGTATTTTCTTCTTCATAAAGATCGTTGATACTTGCAACTTCCATCTTGCTCTCAGTCAGCGATAATCTCAGGTTTCATGCTGGAAGCATAGAGCTCTGTGATCTCTCTGGTGCTACAGAAGAGTGCTCAGGAGATCCTACAGATTCATTCTGTATTTCTACTACTGGTTTTATGCAAAGAAAATTTTTTCCTTCTTCTTCTGTTTTGCTCTCTGTGATGAGGAGGGTAAAGCAATGTGTACGTATTTGCATTAGAGACAGAAAAAGCATTTATGGAAAGGACAAGAAGTGAATGGAAGAAATTGTATACAAAAGAGAGAGGACATAATCTTAATACTGTAACAGCCACTGGACAGATATGGTTAAAGATTCTGCAAGAATTCTTTCCACTGCAAGGAAAAGATTGTATTTCCAAGTTTGGTCACGTATAACCTGTGATTCAAAGTTGTTTTCCTGTCTATTTTCTTTAAGATCATAAGCCTGGGAAGCTGCTTTAGGGAGCACACAAGAGATGCAGTTTGGCACTGTAGAGACCCTGCAAACAAACTACGTTTTATCCCAATTTGTGCTAATTTCAAACACACTTACCTATTTATCTGACTACTTGCACAGAAAGATGTCAAACTGTTTTTTCCTACATGAAATGTACCACAAATTTTGAGCAGAGAATTTGTATCACTTGAGGACAGAGCACGCGCTGATTTTTAGGGGAATTTTTTGGATCAACAATTCTTAAGGAGGTTCTACACAAAAATTCTATTCTATTCCTTGTCTTTGGAACTAAGAACAACTCGAAGTTTCCTCCTGCTTCTTTGAAGACATTGCATTTGGAGTGGGAAAAATTAAGAAATGGCACTCTTGTAGACTCAATTCTTACTTTTGCTGTAGTGAACACTAACCCCAGAAAAGTAGGGAAAATGTTTAGGAACAGAACTGAGGTTTTCAGGAAATGATTTCTGAATTTCAAAGAATCCCTAATGAATCAGTCATAAATACAGCACATCTACTTTGTAATAGTAAGCTGCCAGTAAGCAATGTTTGCTATGGGTCAGGCCTGGCTGGGTACTGCAGGTCTCAGTCAGGATTGTGTCTCAGATCCATCATGTACCAGAAGAAGACAGTGGTTAAATCATTTGATTTGGATCAGATGGTTTTCTTGCTGTACAGAACTCATGCATTTGAGAGTAAACACTTCCACATCACAACTTCACTCACTATAGATTTGTAAGATAAGGCCATTATCTGCTGGGGACAGACTATCAGTGCAATTCAGGTCCAGGATTACTCCCACAGACACACCATGCAATCAATAGTTCAAAAGTGCTTCATACCTCAGAGGTCACTGACTTACACAGTGGTGACAATGACATCTGTAGGCTCCCCTTCTGACCTAATACACTGTCCCTGGTTTTTAGTCTCAGCTTCCACCCACAGCAGTCAGGCACAAGCAGCAGCTGTGATACCACAAGCTCACTCTCCCACTACCACAACTGCTGGGTTACTGCTCTTGTGAAATCTCTGCAGAACTGGGCTCTGGTCCCAGTTCATCTGTGGTAAAGGATCCAACTTCCCAGAAATTAGCATTTTAATTTGTCATGTAATCTTTTGATATAACTGGGAGAAACATTTTTCACAAAAGGCCTGTGCAATTGTTGAACCACAAAGCCAGGAAAAAAAAAACAACAAAAACCCAAACAACCAAAACTGGTTAAACTTTAATTTAACAAGGGAATTTTTGGAGAAACCATTTTGCTCCCAACAACTTACTGCATCAAGTGAGGTATCAGATAGTGAACATCACCTACCAACTTATTTTAAGGAGAGGAAAAGCAAGGTTCAAAATTAAAAGTTTAGACTTTAGGTAGGTGAAAAGTTTCCTTATTTGAATAATTGTGTGATTTTGCAATGATGTATTCAAGAGGAATTAGTATCACTGCTACACTAGGAAAAGGAATATTCATTGCCACCTTTGCACGACCAAGAACACATGAAATAATACTGCACCTCCCAAATCATTCCTAGTTTCACAAGGCTATATCCTGTAGTATGTGGGAAAATGAATCCAAAGAACAGAAGGTACAGTAAAAAAGCAGAATTATGCTAAAAAGGCCTCCTAGTGTCCAAGGCAGCTAATGAAGTAGAGGTAACTCATACTAACAGGTTACACTATTGCAAATGTTAGCACTGCTATAAAATTAGATCTTCCATGGGTTATACCAGCTTATCAAGGGGGATTTGTTTCCTACTCAACATATTTAGATTTGAGCAGTGCAGACTCTCTAGATTTGAGCAGTGTGAAACCTTAATTAAAGTGTCCTGAGAAATGGCAGGTGGATGACAGAGCTCTCCTAAGGTCAGAGCAGGGACTTGTGCAGTATTTAACACTTTAAAAAGAGCTGCACGAGCATTAATACTTCTAGAATTCTCTACACCAAGCCCACCTGAGCTAATACACTTCTCCCAGAAGCTGAGAATTTAATTAAAAGCTCGAGTGTACCCAGAAAGTTAATTAAAATAGCAAGCAATACCTAGTGATTCAATAATGTATGTGTGTAATTTTGTTTAGGCCAATGAAAATGCAGGAAAGATAAGGCTACTAATAAAGAACTGGAATGAATAATGAAAGGGTCTGTATAACATCCAGTATGTGCTGCATTAATTCTAACAGTTCTCCTGGATCCTGCATGTATTTTGACTTCATCACTTGCTGAATACAATTCCAGGTTTGACTTTCAGTATATTTCCTGAGTTGTGTGATTTATGCCCTGGGTTTCTGTAGCTTCCTAGAGGTTGCACCATAGTGATCTACAGTCTGACAGCAGCTAGGCTTGCTGGCCAAACAACAGAGAAGCAGCTCTACTTCTTTTAAACCTAAATAAAATGTGTTTTATGTCTTCATTCCCACTTTACACTTTATGTCCAGGGTCTCTTAGATTACACCTTCTGCTCCATAAAAGTCTTCTGTCACTGTAGCCTCCTGCAATCTATGTCAAGAGTAATTCTTTTTCTAATCACAGGAAAATAGAGCTCCATTCAGAAGCCCCATTTATACCACAAAGGAAAACAAATGCTTAGAGCAATGTGTACTTCTACTGGTTTTTTCTGCTTTTGGTGTAGACTTATAAAACATTCCTGGCTCCTGCTTGTTCAGAATATGGCAGGACCCCCATACACTGAGGACTTGTGCCTATAACTTGCAAAACATTCAGCAACTCAGGAATGTTTAACAGCTCTGAACACCTCTGTAAGCATTTGCATTTCAATACATATAAAGATACAGTAAATAAATGTATTACTTTAAAAAACTTACTGAATACTAGTAAGTGATTACAATATCCATTTATACAGTTTTTCAGCTCTTGCAACTTTCCTCCAAGGCCAGTAATTCTTAATACTAAAAGGCCTTGACACAGACTAATACTATTCTTTTTACTTTTGTGAAAACTGATGTACACTGATCTTAATGCCATTTCCTTAGAACATCCATATCAAGTAGTCTCAAGTCTCAGTACCTACTTTAACACCTTCTTATAACTGAATTATGGAATTTAGGGCCACAGATGGTATTTTCCTCCAAGATAAGATTTTATTTAGTTTGAAGGGGAAAAATCCTCTAGTTCCTGGAAAGAATCCTGACTTTTCAGGCAAACTTAGACAATTCCTTTCAGTATCCTTTTTCTCCTCCCAATTCTGATGCAGCAGTTGTGGCTATGTTCTTTCCCTACTTCTTCCAGTGAATAATTTAGACTTCCATCAACAACATTCACATTCCTCCCTACCCAAGCCTTGCCTCATGGTCAGTTAACAAGCTGGTAATGTTCCTTCAGGATTCCTCAGATTATTGTGTCATATGTTTGGCCCTTCAGTGGCTACTCTTCAAATACCAAACACTAGTAGAATCAGTACTTCTGTGTACAGCTGGTTGTTAACATATGGACAAACATGTTTGCATCACTTTTAGGGGGACTTATCTGTCCTTTTGTCATAAGAAAAACATGACTCAGAGACTGAGCAAATACTTCCCTAAAGCAACTGTAAGAGATAGAAGGTGGTAGTCTCAGATTTTTATGTTCAAGTTCACTAAGCCATGTGTCTCTGGTGTTTACAAGGCAATTAAAAACTGCATCATCTTTCACCTTATGGATACACTTAATTCTTCTGTAATCACAATACAGGTATGTAGGGAAGAAGAGACTTAATGTGGCACACCTCCAAAATGCTGATTTTTCACCCAGTACTGCAGTTTCCATTTGAAATCCCCCAGAAGGTTACATACTGAAGGACTTACCACATCAGTAATGTCAAAATAAAACCACTGTTTTTAGAAGGAACACACTAACTTGTTTTACTTTAGGAGAACTGGGGGACTTAAGAGATGAGCAGCCCATTTCAATTACATGGACTGACTGGGACTACAGGAAGGTAAGGAAAGGGCTTAGTACACATTACTTAATCAACACAGCCAAACTTCAGTAGCACAATGGAAGAAATCAAACCCAGCACATCTTGTAAGAAATCCAAGTTAATTGAACAAGCTGGAGAAATATACTGGAGCCTCTTCAAACAGTATTTCATAATTCCTAATTATAAGGAGCATGAACTCCATTAACACTTTTAAAGCTGTGGACAGCTTTTCTGAAACCTAGACACGAAAGCATTTTTCTGGGTCCTACACTTGGAATCTATGATGACCAATTAATCAACTACTTCTTCATTTCTAGTACTTTCAGAATACATATTAGTCAGAAAGACCAACATTACTTAACAGCTCCTATTCCCTATCAATTAAATTGGAGTCTTGGTATAACACCTTCATGAAATACAAAACAAAACCCCTCCCCCTCTGAGTTCAAACTTCAATAGACTTTGTGGGTTTTGGGGTATTTTTTTAATACTTGCAGCAATAGAAGGTAAGATGCTGGACATTCCTGAAATGGCTGAAGCAAAAGAGCGATTCTGGGAGCAATTCCCTTAGGAGAACAGCCAACACAAGACAGCTGAATGTGGTACATCTTACAGGCTGACAGTAAGACTTGCCAGAACTGTAGTACATAACCAGTCACTAATAAGATTTATTTTAATACTTCTTACTGAACTGGCTGACTCATACTCTCCAGAAGCACTGTGCATATTTCATTTTAATCAATGGAAATACATCTGTTATACCAAGACATAATCATGCCCCAAAACCATTTTGGTTTGTACCAGATAAACCTTATCCATCTAGAAAGTGAATTCACCAGCACCATTACAAATTCTCCTCCACAGAAAAAGATTCCATGGAAATGGAACTATGATTTAATATTTTACCAAGTTTTAAGAAAAACATTAGTTTCAATACATGTTTGACCACTTTGTATAAAGATGGAGCAGCTTATCCAAATTTGTTTCTTTTTTTCCTTCTGAAGATTATTTCTAAATTAACTGAGTAAATCAAATCACTCCAGATTTATTTTGGCACAATCCAAACAAGTGCTTCATCTCCTGTGTTTATGGACCAGCAGTTAAGAATCTGCAGCTGCTTTTCTTCCACTTTTTTGATTACTCAATGACAGCGAGACTTGTTGCCATTTTATCTGTAAAATAGGTACAGTCTCCGCTGTGTGGATGTATTTTGTTTCTGCTGGTGCTTGATACAAGTCTGGTTTTCTCTCCCTCTTCTCCCTGTACTTAGACCAAAACAAAATAAACCAACAGTAACACCAAGAAAAGAATTTCAGCAGATTCAGGTATTAGAGATCTATACAGAACTAAACTAAAAACAGGGATGTGGAAAAATAAGCACTAGGAAGGAAATTCATGTCCTTCTAAAGGAGCAGTCTGTGGTGGGCCATGTGCTCCACCCTCAGTTCCAGGTGCTCAGCACCCCGAGGTGGCTCTCTGGCTGAGTGAGCCAGAGAGCCATCAACAAACAGACAAACATCAGTACTTGCCAACATCTCACAAATTAAAATTGCAAACCACCACATTCTGCCTTCACCTCTGTTTGAGGTTAGTGCTCACAGCAGCCTCTCCCAAGAGCAGCAGTGAGTGCACAGCTGTTAGGCCAGATGCATTCCAGGAAATTGGAGCTTCTTATGACATAACCTAGGTCAGCAAAATTCCAGGAAAAGCTTTCTTGTCCACACAGGCAAGAAATATGGCTAGCAAGTGTTTGATCAGAATACAACATCACTGAGCAATTATTTTTTAAGTGTGATCAAGCCAGAAGGTTTCAACATCTTCCCATCCTCTTAGGTATCTCCCCTGGCCCAAGAACATGGAAAACATTACTATTCCTAAGTGAGAAGCACACAAACAAATGGCACTGCTACTGGAAGCTAAAGCCTGGCTTTGCAGGGCCCATTATCTCAGCCACCCCAGTGACTGCCAAGAGACAGGTGGATTCTGACAGGCACACCCATAAGGATGTGGCCTGCAAACACCAAACTGCTCTACACAAAAGCCACTGCAGAGCTGGCACATGACACTAATTTTTCTTTAACTCCTAGAAGTGGATCTAACATGACAAATGTAAAGTTCCTTCACTGATTACCTAGAATATCCTCATATTTCTCATGCAATTCCAGTGAGGTCACTGAAGACTTCTGCGTGTTGGCTTTACAGAAACAGTGGTACCAGAGCTACTTTTTACTGTAAAATTGTAAGCTTCTTCCATAAAATTAAGTTTTGTTTTCTGTGCAAATAATTTCTAGAGATTAAAAGTTTATAGCTCAGTGTCTTTTAAAACTGTACACAACTTTATTTAGTAGCAATATACGTCTAGTCAAGCAATGAAAAGCAGGCTTAGAAATTTATAGTGTAATTTGCAACTAATCAACCTGCCTTTTTACAATACATTTCCAGAACTCAGTGCTTTATAGCTACTTCCACTCACACATTCACTGCCCCTAGTTTTGAAGCAACTCTCTGGTAACCACCCAGTTATGACACCACTGAGACAACAACTTCCTTTTCAGATCAAGGATCAATGCTGTAAGAGTGTAACTTGAAGAATATGATTCTTGCAATTCTTGATGATAAAACTGACTCCTATATCTAGTATTAAATAAAAATGATTTCAATACAATCATTACCCATTGCAAGACACTAAACTATTGGAAGGTCCATCCAGCTGAAACTAGAGGTCTGTGAACCTGTGGTCTGCAGGACTTGTCTACTCTTACTGTCACCTACAAACAGTGCACAGGAAGCTGATTTTGTTTTAGTGTGTTGATATAAAGGTTATCCTGTCAAAAGCTCAAAATGAGAATTCATTTTAAATTTTCTCTTTCTCACTGGAGCTTGCAAAGTGCATCAGCAATTAACAATTCCTATCACTTCTCCCAGTTTGCTGTGTGAAAAGGCTCAGAACTCGTCTTACAAATTGCTCTTTTGAAGATCAAAGGGAAGCCGAATTTGTCTTGTGTGTGCTCTGGATGAGTTTGTAATTTACTGGAACTTTCAGAGGAGGCTTGGCAGCACACTCGTTTGACAGCCCCAGGGCACAGGATTCAGGGGAGCTCTGTGACTCTTCCCTTCTGAGTTCCTTCCTTAGCTTTAATTGGCACCTCATTAGAAATTAATGAAAATGACATCCTCTGTTCTTCCTGCTCCGGGCGTAGAATGCTACAAAAAGGCCCATCACAATTCATAACACATTCAATTTATATAGCAATGGCTCTTAAGCATTATTTATGAGATGTGAATTTCTTGTCAGCAGTTAATAACTCGAACAGAGCGGAAGAAGAATGAAAAAAGATCTTGAGAGAATGTGTGTATGAAAACAAACAAATCTTTCTACATCTGAAAAATGTTGTGTTTGAATTGCTGGAACTCCCTTCTCAGTAGTGAATTGTTGTTCTTCACAGCAAAGCCCTGCAGCACTGTCAAATCTGTCTAAAATTCCATGTAGTGTCGAGGGAACGAGCTGAGCAGCATCACCTCTCTCTGGACAGGAGACAAGAGAGCCAATGCAGCAGCCTCCCAAAGATCTCTGAGCTGGTGTAAAGCACCAGTCACTCTCTCTGTCTCCCTGCCAAAAAAGCTGTGCCTTGTTGGACAAGTCCCAGTTGATTGGATCAGTATTTGCAGATATGTCTACATTTAAAAAAAAAAAAATCGTTCAGTATGTATGTATTTTCCTTTCCACTATGTCTCACTAAAAATCTCAGTGGAGGACTCACCAGGACAAATCATCAGAAAGTAAGATATTTCCAGTACTTTAACATTAGGGCAAGAAGATGTGCAACAGCAAACAATTAAATTGTTGGTCTGTGGAGATAATTTGGAATTTACCAAGACTGTTTCAGACACAGCTTTGGATCAACATTTTTATGCTTTAAATCCTTTTTCCTTACATCCAAGCAAACCCACACATTTGTCATTCTGAAGATGGGGTCTGCTGTTTTATTGATCCTGATATCAGATTTTCTCTTAATGTTTAAAACTGGGAGGGGTTCCCCCCATTTTTCCCATTGCTTCAGTTCAGGGTTAAGATGCCAAGAATTTAATAGCAGTGGTTCAAAGCTCAGCTCAAACAATGTTCTGTGTTGACCATTACTTTTGAAGAGTGTACATGCTTACTTTACACCCATTGATTCTACCCCATCACCTCCACCTGACCACACACCATTACCTGTGCCTCACATTAGGACAGGAAAGGATAACCCAGTCATGTGTGGATTTGGGAAATATTTTAAACAAATGAAAATGTGACAGATTTGTTCTATTGCATTTCCATCACCTCCTCCAGGGGTTTAAGCAACTTAAAGAGCAGGACAAGCTAGCAAGAATGGTTTCTCAGGCAGCATCTTTAAAACTGAGCAGAGCCACACGCTGCTGATTGGCAAAGCAGTTTGGGTGATGTGAAGCTGAGGTGCCCTGTGGTGCCCAGTGGTAGCATTTTGCTTGCTTCTTATTAATCTGACTATTAAATGTAAGTGGCACAGAGTATGCCCACATTCACATCACATGAGAGCACAGATAACACACCCTTACTGCACACAGTATTGATGAAACATTGTAACTGCACAGAAACCAAAGGTCTCCAGCTTTTTCAGCCCTGCTGTACACACAGAAATAGACTCCTGCCTTCTATTTTCTCATTAAAAGTATGGAATAGAAATGTTTATAATAGGAACTATAAACTCTATAGGATATAATACAGGAATGCAAATTTTCCTCTCCTCGCTTACTGCTGAGGAATTCAGATTTTTTTTTCACATTCATGTTTTATTAACACATTTTATGAACTTTAACAGAAATATTTCCATGAAGCTATATATATCCAGTAGAAGAAAATTAAAGAATGATTCCTACAACATTTATATTGCAACAGTATTGAATTATGGAACCACTTCATGAAAACTTGAGAGGAACCAACCAAATATATCTTTAATCCAGTTAAAAAAAAAAAAAAAAAAAGGCAGGTCTTATTTTATAATTTTAAAAGTATTACTGATCAGTAAAAGGGCTTTTTAAAAGTTACTTTCAACTTAATCGCTCTTACATAGCCCCAAAATTGCAGAATACAGGAAGGAAACATTATGATGTTACATAATGGATAAGCAATCATTTATCCAATCCACCCCAAAATTCAAACTCTCTTGCTTGCAATATTAGGGACTATTCTGCTATATCAGTCAGGTACCTGTGAGTTGCTGTACACATGACAACAGCAGACCAAGAGCAGAAATTCCTGCCTCTACCACGCTGAGCAGAAAGAGCCATATCAAAATGTGTCATTGATAGCCCTGAATTTCTTCAGTTTGATAAATATGTCACCACACACTTCAAAGTACCCTGACACGATTTCCATAACAAGAATTTCAATGTTACAGCTTTTGATTTCATGTTTGGTGGCTTCACAGATGTTAGTTAGGTGTTAGATGTATGTTAGTTCTGTGCCAGTGCTCCAATAGTGAAACAAAGCCTCTCTCATGTCCAAAAGAACCCAACACAACAGTAATCTTTACAGCCTGAAGACAGATGCTGAAGAAGAGAACAAAGCATAACACAAAATCTTTGCAGCTTTCTATTGCTTCTCTTCTCTTGGCATTTGGTATTCAGTATAGGATTAACTGTCTTTGTAACTACCTCAGCTCACCCTTCCTCTCCACACTGTCAGAAGGACATGCCTTCTCTCCAGAAAATGGTTTTAACACAGGATTTTATATTTCACAGGTGCAATGTGAATTGCACCTATCATCTGTGCAGATCCTTTGGAAATTATCCCCTGCCTGAGACACAACGGAGTAACTGAAACAAACTTTTCCAAGTGTACCAATACAAGCATTGTCAGAGAGTTCAATACAACAACCTTCATGATTATATGAAAAAATAATTAGCAGGTAAAATTACCACATGCATTATCACTGGGTCTAACAAGCACATTTAAACCAGTTAAGAACACAATTGTTCCATGAAGGAGAGAGCATCTCCTTTGGAATCTAGTCACATTAATTATTGTTTCGGAGAGATTATTTGCATTTAATGTGAAACCCAAAATTAGCTGTCTGCATGTGATTATCATCCTCAATTCAACTATCTGAACAGTGTTATCAACTTTGGAAAAGCCAAGTTAGATGATTTTAAGTAAGTCTTCGCCCCACAAATTAAGTGTGAGAATGAAAATATTTTCAGTTAGAGGGGGTTTCTGGATTTGAGTTTTTAATATTAATGTAATTATAACATGCAGAAGCAGATACTGACCTATGTTCCTTTACACCCTATAGAAACCTTCTTATCTTTGCATATTGATTGATGTGCTTTATGCTTCTTCTCCTGTCAAGTGGGTATGATGCCCTTCCTCCCTTACAGGGACTTCTGAAGTTCAATTCATTAATACCTGGCATCTCTTGAGACAAGGCAGTACATCAAGGCCAAAGTTTTAAAGGGGAAATTAGACAGGAACTAATGATAACTTTTTGCTAGCAGTGGAAGCTGTAGCCTCTGTTTAAAGCATGTTCTCAAGGTGAAAGACCCGAGTGTTGTGTGTATTTCCTCGTGTGACACAGACGTGAGCACGGCTGCGCTCGGGGCGGGTGCAGTGCCAAGCAGTACTCACCACAGCGACACGATCCCAGCTCCTGCTGGACTAGCTCCAGTTTTGTTTGGCACTGGAAGCATCGACGTCTGCTCTTCTGTTTGGATCGACTGGTCTCCTCAGGCCTGTCATTACTGTCATCCAGTAGCCGTGGCCGTTTCACAGGAGAAGCCTCACTCTCCGACTGTGAATCTGTTGTATTCGCAACAAATATTTTAGGAAAAATATTAGAATTTCCTCGCTGAGGCATCCCTTTAGGCAGACTGAAGGTATATTGCTTTCAGCTGGGGTCACCACCAAGCAGTGGGATACCTCCCGTTCTATTGTATATGCATGTTTTCTTACCAACCAAAATGAGCATCGAGTACAGGACAAATTATCTTTGTTCCCTATAAGAACCCCTCCTGCTGTCACTACTGAATATAAAATGAACTGATTAGCTGCCTTCCAGCCTTGGCTGGGTCCTACAGAGATACACGTAGAGCATACACCATCCTAAACAATTGCAGGCTTCGTCTGTCTTCTCATTTATTTTCTCCTGTGCGCCGCCTTTGGTGTCCCCACACAAACTGACTGAAGTGATGAAAAACAACTGAGCACAGGTTTGACCTATTTCCTCCCTGGGCAGGAGGGGATTTTTCAAGCACAGCATGTAAATTGTATCTCCTATAACTGAAGGCAGTACATGAAAGCACCATACCATGCTTCCCTCTCTTTCCACATGGATAACAATTTAAATGTAAATTAGTATACACCAACAATACAACCCCAAACAAAATAAGCATGATCTGTACACACATCCTATAAATTCCAAATGCTCAGACATTTCTGAAGTATTAGTCAGAATACTATTTGCATTAATAACTTCATAAATTTCAGCTTGCAAGAAAATGGTGTGTGGAAAGCCTTTAGAAGTTAAAGTTTACAACAGTCTTCAGGTAGCATAGTGCCTTTTATTTCAGTCTTTTTTTTTTTTACAACGGAGAGGGTACTGACAAGGGTTCTAGAATAGCAGATGGAATCCACATCACTGACTGAACTGTGAAATGCCCAAGCCTTATTTTTGTGGCATGTCAGAGACATGACATTTCAGTGGAACTGCGGCTCTGCAATCCAAGTCAGGTCAGAAAAGACATTTTCCCTTCTCAGATCTGTGCACAGCAGAATTAGTGCTGTATTTCTTTGTAATAACAACTGCAAATAAATCTAATCCCAACTGTACTAAAAACTGAATTGTTTGTTGTAATGCTGCAAGGAGCTGCTGAAAGACATTACCGTAATCAGTCAGTATTCTACTGCATGATGGTGAGCAAGGAAAAAAACCCCATTAGCTGAGTTAAATCCCTTTTGAACTAACATCAGTCCAACAAATAACAGGCTAAATCTCTCTTTTTGGCAGGATGGTAACCTATTGAACATGTCTGCACCATTATTCTAAGATTCCATTGCTTATGTCTGCTTTGTGCTGTCCTGGATTAGGCAGGAACAGGTAACTGCCATGGATACAACACTGTCCATAACCTTGTTATGTAGCTATCTTACCTGAGCCACTGCTTCTCAACATCATGACCTTCCTTGAGTAAACACCTAAAGGAGTCAGACTGGGAATACTTGGTTGCTTCTCCCTTTGGGGATGCTCTGTTAACTTCTCCTGGCTCCTCACATGCAATATAGACTAATTCGCATCTCTTACCTGTGTTTCAGCCCTTGTGTCACAGTGTTTTTCCAGCTGTTGTACCCCACTGTTACAGCCATCAGAAATATACACCTTGCCTGACTGGGGGCTGCTTTATTTCTGTCACACCGCTCTCAAGACATGTTGAAAATGTGCCTGGCTTTACAACAAGTATACAGCCTCTGTATCTCACATTTCATAGAAGAGCAAATTGCTTTCTGCACAGCATACAGGTGATAAGTTTTTATTAAGCTGCAATGATTTTATCTGATGTGTGCCTTGAGACAGCCACCTTTCTGATCAGTGTCACAGATTACAATTTACACCTTACAAAATACATATATTAGGCCTAAACTAACATTCAGTACATAACGTACTTCACCTCTGCATGCTTGGCTTTGGCAAGGAAAGAAAGTAGTGCATAATGCATTAATACAGCTGTGGAGCAACTAGTCCTGCCTTAAATCTCTGGAGAAAACAGTTCAAGGGAAAGATCCTCTGAACAGACTGCCTGACTCCCTGAACAGAGATCCTGACTCATACCCCAAGGCCAACAGGCCTGTCCCATGGACACTTGTTTTCAGAGTGCCTAGAACACCAGGCTAGCCCAGAGTGTATAAGGACACCCCCTCCAACCAGCAGATTCTGTCCTGTGACCTGGCTGACTCAGCATTCAGTAAAACCTGCTCCAGCCCACCTTGCTGCCCCAGATGCAGACCTACATCATTTGCAGTTTATTCACTACTCAAAGAAACAGGTACACTCCCATTATGGAACAGCTGCCTCCCACACACCTTTGCTTCTGGAAATGTAAGCTATTCTGGTAGTTCTCAGAAGCCAGTTTGGTATTCTGAATTATGCTGATGGAAGCCATAGTGGTCTGCTGATCCTGAAGTCCAAATAAGGGATTCATGGTGTGAGTCCACCAGTGTCTAGTAAGTTAATGGAACCATATGCCTTAATGAGAAAAACAGCTACCTTAACTCAGGCTAGTAGTCCTACAAATGAAAATACTTAGTTACACACTTTCTGTTAATTGGTAATGACTAACTGTATATTAACATGAGTTGGTGATTGTCATAGAAATTACAGATATCTCATTTTTTACAATGTGTATCTTTCTGCCATAAACTAAAACACTTAGCACTGAGGTGAACTCAACCTGGCTCTCAGGGACAATACCATCTCTCTGACCACTGATTGCCCAGGGCCTTGAACACAGGAGTTCAAGCTAATACTCATCACAAACCAGACCCATAGCACACACACTTCCATCTTCCCATGCAACCTCAACGAGCAAGGAGAAGGCACAGAGCAGAGATCAGGCCTTCTAGAGTCAGTCCTGTGTGCATTTCTTCCAGATCACATTACTTTTCATGATACTGATACATGCAATACAGGACACAAAATACATCTTCCAGCACCTGGAATCTTGCAACCTTCGAGTTCAAAGATCTGATAGCAAAATCAAATTGTCATACATAGCTTTACTACCTGGAGTGCAACTGAAAAAAACCCCTTGTAATACAGGCTGAAGTGCTGCAACTAGAATCAAGAGTAAATTCCCAGCATGAACCTTTAAACAACCAAAAAAGGTTAAGAGAAGAGAATTCTCTCAGCCAGTGACTAACAGTGGCTTTTCTCAGAAGGCTGGTTCATTCAACAATTACTTCTTCCTTTACTTCTAAGAAACATTTTCCATGCTCAACTTTTATTTTAGTATTGCACCTAAACCAACAAATATCCAGTCTAGAGAAAAACAAAAATGCTCTTCTTTTACCCACAGATGTCAAAAATCATAAAACTTCTCAGTAAAAATGAGTAATAAGGACAAGAAATACCCAAAGTTTCAGGAAGAAACTGCTCAGCAGAGTAACTGCCATTGGCACACTCCCACTGCAATTTTAATTCTGAGTTAAGAAACAAGGATTCTTCTAACTCATATCTGATGTGGAGATCTTCTAATTGTGTATCAAACTCTCATTTGAAATGAGAGAACAAAGAAGTTTTGTTAGGCAAGGCTGAAACTGGAGGCTTGTCTGGAATCAACAAGCAGAGCAGTGTTCTTAAAACTGTTATGTCATGGACAGACTCACATTTGTTTCTCACTGTCACTGTTCTCATCTTCATTACTCATGTTCTCCCCTCAAGATTTTTCAAAAAAAATGGTGCCTGAGCTGAATTCCACTCCCTTAGTCTCCAGCCTTGGAGGAGTTTGCAGGCTGCACGCAGATGGCTTCAGTTACAATCATTATGGCTCCCATGGCATTTGGGGGAGGGTGGGATGCTCTAGGCCAACAGAGATGTGGGCTAACAAAACTTAACAGGGGAGGAGGAAGAGCAGAAGAGATGGGAAAATAGTAAGGAAAAGAGGATCTTTGCTGCTGCTTTCTTCAAGAAGACAAATCTGTTTAATCTCTGGTTTCATGACAGCTTTTGAGGCACTCAGTCAGGTTTTTTTCTTATCATAAAGAACCCATCACACAGACTGGCATTTATGATCTCAGCTGTCTGTGCAAACACCAGAACAAGCAGTCTTTAATGAAGCCTCAAACATTACTGCCATCTCCCCTGAAACTATTTTAGAAGCAGCTTAAGCTGTTAAAACCTCTGTCCATGAAGAAACTTCCATAGTCACAGACAATAACTATGTAACATGGATTAACTAAAATTTGAGCAATAGCTTGTTGCCAATTTCTAGTTGTTGTTTGTTTTTTTTAATTCATTATTCTGTTCTTAGATGAGGGATTACTTAACTGCCTGGCATGTTGATTATGCATTAAAAATTTCATCTAGAGAAAACTGCCTCTATACAAATCTTCCCTATCACATTTACCAGAATCATCATTTAAAATAATCTCTCTAGTTCAAATGAATCTAAAATTAACATAGTTGTTCCAAAACCCTTTTGCTTGTTGACTGTTAATGAAGAAACAGAAATTCAAGATGTAACACCTCATAAGCCAAGTCTGACAACTGTGACCGCCTCAGTCCCTCCCTGTTGTTTTACAATGCTGTGGAAAATGTTATCCTGAAACTCTGATATTTCATTGAAATAAATATCCTATCTTGTCTTCTCACACAATCATGCCTGCAACTCAAGGCTGTGCATCTCTTTGGAAGTGCTCACAATCATAAGAAATGTATTTCTTTCGTGAATTTATCTCAGTGTTCTTTTAAAACCTAGTACAACTACAGACAGATGTCTCAAAAATATCCTACATAAGCCCTTTGGTAATATTTAACCACACAATCTCTTTTCTAGTATCATTGCAGAGCCCTTGGCATCATTATTTCCCCGATTTATTTTTTTCCCCTCCATAGAGTTTAAAAGCAACTGCACTAAAACTCAATGTCCCTAAAAAATGTGGAATTGAGAGACCACATGGGAACAGTCTCTACAGAACTCACATCCCATCAGTTGCTTCTCTGCCTCAGGAGGCTCTCCATGAAATCACACTGGAGACTATAAATAACACCCATAAGTTGCATTACATAATTTACTATTTCTCATCCATCACCACGACCATGCAACAGTAGTTGTTTCCAGCTCTAATGAGTAAAAACAACCTATAAAAAACCCCCACAACTTTCGGCCTAGCTGTTTGAGACATGTAAGTGGAAGGATTGCTGCAAGATGTTCCAAATGTGAAACATTACTGATGTGCTTCAAACTCTTAAAAGTCTCTTTCCTCCTTCGCAATAGAGCTAAGAAAAATGATTCCATTACACACTTGAAGTGCTGGAATAACTAAAAAAAAACCCCAAAACAAACAAACAAACGAACCCTCAAAAAACAAAAATGGAAAACAAAAAAAACATTATATGGCTTTGGGTGCTCAACAACAGCATGGCTTTGTTTCTCCAAAAGGAGAGTTGGCACACATGACATGTGTTGCTCAAAAAGAGGATATACATATACATGTATGTATGTGACTGAATGAGTATTAATTACTATGATTTCAGAAAAACAGACAAGTGTGGGGGCATAACCATACATACAGTTTGGGTAACATTCCACTTGAACATAAGAAAATGCTTTCTTACTGTAGGGGAGACCTGACACTGGCACAAGTTGCCCAGGTGGGTTTGTGGAAGCTCCATCCTTGAAGGAACTCAAAACCTGCCTGGACACAGGCCCCAGTCTGTCTGCTCTAGGTGACCCTGCTCTGAGTAGGGAGGTTGGACCAGTCTCCTGAGCTCTCTCTCTCACCCTCAGCCTTTCTTACTTCTAAGATTCATGGATAGGAAAACGAAAGTTAAAATTATATACTAATTCCTTCCCCTCATTCACATTTTTTGTTCTCCTCTAAACCTCTATGTATTGTCAATATTACCACCTGGAAAAAGGAAGTGTATTATACTACAGTGTAACTTAACAAAGGTGTTAACTACTATCTCTAATGAAACAGAAAAGAAATCTAATGCATGTTCAAAATGTATGACAAACAGTGAACTACATAGCCTCCTGCATGCATTTTAGCTAAGCTAAATTGGAAAAAGTGTGAAAATAGCTATTATCCCTTCCTGTCAATAAAATTCATAATTGTTAAATTACGTGAAAAGCTAATTAGTTTTCATCTCATATTTAGGTTCCTATACTACATCTGTTTTATATTTAAGCTTCTGCATTACTTCCCCCATACTCTCTGATGTCAGCATGTCTTTAGTTAATAGAAATGGTAATTTATTTCTCAAACATTTTTACTTATATACACCAGATTGCTTCAAACAAGCACATTATTTAAATCTATTCAGGCACCTGTACCGTACAGTTCCTTTGATGGATTAACTTTGGGCATTTCAATTAGTTAGAACTTCTCCTAAGGCACTGGCCACCTCTACTGCTGCTGGCTGACAGAAGGATTTTGTTTGTTTAGAAAACCATGTGAGTGGGGTTCCTTTCCTGAATTACACCCATGGGAGAAGTCTGCAAACCTCCAGAGCCACAACAGATGAGCTTGTGAAGAGAGAACAGGTTGGACAGTCCTGGCCTGCTGTTCATCTCATGCTCCAAGGGTAAACACCTGAAGAATGTGTTTAAAAACAGCTGCTGACAGTAACATCAGACACACACAGTGACTACTGCTGTGCACAGACAGGAGGTTGAATTCCCATTGCCTGGATTACTGGGGGCAATTGATGCAGGGCAGAAGCTTAATACTATTCTAAGGATGCTAAGGGAAGCTGGTTTAGGTTGTTGGTGGGGGGTTCTGTAAGGCTCACAAGCAGCACCTCATCTTCATATATTCAGACAATTATAAAGAATGAACTTTGAAAACGCCAGCAGAGAAAAAGGGCCACAGCACTAAACTAAAAAAAAATTACTAAGAAAATATTTCATGGTGTCAATTTGAACTACTTTTCTTGCTATTAAATTATGTACTTTAATAGTACAGGGTTAGGTCTGGGAGAGGGACAAAGGCCAATTCTGGTGACACACGAAGCTGGAGAACAAATGACATCCTAAACAGCCTGAATAATCAGAACTGGATTATTAAGTGAAGGGATAATGCACATGTACAAATAGCTAAATGGAAGAACAAGACACAAGTAGGAAGAAAAAAAGTCATAACAGTAATACACATGATGAAGAACCAATGAAGACAAATCATGAACATTCTGGCCATTCCACGGCACCTGAAGACTGCTTAATAGTACTCAAATATGCATATTTACATATCTGAATATGTATGTAGAAATACACACAAATAAGCTCACACTGGTTCTGATAAAATAGGAAATTTAAAAGCATTCAGCAATATCATAGTTTTGGTTTTGCTGACTTTAATGAGAACCTTCTTCTGCTTTGTGAAATTCTCTAAGATATGATTAGCAAGAATAGATAATGCTATAAATATTTCATATTTGCTAGTCAGCTCCAGCGTGCATAAATAAGTGGTGCTGCTCTGCTTCCAAATCCTAGTGGTATACTCCAGCTATGTCCTCATCAATCAGATGGTATACAGTATTCAGGAAGGTAATTCTTCAAACTAATAGCCTAAAACTAGTTCTATATAGAAAATATTTGCTCTGTTATTTTTCACTCATACACAGAGTTTTCCTTAGTAGACCCTTCCCCCACTGGTATAATGAGGGTTTTCCAAGGCTAAGAGAGATATTCAGAAGAGGAATTGTAAAGAATTCTTGCCTTCTAGCAGTGGGAAAAAATACTTACCAATATTTATCTTTCAAAAAACTGATTTGTCTTTTAACTGCAGAATTTCAGTGATGTCATTAGTAACAGAAATCTTGCCATGAGAGACTATAGTTCCAAGGACAGTACCTGATTAATGTCAAGGGAAAAAACCCTAAGAGCTCTTGTATTTTGATAAAAATTTTCCTGAATGCATTGTGAGAAGGTTCTGAAATGCACAGCTAATCCATCTTCAAAGTACACTTAGTTTTCATTCCGCTACTTTAAACAAAGCTTCACCATCAGTTTATATTTGACTGTGTTACTTTTTCTAGCAATTCTTTTGGTGGGGGGAAACAACCAGCCCTGCCATAGGACACAATTCCTGACTGGTGTCTACAGTCCACCAGAAGTCAGGCTGGTTTCCCAGGCAGTTCTTACTGTTTGGAAAGGAGGTATTTGGGAAGCTTCTACACTAACCTGAACCAAAGACCAGGGAGAGGAAGAACAGATCAGTGAAACTTGGAGGATGCAAAAGTACATGCACTGTCTTGTATCTTACATCCAGCTCTTTTTCAATCCTCTTTTGCTCCAAGATGTTGCTCTCATTAGTCATTAGTTATTTCTCAAAGTTCACGTTACAGAAATAATTTGGAACAGAAACAGGAAAAAGACATCACTTGTATGTTCACCGAACTGTCATGCAAACGACGTCCTCACTTTCTAGGAAGATACACTTTCCCTGTGTATGCTCAACAGACTAAAGAATACTTCCAAAAGGCTTTAAAATTACCTTCATATATTTTTTAAGTCCTTATGAAAACTATCATCTAAATGAAAATACTGAAAGCTTGTTCTTAGAAGTTGTCTGATGCTCACTAAAATAATTAGTCAGAATAGAGAACACCACCAGGAGTCAGATGAAACCTTTGGGGCACTCACATCAAAAAGTACAGCAGGAATCTGATCATGGATTTGCTCCCTGCAAGTTACATGTCTTTTAAAATAGTAAAAAAAAAAAATAAAATTGAATGAACAAGTAAATGTAAGTGGCTATTTGTTTCAAATATATTTCAGGCCAGTTATTTAATGCTTAATTTCATTTTAAAAATCTCCAGTGCAGTAAAGTAACAATTTTAAAACTATAAACTAGAAGTTTATAATTAGAAATTTAAATTTATGTGTCTCCTTTGCTAAAGCATAGCTGTAAGGAAGCTGTCTGATCTGAACAGATCAGATCAGGGTGCTGACTGCTGAGGTAAAATCAATTCAATTCCTCAGCCTGACAGGAGCCAGGTCTTTAAAGTTAATGATCTCAACCATTCTTTGTGACATTCTCCATACTGCCAAAATTAAAACGAACCCTAGGCTTACCAAATCCTCTTCCAGTAGAGTGTAGGTGAGAATGCAAGACATACAACCCTGATTTCTTTACCCTTGAAATTAATGGAGATGTGCTTTGTTTAAAGTTATGAGATGCAATTTTTCCAGCAGTCTCTGGTTATAAAACAAGGAGTTGAGCTGTTGGGAGAACAATGTTAAGTCAGGGTAATAGATGTATATTCTTTCATAGTATATACCTACTGTCAGAGGTCACTTCATTGACCATAGAGATCTTGAGAGTTCTGAAAACTAAACATGGTCTGAAACCACTAAAAATAATCAACAGTAAAGCTGTTTCATTTTAACCAAAATATACATAAAAGCCAAAATATTTGCTCTTCAGATTCAACAATCTGAAGACAAATCCTTCATCATAATTCCCTAAGACTTTGGTAAAAAGAGGTAGTAATACCTGAATTTTAAAAGACAATGACCTTTTAATTGCATAGTTTTGTATTTGGCAACAATTTCACCAACTAGACTGAAAAACATCAGCGCATAGAGAAAACGTGAGAAAATGTTGAGGGCAGCAGCACACCTTTTTTCAGGACAGGAGAGTCTCATTTATGAAAGCACAGGTCCTTTATCCTGCTCATGGCCCACGAGAATGTTGCTGCATGGACTGCTCTCCCAGCTCTTTGCTTTGCACTGGCCATCCCAGCTGTCCCACCTTTCCAAGAGTCTCTCTCCTGGCTCTTGAGGCACTAAATGCTTGCCTGTACTTCCAGACCTCAGCTCTCATTAAGTGATATGAATGCTACTGAGGTTAGCCTAAGTATCTCTAAACACTCACACTGTATTTGTTTTCCATTAGTGTCACTGAAAAAATTAGGTTGGAAGGGATTTCTGGAGGTCATGCAGTTCAGCCTCTTGCTTGATGCAGGGTAAAACATCAAAGAAATCGGATGAGGTTGCTCAGGGTCTGAATCCATTTTCAAAAATTTTCAAAGACTACGACTTCACAGCCTCTGAGGGTACCTATTCCAGTGCCAACTAGAGAGGAAAAATCTCTGCCCTTAATCAGCCAGCTATACTGTTCCTAACACAGTTAATCCAGACGGTGTCTGTTCCTATTATCTGGTACCTTTAGTTTGACATTCAAAATAATTTTCTTACTAGCTGACAATTCAATGTGAACTCCTCTCAAGAGATCATCCTGTCCTATTGACCCAAGTGCATTTTCTTCCAAGTTGTTCTTTTTTATGGGATTCAGAATACGGAAATGAAAACAGATGAAAAATTTGAAACAAAAGGAGCAAAAAGAGATAAAGACAAGTGAAAGCTGAGGAATGGACTCATACAAACCCAGAAAGTCTTAAAAGGGTTATTTGGTGAAGAATGAAAAAGTTTCAAGGGCTTATCTGAACTCCATGAAGGATAAAAGAAGACGAATTTGGGTGATTTGAGAGGATAAATAAAGATAGTGGGAATACCAGTTTGAAGTACTTGGATGACATTTTCTGTTAAGATGCTGAACTTGAACTGACCTCAGACAGCTGAGAGCACTATGAGGTACACAGAGGTGTGTGTCAGCACCTGCTGGGAGCTCACACAGGCCAGGAGGCCCTCATTCCCCACCCACAGAGAGATTCTGATTATTGCTTTTTACTTCTTTTTTACTGGGTTGGGGTTTTTTCCTCCCCACAAGGGAAAAATGGTTATGAACCTCTGAATAACCCAAATCTACCTGAATTATTGCACATTTCTGCCACTCACACCAGCATACACCAAATCCCACTTTCTGCACGAGGTAGTGTCCTGGTTTCCACTGGAATTTTCTTCCTAGTACAGTGCTGTGCTTTGGATTTGGGATGAAAATAATATTGATAATGATATAATAATATTGATAATATTGATAAACACACTTCTTTTTTAGATGTTGCTAAGCAGTGTTTACACAGAGTAAAGGGCTTTTCAGCTTCTCACCCCACCAGTGAGAGAGGCTGGAGGGCACAATAAGCTGGGAGGGGACACAGCCAGGACAGCTGACCCCACTGGATGTTCCATACCTTATGGTGTCATGATCAGCATATAAATGAGGGGAAAGCTGGCCAGGGGCTGCTGCCCAGGAACTGGTTGGCAAAAGTTGGTTATTTCTCTCTCCTTTTTGCCATTTTCCTTTTCATACAATTTATTATTATTTTAATTATTAAACTGTTCTTATACCCAAGAGTTTTCTTTCTTGTAGAACATGTAAGACTGCCTTACATGCTCTTAAGAGAATTGATCTGAGTTAGTGCTGTTTTGGGGAACAAAATGTCATAAAATGGGAAACATTAATAAGCATGTAAGTTGTCTGTTCATCTATTTATCTTATTCCACAACAGTAATTTTATTTCTTAAGGCCAAGAGTTCTTTCAAGACTGACTTCAACAGACTGGTAAGGAAAAGGAGTTAATCCTAAATAAAAATGACTGGCATGTCTCTTAAGTATTTTTAACTTATCTACATAGTATGTGAAAGAGGGCTTTCACAGTCAGGACACATTTTTCATCACTTTGGCCACCTCAACTATCCAGCTTCCTCACTTGATGATCAATGCAAAGCAAAAGTACACCTCGGAGCCGCTAAGTGTGAAAGTTAATTTCAAAGTAATATTGTAAAAAGTTTCCATTCATCTTAGTTTAGTGTACTTTAACACATGCAGCTAAAAGTATTCCTGTCCTAATACCATAAGATGATAG
This sequence comes from Phylloscopus whistleri, assembly GCA_017589585.1. Classification (NCBI taxonomy): domain Eukaryota; kingdom Metazoa; phylum Chordata; class Aves; order Passeriformes; family Phylloscopidae; genus Phylloscopus; species Phylloscopus whistleri. Next base: position 2,041,225 of record JADMLD010000534.1, read on the forward strand.
AAAAATATTTATTTTATCCTGCCTGTACTGAACAGACAGGGACAGGAGTCACTGTTTTCATATGCTGTCATGCTGCTGCATGCCTTTTCATTTCTGAATGCTGTGTTTTTTCCACTACTTGGAAGAAAATTCTCTTCAAAAGTAAACAGCATGAGTGATTAATGTATGAACTAAGAAGATGCTTGCAAAACTTCTCTTTAGATCAAAGCAAATATGGACTAAAATTCAAGGCACTTTTTTCATTGCAGTTTAGTAAAGCGATGATTTAGATGTCTAGCACAGAAATGTGCTAGACTGTGACAGATAAAAATCAAGAAACACTTTTTTACAAAAAATATTACCAATTATTGTGCGCTAACAAGCTCTTATAAACCTTCCCAGGAACAGCTAAGTTTTTAAACTGAGAGGCAAGGATCATCATAGCTGTAACTGACTTTTAAAAAACTTTTTGATGTATTGACCCCAAACGCATCACATTGGATTCCCCAACTAACTCAATTA